>JAJTUV010000975.1:367500-1065000 GCA_021653895.1 Mastomys natalensis | reverse complement strand
TCTGTGGCGTTATCACACGGTATTGTAGAATATACCTGTACACCTCTCTCTCTCTCTCTCTCTCTCTCTCTCTCTCTCTCTCTCTCTCTCTCTCCTGTCTCAGTGTCTTGGGAACAAGCCCCATGTTTTTGTCACCCCAGTCCCCCACCCACATACTCTGCACAGTGACTGGCCGAGGCTAGAAAGCCAGAGTGTTTTCAGATGAATAATTCAGGAAACGGGAGCATGGGCAGACCAGCACCTTCTCTTGCCTTTAAATCTCTCTGACATGGACCAGAGGTCAGAATCTCAGCCTGCTTCATTGATACCACAGTCTCATCACCCAGAAACAATCCCCAGGGCTGTGCTTGATCTGAGGTACCATCGCCATCCGTTACTACGGGGGATTGTGTGAGATGAACAAGCAGAGGCTGGGAAACAGCTCAGCCAGTAATATGCTTGCCAAAAAAGCATGAAGACCGGAATTGGAGTCCCCAGAACCCAAGTTAAGAAGCTGGACACACCTGTAATCCTAGCACTGTGAAGGTCAAGACAGGCAGGTTCTCGGGGTTTACTGGCCAGCCAGGCTAGACAAACCTGAGAGCTCCAGGCCAAAGAGAGACCTTGTCTCAGATAGATAGATAGATAGATAGATAGATAGATAGATAGATAGATAGATAGATAGAATGATAGATAAGACTAATGGAGGAAGATACCTGATGTCATCCTCTGGCTTCCATAGGCATCTGTGCTCACCCACACATGCACACACAGGCGTGTGCAAGCACACCACACACACACACACACACACACACACAAACACACACACAAACATACACATGCACAGGGCATGCAGGCACACACGCACTGACACATGAAAATGTCTGTAAGACCTGAACCAAATTCCTGAGTCAGACGGATATAATTATGAAACACATAGAGATCCCTTTAGGTGACTAGCCAGACTAGCCTTGAAGATCAATGGCCGAGAGAACACAGCCAGATCTATCTTTCTAAGGTAAGCTCATCTCAAATGACAGAACGCAGGATTTAAGCAGATCAATTCATGCCCCAGTGATCATTTCCAAACTGGAGGACGTGGAAGATAGATGCTAGGACTTCTTTCTCTGTACTTCTTCAAGGAGCTGACTTCTTCCACACCCACCATCCCTCTTCAATCTGTGCAGACTGGCTGTGGGCCAGCCTGCCTGAGGCAAGAGGACAGAAGCTGGGATCTCCATCAGCCAGGGAATTGTGGGAATATCATAGCTTCGGTTGCCAAGATACTGCGCAGGACCACCAGGGATGATGTGAAGGCTTCTCCAAGCCCCATCTCAGACATAGATGACTCAGACCCTGTCTTCCAGACACTAGCAGTGGTGAGCCGCCGCATGGAGCAGGGTCACTGGGTACCAGCCTTCTGTCCCCAGGCTAGGAGGCACAGCCAGGTGCAAGAAGCAGCTGCTTCAACCGTGTTGTGGGGCAACAGGAGCGAGGGGTGGCCGTGACAAAGGAAACGTGCATTCCAACAACAACAACAAAGGGTGAAGCTCCAGATGATTCTGCAGCAAGGAGAGGTGAGCAGACGGAAGGAAACCAAATGGAAAATACCGACGACATATCAGAAACCTGGCCCAGACATGGGCCACAAAGCCACTGGAAGACTCTGGAGCAAGGAACATGTCCCTGAAGGGCTGGTCTTTGCAGAGAGGCCCCAAGTTTTCTGTAGAACCACATAGTTGGGCAGAAATGCAGTCCAGGGCACTGTTGCTGCTTTGGACAATGGAGGGCTGAATTGTCCAACTAGAATCGTTCTCTTAAAGTCAACCTGAAGTCCCAGTCACCTCAATAGACAGGTGATCTCTCTTGCAAAGGGAAGCTTCTTGAAAAGACAAAGGTCTGCCTGGCCACCCTTGTAAATATCTAGCTTGGCTTCACAGAAGGTGCTGGTGGCCAGACACACCCGTGCACACTGAACAAAGATGGGTGTCCTGCAGGCCTGGGCCTCCCAACGTTCTTCCACTAAATGGTTCTCTTCCACTGAGAGTCCCCTAGGGAGTCGGCCTTGTCTCCATTTGAAAGACAAGAAGAGCAGCTATGCAAAGCATTAGGAGCCTATGCTGAACCTCTAACTTCTTATTACACACACACACACACACACACACACACACACACGCACACACACATGCACACGCGCGCACACACAGCATGACAATGAATTCTGAAGACTGAACAATTCTGGTCAGACGATAATTATGAAACACATAGAGATCCCTTTAGGTGACTAGCAGACTAGCCTTGAAGTCATGCCCGAGGAAACAGCGATCTATCTTCTAGGTAGCTATCTCAATGACAGACGAGGATTTAAGCCAATCATCTGCCCGAGATCATTCAATGGGACGGGAGATAGAGCTAGTACTCACACACAACATCACACTCTCTTCCCTCTCCTCTTCCTCTCTCCTCCTCCTCTACCATACCACTCCAACTTTTTCCTCTTAGCTTTATTCTGCAGATTGACCGAGCTTCCCCTAGAAGCACCTGCCCCACTGCCTGGATATATCACTACCATTTTCTCTATCTTCCTTGTCTCTTCCAGCCTCCTTAGCAAATGTCATCAAGTCTTCTTTATGTTTCTTGGAAGGCCAAGGAAGCCAGCTCAGCTGCTTTCTCTCCCTTAACCTTTCCCTAAGTCCAGGGTTCTGGGCAGAGTCAGTGATCTGCCAACCGACTGCCAACTGGAAGTCTGAATTCTACCAATGAGACAAGGTTTTCTGAAATAATAATCATCTTCATAAAGGAGCATACTGGGATCTAAGATGTGCATATTTCCTGCCCAATTCCCCCAGGAAAAAGCTTGACTTGAGGTAGGTCTCAAAAATTTATTTCCAACCCAAGGGACTTCCAAATCTATACATGAAGGAAACAGACTTACCTATCCTTCTGGGAAAGTTAAGAATCGGTGTATGTGCCAGCCGCCTTCTGGCATAGTCGCCTTCTGGTAGAAGAAGGATAGGATTCCACTTTATGCTTCACCTGGTGCAAAGCACGAGTTCACAGGGATCAACCCAGTGTGCAGAATTCTGCTCAACAGAAGGAAAGCTGAGGACGAAAGGAGACAGCCCTGAGCCTCTTACGATGAGAATCCTCTTACAAAGAGGCTACAACTGAAAAGGGGGCTGTCTCCATTTCTTTTTCTGTTGCTGTGGTAAAGTACCTCATCAAAAGCAGCTTACGGGAGAAAGAGCTGAACAAAACTCACAGTTCAAGGGTACAGGGCATCATAGCCAGGAAATCAAGGCGATGGGGGCTTGAAGCAGTTGGTCACCTGGCATCTGCAGTCAAGAAGGCCAGCCTGACAATACAGAGGCGGATGCTTGCAGCCAACATTGGACTGAGGATGGGTTCCCCAATGGAGGAGTCAGAGAAAGTCTAAAGGAGCCGAAAGTATTTGCAACCCCATAGGAAGAACAATAATATCAACCAACCAGACCCCAGAATCCCAGGGTCAAAACCACCAACAAAGAGTACCCATGGTTCCAGCCGCATGTGTAGCAGAGGGACAGCCTTGTCAGGCATCAACGAGAGAAGAGCCCTTTGTCCTGTGAAGGCTCAATGCCCCAGTGTAGGGGAATGCAAGGGTGGGGGGGGGGAGTGGTGGTGGAGAAACACCTTCATAGAAGCAGGGGGGAATTGGATAGGGGTTTTTTTTGTTGGGGAACTGGGAAAAAGGATACATTTGAAATGTAATATAAATATCCAATAAAAAGAAGAGGAAGAAGAAGAAGGAGAAGAAGAAGAAGAAGAGGAGGAGGAGGAAGGAGAGAGAGGAGGAGGAGGAGGAGGAGGAAAAAGAGGAGGGGAAAAGGAGGGGGAGGAAAGGAAGAAGAGGAGGAGAGAGAAGAGGAGGGGAAGGAGGAAGAAGAGGAGGAGGAAGAAGAAGAGGGGAAGAGGAGGGGGAGGAGGAGGAGGAGAAGAGAGAGGAGGAGGAGGAAGGGGAGAGAGGAGAGGAGGAGGAGGAGGAGGAGGAGGAGAGGACGGGAGCGAGAGCCAATGGATGCACACAGTTCTCAGCTCCCGCTCTCCGCTTACCAGCCAGGGAATGACACCGCCAATGGTCTACAGGTCTTCCTACCTTGATGACCATGTTCAAGAAAGTTCCCCACAGGCAGGCACAGAGGCCTGCCTCTCTGGTGAGTTTTAGATCTTGGCACTGAATACTAACTCACGAGGACCAAGTTTCAGAGTTTTCAGCTTAGAATAGGCAGAGAGACAGCAGGGGTTGGGAGGAACATGAGAGAAGGCCAAATGGCCTCTAAAGCCTTTTCGTCTCTGCACCCTGACATTAGTCTAGATGGGCAAGGTCACACAGGGAATGACAGCAACCCTCCAGCAACAATTGCTCTCTAAGTACGGCTTCAGAAAGTCTGGAGAGGGGTCCATCCGTTATTTCCTTCAACTTCTCGTCCCTAGGCAACCCAAGCCCAATACTGTTCATTAACTATGTTTAGCCCAGACTTTCTACTAGAGCTAACTGGAGTTTTTATAAAGCTATAACCAGAGGTGGTGGTGAGCCGTAGGGCATGGATGGGGGTGGAGAGGAAGGGAGCTTTCTGGGGTGGGCATCACGTTGTGAAAACATCACAGAAGGCACCACATGTGCCTCAGGATCTCTCCAGTGTTCTCTGTGTTGAGGAAAGAGTCCTAGTAAGGGAGCCCTGCTCAGCTGGAAGCCGAGGAACAAGCTCACTCACTGTTGAGTTGCCTCGCCTCGCCAGCTGTTGGTGAGGACGTGCCTTGCAGACCTACGGAGCCTACCGAGGGATGAAAGTGGCTCAGTGACGAACGCGCATGCTCATAGCTTCCTGCACTGGCTCTGCATGGAAGGTCCCTTCACGTGCACCTTGAGGAAAGACAAAGGAGAGGGATCGGATCGGAATGACGGCTGTGAGGGAAGTTGGGCATGATTTCCCAGTGCTGCTGTTGCTCTGCAACTCGCCTTCATTCAGGAAGCTTCCTTTCAAAATAACCGGGGAGTGGTGTGGTTCAGGCTATGGTATCTTTGCTTCCCAGGAACAAGGAGCCAGTGGCTCACTGTAAAGCATCTGTGGAACTCACAGCCTGAGCCAGACCCCCTCTAGGACTTCCACGTGCTAGCTAACATTGGCCACTACCTGCCTCTGCCATGCCAGCCTCTGAATCATTGGAAGGATCTGGTGAGCTTTTCACTCAACACAGGTGGTTGGCAACACAGCGGGCACAGCCATGGGATGGCAGAGTAGGCAGAGCTAAACTGTCCTCGTGGTGAGGAACCAAGAAGAAGAGGAACTGGGCTGGGGTCCCATCGCAGGGATATTTGTGATACTGATTAACGTCCTTGATGAAGCTCTCCCCATCTTAGCTGGTCCTGCCAAAATCAGAGTCAGATGTCAGCCCTGGTCCTTGTCACTGTGGGCTCATCTCCTCTGATTTCTACACTACACAGGTATGTCTGTCTATTCATCTGGGACATTCTAAGACACCTCTCACATAGGGGCTGAGATATAAATCATTCATAGGAAAACAGGCCTGGGACCAAGATAAGGAAGAGAGGCCTCAGCGTGCAAAATTCAAAAAGGGGGCGTTCTCTTGGACTCCTGTGGTGGGTCCCTGAGATACAAGCCTCAGGAAGATTCTTCAAACTTCCCAGCTGGCTTGTTCCAGAATATTAATTATTAATATTAATTATTGAGGACCAACAAGGTAGAGGCATCCTGATATCTCATTTATCCTCATAGTAATCCAATAGAAATTGAAGGACACCCTCATTTATTAAGCAGGAAGAAACCAAGCTTGGTACAGTTGCACACCATATAGATGGTCCCAGAATGAGTACCGCAGGGCCAGAAGCAAACCCCACATCTTCCTGATTATGAGTCCTGCTCATGATGACAATCTAATGGCTCCAGCAAAGTGTGCTGTTGCCATGCCAGGCTAGATAAAGGGACATGGAAAAGGTCTGTCTCTGCAGAGACAGGAGCTCTGGACAGGAAAGAGGCAAGTGGTGTTCTGCAAACAAACCCGCCTTCATTTCAGCTGGACCACTGGGACACGGGCCTTGGTCAATTTTAACCAATCTCTCTAGTTAGTTCCCAGGCATCATCGGGCACCTTGCAGCATCCACCTCACAGGATCAGATCCTCACAGATCCTCCCTTAGGTCTGCCCTGATCCCTAGGCCTTTTATTGCAAACCCCATCCCTCATACCTCAGCCTTGAGAAAGACTGTAAGACCATCCTGCCCTGGGCAGACAAACTGCCAAGTTGCACCAATGATACTGCTTCTTAGATGGGACCACAGGCATCAGGAGCCACTTCTGAAGGCATGCTGCCCCAGATGTCAGGAGTGACACAACCTAGATGTTCTGCACATATTCACTGATCGCTGCATAGTGAGCGATAACAGAGATCTTTGCCAGCAGCCCTCTGAGCCTAGATGGTTCTGTGAGCCTGACTCTACTCCCCAGTGCCCATCGACTTACACATTCCCACCTGCATCATCACCAAGGAGTATAGCCAGCTGCTTCAGGGACCACACAGGGAACAATAGGACACACATAGGATGGCAACTAGGGAGAGCAGGTGCCTGGATCGGGCTTGGGGAGGAGGGCAGGAGCCCCAGAGGCAGCAGAGCCAGTGGCAGCCAGGGCACCCAGACATGTGCCAGCTTTCCAAAGTGAGGAGGAAAGGATCCAGCCTGGGATAGCTTCCAGGGATGAGATCAGCAGGTGACCCAGCTTGGAGCCAACCTGTCTTCTCCATGAGAGACCAGAGGCACACCCAGGAAGTGAGATTTAGGAAAGATCTGGCACCTCCCCCAGGTGCCACCTCTCTCATTACCTCAGCCCTGTCCTCAGCCATATGTCCTCAAGCCATAGTCCTCAGCTGACTCCCCTGCTCCCTGTATCACCTGCAGCTACTTTACCTTCCAGGTGTACCTCTACCTATCCAAGCGCCACTCGCCATTCTGTTCCCAGAGCCCCAGTTTGCTCCAAACTCCAGAGTGTTCCCTGCCACTGCCCCCTCTCTTCCATCTCCACTCTACCACTCCCACCTTGCCATGCTCTGTTCGTTATCTTCCAGCTGCTGATGGATCCTCAAAACCCGTTTCAAATGCTGTCCCATCCTCCCCTGTATCCCCTGATCTTTGACATCTGGGGAGCCATCACTTAAGGTCCCCCTGTAGTATTGGTCGTGCTCCCCTCCAAAGCTCTATAAGCTCTGTAAGGCAGAGGCCATTCTGCCCATGCAGCCCTCCATACCCACAGCTCCTCCAACACACCGACGTCACTAATAAGTGACGGTCATCCTGAGAGATCTGAAATTGTCATTAGACTTCCGACACCGCAGAAGGCTTTCTCTCTCCTCCATAACCTTCGTAGAAATAAAGTTCTGGTCCACATCTAGCCCCATTCCGCCCTACTTGGAACTCGTTTTCATTTCCCAGTGGAGATGAGAAGAAATGGATTGACTTCGCTGAGCTCATAGCCTTTCCAAGGCTTTAATACCATTATTAAAATCACCTTTGAGCCTCCTTTCTTCTTCAGGCTAAATAACCTCAGGTCCTTTCATGTGTCTTCAAATGTAACTCCCTGCCCTGTAATTAGCTTGGCAACACTTCTGAATTCTTTCCGGAGTCTCCACACCCAGAACGAAGAAGGGACTTGTAGGAGAAACAGAGAGAACTATATTGAGAGCCTACTATGCGCCGGCACTGCTCTTCCCCACATATATGATTCCTAGCTGCTCCTTACTCCACTAGACAGATGGCAACGCCGACTCAGTAGGGCTGACAGTTTTCCCAGTCCTCGCGAAGCTCTGGGCAGATGCTTTATGGAAGGTAAGCGCTGTCCTAGCTAGGCTGTACGGAAAGCCCAGTAGCAGCTCTGGGCTCTGGCACCTGATACAGTAGCAAGCTCTTCCTCCTGGGGATTATAGTAACAGCAGCAACAGTGTATCCAGATATTACTGAATGCCCTCTGGGGTAGAAGCAGTTAACACCACCTCAGAATCAGAAACTACTTTGCGAAAGGAGTTTTCCAACAATCAATGACTGAACTGAGATCCGCCAGCATCTAAGACTTTTCTCTCTCCTGCCCCCGTACAACAGCTTGAGAGTCTCATCTGGGAAAATAACAGGACGATGCTGTTACCTTTTCCACTTTTATCACTCCCGACCCCAACATTTAATCTATGCGTTGCTGAGATCGGCTAATAGATTGCTCTGCTCCAGGCTAACCCAGTCCTTGTCTACGCACACTGCAGCTGAAGGCCTTGCCTTGGTCCCACATGGTGGCAGGAAATCCCCCCATCCCCTACATCAAGGTTCAGTGTCACTAACTTCAATGCAAGCAGAGGGCACAGGAATCAGATGCCACTTGCTACACAATGCTGTCCCCGAAACCTAACAGCCACTGCCATCTTTATCCGAGCAGCTGTGACTGTCGACAAGAGACCCTCAAGATCCAGCCCATCGATGGCCTGTCATAGGAGAGAGCACAGAGGGGTCATCAGACTCTTACCTGAGACTCCCGCCACTCTTTCTTACACCTCCCTCCCACCGGAGATCTGTATTATTGCCCCAGCTGCACATGGTCTGGGGTCTTAGGTAACAGAGGACAAGGATGGATCATTAGCCAAAGGGAAGATTCCATTTAAACAGCGATGGAGAAGCTGTCATCCACGCTGAGCTGAAACTTTTTGCCGTCGTGGCTGTTCAGAGATAGCCTGTGCTTCTATAACCTCTTATTTATACTCTGTAAGGAAACCCAATAAACACGTCCATTTGTTGACTTGAGTGGCATTGTTACTTTGGTTTGTTATTGGTGCCCTACCTGGGAGGAGTAGACTCTTTAAAAAAAATATCTCCCCAGGAAAAGGTAATGTAGAATCCCCATCCCCCACCCCAGAGCAAAGGTCTAGCTAGGGAACTGCATTTACACATGAGCAGTCGCACTGGATGAGAGACGCACAGAGCTGTCCCTAAGCAGCTGCTGGGAAGAGGGAACATGGACTCCACCGAGCAGTTGCCAAGCAGGCCCTTGGAGAACCGGCAGAGACTGCCTTTGGCAACTGTGAAGATGCTGCACAGAGCCAAGCAGATGAATGTCGCGCGCTGCAGGTTATGACGGGAACATGCACGCTGATGGGACTCGGGATGATAGAACCAGGTGTCTGTGTGCTGCGTCTGCTTTCTTCACACTGACTGCCCTGGAGCCACACCTCTCTGAGGAAGGCTTCTGCTCCCGTTTCCCCTCATCTGTTCCAGGTGTCTGGGGTGGGAAACGATGCCAGATTGGCACATGCTGGACTTTTCCACTTGTTCTCCAGGCATTCGTTCAAACCTCATGCTCTGTCATCCCTCTCTGACTGACTCTTAAAGTTCCATGTAAACCCTGTCTCGGCGAGTCCTCCCCCAGTACCTACTTGCTACTGGCCAATTGATGTGCAGACCTCACCCAGACATATACAACTTCCTATCCATGTTCTCTTTTCTCGCGCATTCTTTTAACCCGTGTGTTTTGACACTCTAAAGCTAGCCCTGTCTAGGCATTGGAGATGCCACAGACACAAAGCAGACCCACATCTCACCACCTGCCTCCAGCCCCTTGGGGTATGGAAACAACGCTGACATCCTGGTTTCTATTCCCTTCTAAATGCATCAGTCTCATGCGTTGCATCTTGAAACTTAAAAATACCAGCCCTCTCTTCAGCTTTGGGTCATCTCTCAACTCCCCCAGGAAGCATTCTATCTTCAACCCACCCAGGATAGGTCCTTGGTCCTTACTCTAGACTTGGGTTGACTTTCCTGTGTGAGCCATGTGGATGTGGAGCAGGAGTTTCTGCTTTTTATTTCTGATGGCAAGACCCAGGGGAGCAGGATTCATTTCTTTAATTCAGTGCTGTGTGTCTGGCACAGAGAAACAGTAACGCCACATAAGAAGAAAGAAGAACACCACCTCATAAGGGTTGCGTGCTTCTAAAAGCCCAGCCGCTGTTCCAGATACTTAGTACTAAGTATCTGCTCGATCGATCCTGCCAACAAGCCTGTAGGGCTGATGGGAGTTCATGCAGGAAGTGAAAGTATAGGAGGAGGTGGTGCTGCCAGGCAGCAGCGGCAGTGGCAGCGGTGGCTCTGATGGTTTCAGGTGCCAGGGGAGCAGAGCAGGTGGTGGCTTTGGAGTAGGACCTGTGCTGGAGTCCTGGCTCCATCACTCACCAGCTGGGCAACCTTGGGCAATTGGCTCTCTTCTCTTGTTTTCATTCACGTTACTGTGAAGTAGGGACAATTAGAGTACCCACATTCTCAACTTGATGTGACACCGTGAGCTAACTCAACACACCTGACACAATATGGCACCAGTTGTCCAGGAATTTTTGTTTGTTTGTTTTATTTTAAATAAACTACACTTCTTTATTTATTTATCCCTGTGTGGTGTTTGTGTGGAGGTGTGTATGTGTGAGAGAGTGTGTGCATGTGTGTATGTGCATGTGTATATGAATGTGTGTGTGTGTGTGTGTGTGTGTGTGTGTGTGTGTTGTGTTGTGTACGTACGTGTACCATCCACTATTATGGCATGTATGTGATGCTCAGAGGATAGACTGGGGGAGTTGGTTCTCACCTTCACCATGTGGGTTCCAGGGGCTGAACTCAGATCATCAAAAGTGTAAAAGCATACACTTTTACAATGAGTCATCTCACTGACCACTATTCTTGATAGACTCATGATGATATGACCTTCCAAGATCACCCGCACTTACTTCCTGCCCCCAGCCCCTCTTCTTTCCTTCAAGCCAAGGACAACCTCGGCACATGTATTGAGAAAACACTCCAGGTTCTACGTGTTTGCCTCTCCTCAAGCAAAGGCATCCTGAAACAGAGACCCCAGAGGTCAGAACTCGTATGGAGACCAGGTAGGGCGAGGGACTCTGTGAGGATCTTGACAGTGCATTGGGGACTCAGACCAAACGTAAGAGGTCTCAAGAGGTGGTGACCATCCATCTCTTGTCCCCAGCTGTGGCAATACAACTGAGCCCTTGCAAGAGAATCTGGTGCTGCTGTAACCAACAGCAGAAATACACAGAAGCTTCAAAGTGTGGGTATCTAATGCTCTCCTAGGAGAGGTGTGTGTGTATTATGTGTGAGGTGTATGTGTGTGAGAATGGGGGTGTATATGTGTGTGTATGTGTATGGGAGTGTATATATGTGTGTACATGTGAGATGTGTGTGGGTGTATAAGTGTGTGTATGTATGTATATATGATTGTATGCATACATGTATGTGTATGTGTGTATTATGTGTATGGTATGTGTGTGTATGTGTGAAGTGTAGATGTGTGTATACGGGGGTGCATATGTGTATGTATATATATGTATATGTATATATATGTGTATACAGGGATGCATATGTGTATGTATATATATGTGTATGTATATATATGTATGTATGTATGTTTGTGTGTGTATGTGTGTATTATATGTGGGGTGTGGGGGTGTATATGTGTGTGGTGTGTATGTATGTATGATTGTATGCATGCATGTGTGTATTGTGTGTGGGGGGTGTATATGTGTGTGTGTGTGTATGTATGTATGTATGTATGATTGTATGCATGCATGTGTGTATTGTGTGTGGGATATGTGTGTGTGTGAAGTATATGTGTGTATATGGGGGTGCATATGTGTATGTATGTATGAATGTGTATGTATATGTGTATTATATGTGGGGTGTTTGGGGGTGTGTATGTGTGTGTGTATGATTGTATGCATACATGTATGTGTATGTGTGTATTGTGTGTGAAGTATATATGTGTATATGGGGGTGCATATGTGTGTGTATATACGTATGTATGTGTGTATTATGTATGGTGTATGTGTGTGTGTGTGTATGAGGAGTGTGTGTGTGTGTGTGTGTGTGTGTATGAGGGGTGTGTGTGTGTGTGTGTGTGTGTGCTGGGTGAGGGTTTATCTTGTATTTCTTTGTGTTTCTTGGCTCCCAGCTCTTGACCTTTATTCAACACATGCACTGCAGGGAAGCTACAATGCTGGCCCCTCCACATTGCTCCTGCCTGCTCAGTAGTTAGGACCCACCACCTCCTTTTCCTAGGCTTTCATCTCTCCAGCCCTCATTTCTGCCTGCAGCAGTGAAGCATCAATTATTACTCCAATTATGCGATTATACATATTTTTCACTAATTAGTAATAATTCTTGCTACTCATTCTGTCAGCTCTCACTGGAGGACTTTGGAGGGCATTTGAGATGATAACCACAGCTTTGTGACCCTGGAAACAATGTTCTACCATAGCACTTCTGAGACTAACGGGAAACTGAGGCACCGTGGGGTACCATTGGCAAGTCTGTGAAAGAGAAAGCCACTGAATTGAAGACTTGGCTTTGACTTCGTAGAATGCTTGTTCAAGTGTATGGATGTACTGAATGGGGGCATGGCCTGAAGAGAAAAGTAGTTACCTCAGAGCTAGTACTTTGTGGGTATCAAAAAAGCTGTCATTAAGGATCAGAGTTCCCCTTATTTATAGAGGGTTTTTTGTTTGTTTGTTTGTTTTTGTCACCTATCACACTGCGACCTTCTCTCTTGAGATTTTGCTTAATAAGCTGTGAGGAAGGGTGACTTTTATGATCTAAATTAAAACACCTCTCTGGCTCTTCCCTAGTCAGGTACCAAAGGCAGCACTCTGTCTGGTCGAGACAATGATTACAGTAGCCACGCTTTGCTTTGAATGGGAAAGCTTACTAAGTCTATAGCAGGCGAAAGTGAAAGAAAAAACAGCAATCTATGGAGGAGCAACGACTAGGGAGAAAATAACATCAACTCAGGAGCTCACAAACAGCAGACAAAACTGGGGAGGCTGAGGCATGTCAACTGTCGCAGGTGGAGGGTCCTCTCTGGCCTCTCTCTACAGTAATCAATTCCCCACGGCTGAACTTTTGGCTTCCAGATCCTGCTGCAGGCCTTTTTATATCACAAGGTAAGTGCTAGTAACCTCTGTTGGAAATAGTTTGCCTTCTAGCTGTTCTCAGGGGCACAATGTTTTCAGCACCCTCGGCTGGTTTGTTTTCCTTCTCCTTGGCACAGAGTTAGGAAGCCAGCTTGCCTACAGAAGACGGTTTAGAGAACACTTGACCTAAACATACTGAGTCTAAGACAGGCAGTCCGTCCTCAATCCCAGAGAGCACATTCGACAAGCTTAAAAACACACAATTTACCAATACAACATACAAAACGGGTGCATAAGGACCAGTCTTTCCCACTCAGCTTTTATAGGTAGAAGGCTTGAAACCCAGAGCCGAGAAAATGATAGGCACTCCTGAACTTCAGTGCACTGTCGGGTTTAATCCTCAGAACATTGGGAGGTAACTTTCACTGCTCCCATTAGAGAGGAGGACAGGGTCTTAAGAGTGACTTGTCAAAGGTCTTAATGGCTCTAAGTGACATGGTTTTGACTAAGCCCAGATTCTAGTGCATTCCAGAACTAGCACCTCCTCCATTGGATCGTGCTGATAGCACAGCCTGTTGGCAGCACAGAAAACTCTCAGCACTTTGACGCATGTGCCAAATCTGAGAGCCCTTGCAAGAGAGATAAGTAAGGTGAACACCTAGACTAAGATACTCCACGTAGCAGAGACTGTCCAAAACCAGATTTCATTTTGATCAGGGCCAGCAGACAGCAGTGTTAGTCAAGAGGAGGGAGAAAAAATCAATCAAAGCAGTTTTCCAACTGATCACACTGGTCAGTTGATGTGCAGCTGACCAGTTTCAGTCAATCACTCATCCAGGTCAGGGGAAAGCACGGTGCTGGATGCTGAGTGATGGATATATCCTGCAGAATTCAACCCAGCCATCAGAGTGTAGACCACTAGAGTAGCTCCCACTCCTGATGCACAAGCCATAGCAAGCTCAGACAGCTAAGCATGCTGGGATCTCGATGATGAGACAGAATCAGAGCCAATCCGGTTTGATTCTGCAGCCAAGGGCTTCAGAGACTTGGGAAGTCCAGGCCAGTTCAGACCTTATGCCCAGGAACAAGGAAACCTAATCAAAGGAGGTAAGGCTCTCTCAAGCTGCAACCTGCTGTTCTAACTATCAGCACTCCGCCCACAGTTGTCTGCCCAGCGGGGTTGCCCACCAGAGCATCAGCCAAGCTCTGTATCATCCTCATCACAGGAAGCAGGTCTGAGAACTCTCTCTCTCTCTCTCTCTCTCTCTCTCTCTCTCTCTCTCTCTCTCTGCCACGCTGATCAGTTCTTTTCATTGAAGTGATTTACTACACTGTGCACTAATTATCTGCATAATCTTCTATTGCCTCGATTAGAGGTTGAAAGCGTTGGCATTAAGATGCTATTATGCTCAAAAAAGACACACAAATGGTCCATAAGTACATGAAAAGATGTTCTGTGTTGCTAGTCATCAGGGAGATGCAAATGAAACCACAAGGAGATGCCACTATACACTCATTAGAGTGGCTTCGGTGTGAGAGAACAGAATTGTAAGTGTCACCAAGGCGTAGAGCCTGTGCTCACCCACAGACTTCATGGTAGATGAGAGAACAGACTCCTAAAAGTTGTCCTTTGAACCACACATTTGCACTGTAGCACTTGCGCACACACACACATTATTATAATTATAAATAAAATGATGTTTAGAATTAAAATATGTCTATTTAGTGCTGCAAATTATAGAGTTTAAGATGTCTCAAACAAATGTTTAAGAGTTGACTGCTATTTTGCCTTTATAACTGTTAATGATAAAAGTCCTGCTTCACATAAACACAGAATGGCAGAAACACATTTATGGGCCCTGGCCCTTCAGAAATTGTTGGGAATTCACTTACTGATTTTTCTTTTCTTTTCTTTTCTTTTCTTTTCTTTTCTTTTCTTTTCTTTTCTTTTCTTTTCTTTTCTTTCTTTCTTTCTTTCTTTCTTTCTTTCTTTCTTTCTTTCTTTCTTCTTATTTTTTTTTTTTTGTGAAACTCATGTCAGCAACTTAAACAACAATTTTAAAATTCAAACACAATCCAAATCCAAAGGTGTACTGATTGGATTCCTGCTGAGGCATGAAAGGAGGAAAATATTTAAAGTCACCATTTTCCATACGAAAGCCACTAGGTTTCTGTGAGAGCAGAAGACTTTGGTGCCCAGTGCAAACACTGCAATTCACCACACACACTAGTGGCCTGAGGTCTGGCTGAGGGGCGTTGGGCAGTGTTCTGTGAGGCTCTGTGGCTTCATAGCCTATGCAGTGTGCATACCCTAAGTCCAGAATCAAGGGTACAGTGAAGTCATAAGAGGTCAGATGAGCAGGCGCTGCCAAGAACACCTCAGATTCACCCCACACTTGATTTTGAATGAATTGTTAGTTGTTACACTTTCAAAAATCTTCCATTGTTGCCCCCCCCCACACTTTTTTTTACAGCCTTCACAGTCAGTTACATAACTGCAACTGAGTAGCATCCCACAGATAAAGAAAGCTTGAGCAAGTCAGACACAATGGCACATGCCGTTAATCCCAGTGCTTGGGAGGCAGAGGCAGGTGGATGTCTATGAGTTCCAAGTCAGTCTGGTCTACATATTCAGTTCCAGGCCAGCCGGGGCTACATAAAGAAACATTTACTAAAAGATAGATAGATAGATAGATAGATAGATAGATAGATAGATAGATAAATCACAGCACTCTGGTAGGAGAGGCAGATCTCTGTGAGTTTGAGTTCTTGTCTCAAAATAAGAAAAGAAGGAAGGAAGGAAGGAAGGAGGAAGGAAAGAAGGAAGGAAGGAAGGAAGGAAGGAAGGAAGTTGTGAGTTATGTGGAGACCAGTATATGCATGTTTTAATGACTTTATTTGTAACCCTTCAAACTGGAAACAACCCAAATGTACACCCTCAGCAGATGAATGGATAAACAGATCCCACTGCAGCTGTGTAACCGGTAGAATATTGCTCTGGAGAATCAAAAAGGAGCGATATTAAGTGTAACACAATGGAGAGATTCCCAAAATACAGCAAGTGAAAGGAGACAGACACAAAGGAGAACGCACTGTATGATTCCATTTATCTGAACCTCTAGAAAAGAGAAATCTAATCTCTAATGGCAAGAAGGCAGATCGGTGATTGCCTGGGACCGGGAGCGATGGGAGATTGAGGAGAAAGAGTATCAGGGACGCTCGGGGGTGATGGGAAAGTTGGTATCTTGATTGTAGTGCTGGTTCTGTGAGGGCTTCATTCATCAAAACTCACCGAGCCCTCTGTGCTTCAGATAGGCCCATAAATTACAGCCCAGCAAAGACAGGGAGAGGCTGTGGGCGAGACCATCACAAACAGCCTTAACTTTGGGTTTAAACAGGGGACTTTACATTAATAGCACTTAAATCTGGCCCAAATTGAAAACAGAAGAAACACGTGTCAAATAAATGTTCAAAGAGGGATATACACACTATACTCTTTCATATGTCTAATGTGTACATACACATGCATGGGCTCACATGTACACACACACACAGGTACTCACATGTATATGCTCACATGCACCCACAAGCCATGATAACGGGCTCTTTCCTCTAAGGAGTTTCTTTAAAAGATGGGCTGTACTTGGTAGGCAAACTCTGTGAGTTCAAGGCCAGCCTAGTCTACATAGTGAGTTCCACAACAATCAACGGTAACTTAACTTTGGGTTTAAACAGGGGACTTTACATTAATAGCACTTAAATCTGGCCCAAATTGCAAACATAAGAAACAAGTGTCAAATAAATGTTCAAAGAGGGATATACACACTATACTCATTCATATGTCTAATGTGTGTATACACATGTGATACCCTGTCTCAAACCAAAACCAAATCAAACCACCACCATCCCCCCCTAAAAAGATAGGTTCTATAGGCTATACATGACATGGTAACCCATACCTAAAATTTCAAGAATTGGGGCCTGAGATGTATGTGAGGATTCTTGTGAGTTCCAGGCCAGCCTGGGCTACATGGCAAAACTGACTTTGGCAAGACAAAACATGATGGATTTTATAACATGATAACATGAAGAGAAAATAAGACAAGATGTGCATTTTTGTCTCCACCAGCCTCATTTGTCCCCAAATCCACGTAGAGTTCCAGTTACCTAGACTGGACTCCATGGAAGCTTCCATTTGCTATGTTAGGAGTCTTGAGTGTTGGAAACCAAAGAAGTTGGCTGCTAGTGCCCAAATCCAAGGCCCAGTACCCACCCTTTCTTCCTAAGACATATCCTTCCACCCCGGCTCAGAAGAAGTCAGAAAGGGGCCCTGGCCACCACAGGCTCGTTTGGTAGGCTATCAGCCCGGGTCCTCGCAGCCCAGTCTAGATCTACCGAGTTCTTACTGTAAAGTGGGGCCCACAGACTCCAGTTCCTACTTGTCCTGAGTTTTGTTTTGGTGTCTTTTTTTTTTTTAAAGAACCCAATTTAGACTTTCATGTGAGCATTCTCGATTTTAGATTTTAGTAACAATAAAAGTAGCTGCAATGACAACACCACTTTGAAATGAAGCATGGACCAAACAAAACACATGCCTAACCAAAGCCACGAGGACTCACCAGGCTGTGGCGATGCTGGAGAGAGGACTAGCCTCTGTGTGCTGTCTGGGGGCTGCATTCCCTGCTTTAACTATTATTCAGTTTAGCCTTCCAGTCAAGCATAAACCCTGTATTCTACACCCTCAGAAAGTTACACCATCCATCCTTGAAATCCCTGGCAAGGGTGAGATCTGCCATCCCTTCAGGACGGGTTCTTTTTTCCTATCCCTGCTGCAGCCAGTCTCAGGCTCCTCCAGGACTCAGCCAAGATGTTCCACATCCCAGGAAACTTACCCTGACCCTTCCCCCATCTCTATCCTGGATCCCCCTCATCCCCACCTCAAACTTCTCTTAGCTCAGTTCTCTCCCCACTACACAAACCTCTACATCTTCCACAAGACTGAGGGCTTCTGAGAACCAAGCTGTGAATCTAGTAACTAACACACACAGTAGGGATGCCAGCTGGCATGTCCTGACTGCAAGTGAGGCTGGAAAGTCCCTTCAGTTCCCTTCAGCACATAGTAAATATACTTTCCATCTAAGTGACCAGGAAGCCAGAGGCTTGGCTTGGGTGGGAGCCTGGAGCTCACACAACGTTGGGCACCCCTGATATCATCTCACCTCTCCATTGTGCTTGACTCTTTGTGGTGCCCAGGAGGTAGCAAGATGTCAGCCGAAGAGAGATGATCCAGAATGCACATGTATCTCAAGGGGGACCCCTTTGAAAAATGAGGAAACAGAGGCAGGAAGGTGTGAAGGAACTTGCTTGGAATACCCAGCTATGAGGCAAAGAATGAGGGTTGCATTAAATGCTGTCACTCTCTGCCCCTCATGCTGTTCCATTGCTTGGTTAGCTGTAGATGTGTCCTCTTAGGGCCAAGCAACTTTTGTCTGTGACAGATTACTACCCCTTCCCTACCACTGGTGATGGCAACAAACGGTAACACCATCACCTCTGCCAAGTCTACCGCACACACCATTCCCAAAGGCACCTAGTAGAGAGTGAGGGACTTTCTGCTTGTAGTGCCCTCTCTTGTCTGCTGTCCTTGAAGGCCACGTGTGGAACAGTCATGTACCTGATGCGGATGTGGTCGTAGAGACCTGTGGGCCACTGCGGACCTTGTGAGGTGTGTGTGTGTGTGTGTGTGTGTCTGCGACAGGTAGCAGATCAGATGTGTTGCTTCTCTGTAAAATTCTCACAGATCTCCAGTAGGCTGGGGGCTCTGCTTCTATCTGCTCCTTGGGAATACTGAACCCCATCTCTCAGTAAGCCATAGGCTTTAAGCTCACAGCCTGGCCAGTACTCAGTCATGTTTCCAGCCAGCAGATCATTCCATCCCACCTTATTCCCCCAAAGATACTTTGAATAACAATCCAGAACCATAAGAGGAGACAGCTGAGCTCTTTGACTCCAAGGGTGTCCTTTTGATGAACAGGGAACTCGTCATGGGGCCTGGGGAGAGTCTGGGAAGCTGTGTATTTCCAAGCTGTATGACTTCACTCTGCTTTCCACCTTTGCACGCCTCCACCTCTCTGCAGGTCGCAGGCCGGAAGTGGTTCTCTGAGCAAAACCTAAAGTAAATGTCACATGTTTGCGAGGGAGTCCATCTCAACCTGTGCTTACTACTTCCACAGGAACCTGCAAGAAGGTCACTGCTATTTAACAAGGACTCTAGATTTCCATACCAGGGCCTATGCGTCCTCAACACCCATCACCACCTACTCATCTATTCATCACCCATCACCATCAGTCCTGGCTCAAAAAAAAGTGAGATGGTCCTCTCTCCTGATATTGGCCAGTGACAGCGAATCAAAGCAACTGGTCAGGCCAAGACAGCCAGGACAAACACCAACGCACTGCAGTACGCTGTATTGCTAAGGAGGGTATTCTGATGTTAGGTGTACTTGATGCAGTTCTACTTACATCATCTTCCTCTAACTGTGTATTTATCAGTATTTCACCCCATCCTAGGTCAAGGAGTAGCTGCAGAGTGCAATGGAGATAAAGTGCTCTCACTGGCCAGGCCTGATCATGTGTCCAATTGGAGGCGGAGTCAACAGTATCTGAAAGAAACCAAGTCAAGAAAAGAGCCCTTTTCAGAGAGAAACTGGGCACTGGATGCCCTGTGCAGGGTGAAGAAGAGATGGTGGCAACCAAACAGCAGGAGTCTGCATTTGGATGCTCAGCAAGTATTTATTGTGAGATGGGACAAGTGAGCTGCTCTCCCTCTCAGGCAGGGAAGGAGAAAGATCTCTGGAAAGAGGAAAAAACATGGCTTTTTTATTTCCCTACTCCAGGAAGTCTAAGGCAGCTAACAATGCTTTGTCCTGAGAAACCAGACTACATTTAAAATGAATTCTCAACTGGCCTTGTGTGGAGAATTCTCTCTCTCAATTATCCATGTCGGGTGTTTAACTGGAGGCTGGAGTCCCCCAGTTCCTTCCCCAGGGGATTCTATTCAGACAGTCCCTTCATTCAACAAGCTGGCCCATACTCTAGCTGCCCAGTGCTTGCCAGGGAATACTAGTTCACTTGATAACTGAGCAAGCACACCAAGAAAGCAAACCCAGCAAGGGCTGGCAAGAGCCGTAAAAACCTTCCCAAGGAAAGAAAACTGGAAGTGGTGGGGAAGAGTTAACAGATGCAGGTCCTCGGGAGAGTGACTCCCAGTGTTTCACAGTCCAGTGGAGTAGCTAAGGCTGACAACAATTAATTGAACGTTTCAAATCAGCAGAGAGGATTCTGAATGTTCCTATCACAGAGAACAAATAAATGTTTGAGGTGATGGATCTGCCAATTACCCATTCTGATTACGACACACTGTACACATGAACTGAGATCTCATACTGCACCCCAGAACTATGTTCAAATTACTATGTGCTGTAAAACTGTTTTTAAGCCTCCCAGAACGAGGACTGGAATTCTCTTCCCAATGTCCCTGGCCATGGGATGCTATGAGAGCTTGTCACACTCTATAATCTGACATAAACGAAAGCTGTCACTGGTCCTGACTCTTTTCTATACTGGCATATTCTGAGTTCCAGGAAGCAGACCCTGGGAGGAGCTTAGATGGGCAGGGAATTTAATAATGGAGTGCTACCAGAGGAGACCAGCCGGGTAGGGACAGTTAGCAAGGAGAGACAGCTCCAAAGAGCTGTGATTTCAGGGAGTCTGAGTCCTAGCCTGGTTTTATACAGAGCTCTGAAGGGCAAACATTATATAGAGTTTGATGTTTTCCCATTCTACCTTGAATAAAGCCCCTTAATGCAAAGGCCTTTCAGTCCCTTCCAGTAGTGGTGGGTGCAGTTGAAGTGGCAGGTAGGCTGTGCAGAGGGGAAAAAATGGCTTGACTTCTCCCTTTACTGCCACAGAACAGGCAACACAGGTGACCTCTGTCCACAGGCACCAAGCAACTCCATGGGTACGGCTTGGGATGCTCCCGGACTTTCAGTCAGTTCTAACAATGTCTACCTGGTATCGTCTCAGATCCCACAGACTGGGGTTCAGCTCCCCGAGACTCTCCTGAACCCTCCTCAGGTTGTTTTTGCCTGTGCTTCTGCTGAAACTCTGGGTTCTACAAGCCCCTGCTCTGTGTCCACTGTTTGTTACAGTGCTCGCAGGACTTAGGGGAACCTGCTCACTATGAAAGACACAGAAAGGGACGGGTGGAGCAAGGGATAGGAGAAGGGCATGAGCTTCCATATCCCCTGTAGACTCAGCAGCATCTTGCAGGAACTCAGCCAAGCGGAGGCTCCCTACACTCCAGTACCCTTTCGCATTTATACAGAGCCTGTATACAGAGCCTGTGACCTGTCTGTGTTGAGGAAGATTCTATGATGGCCCCCATCTGACAAGCAGATTGGTCCTTTCTTCCTTCCTTCCTTCCTTCCTTCCTCCCTCCCTCCCTCTCTCTGTCTGTCTTTCTTTCTCTCTTTCCATCCCCTTGACCTTGGCTACCTCATCTTTTTTTTTTCCTTTTCTTCTTTTTTAAGATGTATTTATTTCATATGTATTCGTGTTTTGCCTGCATGCACACCAAGTGAATGCCTGTTGTAAACAAAGATCAGAAGAGGACATCCGGTTGTGAGCTGCCATGTAGGTACTGGGAATTGAACCCAGGTCCTCTGTAAGAACAAGTACCCTTAAGCACTGAAGGTCTCTCCAGCCCCTGGGGAAATTTTTTTGTGGCTGACCCCCTCCTCCCCTCCGCACTAAAGGATTGAAAAGATCAAAGCTTCTATGCACCACCTTGAGGATGGAATGCTCTCTTTCCTAGAAGTCACTGTGAAAAGGGAGTTACATGCCAGGAATGGTGGCAGAAAACCAACATCTATAGTTAACATCCTAGCTGCCCAGCTGTGGGGTTTTGGGTGCCCTGGAGCAATGTGTGGAGGGCTGTAGGTGGAGCCACAAGCCCAGGGCATGAGTCACAGATGGAGGAGGCATGCTAATGGCCTGCCCTAAGCCCCATAGGAGCGCCACAGATGGAGGTGGCAGTGCTCCTAACTTCCGGGTAATGCCCCGTCAGCTCTCCTCCTCACTTCTGTGGTTCCCTCTGGTTCTATCTCTCAAGTCTGCCCCAGGCTAGATGTGGGGTGGGAGTGGAGTCGGGGGTTGTCAAATCCTTCTGGAATTTACTCTCCCACACTCCACCCCCAGTCCAGGGCACAAGCAACTATCCTGATCATCCCTGGAACCTGACACTGCCACCATTGCCTGCTCAACAGATGGATTATAGTGAGTTTGAGTTCCCTATCAGTCATGTCACAAGTCATTAAGTTTATTGACACAGAGCGGACAGCCTAGGTGAATGCAAAGGGGCTCTATTTTTTTTTTTTTAAATGCTGCTCATCTCGAAGGTGCTGACAGAAGTCTCACCTAATTCAGGGACCTGAAGCCAACAGGTTCTCTGACAGCTGATCCCCAGGAGCCAGAGAAAAGGGGGCAGACGAGTTCTGAAGTTATCAGCAGCAAAGGTTGGTTGACTGTATGAGGAATGCGTCCCATTGTAAGTCCATGTGTAAGACATAGGCACTCTTTCAAGAAGCCCACAGACGGCTCTGGGAGGATGCCTCAATGGTAAGGGCTTTGCCATGTACACTACCTGGTGTAGTACATGGTGACCTACGTTAAATCCTTGTAACCCACATAAAGGTGGATGGAGAAAACTTACTCCATAAAGTTGTCTTTTCACCTCCACACCCAAGCTGTGGCATGCATGTCTGTATGTACACACACACACACACACACACACACACACACACCACACACTGTTAATAATAAGTAATTCCAAACTTTTTTTTTTTAAAAAAAAGCCCACAAGTCCTTCAAAGTCATATAACATTTGGGTCACTGTCAAGAGTCTGAGCCTTCACAGTTTCTCACACCATCTCATGAAGCCTCACAGCAGCCCCATATTTGTTGCAATTTTATGGAGGCCCAGAGAAGCCCAGTGGTTTACCCGAGGTCACACAGCTAAAATTCAGCAGGAACTGCGGTCCAAACCCGAGGTTGTCTGGCTTTGTCATCGGTCTCATCCCCAGCTCACCTGCCTGCCAGCACAGGTTTTCCCTCCCAAGTCCAGAAGCACTTTCTGATGTCTGAATCCATTTCCTCTAATTATGACAACCTCAAGACCTCTGCTCTCTTTATTTGCTCATGGACAGATGTTTGCTTGATGTTTCCAGATGTGGTTTCCATGTTTGCATTTAGCACATGCAGAGAGAAGAACGCGAAGAGGGTGTGGTCATAAGATGGATGAGGTACGTGCTCACCTCCAACCAAGTCGGCACAGAACACAAATGAAGAGCCACATGCACAGATCTCCTAGTCCAGCACAGTGTAACACACACACTTGTGCACACATGCACACATACACACTTGCACACAAGTGTACACACACATGCACACGTATGCACACATGCACACGTGCACATGCATGCACACACACATGCACACTTGTACACACATGTACATATGCACATGCATGGACATATGCACGTGCACGCATACACACGTATACACA
Source organism: Mastomys natalensis (assembly GCA_021653895.1). Lineage (NCBI taxonomy): Eukaryota > Metazoa > Chordata > Mammalia > Rodentia > Muridae > Mastomys > Mastomys natalensis. The sequence goes on along the minus strand of JAJTUV010000975.1, from coordinate 1,041,405 downwards.
TTCTAGTGCTTGGGCACATGCAGGTCTGCAAACAAGTCCCCGACACCTGCTGTTGTAGACAGCTGCCTCAGTTTCACCTTTTTCATGATCCACCCCTGACCTCCCAGAGTCAACCTCACATTTGTGTGACACCTCTGCCCCACCCCCTCTCCCAGTTAGCTTCCCCTGAGTGGGTCTAAGAACAGAACTCCACTATTTCTGAGAAGTGCCACGGAAGAATAACTGTGCTGTGATTTTCAAAGGAAATTGAAATCTCCACTTTACTGCTTTCTAAATGAACCTTATCATTTTCCCCTGTCTACAACATTCCAGTACACTGTATGGCTTCCTGGTGCTCTCTCTCTCTCTCTCTCTCTCTCTCTCTCTCTCTCTCTCTCTCCTCTCTATTCTATCCCTCCCTCTCTCCATGAAGAAAAAGAAAATGGCAGATCCAGCACCAGCAGGCCACTAGGGTGTATATACTTCTTTGGTAGGTCCAAGGAAGGAACTGGTCACCGCAGGAGGACCCAGAATGAGCTCCAGGCCAAAGCCACAATCACCAGGCAATCTCTCTCTCCCCATTCTTGATTACTCAAATTGGAGCCTCAGAAATGAAATACTTACACAACAGTAGGGCTTCTCTCTTCAGAAATGCAGCCAGCTCCACTAAGGCTGACATCATCAGGCCTTGCCTTGGGTTAGACCTGCTCAGCCTGCCAGAAGGAGCCAGAGCAGGAGAAAGAGGAAGAGTACACAGGGAGTAGCCCAGCAACGTGGAAGCAATGGAGGTAGGCATTGAAGGGTGAGAGAGACAGTATGGGAAGCCAAGAACCAATGACAACTTTACTGGAAAAGTCTCAGAAGGATCCAAGGGAGGCGTAGAGCCATGGCACAGAGGAGAGAAGAAACCAGAAGATAGATGACATGGGTGATGGGCTCAGAACTCACACCTGGAGGGTCTGCTCCAGAACCTGATCTCTTGGGGATGTTCATGGGACATGGTGGAACGTGTTCCTTGAGCAGAGATACTGAGTCCAGTCAAAGGTGAGTATCATCCCGGAGCCATGAGGAGCCAGCCTGTCCCCAAGTGTCTAGCTTCCCTGGGCAGGAGTCTTGAATACTGAGCTTCTTGAATAAATATGTACCTTCTTCTGCTACCCTAGAGTAATGAGACCTGAAACTGAAGATCCTCATGTCTTCAAATAAATGGGTGCAGCTTGCTCCTCAGAGCAACCAGGAGCTGTCCTGACTCCTGACTCCTGGCTCTGGTGTGCTGTCAAGATAGAAGTATCAAGGCTGGGGAGTGCAAGGGTTCCCCCTCTCCTTCTGTGGTAGAAGGCATAATGAAGGACCATTGTTACACTCACTGGATGTCGTGTTTGGGGGTGAGCTACAGCTCTCAGAGATGCACTTAGAGATGGACAGAGCTGCAAGAAGGAAATTGGGAACCTTCTCTGGTCAGAACGTGTGCTTAGACAGCACACTGGCTGAGTTTATCTGCACAGGAGACAGAAGATTAGAAGTGGGTGTTCCCTTGGGTCTAGGTAGTCACTAGTGTGGTAGTCAATCCCCGAAGGCAACCTGTAACGTGAAAGATCCAGTTCCTAAGGAAATGGACCAGGAGTTTACAGTGTTAGAGAGCACAGAGCTGGCCCGGAACCCTTTTGGAAAGCTGGTCCCTAGCTCTTTGTTCTTAAAGAAGGCTGGACCCCAGGGCCTAGACTGTTCAGCCTACAAAAAGATGAGCTACAATCCTTCATGAATCTGGGATCTGAAACCTGATTTATTTATTAACTGTGAAGAAGTTATCGAATCCGCTCAACATGTTGTCAAAGAGACAGAAAAGCATAAGATTTCAACAGCTGACAGTTGAAAACGATGACATGAGAGGAGAATTTTAAATAAATATTTGATGTTAATGCCCAAATGATTCCAGTGTGAGTGATAGATCAATTACACAGGGGACTAGTTCAAGCACATGTGAGAAGGACTGTACTGGAAGAGATTGGTGGGATAAGGAAAGCAACAGAACCCCAAGGAAAACCTAACCCCAACTTCAGCCTCCAGATCCCAGTGCCTGAGATATCTGGGCTTCAGGAAAATAGAAGGTTGCTGCTAGAGTTCAGGTCTTGGTTCTATGTGAACATGGGGGAACAATTAAACCCTCCACTTCTGTGTCTGTTTTCTCATCTGTAAAATGGGTGAGTAGCCCCTACCTATAACATAGGCATGAGAATCAAACGAGTTGCTCCTTCCCTTTGATAGGTGGGTTTCTGCCCCTTGCCCACATCCTCTCCCAAAATCTACAAAGGGGCCTCAGAGATGGCTCAGCAGGAAGGGTGATTACTGAGCAATCATGAGGCTCAGAATTCAGATCCCAGCACCCGTATAACAATTCAGACATCCTGTGTATGGTAAACACCAACAGGAGGATTTCAGGGTCTTGCCAGCTTCCATCCTGGCTACGAGAATTTGAGCTGAACTTTCAGGAAGAGACCCTGCCCCAAAGAATCACTGGAACCAAAACTACAATAAAACAAACCAAAAAAACCCAACCAAATAAACAAAAACTAATAATACATGTACCGAAAAGTTTTCTAGAAGAGTGTCAGTAAGTCTGTGGAGCTGGAAGAGGGAAAGATTTGAATAGCACAGACAGGAAAGGAAAGACATTGAAGACAAGGTGGGCAGGGCCAAGGGCCTGGAAATGTGTGGGGATGACATGGGGTGTGTGGGTCTAGTAAGAATTACATGATGCTCAGAGAGAAGAATGAGAATCTGATCCTCTTTGACAGTAACAAACACCCAACAGGAACAACTTCAAAGGAGGTAAGACTGATCTGACCCACAGGTTCAGAGCTTTCCGTCTCTGGTTGGCTGGAGCCACTGATCGGTAGCCCTTGGTGAGGCAGAAATGCCATCCTTTCTCTGACTCTCTGCTCCCTCTCTCTCTAAAGTCTGCCTTCTGCCTCCCCACCCTAAACTCCCCCCAGAGGCTGCAGTCCTGATTCCTACCTGGAATCTACTGAAATCCTACCCTGACTAAGCTGGTTGGCAACAACTTAGATGCTGGGAGATTAACCCCACCCCTACCCTGTAGGCTCAGCTCTAAGAGCAGAGGCAGGCTGGGACTGAAGCACCATCCTCATCAAATCTCTGAGCAGAGGCTGCCTCCTATCATGACTTCTTGGGAATTTAAAGCATTTTCGCTCCTTATTCTTATCCTGCACCAAACCTCCAGTTTTGTTCTGGAGCCTTTGATACCTTTCCTACCTTTGGAATACTGGACAGTTCACCCGTCGAGAGTCTCCTTTACCCCAGACATACAAACCAATGTTGCCACTGGTTTGAATTAAAACTTGCCCAGAGACCTCACAAAGGCTTTTACAATCTCCACCATTCCCTCCCATTCCCTATTGGAAGATACTGAACCGTGTTTTGCCGTATTTCTGTGAGGAACCAGCCGTTCAGCTAAGGATGTACTGGAGTAAGGAAGATGCATATTTACTGAGCTCAATGTAAATGTTCCACACTTGGTAGCATTATCTCATTTAATCCATCAGTAGGAGGTTCTGAATTCCCTCAGGGGACTCCTTTGGATTCTAGTTACACAAAGAAGTCCTGGGATTTTAACACTTTGAAGACATCTACTGTCCTTGCATTCCCTCCCCCATTTCCCCTCTCTGCCATTTTCGCAGGTCTCAACATCACCTCAGCCAAGTCATCTGAGGGGATATTTGTATAACAGATGGGAGATCCTGAGGTCTTGACAGGGCTTGGGTAAGTCTGAGCTGGCGGAGCAACCCCCAGAGATACCGATGCCGCCTCAGATTAAGACCTCTGTAGTGGCAGGTGCACACGAAAGTCATCTTCAGCAGGACCAAGGGATCAGAGAGAGGGGTAGCTGATGCTGTACTTAGCTCCTCTGGCTGTCAGCAGGTCAAATCTCCTCCGCACCAGCTTGTTTTAGGGGACAGGCTTTTAGGGGACAATTCGTATGGATAAGCCTCCCACTGCCTCTACACCCTGCCTTATCTTTTGGCGAATTCTCTCTCCATCTTCCTCCCCACCCTGTACTCTCTCCCCCACTGGATTTTAGCCTCAGGCTGCTGCAGAACACAACAGAGCCAGGCTCTGGTGTCTGCATTGCAATTGCTTGTTTAATGCCCATCCCTCTACACACACACACACACAGGCAGGAAGAAGAGCCATAGCTGATTCCTGGGTATCCGCAGAGCCTGGCACTGGCCTGGTTCACCCAGGGCACTGGGAAGCATTTGTCGGTGGACTCTCTGGAGGGCCTGAGTGAATGGCTTCATTTGTGTTGATTTAGGGAGCTGCCTAGCCCAAAGGCAGACCCTGTTAATGGAATTTTAGGCACCGTGGCCCCGGAAGCTCCCTGACATGTCTCAAGCCATCTGTGCTTATGTCCTGAGGGCGCTATGAAGGCTTTCTCCTAGTTATGCCTCCTGGCCATTCAGGTGAGCTCTGAGACCCTTCTGTAGCTCTGTGATGGGTATTGGGTCTCGTTGCTTCTATGTTCAGAGTGTCTCCCTGATGCCCAGACTTAACATCTCATCTCTCCCCTGTCAGCTCAGTGCCAAGCCCCAGACTGCACTCATTTGGGATTCCTGTTTGTGGGTTTTTAGATTTGGACAAAGACAAAGAACCTGGCAGTTCCTTTACCCCCGTATTCCCTCCCTTCACCCTGTTGGGGCTTCTCCATCAACCTACTCTTCAGGCAGCAAAAGCCCCTAACACATGAGCCGAAGGGAGTCTGTTGGTACCTCTCTCCAGTTCCTCCTCCTGATGGATATTACCTAGCTGCAGAGCTTCCTGTCACTAGAGATGGGCTTGAGGGGTGGGGTGGGGACTGAGCTATGACTAACTGTTGCAGAGAGGGGCAGGCACAGGAGGCTGGATGCTGAGATCCAGGCTAGGCTGGAGGAAAACACCTGAGGCTGTGTTGTGCTGAGTAATACCCATAATCTACATGGTCCAGAGCCCCGTGCACCTGGAAGAAGTTCCTGTTGATTGCCCACCCTTCCCGGTACTCTTGGTGCCCCTAAGAGAGGTCTCCTTGCTTTTCAAGGCGTCCTCAGAGCTTTTCTTCCCTACAAGAATCTAATTATTATACATCTTCACACATAAACAATGGTCAACCAGCATACTCCAAGAGTCATAGCCAGCAAGAGCTCCCATCTTGGCTTCCCACCCTCCCTCAACTGTGGGGAAATGTTCTCTTAGACACAGAGACTTGTGATATTCAGAACAATTAAGACACTTGATCTAGATCGGACAAGTAGCAGAGCCAGGAATCGAATCTGAGTTTGTCCACTCATTCATCTGCCCGATGTGACCAGAAATCTGTGCAAGGCCAGCTCTGGGAGGGGTCTGGGTAGTTAGCTATGGGCAGGTCCCTTCCTCTCCAGGCTCTGGTGCCTCGGGAATGAGCCGTAGCAGGGGAGGGAAGGAGCCCATTAAATCTTTTCTAGAATAAGACTGGATATGAAAAAAAAGACTGAAAAATTGGGAACATTTCCATAAGCTTGAGAAATATACTAGTGCTCTGCTCTGAGGTTTAAACAGTTGCGGTCTGAAACCTGACTTCATTTCCTCTCATCTTTTTTTTTTTTTTTTTGGAAGGGGGCATTTTTTGTTAGACTGGAACCCCTGCTCATCCCCTGCTCAAACTGGGAAACCCCATCTGCCCTCCCTCCCTCAACCCCACTTTCACAGAGAACACTCCCCACCTGCTTGGAGAAACTTCCTGGCTAACACGTCATCACTCTTCCTCTCCCCGCTTCCGGCAACCCACCCAAGAGTGCCCACCCAGGGGCGCAGTTTTTGACCATATATGGACACCATCCCTGATCCTAGCTGGCACGTCATCACTCCTCGCCTAAGCTCTATAAAACTCCCTTGCTTTAGCCTGGATGCGCGACTTCACTGCCTCCATCCTCTCTGGTGGGATCAGTGAATCCACCGAGAGCTGACTCCTAACAAACCTGCCTTTTCCTAATTTTAATCTGGTCTAATCTGGTCTATGTCTGTGTCACCGAGGGAGAGAAAGCGCCTATTGGTTTTATCTGGTTTTGTTTGGAGGGGCTGTCTCAATTAGTTGGTCATACTTTTCTTTTCTTTTGTTGATTCTTCGTGAGTTTCACGTCATGCACCTCTGTGCCACTCATTCCCCCAATCCGTCCATATTCACCCTCCACTCTTGTTACATTCCCTCATAAAAGGAAAAGAAGGTCTTGCTGGGGAAGCCATGACGTGTCACACAGTAGTGCACTCTGTAACACCATCAATACTGGACCTTCACTGAGATTCCTCTTGGATACCCTGCTGCTTCCTGGAGTCATGGAGCTCCTGAAGATTTAGTTCTACAGGAACAGCTCCTTCACAAACCCCAGCAGCTCACAGGTGGGTAGATTTTGGGGTGGAGCAGATCAAAGCTCAGGATCTGAGCCTCAGCGCTCAGCCCACCAGCTCTCCTTTGCCCTCACCAATGGTGTCAGCTCTCCTGAAATGCCCAGGGGAGGGGCAGGGCTAGCTCTCTGGTGCACATGCCCAGGATCAGCTCTCCCACACCCATGCCATGAGGAGTAGGGCCAGCTCTCCTGAATGCCCAGGGGAGGGGCAGAGCTAGCTATCTGGTGCAAGTGCCCAGGGCCAGCTCTCCTACACCTATGCCACGAGGGTTAGGGCTAGCTCTCCAGAGTGTGGTAGCTGTTGAGGGCAAGGGCAGCTCTCACCAGCTCAACACAGTTCTCAAGACATCAACATGGCCTCAGACTAAAGACTTTGGAGGTAACGTGGACCTCAGACATCAACACAGACTCTGGCTATGATAGGACCATGGACCTAGACATGGGCCCAGATGTCACCATGGCTTCAGGTGGCAGTACAGGCCACTCAGATCAGTTTTTCCCCCCAAACATCATCAGTCCAGCCCCTGGACATCAACATGGTCTCAAGCAGTAGCCTAGACTGATATCCACATGGCCTTTGGTGCAACATACAACAACATAGACCTTGGCTATGCTAGGACCATGGGCCCAGATATGGCCCTTGGTAGCAGCCTGGGCAGGACATCACTATGGCCTCAGATGGTTTCACAGGCTCCTCATATCCGCTTTCATGTCTCTGGTTCCATCTCTCTTCACAGTGTAGGGACAGAATCGGCTTAATTTCTCTCCCTCTCCCCACAGTGTACCCCATCTCTCCCCTGTCTCCATCACATATCTGCTCACTGTACTGCCCACCACCACAGGATGGGCACTTGGGGGTCTTCTGGCTACCCCAGATGGTGGAGCGGAGCCTCTCTCAGCTTCTTACCACAAAAGTGTATTTTGGGGCCAGCAAGAGGTTCAGAGTGTAAAAGAGATTTCCTCCAAACCTGGTGACCTGAAAACTGGCACGGCGAAGGAGAGAATCAATTCCCACAAGTTGTCTACTGATCTCCGTATGTGTGAATGGCATGCACGCATATACACATATAACATAGGCAAGCAAACAGTATCTTTAATATATTTCAGCTGGAGAGCTGGTTCAGTGGCCCAGAGCACCTGTTGCTCTGGTAGAGGATCCAGTCAGCTCCCAGCATACGCGTGGCAGCTCACAGCTGCCTGAAACTCCTGTTCCAGATGATCTAATACCATCCTCATATCTCCACAGACACTGCCCTCACACCATGCACAGACATACATACATATAAGCAAAACACCCATACACATAAAATAAAAAAATAGGTCATTTTTAAAAGTGTATTGCAGATCATGGTGGTGCACCCTGTCCAGCATTTTGGAAACAGAGGCAAGCAGAAGATCACTGTGTTTAAGGCCATAGTATACATAGTCAGGCCAGTCAAAGAGAAGGATACATAGTGAGACCTGTCTAAAAAAAAAAAAAGAAGAAGAAAGAAAAGAAGAGAAAGAGAAGGAAAGGAAGAAAGAAAAAGAAAAGAAAGAAGAAGAAAGAAAGAAAGAAAGAAAGAAAGAAGAAAGAAAGAAAGGAAATTGAAACCATGTGTAGTGGCACATGCCTAGAAAATCCAGGGGGCTAAAACAGATGGATCAAAAGTATTGGGCTAGCCTGGGCTGCAGAATAAGACTTGTTTCAAAAAACATTTTTTTCACACACTCAGAGAAGCTCAAGGAATAGCCCACGTCTCGAAATGAGCAGCGTTTGCTTCAGCTGTGCTTTTCTAGGCCTTAGAGTATAAGTTGCAGCATCAAATCAATGCACCCCTAAATAGTTCAGCTTATTTCTTTAAAAAAAAAAAAAAAAAAAAAAAAGGACATGCTACTAACTCCAAACACCATTACTATACTTAAGAAATCATTTCTGAGGGTCTCCAAACTTCTGGCTTCTCTGGAAAAAGAACAACCTTGATAACATCATAGAAGTGCCCAAGCTCGCAGCTCTCAAGGGTGCACCTACATTTATTTCTATAACATTGCAACGCAACCATCCATCCTAAGCTGTGTGCAACTCACAGGCCACAGACTAGATACCTCTAAAGCCATCTTCAGATATCTGTGGATATCTCAGAAGTGTCATTCAAGCTGTTTTTTTAACAGATTCCAATCAGAAGTGTTGGGATTCTACTGAACCTCTTCTGTCTGAAATGGTTCCCATCTTGTCAGTCATGATCTTGGCTATTTTGAAGAACTAGAGCTGGTGGTTGTCTTGGTTACCGTCTCTATTGTTATGAAGAGACCCCATGACCACAGCAACTCTTAGAAAGGAAAATAGTTTAACTGGGGATGGCTTACAGTCAGGGTTTAGTCCATTGTTATCATGGTGGGAAACATGGCTGGATGCAGGCAGACATGGAAGAGAGAATCACACTGGTCGTGGCTTGAGCATCTGAGACCTCAAAGTCTGCCCCCTAGTGACTCACTTCCTCCAACACGACCACACCTCCTGATCATGCCAGTCTCATGAGCCTATGGGGGTCATTTTCTTTCAAACCACCTCAATGGTCTTCAGAAAGTCCACTTTCTAGACTTATCTGATTATTCTCTTTAATTGCTGCTTAACTTGTTACTCCCTCTCCCGCTTCCTATAAATTAGATGTTCCAACCTGAGCTTGGTCACAATCAGAGATTATTCACTTGAATACTTCCATAGTAGGTGACCTCTGTGACAGCATCTCTGGGCTCTGTTCTTCCCCTTGGAAGATCTTCCCCTTGAGTGAAGGCTAGACTTTGAGAAGAGAATATGGCAAAGTTATTAGATGTCTGATCTGACAGGATTGTTTGAAACTGGCTTTTCTGCCTTGTCTTTCTCTTCCTCCATCTTTGTTTTTTGGCTTGGTGGAGGCCAGCTGCCTTGTGCAGAAACCCAATGAGCAAAGGGTAAAGGCCTGTCAACAGCCTCAAGAATCAGCCTAGAAGCAGGTTTCCTACCCAGTAGTTAAGCCTTCAGATGGAGCTTAGTCCAAGTCAACCATTTGTCTGCATCTTCATGAGATGCTCTGATCTGAAGATGCCCAGCCTAGATTCTTGACTTTCAGACACACAGCAGTCATGATTGTTGTTTTAGGCTACTTGGTAGTTGCCATATAAACTATAGACTGAATTGTGTCCTCCCCATTAACCCTCCCACCACCAAATTCATATGTTGACATCTTAAGCCTGAGTACAGCCATATTTGGGGTAGGGTCTTATGGCGGTGATATGGCTAAAGGAGATTTAGGTCTTCAAGTGGTAGCCTAAAGAAGGAGGAGCAGCTTCCTCCATTCATCTATTGAGAACACAGCCTTAAGCTGGCTGTCTCAAGCCAGGAAGACAGCCCACCCAGAAGGGAGAAACTGAGTTGGCAGGCATCTTGATCTATGCCTTCCCAGTCTAGGGAAATATGACAGCCTGTCTTTGTAGGCTGCTGTGCCAGCCTGAATAAGCAATACAACTTCCCAGGCGATGCTGTGAAATGCATATTACAAACATCAGAAGGAGCAGATAGCATCACGCTGGCCCACTAATTTTCATGGTTTGATTAAGGTGTCCCCTGACAGACCCAGCCAGTGAAAAGGTTTATCTTCCCTCTGACGAGGCGCTGAGGGCAATGCATTTCCACCTAAAAGATCTTGTTTTTCAACCAATTTTACCTGATGCCTTGCCTTCTATTGATTGTGTTTGCTTGAATAGATTATTTCTTTGAATATTGAAAGATGATGATTTTTTTCTAATTCTCCCATTCTTTACATATTTATCGGCTAGTGTTTTTCACAAGAAGGAATCTTTCCCTCACCACGGGAATTAACTACAATGCCTCTTACAGAGGATGGATAAATGCTAATTCTTCCTTTTCAATTACTAATTTTCGGAATAAAGGATTGGTTCAATAGTCACCTCCACTGGTGGTAAATGAGTTTCTCTCTCTCTTTCTCTCTCTCTCTCTCCCCTTTCTCTCTCCATCTCAGTTACTATTTCTCTGTCCATTTATCCATCTATCATTTATCTACCGCCCTGGTCTGATGGGTATTTATCGTTCAATGTTTTACAATCAGTTGTACCCATCAGCCTTTTCAATGCCCATCTCCTCAAGCTAGACCTGCCCTAGTTTAATTCCAGAATCCCAGAGACAGATTCACAAAGAATACTTTCAAGATGCATTCCCTGCTGTTCTTGAAAAATCTCTACTAGATGTCATAGATGGTGGGAGGAGATAGTTGAGTATTTCTTATTTAGGGAATGAGAAACACTGGAGAAACTCTTGGGTCCTGGTCCTTCCCAGCCGTACCAATCTCTCCATGTCTCACCTCAGGTTTGCTACATGTAGTAGAAGGTTGATAGTTGTATAGGCATGGCCAGTGCCCCGCCCTCCTTCGCAAACAGACAAACAAAAAGCAAAGCATGAGGGAAACAAGGAGATTCAGAAGGGTCTAAGCATAGGAAATGCCCTCCCACATTAAGACCTGTCTATACCTCATCACAGTGGCCTACCTGTGTGGAAAAACTGACTCAGAGAGAGCTCTCTATCTCCTCTGAGGAGGCGGAAGATGGGAACCTCAGCCTTTCCGACTCCAACCATAGAACCACCTCCACAGCCCAGAGTGGGTGACATTAATGGTCTCCTGTGAATTCAGTCATTGGATACAATGGCTTTGATGTCCACACAAGCTCTGCTGCCTGCCTGTTCTGCTCTTGGGAAGGAAGGAAGAGAGAGGAGTTTCACATTTATTTCCTCAGCTCTCTCTCCTTCCTGACTCTGTTCCCACTCCTGACCTGAACTTACTACACACAGTGAGCAAGTTATAGCCCCATGGGCAATGAAAAGAATTACAACTGCTAACCACTGAGCTTTCCAATAGAATCACAATAATACTGTTTAAGCTTCCACGCAGGGTCATGATACACTTAGGCATGATTGGGAGATGTCAGTGGCTCCTGATGCAAGACCTGTCTTCCCTGTCTTCCTCTGTTCAAGTTGTTTAGCTCAACCTCACTCTTCCCCTCCATCCCTGACCCCCAAGTCTTGTGAAAACTAGTTGATAAGCTGGTATCATGTTGCCTGTCTCCAGGATAATGGGGGTAGAGCAATTTATCAAGAGGTATTTGCTGGAGGCCATGCAGAACAGAGGGAAGTCAGCAGAGAGGGTTCAAGAAAACCCAGAGAAACAAGAGAGAGATGCTGCTGTCCCGCTCCACTAGCTCTCGTTTACCTGGAAGTGTGGCTCCTCTGTGCCTGCCCATTACACCTGTCCCATCCGTGTCTATAGCAAATATCCAGCAGTAACTGGAAGCCATCACTACAGGGAAAGTGATGGTCACTAGACCCCCAGTTTTCTCTGCTTCAGTGGAGCAGGATTCCCTGTAGACCCTCCACTTGAGGACACAGCCCATGTGTGTACACACATTTCTCCACAGAGGACCCTTCTCAGGCCAACTTCTCCCTCTCACAGCTATCATGCACTCCAACACACACACACACACACACACACACACACACACACACACGGCGCTATTGTCCATGCCAGGCCCTCCTCACTTCACCTGAAGAAATCAATCTAGTTTCCTAACAGGCTTGTTCCTACTGGGTATACTCTGATGCACTGATGCAACTGGCATTCTGCTGCTGGCAGCCTCATCTTTGCTTCCATCCCTCACGGGTACCACTCATGTGTTCATGCTTCTTCTCAGTTCTATAGACTTTACCTACGTGATCTGAGTTACCCAATATGTTGGAGTTCTAGACCTCGAGCGCCCGTTTCAGAGACAGGGCCTTTAAAGGGTATTAAAGGAGGCACAAGGGCAGCATCCTAGTTCAATGGGATGGACATTAATTTAAGAAGAGACACCAAGGATACGCACACATCCAGGTAAGGCCTGTTAGGTCACGGGAACAAGACAGTCATTTGTTAGATGAAGAGACAGCCCACACGAACTGCCCAGTTGACTCTTGTCTTGGACTTCAGATCATCAGAACTATGAGAAAATGATTTCATCCTTCTGAGCCGCCCAATCTGCTGAATTTTGTAGTATCAGACTCAAATCCTGGCATTTGCCTACATATGCCCAGACCCCAACAGAGGCCAGAAATATGAAGGTAAAGCCTGGCTGCTGTGTAGAGCATCTAACATGTAGTAAGAACATACAGATCAATAGAATGGAGTTGAAAATCCATAGATTGAACCCTCCCGTTTAAGGTTAGTTGATTTGTCACAAGGAGGTCCAGCCACTCCGCTGTGAAAGAATCGCTTCTCCAACAGATGCAGCTGGACAGCCTCTGGCACTGTGGTGGCACCAGATCAGTTCCTCACACCGCAAACCAAAGTCAACTCGAACGGGCGGAATCCATGTAAGGAGATAAAACTACGAAACTCTTTGAAGAAAATAGTTTTTCCTTCTCTTCGATTTCAGCGCTAGGTTTTATGACCTTTAAAGAATTATCTCTTAGCACAAGCAATAAAAGACAGAGAAGTACACTGGACAGCATCAGTTGGAAACTCTATGAGGATGCTGAGATGGGTCAGAGAATGGAGCCACTGTCAGCAGACACTACCACCCAAGTTGTCCTCTGACCTTCACACACACACACTGTGGCTCACATGTGTGCATGCACATGTGCTTACACACACACACACACACAGAGACAAAGACACAGAGAGAGACAGAGACACGGAGAGACAGAGAGACAGAGAGAAAGAGACAGAGGAACAGAAACAGAGACAGAGTAATAAATAATAGTAAAAATAAGTGCAACAAAATTTTCAAAAACTTGTGTTTCAAACAATACTCTCTTATCAAGAAAGTCTAAAGGCAAACTACATACAGGGATGTATGTCTGGAACCCCAGGACTCAGGAAGCTGAGGTAAGAGGATCGTGTGTTCAAGGCCAGCCTTGAACTTTTGTTTTGGCTACCCACTGCAATCCTTTTTGTTTCAAGAAGCAAAACAACCAAAAAACCAAAACAACAGAAAAAGCAAAAACAAAGAAACCAACAGAATAAAAAAAAAAGACAGATAACCCAATTCAAAAAAGAAACGTGCAGACGTGCGCTAAATAGGCGGTTCTCTGAAGAAGACAAACACTTGGTTGTGAGCACAGGAAGAGAGGCGCAGCATCATTAGTCATCAAGAAAATGCAGATCAAAACCACAATGAGATTCCGCTTCCACCCTCTAGGATGGCTGTAATCAAAAAGACAGATAACGGGAGAGCATGGCAAGGATGTGGAGAGTGCTCACCCCGCATCCATTGCTAATGGGGATGCAAAATGATGCAGCCACTGAGGAGAGGAGAGCGGTCTGGCTGTTCATCAAATAGTTAGACACGTCATCGTAGCATCATCTGGCAACTCCACTCATTGGCGTTTATGCAAGAGAAGTAAAAACATATGTCTCCCCCTCCCTCGGGGAAAAAAAATACCCTTTACAGGACTGTTCACAGCAGCATTATTCGTTCTAGCCAAACTGTGTAAGCAAGGCAAGCATCTCCCCATCCATCAATTGCTGTGTGGATGAGTGAAATGTGATCAATCCTTACTAGGGACTATTACACAGAGAGAAAAAGAAATGAGGTAATAGCCAGCTGGTGATACTAGAAACCCGCTACTCAGGAGAATTTTGAGTTCGAGGCCTTCCTGGACTATGGGATGAATTCAAGGACAATCTCAATCTAAGCAATTTAGGAAGATCTTGTCTCTCAAATAAAAACAAAAGAGGCTGGGGATGTAGTTCCGTGGTAGAGTATTTGCTTAAGAAGGCCTTAGGTTCAATCTCTATGACCTCAAGATAGAAATGAAGGAAGAAATAACCAACGTATGCTCTGACACAGAGCAAACTGTGTGCTAAAAGATTTCATGGACATGAAATATCCATGATCCACATTTTATAAAAACAGAAAGTAGATTAGCGGCTGCCTGGAGTTAAGAGCCTCAGCGGAGGAGGGTGGAGTAGAGTCTGCTTCTAGAGTTATAAAAATATTCTAAAATTGATTGTGGTGGTGGTTGTACAACTCTGAGAACACACAACAACCCACTGAATTATACACTCTGTGTGGCTTGTTTGGCAGGAGAATTATACTCCAATTAAGCTGTTAAGAATACAATGGGGAAACTTTCACTCCTAGAAAATAGAATAGATGTACTTTCTTCCTTTTATCTTAGTCAGAACAACCGAAAACCCAGCCTTGACCATAAAACAAACGTTAAGAAGACTCTGAAAGATGAAAAAGAGACTGACTTCCTAAGGAACTCAGCACTTGAAAATGGCAAGGTAGCAAGTTGGTAACCTGAAAAACAGAAGTAGCTACAAGCTTCTCCTCCTCCTCTTCCTCCTCTTCCTCCTCTTCCTCCTCTTCCTCTCCCCCTTCCTTTTCTTTTTAAAGATTTATTCATTTATTTTATGTGTGTGACTACACTTTCATTCTCTTCAGACACAGCAGAAGAGAGCATCAGATCCATTGTAGATGGTTGTGAGCCACCATGTGGTCGCTGGGAATGGAACTCAGGACCTCTGGAAGAGCAGTCCGTGCTCTTAACCACTAAGCCGTCTCTCCAACCCAGGGAAGAAAAATTCTAAGCAAAGCCTGTTCTCCAGTAAGATCTACAATGTCTCCAACAGTCAAATATCACAGAAGAAAAAAATGTGTTTTTCTACCTCCTCCCCATGGTGATCACTCCCCAGCAAAGCTAAATAAGGAACCCCAGTTCCCAAGCTTCTGGGGTTTCACTAGGCACCCTAAAACTCTGATGAGATTGTATCAGAGAAAGCAGAGTAGAGAGAGGACACCAGCACGTGGTATGTCATCACTCATGTGGACCCCCCTCCCCCATCTACCAGCAGGCTATGTGTCACTCTCTCCCTTCTAACGTGGAGCCAGAGGAGGTTCAGTGGAAAGTCAAGACCATGACCTTTGCTCAGTGGGGATGCAAGGCCATCCCCATTGTAGTATCAGGAAAGCTCTGTGGACACCTGGATCTTTCTATCCCTGCCCCACCCACTCAGATCACTCCATAAAGACTGACTGGGGAACATAATTTCTACCTCCACCAGGCAGTAACAGAAGAGAAGCAGATGATTTAAAAGAGGTCTAGAACTTTCTACTATGATATCCAGGTTTTATATTGTACCTAGAACCAGGATAACCTCACACTGAGTTACGAATGACCAGCAATGAAGCCTAGCACCACCAGAGAAGTTAAGATCATCCGACAAGATGTTCAAGTCGTCATGATTTGTGGCAGAGTGTGGGAGTGCAGGTATGTGCAGGTGTATGTAGGTGTGCGTAGGTGTGCTTGCTTGTACAGATACATTTGGAGGGCAGAGGCTGACAACTGGATCTTTCTTCAGTCCCTCACCATCTTATTTTTTTGAGACAGGGCTCTCATTGAACCAGCAGCTAGACTGGCTGGCCAGTGAGCTCCCAAGATCCACTTGTCTCTGGAGCACAGTGCTGGGCTTACAAGCATGCATTGCCACGCTCGACCTTTTACATGGATGTTGGGGATCCGATCTTCGGTCCTCAAGGTTACATAATAGGCAGTTTACCCACCAAGTCATTTTTGTGGTACTATAGCTATAATTTTTTTTATGTTCCAATAAGCGAGCATAACATGCTTAAAACAAAGAAAAAGGAGAAAGGTTAGGTAAAGACAAGGAAGCTATCAAGAAGAACCAATGGAAAGTTTGAACAGAAACACCGGTAATTTAATTAAAATCTCAGTGGATGGACCCAAGAGCAGAATGAAGGGGACAGAGGAGAAAACGAGGAGCTGAAATCCAATATAGGAATTATCCACCATGAACAGAAGAGAAAACGGATGGGACAAAGACAGAAGCAAGCCTGGGGGACCATTCATGTCCTCAGAGTTATAGAGGGAGAAAAAGAAAATCTAATCGCACATCGCTTAATGATGAGATCACATTCTGCAAAGTGTGTTATTGTGCAGCTTTGCCATAGTGTGAACTTCATAGAGGGTACTTAGACATAATACGACAGCTATGACATAACTTGCAATATAACCTCACAGAACCACCATCAAATGGTAGTACGTCACTGACAGGAATGTCCTCAGGTGACACGTGGCTGTGCAGCACATACTTTGTGGAAAGCAGCTAAAGCCACACAGAGAAGAACATTTGTAGCCCCAAAAGCAAACTGTGTGTTAGAAATACTGGAAGCTGGGTGTGGCGGCGTGCTCTGTACCCATACCACTCTATAGGCTGAAACAGGAGGATTGCCAAGTTAGAGATCAGCTAAGATCCAATAATCCATATATCAGGATCCAATAATCAATAATTAATACAAATAATAAAAATCAATAACATAGCCCCCCAAGAGTCTAGAAAAAGAAGGCATGATTAGTGTGGTGGTTTGAATGAGAATGGCCACTATAGACTCATATATTTGCATGCTTGGTCTCCCATAGTGGACTATTTCAGAAAGATTAGAAGGATTTTTGAACCTTTATTGGAGGAGGTATGCCACTGGGGAATGGGCTTTGAGGTTTCAAAAGTCCAAGCCAGGTCAATTCTCTCTGCTTGCAATCTCCCTTTATCTTACTGGATTTTAAAATCAGGATTTAAGTTACTGCTCTAGCGCCATGCCTGCCTGTTTACCACCATGCTCCCTCGCATGGACTAACTGTAAGCAAGGCCCTAATTAAATGCTTTCTTTTATATGCCTTGGCATGGTGTCTCTTCATAGCAATAGAAGCAGTAACTAAGACAATGGCTAAAAGCACTTGTATGCAGGACTGACAACCTGAGTTCAGTTCACTGTCCCATAAAATGGCAGGCAAGACCCCACTCAGAGAGTTTTCCTCCAACCCCCTGCACATGTCACATGCATGTGTGTGCACAGGCACATGTAAGTAACTCATTCATTAAGATGTTTAAGTGATAACAATCTGGAAAAAGAAGAACAAAATTAACCCCCCCCAAAAGAAGAATGAAGTAACAAATGCTAAACCAACAGAATTAAGATCACCGAAAGGGGAGAATAATTCTGAAAAGAAAAATCAGTGAAATTGACTTCTGGCAAGACTGACAAAGGCACAGTGGGGGTATGAGAGGGGGGACAGAGGAGGGAGGGGAAAAGAAAGATGGGGGGGACCTAAATTCCAGTAACAGGAATGAAAGGAGACATCAGTAGAGGCCTGTAGACATCATCAAAATGACAGGATATAAGTGAGGTTATGGAATGGGGGAGACTTCAAGCAGCTCTGTACACTTCAAGTTAGCAACTCAAGCAGAATGAACCAATTTCTTGAAAAACACAAATCACCACAGCTCACCCAATATGAAGTAGAATTTCATTTGAATAATTTCTATAACTATTAAGGAAATTGAATTCATAATTCTAAAACTTCCCTCAAAAAGACCTCTCTGGGTACAGATGGCTTCACTGGATAATTCTATTAAATGTTTAAATAAGAGTTAACACTAGCTCTATACAACCTCTGCTGGAATATAGATGAGGAAGGAATGCCAATTTATTTTAGAAGCTAGCATTACCCTAAAACACAAATCAGACAAAGATAGGATAAAGAATAGACACTAGAGATCAATATCCCTCATGAATATAGATGTAAAATATCCTTAACAAAATACCATCAAATGGTAACTCATAAATATATAAAGTAAATTATGGTCTTGGCATGGCATGGTGGGACATGCCAGAAATCCCAGTATATGGGAGGTAGAGACTGGAGGATCAGTAGTTCAAAGGTCAGCCTGGGCTACATAAGAAATTGTCTCAAAATAAGATAGATAATAGATAGATAGATAGATAGATAGATAGATAGATAGATAGATAGGCAGACAGATAGATAGATAGATCAACCCTAGTTTGTTTTATGTTATTGTGATAAATAACATGACCAAAAGCAAAAGAAACCTGGGGAATAAAGGGTTTATGCAGTTTTCCAATGATTGTACATCACTGAAGGAAGTTAGGGCAGGAACTCAAGGCAGGAACCTGGAAGCAGGAACTGAAGCAGAGACCACAGATGAATGCTGCTTTCTGGCTTGCTCCTCCTGGCTTGCTTAGACTACTTTCCTATACACCCAGGACCACCTGCCCAAGGGTAGCCCTGTCACAGTAGGCTGGAGCCTACTTACCCCATCAATCATTAATCAAAAAAAAAAAAAAGCTTCCATAGATTTGACTATAAGACATTCTGATGAAGGCAACTCCTCAACTATTCTTTCTTCTTCCAAGTTTACTCTAGTTATGTAAAGTTGAAGATTAAAACTAACCAGCACAGAATCTATCTATCCTGTGTTGGTTAGATTTTTGTCAACTTAACACAATCTAGAATCACCTGGGAAGACAGTGTTAATGAGAAATTATCTGGATGGATTGGCCTATAGGCACACGTGTGTGTGTGTGTGTGTGTGTGTGTGTGTGTGTGTGTGTGTGTGTGAAATTGTCTTGTCTTGTTACATTGTTGAGGTGAGAAGACACTGTCCATTATGGGTGGCACCATTCCCTGGGTGGGAGATTCTGAACTGTATGCATACAGAAAGCAAGCTGAGCACCAACATGCCTGCGTTTACACTCTCTGCTCTTGACATAGATGTGGCTAGCTGTGTTCAGTCTCTGCTATCTGACTTCCCTGCTATAATAGTGTGTGGCCTAGAATTATGTACTGGAATAAACCTTTTCCCTCAGCCACTTTTATCAGAGTACTTTATTATATCAACAGAAACAAAGCTACGACACACATACGTACCTAAGTAAATAATACATGAGAGCAATAGAATATATTTCAGAGAGGCAAAGCTAGCAGAATGTTTGAAAATCAAATATTAACAGACTGAAGGAAAGTTTCATGAGCTTATCAATTAATGCAGTGAAAACATTTGGTCCACGGGTCAGTGAGATGGCCCAGCAGGTAAAACACTTGCCTCACAAACTGGACAACCTGAGTTCAATCTCTAGAAACCATTAAATGTGGAAGGAGAGAACTAATTTCTCAAAGTCTTCCCCTGACCTCCCAACACACACACATACACCACACACACACACACACACACACACACACACGCACACACACACACATGCATGTGCATGAGAGAGAGAGAGAGAGAGAGAGAGAGAGAGAGAGAGAGAGAGAGATTGCCATGTGTGGGGATGTCCATGGAAGCCAGAAGAGGCCATTGGATTGCTTGGGAGTCATAGGCTGTCCTAAACCAACCAACATGGGTGCTGTGAACTGAACTCAGTTCTTCTACAAGAACAGTATGTGCTCTGAGCCATCTCTCCAGCCCCAAATAATTTTGTTAAGTCGTTTTTATAAGGCAGTATCCATGAGTGATTGAAGGGGAAAAAAAAAAACTACCAGAAAAATAGGATTGGAGAAATTCAACTTGAGAAGGAGCATCAAGGATGTACAGGTGATGTGCTAATTGTGGAAGGCTGGATGCACACGAGGACACTCAGAGTAACAGTACAATACCATGTAAGGTTAATAATCTGTAGTATATCTATAGTATGAAATACTACACAGCAGAGAAAAACAAAGACAAAAAGAACCAACTCTCAGAACTAAGAAAACTGACCCCCCCAAAAATCCTAAAAATGTTCTTCACTGCATGATTTTATTCATGCGACATTGTTGAAATGGAAAACACGAAATGAGAAGTATAGTAAAGGGGTGGACACAGGAAGAAGGTAAATGTACCAATATAAAGGAAATATGAGGGATACTTGTCATCAAGGAAAATGGGATGAATCTTGACTGCCATTATATCAGTATCCTTATTGCTACGATACTGTGTACAGTCTTGCATGATGTCACCTTCAGGGCCTGTCATTGGCTGAAGGATATCTACATTGTTTCCAACTTGAGGGTGTTATGAATAAGGCTGCTAAAACAATCACATTTACATTTTTGTGTGAATATAAATCTTAACTTTTTTTCTGGGACTATTGAAAAATGGTACACAGGATGAGAATTATTTTCTACAACTGTAAATGAATCTACAATTATCACAAGATAACAAGCGTAACTTTTGAAAAAGCCTGTGTCAGTTAAAACTTCGTAACAAAAGCTTCTAGGAGATTAGATCAATTAATGAAATTTTCAGGTGTAAATGCACATCCTGGAAGTGGGTCAGGATGGCCCAGTTAGCAGAAAATGACATCATTGCAATATCAGGGAAGGCTCATTTAGGGAAAGCTAGTTCCTTCTGGTGAGAGGATGGAACCTCTGGCCTTGGAGGAGACCTAACATTCTAGCTGGGCAGAGTCAAAGACCTGCCTGTCCTAGTTAAGGTTTCATTGCTGTAAAGAGACACCACAACCAAGGCAACTCTTATAAAGGACAACATGTAATTGGGGCTGGCTTAAGGTTCAGAGGTTCAGTCCAATATCATCATGATGGGGAAGCATGGCAGTGTCCAGGCAGACATGCTGTTGGAAGAGCTGAGAGTTCTACATCCTGATTCAAAGGCAGCATCAGGAGACCCTCAAAGCCCACCCTCACCATGACACACTTCCTCCAACAAGGCCACACCTCCTAATAGTGCCACTTCCCATGGGCCAAGCGTATTCAAACCACCACACTAACCAAGGAACGGCCACCCCTCAGGAAAGTGGGATTACCCCTAGAAAGGCAGATTCTCCTTAAGTGAGATGAGGTGAGAGAGATAACTTTCCCTTTAATGAGTTAATGTACTTCTTCCCAGCATTCCTGCCCCCTTAGCACACAGTACCTTACAGGGATATAGCCAGGCAGCCTCTGAAGTTGGCTTGATTCTTTTCTTCTATGTATGCTCTAAGCATGCTTTCTCTGGTGCTTCATGCTTCTGTGCCCTTTACCTAACTCCTTACACACTCTACCTCTTCTTCACTGAGTATGGTTGTCTATTCTCCATGTGGCTGGCAGCTCTCCCAGGCTTAATTCAAACAGCAGCCCCTCTCCCTCCTTCTCTTCTTCATTCTCTTCTTCTGGGTGACTTCTGAGGTTTACAGCTTGCTTGCTCAGTGGCTTTTCTTAAACAATGATAAAATTTTCCTAGAACTTCCTTTTTTTTTTTTTTTTTTTTTTTTTTTTTTTTTTTTTTGAGACAGGGTTTCTCTGTGTAGCTTGGCTGTCCTGGAACTCACTCTGTAGACCAGGCTGGCCTCGAACTCAGAAATCCGCCTGCCTCTGCCTCCCAAGTGCTGGATTAAAGGCGTGCGCCACCACCGCCCGGCAGAACTTCCTTTTGAGTCTGTTAAATTATTTGTTAACGAGACTACAGTCTCAAGAGAGGAATCCCAATTTCCCCAGTATCAACTGATAGCCACAAAGAAATTGGAGGGACCCAATTTCTGCCAGCAAAAAGTAGACAGGGTAAAACAGTCATTGTCCCAGGCATCTAGGCACACTATTTTATATTAAAGTGAGAGATGAGGGGAGGAATGTACATTTTAAGACAACCAAGAAATCTCTGGCACTCTCCTTTTCAGAAAAAAAAATTGGGTGATGAACCCTCCAATATCTGTGTTTTCTCATAACTATTGTGGTGGTTTGAATATACTTGGCCCAGGGGGTGGCACTATTAGGAGGTGTGGGCTTGTTGGAGTAGGTATGGCCTTGTTGAAGAAGGTGTGTCACTGTGGGTGTAGGCTTTAAGATCCTCATCCTAGATGCTTGAAAGCCAGTCTTCTACTAGCAGCCTTCAGATGAAGATGTAGAACTCTCAACTCTGCCTTCACCATGTCTACCTGGATGCTGCCATGCTCCCACCTTGATGATACTGGACTGAACCTCTGAACTTGCAAGCAAGCCCCAATTAAATGTTGTCCTTATAAGAGTTGCTTTGGTCATGGTGTCTGTTCACAGCAGTAAAACCCTAAGACAAGTACTATGTATGACAACATGTATATCAAATATTTAAGAAGTTGTCTGTTTTTACTTTTTAGATAAAAACAAACACAGCACTTTCTTCTTAGACCCCAAAAGATCACCACACCAGCCCTGCCCCCACCACCAGGGGACTACAGGTCTAGACTGAAGATGTAGATTTAAGAATCAACAACGAGAAGAAACCTCCAACAGGAAGCTAGAGACCCCAATGTTGAAGAGCTGGGCAGAAAGAAAAGGGGCAAAAGTAATCTGAGAAACAGCGGATGCAGGAGAAAGAGGTGGGGTTGTCCTAGAAAATGTGGAGTGGAGAAGGCTTCAGGAATCACCTGGAGGATGAAATGGGGTGTAGCCTAACCAGTGTGAAGATCACTGGCAGTCAAGGGAACTAGAGAAGATAGGGACATCAGAAGGGGTTCAGTAGCACACTTGAATCTGTGAACAAGGAAGGAGGTAGCCCTGGAGGCTTTGGAAACGGTTGGAAGCCCCTGGTGTTAGGAGACAAGCTGGGTATTTGCATGCGAAGTTGGGGAAAGGAGACTGAGTTGAAAGCCGGAAAGGTTGGGAGACCAGATAGACTAGAAACCCAGGCAGACCAGCTAGAGTGGAAACAGCTTCAAACACAGACATTGCTTAGAAGGAATAGAAATGACTTGGTGACCAATTAGATACAGATATTTGGAGAAGAGGAAGAAGAAATAAGCTCCAGGGATTTAAGTCCTGGAAGCTGAGAGGGTGCGAACAGCATGGAGATCACAAAGATTCTGATGTGAATGTGTACGATGGACAGCTTCTCTGAAAGCTTCTTGGATGCCCCCATCCTTGTTCCTCCTCCTGGCCTTCCTGTGAAGATTCTCACATTCAGAGTTGACTCCCTGACCCAGCAGTGCAAGACTGTGTTCATGACTGCATGCTGCCCAGAGACCTCTGACTAGGTACTCTGACTCCACAATAGTGCAGTGGGTTCAGGCTATCAGTTAGGACAGAGGGAACTGCTTCCTGTCATAGACTGACAACCTCCCCCAGTGTGCCAGCAGCAAGGGCTGTCAACTGCCATCAAAGCAGGACACATCAGAGACGGCATGCAGTTCATCTCCAAGGCCCATGCGCTCGCATGCGCGCACACACACACACACACACACACACACACACACACACACACACACACGTACACACACACACGTACACACACAACCGCACAGCACCAGAACTCAGACACGCTGGAGGTCACAAGAGATAGAGTTGCCCTTAGCTATGGACATGATTTCCTTTCTTACCATCTCTTGTTTCAGATGATCAAAAAAAAAAAAAAAATGAGTGTGTTTGTGTATGTGGGGGGTGGGGACAAGCATTCAGATAGCTTAACAGATTAAAGCACCTGCTCCCAAGCCTGACAACCAGAGTTCAGTCCCTGGGACCCACATGGTCAAAGCAGAGGGCCAATTCCCTCAAGTTGTCCTCTAACTTCCTCATTTGCACTCTTCCCCCCACCAAACAAACAAGCAAACAAACAAATAAATAATTGATAGACAGATGGTTGGACAGACAGACAGATGGACAGAGACAGATAGGCAGACGGATGGACGGACAGATGGACAGAGAGATAGATAGACCACAGGGAAGAAAAAGTGTTAATCACTATGAGGACAGAAGATGCTGTCTCCACGTCAGCTGAGTCCATCCCTAAGGAATGACCCTTCTCTGTCTCTCGTCTTAGGGAGTCTAGTCCACTTCAGAATATTGGCTGCACTGTAACAGGAGCCTCTCAGGAAGAGTGGGGATCAGCTCCTCAGTCTCTTCTGAGTTGAGTGGAGCTGGACTGCAGGATGAGAAAGGTAAAAAAAAAAAAAGAATTTGGGAGGTCCTCAGTAGCGCCACCTCTTGGACACCCATGCTGAGCCACTAGCAGCATGGTTGGACATCTGACACTGTCCAGGGCTAGGAACCTTAGTGAGATTCTGACAACTGCAGATTCTCACTGGGTCAAAGTGAACTGCTGGTCTGAGACAGTGGCTCTCTCTGGGCCACTAATGGAAAGAGTCAGACACTTCCTCACCAAGAGCACAGGCTGCTACCCCAACTGCTCCTAAAATGACACTTCCTCCATTGAAATATTTTAAGGATGACATAGGAAACCTTGAAGCTCACAAAAAAGAGATGAGGAAGTTCTGAGGTGTGGGCAAAATAAGACTGAAAACTTCAAGGATCAATCTGTGTGTACCATGGTGTCTTGTATGCTTCCAAAATGTCCTTTCTAGATGTTGTGGGCATCTCAGGAAGTGACGCTTAACATATTCTGAGCATCCAACAAGCAGCAGGAGGTGCCCTCCCAATCTTAAGGGAAAGCAAACAGCAGGAAGTCTTTGTACATTCGATAAACTAAGTGACATAAAACAGAGTGACCAGGATCGACCACGTGATTAAATTCTAGATCCTTCTGGACACAGCAGAAAGAAGGAAGAGGAGCGATTTCAAGGCCACTGAAGGTAAGTCCCAGCTGGATCCTGATGCGTCACATATGGCTCGGAGCCTGTGTTTTATCCAGAGGATGATAGGGAACCGTGGAAAGATGGCATCATGAAAAAGAGGCATGATGGGATTTGTCTTGGAACTGTGGCAGGAAGCTAACAGTGCCTCATGAAGGAACAGCCTGTAAAGGGAGGCTAGCCGTGGCTTGTCTTCTCCATTGTAAGTTTCTGGAAAAGAATGAAAGCTATTTCTACCCCTCCTCCTCCGGGAGCAGGGAGGGGGCAGCTCACAGGTTTTGCTTACCCACAGTAATAGACAATGTCTCTGTGTTCTGAGGCAGAATGAGAGCTGCCAGGACTTTCTGCCTCTTTTAGAAAGCCTGGGTCGAGCCAACCCCACCCTGGGGTTGAGAATTCAGAAGAGGATTAACATGACTCAGAGAACTTAGGGAGACATGGAAAGCCAGGGGAGAGGGTGAGTTCAAGATTATCATCATCACTGGCTCAGAAATGATGGGGTTTGAATGTGAACTCTTCCCCACAGGCTCTTGTGTTTGAACACTTGGCCCCCAGTGGGTGGCGCTGTTGGGAAAGTTTTAGAACTGTTAGGAGGTGGAGTCTCCATGAAAGAAGATCACAGGAGAGAGGCCTAGAGGTTTTACAGCCTAGCCCACTTCCTGCTTGTGTACTCTTTCCTGGCTGCAGATGCAATGTGAGCAGCAGTTCCTGAGCTCCTGCCGCCATGCTGTCTCTGCCGCGATGGACTGTCTCCCCTCAAGCTGTGAGGCAAAATAAACTGTGCCCACCTTATGTCACTTCTTTCAGACATTTGGTCACATAAGAAAGGTCACTAATACAGGTGAAGAGAAGACTAGACTTCTAGGCTTTTAGTAGGATTGGTGGGATATAGTGTTGGGTAAGTAGAGAATTGTAGAAGTCCAACCAGCAAACAGTTATAATGCTAAAGCTAGCTCCCTTCTAGTAACTTACCCATGGGTTATTCTTGGGGAAGAGAGGAAATCTCATAGGTCCCATGCTACTAAATCTCTATCAATGTCTCCTTTGGGGCCATTGACCAGTGAAAGCACAGCCTAGACAATGCAGAAGGAAGATGACCCCTTTGCACAAATAAAAGAGGCAGCATGCTCTGCAGTATGGACTCAGGAGGCCTGCCTAGACCTCAGTGCACTGAAAAACAGAGCCATCCCGTGACTCTCAGTCTGCTTGTACCCTTGGAAAAGTAAGTGCTGTAGACCTAAGATTCTAGACTATTCTTTGCAGCCTGGGCTGTCAGAGCCTCTGCAGGAGACATTATCACCACATAATTGCAGGAACACGCAGCCACATGCAGACATGCTCAGACATCCTAGAGGTCACGAGGGGAGGGTTCAGAGACAATGTGGGAACTTGTGTGGAAACCCATGGGTGTCACAAGAACAGCAGCTGTTTCTACTGTCTTATCTTCTGCCCCTCGGTCTCCCCTGATGGGTGAGGGTAGCTGCTTGGCAAGGCCTGGAAGGGTCCAGAACTCACTGAAGGAAGACCCCAGACTTAGATAGTATGCAAAGATAAAGAGTGTTTATTCTGCAGAAACAACCAGCATGCAGGGGTCAGCAATTCCCCTAAATGGGAACCCCAGACAAAGGTGTGCAGGCCTTCTTATAGGGAACCAGGAGACTGCTCTAGAAGGATTAGGTAATCTGAAATTTCATGGTGGATTCTAGGGAGTCACAAGTGGTCAGTGGTCATGAACGTTTAACCATAGGATGAGATAGGGCTGCCCAGCACAGACGGCCCATTCTGAGGTATTTCCCCACTTTTGTGGTTATCCCCAGGCTGTTCTTTGGGAGGGGGTTTTATGACCTTGTTTCTGGATTTTATGGCCTGTTCCTGAAGCTGGTGCCTTACGGCTTTCTTTTCTAAATCAGGCCTGGTCCTTAAATGGAGACAAACAGGGTTCTCATTGTCCTCTCAGGCCAATGGTACACAGCCTCTACTTCCTCCCCACCGACCAGCCCAGGAAGCATCATGTCCTCTGATTCCTTGCTTGCGACCCTTTCTCTTCAGCTTCTCACGATGGATGGCTGCTTCCCGAGAGTGTTCTTCCTTCCCCTTTCTTCAACCAATTCTGTTCCCTCTCATGTTCTCCATGGTGCCCCTGGAATGATTAGTTCTTGATAAGCTTCCCCAGGGTAGACTATCCTGAGAGATAAGATCCCCCAGAAGACTAGTGTTTGGTTTTGGACTTGAAATAAGGGACTGAGGAGCATAGTTCACACATCAAAGCAGACCTGGCTTCCAGGTTCTCCCAGCATCCCTCAGTCCCTACCTGACATACCCTGCCTCAACCCTGAACTTTACAGCCCAAAGGCTGGGCTATCCTTTTCCCCAGAGGCTCCTCCCTCTATAAACAGATATTTTGATCTCTCTGCCCTCTCCTCTCTCTTCTTTCTCTGCATGAGCCCTTCCTTTTCCCACCCCCTCCCTCCCCATGGTGACTTCCCTGGTCTCTGTCCTTGGAGCCAGTGAACTCGCTTGAGAGCAGCTCCCAATAAACCTGCTTTAATATATTCTAGTCTGGCTTTAATTGGCTCACTTCACTGGCATTGAACTAACCTATCAATTAGTACCCTAGATAGATTGGAAGAGAGGAAGTTTATGGGGAAATTTAGCAAGGACTTAACATCCCACAAGCATAGAAATCAGTAGTGTGATACTAGCTTCTGAAAGAGAAGAAAAGGAAAGAAAAGAAAGAAGAGTTGTGAGGTCAGCCAGCAAGAAGGCCAAAAGCTGTGATCACATATGAATTCAGATCAATTAATACTTATTGCCTGTGTCCTGGACTGCCCCCCTCCCTGCCCCTACTTACCCTTGGGGAATTGGAGGTGAGGTGACACAAATGGCACAGACTCCAGGAGCAGGTGAGAAATGCCACAAGCTCCTCTGTACATTGCTGCAAGTTCCTTTAATACCCTCCACCTGTGCCCCTGGGCACCAAGAAAGCATCTCTTCTAAACAGCGGTTCTCGATTGGCAGGCATCGTCAGCGTCAGCAATCCTTGATCTCTCAGGCAGTCCTCAATTAGGTCCTCCTGCAGAAGATGCCTTTGTGGCTGAGCTGTTCCTCCTACAAATACTAAGAAAATCATAGGATGGAGCAAGCTGTTGGGTGGTGAGAGGGTAGATTGGGTCTTTTGTCCTTGACTTCTCAGAAGGGGATTATGTTCTGCACAGGGGCTTTGAACACTTGACCCTGCCCTGGGGATGGTTAATCCTCGTTGTCAATTTGCCTGGATTTGAAATCACCTAGGAGACGCATCTCTGAGCCTGTCTGTGAGGCCGTTTTCAGAAAGATTTAACTGAGGAGAGAAATCTTATCTGGAATGGTATAGTCTGGAATCCCAGACTAAACAAAAACAAAATTAACAAAGTAAAAACAACCTGAGTGCCAGGGGTTTATCTCCGGCTGCTTCCTGAGGAAAGACCCAGGCCACCTAGTGTTCCTGCCTCTGAGCCTTCCCTACAAGAATGACTGGATCCCCTCAAACCATGGACTAAAATAAACCTTCCTTCCTTCAGTCAGGTATGAGACAGCGAAACAAGAGCGGTCACTGAGCAGCCTGCTAGCTTCATCTGTGCCTGGCCATTCTTGAAGAATTGGTTTCAGGCTGGCCTGGGATACTCTGTGGAGACTTTTCCTGATGGATGATATGAGAACAGTATCTTACTTAAGAAATTTCTGTCCATGTGTGTCTGGGTCTTTGGTGGTTCCTACAGCAAGAGAATGCAACCAACTTAACTGCCAGTCAGCTGAGGGTTTGCTGTCCCCATTGCTGTCAGGGAGCTGAGGCTTGAAGCTTGCACATGATAAAAAGCCTACTACTTTAACAAAAATTAAGTCTAAATCTTTGGCTTTCTTTATATCTCCTCACCCCCACCCCCAAAAAATTTTTTTTTCTCTGATCTACCATGTATCTGGCAATCAAAACACAACTGCAGCAATGTTCACACCTGCAAAGGCTAACAGCATACAGGCACAGGTAATGAGAGTCATTCAGGGATCCTGTACAGAATCCTGTGGGAGCCCAGAGTAGTGAGCAACTAAGCAAGGCTTTCCAGGGCATGTGGTATAGGGGTAGGGGTGGGACAATTAGTGATAAAGGAGATGGAAAGGCTAGCAAATTACTCAGTGGATAAAGGTGCTTGCACCCAAGCCTGACGACCTGAGGTTAATCCCAGGATCCGAAATGGTGGAGAGAACCGACTTCCTGCAAGTTGTCCTCTGACTGCCACATGTGTGCCATAGCTGGGTGTGGCCCTAACACATGCATACACACTATAAATAAAATTTAATATTAAAAAATTGCCAGGAGAATTGTGCTGGTCATGAGTGCTGCCCAGAGGGAACAGTGTACGTGAGAGTGCACACAGTATTGTTGCCCAACTGAGGAAAATTCTTTTATGCCTACTAGTGCCAGCTACCTCTACACACACACACACACACACACACACACACACACACACACATGCACACACTGTTGAAGTGCTGGGAATCAAACCCAGGACCTTAAGTATGTTAGATACTATGGAATAATCTACCAATGAACCACAACTAAGCCCTCATTTGCACCCTATTTGGAGGGTTGGAAGGGAGTGTGCACCAAGCCTGGCTTCTGGGGAAGGGTTTGCCTACATTCAGATCCTTCTGACAGCCACAGCCTCCCTGTACCCACAGCCCAATCTTCAGTTTAGCTAAACTGCAGGATCCCTTTGGGTTTGATACCATCTAATTGGTTGTGGCTAATCCCATATTAACTTCTCCCTCAGAAGCTAGAGGGCCTCTCCCCACCCTCCATCACGTCCAACTCCTACAGAAGCCGCTGTTATCATGTTTATGAGCCTCCATAGCCTCAGATGGGCAAATTTGCATATAAATAACCTGCCAGCAAGGGAAGCTGCAAGAGGCACCTGGGAACAACTCTGTTTATTACTCCGGAGAGAAAGCAGAGAACCAGGGGCTCCAGTGCAGGGTGGTCCAGTTGGGACAGCTACATTTCCACCGTTGATTAGCTGAGAAAGGGTCGGTCCCTCTCAGTGAAGGGAGATAGAAAGCCTCACAGATCCTCAGATAGGAAACCAGGCCTTCTGAGTCCTAGACCTAAGATGGTCACACCCCACTTATCACAGGCTAGCCCAGCCTAAACAGTCATGCCACCAGTCTGGTGCTACTTGGACTTGGTGCAGGTCAGGAAGGGGGTAAAAGGAGACAATCCAGTCCTCCAAGAACTGTGTTTTCAGAGGACATGTCACAGCCCTCGCAGGGAGACAACTCCAGAGGAATCCTTGAGATGAAGGCTATGAGATACAGGGCTAAAACCCAAGCAATAGAGCAAGCCTAAACTCCAGTTTGGGCCTGACTTTTAAAGGCTAGCCAGATCTTGTCCCTTACAGTGAGCAAAGCCATGTCCAACGAACATGTCACAGGAATGAAATAGGTACTTTCCCAGAAGACATAAGAAGGGAGGTCTAGAAGGCAGATAGAACCGCAAAGCCTTCTGAACAGTGATAGCCTTAGAGAGAGCTTGCGAACCAGAACTGGCCTGCTGAGATCTACATTAAAAGTGAATGGGGGGCTGGGTATGGTGTGCAGCCTTTAATTCCAGCACTCAGGAGGCTGAGGCAGGTGGATCTCTGTGAGTTCAAGGCCAGTCTGGCCTACATAGAGACCTCTAGGACAGCCAGAGCTACACAGTGAGGCTCTGTCTCAAAAAAAAAAAAAAAGGCAAATAAATAAAATTATTTAAAACTTGAATGAAGGCTTTTTGGCTTTGAGTCTTAGCCTTTAACAGCTAAGCCAGGAGCAACAGCTTAGTGGGTAACCGCGCATGCTTCTCTCAGAGAGGACCTGGGTTCCATTTCCAGCACCCACATAGTAGCTCACAACCCTCCTTAACTCCAGTCCCAGGAGATCCAGTTCCCTCTTCTGACCTCCATTCGCACCAGGCACATACATGGTGCACATACATATACACAAGCCAAACACTCAAAAAAACAAGAATTAATAAATTGTCTTTTTGTTTTTTTGAGGGATGAAGGTCAAGTGTGTTGGCACATGCCTATAATCACAGCATTTGAGGTGGGAGAGACAGGAGAATTGGGAATTCAAAGACAGCCTGGGCTACTCGGTGAGCTCAGGATCAGCCTAGGCTACATGAGATCTTGTCTTAACCCAATCTTGAAACAGTACTGTTAGCAAACAGGTAGCTCCACTGGCCTGCTCCCAAGGGCTTAGCAGATGCTCAGTCATCATGTGCCCCATCAGGGGAGACAGGTGTGTACTGTAGCTAGAAGGGCCCCCAGTCACCTTAAACCCTAGATCCCTCTCTTTGCCCTCCTCTCTCTCTCTCTCTCTCTCTCTCTCTCTCTCTCTCTCTCTCTCTCTCTCTCTCTTTCTCTCTCACTCTCTTCTTCTTATATGTCTCTCTCCTGTTTCCTCTTTCTGTCTGTCTGTCTCTGTCTGCCTGCCTCTATCTCTCCCCCATGTCCCCGCTCCTCTCCCTTCCCCCAGTAAACTTCTTACAGCAGATTGGATCTGTTACATGCTGTCATTTCTCAGGGTACCTTGGACGTGCCCACCAAAAGTACCCTACCCCTTGCTCACATTCCTTAACCTCTCAAGTACATGGGCCAAAAGTTTGCTAAGGAGGCCCGGAAGGGATCTGCTCACACAGTGTGGCCTTTGTTCTCCCATGGTATTCCACCAGCAAGGCTTAATTCTTATCGGAAACCACACTCTATGATAATAGGGGCCAGAGTCAAAAAGTAGCTGGGGCCTTGGAGGTAGGTGACATGGACAGGTGGAGAAGACTGGAAACCTATGGGTGGAAAGCTCGTCAGGAGGTTGGCTGGAGAAGCAGAATTTAAAAGCAAAACCTTTTTAAGGTGAGAACTGTAGAAAAAGCTCCTCACAAGGTCATTCGAAGAGACAGACAACTCTTACTGAGAAGGCATTAAAGCAGAAGGTGATGTGTATCACAGGCTCTGTGTTAAGATTGCAAAGACAGAAGGCAATCTCACCCCCACACAGCCCAGCAGAAATTCCACATGTGTTTTCAGAACCAACAATAACTAGCCTGCCGGATAAGAAGACTCTAGTGCACCGCTGATAGCACAAGCTCAGCCCGACTTTACCAGGAAACTGTCTGAGAGCCCGCTTTATCTAGAGGGAAAACCAAACCTCATGTTACAGTGAGTTGCAGTTTAACAATGGGAGCTTGGTACTCTCCCAAAGGTAGCCTATTAACCTCCACAGGATCTGAGAGACACAGATCCCAGTGTTTTCCCCGGTCCTAGGATCCTGAAATAGTTCTTGTGGTTTTGTTTTATTTCATTCTTTTACACTACGTGTTTATTTCAGAGGGGAGGCACATGAAAGGGTCAGAAGACAACTTGCAGAAGTCAGTTCTTCTCTTCTATCATGTGGGGCTCTGAGACTCGAACTCAGGTCCTTGGACTTAGCAGCATGTGCCTTTATTATCCACTGAACCGTCTCACCAGCCCAGTCCTCTGGTTTAAGACTAGCAAGAGGCTTATTAGATCACTAAAAGACTGACAAACATTTGTAAATGGCAGAGAGAGGAGGGAGATGAGCCAGTCAGCAAGGTGCTTGTCACAACAGCACGAGAGCCTGAGATCAGTCCCCAGCACCTCCATAAAAAAACAGGAGCTCATCTCTGCAATTCGCACTCTGGAGACAGAGAGGAGAGACTGTCTAGAGCTCTGAGACCAGAAACAAGCCAGTGAGCCGCACATTTTGTCTCAATGGTCACGTCTCAAAAAATAAGGTGGAGAGCCCTGGATAAACAAGGCCCAAGGTTTGCTTTTGACCCCAAAATACAAATACACACCCATGTATGAATCCAGAAACATGACCAGGAACATATGCACTCCCCCACCACACACACACACACACACACACACACACACACAATTTAAATACTTAACTAAATAGCAGATAAAAATTTTTTAAATAAAAGTAGAGAAAGGATCTCATTCTGTATTTCAGCAGAGAGAATTCAGTCATTCAGTCTCGTGTGTGTGTTGTGTGTTGTGTGTGTGTGTGTGTGTGTGATTTGTTTACTTTGCAGGACTCAAGGGCTGCAGAGTAGCTGGGTTGTCCTGGGAGAAGGCTGACCATATCCTCAGACGTGGATCCAAGTCTCAGCTCTACCATGGGCTGCCCTGACGGACAAGCCAAATCCCTTCTCTGGGTTGGTTTCCTCATTTTGGAATGAAGGTTCTAAGTGTGACCTCACAGGAAAGTGGGATCGCGCTTTAGCGTCGCGTGGAATTCAGTAAACGTTTTTTGAAATTCATCTTGAGGTTAAGCTGTATGATACTGGGAAGCTTGAGGTTGGTTCATCAAATCCCCAAATGCTAACAGGAGGGGATCCCTTGAGGTAAAGAGGAAAGCCCTCCTTTGTGCAGCTAGCCATATACATTCAGGGAGTCCATTTGCCTAAGAAGTGCCATGCCGGGGGAAGAAATGGGTTCTGGACACTTGTGAATGGCAGCTCTGAGCAGGCTGGTAAGGAGGTGTGGGTGCTGGGGCATGGTCCTAGCTCCGCAGTCCATGGCTGCCAGACGCCTTTGCATGAAGTGTCTTGGAAACACAGCCACGAGCAAGCTCGGATGAGACAGATGTATTGCAGGTTTGGATTTAGGGGATAACTCTTCTATTTCTGAGCTCCACAGCTCGCTGCTCCCCCAAATCCCCAAGACAATCCCCGGCATTTGCAGCGAAGCCATACTGATGGCTCCCTTGCCATTTATACAGGGCAGCAGCACCGTTAGAATCCTCTTCTCGACTCCCTGTATCACAGATGACCAGCTCTCCTGACACAGGGTGAGATGGCCACAAAAGACCCTGCATAGACAGCCACAGTGACCACATCTCATCCTCCAGAACTCTCCAGGTCCCTGCCTTCTGCATCTATGGGATACTGTTCCATTGCCATAGCAACTGAATTCCCAGGGAGAGCAGCCAATGGGTCCCGGCCTTCATGTGGAGAGTAGCTGTAGGCTTGTGTTCTTCAACTTTCATTGCTCTTCCTAAGGCTCCATGGCTCATTCCCAAGCTAAGACCACTACACTAGAGGTCCCAGAAGGTGTCCTGTGGTGACACCATATTGGGGGAAGTTAACTCTTTAGGACCAATGAAAGATTGGGAAGAGCCACGTCTCTGGTAGCTAAGGTTTCTTTCTCACTTTGAGGAAGTGAGGTCAGGCATATGCAGAGCTTGGGGTCAGGAGGGTATCTTGGGGTTTCATTGCTGTGAAGAGACACCATGACCAAGGCAACTCTTATGAAGGGACAGCTTTTAATTGGGGCTGGCTTACAGGTTCGGAGGTTCAGTCCATTATCATCAAGGTGGGAGCATGGCAGCATCTAGGAAAGCATGGCGCTGTAGGAGCTGAGAGTTCTACGTTCTTGATTCCAAAGGCGAAGCAGGAGAAAACTGGCATCTTCGGGCAGCTAGGAAGAAGCTCTTCAAGTCCACCCCCACAGTGACACACCTCTTCCAACAAGGCCACACTCCTAGTAGTGCCACTCTCTGGGCCAAGTATATTCAAACCATCACAAAGGGGATCCTGGCTCTCCTCCCACCCCTCTGACCATTTGTGCTCCTCAAATCATAATCAGAAAGTGTGTAGAATTGACCCTCAAGGCATAGTGTGTGATGGCGGCGTGGAGTGTGTGAGAAAGTTGGGCAGGGAGAAGGCAGGCATAGTGACAGCAGGAAGTGGTGGTTTCATCTAGAGGGTATAGTGGGGTGTGTGTGCTGAAACAGATGGCAGGATCAGGACTGGGTGGTGGAGTGACAGCCAACAGAGAGGGCTAAAGCCGGGCTAAGCCGGGGCATGGATGAGTGAGAGCTCAGGAGAGATTGAGGAGAAAGCAAAGGATTTGCTGCCCAGGCCAGAGCCTGGTGGGGCAGGGTGCACTTGGATGCTGGAGATAGGGCTGTGGCAGCTTGGGACAGGGCCAGGAGTGACTTAGTGCCTTGGAAGACAGGACAGGCTGGATTTGTACTTAGGGCACAGAGGGCTAGGCTGCTAGCATTTATCCTGCTTCCAGTGATGGACAAGGAAGACCATCAGAAGAGGGACAAGCAGAGACCAGCCTCCCGAAGCAGCCCCCAAACACACTCTGTTTGCAACCTCCACCAAGTTCCAAAGCAGTCTTTAGGAAAGGGGAGGCTGTGCCAGAGAGACTATAATGAACTGGCTGAAATAATAACTAATTAGTTCCACATAGATTCATAAGAACCCACAGAGTGCTCGAACAGGCTAGCCGCCACCCCCTGCCTTGCTCCGCACGGGGAGACTGAGCTCAACAAGAGTGCGTGTGTCTCAAAGCCAGGACCCCTGACAGCAGCTGCCAGCCATCACCATCATCAGCGAGAAGCTAGGGACACTTGAAAAGTATGAGTGTCCCAGGCAGGTGGAGACAGGACCTGGAACTCAGTCCAGGCTCAGAAGCTGCCGCCATAGAAATGGCTTCTCTGAGCCTTTCCTCAACTGAACAGGGGTTTGAACCTGAACTAAGCCCTGCTCGGAGGGTGGCTGGAGTTTTTTTTGTGAGATGCAAATAAGAAAGGACATGAGAAAGATTGTCCTGAGAGTCCAAGTTTCCAGAGGGGAGGGGTCTGCTCTACTCCATTTGTGTCTTTACATTTAATATTTAGTCTGGTACGGATATTTCTTGACTCTGTGTAACGGGGAACTGTTCACTCCCTGAGCCACATATGTGAAGCTGAGTCTAGGAAAACAGGGGTTTAAATGAGGGATATTCAGATATGACTACCAAGAAGCCAACCTCAAATGAAGGATTGTCTCCTTCCTGATTTCCTTCCTTCCTTCCTTCCTTCCTTCCTTCCTTCCTTCCTTCCTTCCTTCCTTCCTTCTTTCCTTCTTTTCCTTTCAAGACAAGGTCTCAAATAGCCCAGGTTGGCCTCACCACCTAGTGAGGATGACCTAGAATTTCTGATCTCCCTGCTTCCATCTTCTGAGTACTAAAAGCATTTATGACCCCACTCGGTTTATGGGGTACTGGGATTTGAACCTAGAACTTCATGCACACGGACTCTACCAACTGAGCTACAGTCTCGGCTTTGGTTGTTATCTTTAACCAGCCAATCCTCTGTTGTTCAGTTTGATGTGTGGAGTGTGGCCCCCTCACTGGTGACCCCATATGTTTCTGTCCCTCGTAAGCTTTCTGATACAGCCGAGGCAGGGACGGAGAGAGACAGGGTCACTTTCAGATTTCCATATGTAATTCAGGCTGGGATCTGGAGGCTCCACAATCTATCGGTCTCTCTGCACTGCATTCTTATTCCACATTAATTCTAATTTGGGAACAACCAGAAGTTAAGTGGCAGTTGACTAGTTGACATGTTTTGTAGACATGTAATCAAACACTTATTAATTTTGATTTCACAGCTCCCTGTTTGCCTCCTGGGGTCAATCCGTTCCTTATTCAGGTCTGTAAAGCCGGTCTAGAGGCTCTTCCAGAGGTCACAGGATCCAGACAAGGGGCTTGGTAGATAACAAAGCAACCATGGAAGGATGGGGGGTGTTGGGACCTGCATTCTCCCAGGGAGGGGAGAAGCAGCCTGTGGCTTCAGCACTTTTCCAGGAAACCGGAAACAGGGAGTTCTGTCCCCAGATACAGCTGCCATGTGCTGTGTGTGCCCACACACACTGTGTGATTTGTCCAGCTCTCCCAGTCTTCTCGAAATGGATTTGGGGAAACAAGGAATGGTGGCTGGAGACAACTGTTGTCACCCAGTTAGAAGATGTGGCCGGGATGTGTTGGGGGCTCCGGATACCTACAAGTTGGACTGAGTCTATATTTGTTCCCTGGAAGGGAGAGCCCTTCTGCCATATAAACTGAGCCAGCCTCCCCCTGCTGTCCCTGACAGACAAGGGTCCAGTCAGACTCAAGGCCCATCTATCAGCTCCTGCTGGGTATAGACTGAATATGCTACTGTTCCTTTCAAACTTATACATCAAAACTCTATTCCTCAACATGGTGGTACTCGGAGGAAGAGGGTTAAGGCAACAATTCAGGCTGGATGAAGACATACGGGTCAAGGTCTGATCTTGTAGGAGTCACATGATTAGAAGGATGGGTAGTCATCCTTTTCTCCATTCCCCACACAGACGTGAGAAACAGTGAGAAGACGGTCGCCTGCAGAAAGACGCCATTTTTCAGAACCCAGCCTTGCCACTCCTTGACTTTGGGCTTCAGGCACTAAGACCTCTGGGCGGGGTAAAGTCTATTGTTTAAGTCATAGAGACAGCAGTATTTTGTTGTGTCAACGAGAACCATGTAAGATTCTGTCCTCCCCTAGGAGATCAGTAGAACTCAGTCCCTGTTTCACAGTGGGTATACTGAGCCCTTTTGGGTCAAGAAAGAGAAGACACTAACAATTGAAACTGACTCTGAGCTTGTTTTGAGCCAGGCATTGCTTGTATGGATGTGTGTGTGTGTGTGTGTGTGTTGGCTGCATGTGTGTGTGTGTGTGTGTGTTGTTGTGTGTATCACAAACTCAAACCCAATGTGTAGGTTCTGTCATGACTCCCATTTTGCAGATGGGAAAACTGAGGCACGACCTGAATTCTAACAAGGTGGTCACGCAGTTGTAAACCAGTGCTGTTTCTGCTTTGGTCAGTCTATCTAGGGTAACTGAGCTGTGCTGGGTACAGGTGCTATGGGACCCAGGTTCTCTCACAGGATCTAATTAAAAAACAACCTGATGGTGGTGGTGCACGCCTTTAATCCCAGCACTTGGGAGGCAGAGGCAGGCGGATTTCTGAGTTCAGGCCAGCCTGATCTACAGAGTGAGTTCCAGGATAGCCAGGACTATACAGAGAAACCCTGTCTCGAAAAACCAATAATAATAAAATAAAATAATAATATAAAAAACAAGACAAGCCTCTAAATTTGCTGAGGCAGAGACCCATCTACCTCCCACCGCTGTGTGTTAGTTCCTCTTTGTTGCTGTGACAAAAATATCTGATTAGACATTTAGAGAAGGAAGGATTGAGTTTAGCTCACCGTGTCACACACAGCATGGTGACATTTGTGGTGCAGGGAGCAGCTTCTGTTTGTGGCAGCTGGAAAGTGAGGCATTGTGCTCACATCCCTGGGAATCAGGAAACAGAGACGGTGGGACCTTAAGTGAGGGGGTTGTAACCCTCAAACCCTACCCCCAGAGACCTCCTACAGCAAGGACCTACACCCAAAAGGTTCACAACCTCCCAAAACTGTGTCACCAGCTTGGGACCAAGTGTTCTAACACATACACCTACAGGGAACATTTCATACTCAATACAAAGAGCACCTGTCCACACTGCATGGTGCTTTTCAGAGATATTTGTTGAATTATCAGAGACAGTGTGGTGTGTTACTATTCCTACGCTTGATCTTAGTCAAAAGACCGGGAAGCGATAGTGTGTTACAATTTCAACAAATTAATAGCTTAAAACAACAGTTTATCGGCTTAGAGTTCTGGGAGTTGGGAGTCTGACCGAGCTCTCAAGTTGTAGACGGGGGCTGCTTTTCTCCCAGAAGCTGGGCGGAGTTTCCTCGCCCTCACCTTCTCCCGGCTCTAACTTGCCTGCTTTCCTTGGGTCCTGGCTCCTTCCCGTACCTTTACATCCAATAAGCTGCACAGCATATTCACGTGTCTATAACTTGATACCTGGCTCTCCAGACCCACCCTTTTCTCCTGAGGACCCTTTGGTTCTGTTAGGCCGATCTGAGTCACCAGAGTGCCCTGCCCACCACACAGCTACTTAGTAACCTTAACTCATCTGCATCACTAACGCCCCCTTGTGGAGAGGGACTTTATTCCTCTTGGGACAAAATAGTAGAACTGTGAATTCCCACCGTTGCCCAAATTATTTGGTAGGACTCTGCCTTTCCGAATATTGCAACAAGCCTGAGGTACCAGTGTCTTCTACAGGATGCTCATCTTCCCTAGCCAGCTGCACACCATCTGCAAGCTGATGGTTAGTTACCAAGTGATTACCAAAGCCTATTCCTGCGAACAAATCCTAAACTGCCATTCCGAGTCCGCACCTCTGGCTGCGATGACTAGCCTGCCTCCCGTCCCCACTGCAGACGTCCTTCTCCTTGAACAACAGGCTCCTCACTAGCCGGCCCTTCCCTTCTCCAACGGTCTCTGCTCGCACTCAGAACCCCTGTTCACTGGCCTTTGGTGTGGCCTAGAACTCACCTCATTCCTTCCTTGAAGCGTCTGCTTTTGAATTTCTGTTTCCTGACCCCTCCAGGATACCCAGGGCTGATCTCCCTTCCGTATTCAAGCCTTAGTTAAATGCCACCACCTTAAATGCCCTCTCTGAGCCTCCGTTCCAGCCACCATGACCGCCATCTTCATTCCATAAGTCTCATGTTTTATGTCTGGGTGCATACGGACCTGAGGAGCTGGGGCTCTGACAATGCTGCCATTTTGTTAATGGGAAGCCAATCCTGTCGTTCTCCAAACCAATCGAGCGTAAACCCGGAGTCAATTTGTTTACTCTGACACTGTCTGAAGTTGGCATGAGACGCCATTACAGCTTGGATAGAAAGGTATCCTGGCTTTTGGGAGCCAAGAAATATCACAAAGTCACCATACAACAAACTTTACACAAGAGTTTACTGAAAACAGCCTAGAACTTGGCAGAATATAGGGTCTATATAGGGTTTCTTGGGGTGGGAGGCAGGGATTGAAGGGATTGTGTGGCTTGATCTTGGGGCCAACTCAGGGATTAGTGGGATATTTTTTTTTTCCTGTAGGGCAGAGCCTGGCCACTCTCAGGCCTTGAGCTGGGAACTGCTGTTACAGCCCTTAGGCAAGTCTGGGGGTAGAACCTGGTCACTGGAGTTTTCTCGGGAGGGGAGGGGGGCTAGCCATTTGTATGCCTTGAGGGTTTGCAAAGTCTACAAAGGAAGTATCTTCCCTTCCCTGCCACCTGAGTTGGCAAGACTCATACTGCTAAACTGCCTTCACCCCAGATGCCAGGAGAACCCATTCACAGAATGTCCTCTGCTCATTCCTGGAAGAAGCTGGGGTAGGATGAGTTGAAAATTCCAGCTCTCTAATCCTGCCTTGATCTTTCCCAGCCTCCAGACCCTATCCTGAGGATAGTCTCTCTCTCTCTCTCTCTCTCTCTCTCTCTCTCTCTCTCCGCTCTCGCTCTCGCTCTCGCTCTCGCTCTCGCTCTCCTTCTCGCTCCCGCTCTCCTTCTCGCTCTCGCTCTCGCTCTCCTTCCCCATACTTCTCTCCCTTATGACTTAGGAGACTCCAAGAGTTTTATGAACAATGTTTCTTCAAGCCCCAATCCCTAAGCATACAGGAGCATAGAATACCCGGAGAGACCCCAGCATCCTTCAAGGGGGATATTTTCTAGACCAGCACCGTCCTGTGCATAGGAATGGCATGGGTAGATGTTGCTCGCCGTCTCCTCTGAACCCCATTCATAAAGGAATCATACACATCTGTATCTCTGCGCTCCCCAAGATGACTCTGAATCTGGTGAGAAGTCCTAGCTATTCTCACAAATTAGGTGCTTGGTCCCAGGAACTCACATGCCCTGGGCTTGGTGGATTCTTGAGAGAACTTCTCTTCCTCCTCCTCCCCCAAACAAGCAGACCTCCCATTTCCCTAAGGGCTGGAGAGGTTGGAACAAGCTTCTAGGAATGAGGTGATCACAGACTTGGCCCTCGTTGGAGTTCCTCTTAGGGTTTCCTAAGCCGGCAGCTTCTGAATGGAATCCACTCCGTGTGGTCCTTATTTTTCTATGCATTGAGGAAAGGCTATCACGTAAGACACGTGGGGATCCCACCCACTCCCATCCACCCTTACGCAACTTAACAAACTTCTTTCATCAAGTGCTGATTTTCTCTTTCAATTAGGAAGCAGACATGGTGTGCTCCGGAACCACACACATACACACGGAAACATCTACAGAGCCAGTAGTTTCAAATTCTAAGCTTTTGTAAGCCGAGGATCAGAATATACCTTTGAACCAAGAGTTCAGGGACATGTTTTCCAATCATCTCCATTAAGCATCTACTGAAAATGGGAGACTAGGAAGAGTTTGCACATGCTGGGAAGCAGTGCTTCCATCTACATCCACACCTACTAAAGAGACTTCCCAAACACTGCTGTCTCTAAGGCCATACCTCCAGCACCCTCTTGGACTCTGTTTTGGAGAAAGGGCCTGATTAAGAATAAAGACACAATATGGAGCACTTGAGACAAGGTATCAGTTGCCCAAGATGGCCAGGTTATTGGTTTCTAGTCCTCTCTGCTAGTCAGGATCTCCTAGAGCTTTCTGACATGGCCCTTCATTCTCCATGGTAAATGCCTCTCAGGTACTCAGAGATGGAATTGTTCCATTTGTGTTAAAAAGCCCTTCTGGGTATCCAACCCAAACTGCTTCCTAGACAACCTGTTCTTTCTGGACTCAGGTATATGTAGTGATGTGTTCTTTGTGTGTATGCATATTGTGTACATCCCATATAGGAGGATGCACCTATAAAAAGAGCAGGATCTTGGAAAATTCTCCTAAGGCTGTATTGAACCTCAATGTTGCACCATTGCCCAACAAGTCATGGGGTGAAGCCAGGAGGGTGTTTCTTTCCTTATCAGCAGGAAAGTCACCTGAGTAGCCAGATGGCCTTCAGATCAACAAGTGTGATACTCTACCCAGGGCTCGAGTTACGAAGTATGCCAGTTTCATCTATGAAATCTGTAGTTCCGGTCTCAGTTCATCTAGAAGACGAGGGTTTTCTCACCTCCTGTCTCCATTACAGAGTACCTCTGACCTCAGCCCTGTCTGTATCTCTTCAAACACTTTCTTCCCACTCAGGCATCAGGGATCTTTCCTGGAAGCCAGGCTGGCAGGTCCATCCAGCCGTGTGGACGCATTCCTTCTCTCTTGCCCTTTTGGGACCACTCCTAAGAAGAAGCAGATTCAGAGATGAGCAGCCTACCTCCATCTGTATCCACAAGCCAATCACAGAACTGTCTAAGGGCATTACAAACTGATGATAACCAAGCTGACAGCACCCCGCCCTGCAGTATCTGTTGGTAAGAATATAAGAAAGAGGACCCCTTTATCCCTCTGCCTTCCCTTGTTCTGTCTTTAGACAGAGATGCACAGGGCTTGGGAAGCGGGAAAACAGCAGGCTAAGGGATAGAAAATGGGCTGTGTGGTCCCCTCAGGGCTCTCCCTCTCCTGCCAGCTTCATCTAAGTTCCATTAACCTCACTCTGCGTGGGCTGACATAAGGGGCTGGGAAGCACCAGTCACCTTCTTGTCTGTAGAGAGGAAGAGGTTGCCACTTGTTGCTAACCTCAGAGTAGGCACAGGGTGCTAGATGGAAGGACAGATCCTGGCTTGTGGCCTGACTCCTCAATGCCTGCTGTGCAAGAGAGCTGCTACCCTGCGGCGATGTGACAGGCAGCTGAAATGAGTGGGGGTCAGGAAGGAGAACGTCTCCTGTTCAATTTCCCCTCCACTGCTCACTACATCTCCTCCTCGGCAGCTAGGAAGACTCAGTCATGTGCACTTTCCCCTGTGCAGTGGAAGGACCTGTGAATGATAATTATTCTTGTTTGATTAACTCTATGGCTGTCGTGTGTATCTCCTAACTTGTGCAATAAGCTTGTGAGACGGAAGAGGCTGCACAGTGAAGATTCCTGAGCTACATGAGAGAGATGCCACATATCACAAGCTTGGAATGCCAAGACCAAACATAGACAGCGCATTTAGGACCCCACCTTGTTTGCAGGTTCATCTTTCTTGTCATCTATCACGCCACCCATCACGTAGGAGTAGACTCTGTCTTATTGACTGAAGCAGGAATGCTGGCTGTGGGTCGGAGCCGGCAGCTGAACCCCAGCCTTACTGCAGTTGAGATCCCAGTTGGACTTGGATGGGCACCTGGCTCAAGGGCATCCAATTTGAAAGCTGACCACAGGCTGATGGAGCACCAGGTGTAGAAAGCAATAGTTCAGTAGCAATTAGCTTGACCCGCCAGCTCTCTCTTCATAAAAAATGGAAAGGAAGCAATTGTCAGGGAGGGAGATGACCAACCAGACAGCAGACACAGGAAAGCAGGTGACTCCTGCTGGTGAGGACGAGAGAGAGAAAGATGCCAGTTCCAGTATTGAAGGACCTTAAAATATGTCCCAAGATTTGTACTGGATATCCAACCCTGCCCAGTCTTCCATTCCAAGCACCAAAATTCCCCAGTGTCAAAGCATCTGTCCTGGGGTAATGTCATCAATGTGAAGAATTTGCATTCCCAAAGGCAGTGGATGTACTAGGTGTCTTTGTAGTGAGAATTTTGGTTTCTTAAAAAAAGCCAGTCATATTATATGAACATGTTTTTGTTTTAATCCTGGGTATGGGACAAGAGGCTGCTTCATAGCAGGTGGTTACGATTCGCCCCATGCACTAGCAGGGCGTGATTTTGCCGGCTACACATAGTTTAATTCTGGGGATCCTGGAGAAGGGATAAATGGGAGAGCCCTGAAAGGACCTGCAGAGGCTGCTGCTCCCTCTGTTGCTCCCTGTTGCTATTGTTGCAGTTTGTCAAATGTTTGGGAACAAAGAGACTAGAAGAAGAAGTTGGAGATATTCTGACGACAAAGATGAACTTGCCCCAAGAAACCATACACACATACACACACACACACACACACACACACACACACACACACACACACATATATATATATATACCCCTAATCAGCAGGAAGTAGCCTAAAGAAATATATACCCCCCCCTTGTCCTCTGACCTTTCTCTCCTATCTAGTGTTGAGAGATTGAAAGGGATTGGGGTGGAATGAAGGTTGGAAGGGTGATAGATATAAGAATACAATGAAATAGTTATATATGATAAATATATACACACACACATATACATACACATACATATACATCATATACATACACATATACATCATATACACATACACTTACACATACACATATACATGTATATGCCAACATGTCTGAGTTAGGATTTCTATTGCTGTGAAGAGACACCATGACCATTGCAACTCTAATAAAGCAAAGCACTTCACTGGGGCTGGCTTACAGTTTCAGAGGTTCAGTCCATTACCATCCTAGTGGGAAACATGGCAACATGTGCTGGAGAAGGAGCTGAGAGAAGGAGCTACATCTGGATCAGCAGGAAGGGAACTGGCTTGAGGTTCTGAGACCTCAAAGCCCACCCACATACTGACACACTTCCTCCAACAAGGCCACACCTGCTACAACAAGGCCAAACCTCCTGATAGTGCCGCTCCCCATGGGTCAAATGTTCAAACAGGAGACTATGGGGGCCATTCCTATTCAAACCACACTACAATTGGTAGAGAGTTTGCCTAGCAATGCTTTAAGTCCTGGGTTCAGTCTCTAGCATTGCATAAGACCAGGCATGGTGGCACACGCCTTTAATCCCAGTATTTGAGACATGAAGGCAGGAGGATCAGAAGTTCAATGCCATCCTCTTGGCTACATACCTAGATAGAGACCACCTGGGATTTAAAGACTTATTTTACTTTTATGTGTATGTGTCTGTATCTTTGGAGGGGTATGTTCACACAAATAACAATACCCAGGGAGTCCAGAAGAGGGCGTTGGATGCCCT
This sequence comes from Mastomys natalensis, assembly GCA_021653895.1. Taxonomy (NCBI): domain Eukaryota; kingdom Metazoa; phylum Chordata; class Mammalia; order Rodentia; family Muridae; genus Mastomys; species Mastomys natalensis. Next base: position 996,909 of record JAJTUV010000975.1, on the reverse strand, counting down.
GGAGTAGGAGTTATGGACAGCTGTAAGCTCAGTGTCAGGAACTGAACTTGGCTCCTCTGGATGCATTCTGTAGTAGTATGTACTTTTAATTACTAAACTATCACAAGTGCAGTGTATTCAGCCTGTGGGTCCCTGGATCTCTTCTGAAGCACTGGCTAAGAATCTCCAGGGTTAATAGGACCTGATGCCCTCTTCTGGTGTGTCTGAAGACAGCTGCAGTGTATAATATACATTAAATAAATAAATAAATCTTTTAAAAAAAAAATTTCCAGGGTTGTCTAGGAAATGCTTTTAGACAGACTCCCAGGGTGAGTCTCACCAAAAATTTGGGATGCCCTGTTTTATCCTCACCTTCCTTAATCCATCCACTGGAGTCAGCTGAGTTGAATGTACAACACTGAGTTTCTTAAAAACAAGGAATACTACCGTTGTGGGGCCACCTAGGCAGAAGATGTACCTCTGGCCCCAGGCAGGATGTTTCTAACAGCTGGAGCAGCTTTCTTCAGCATGGCTGTCACCTGGATGCTGTACCTGTGGGAACACTCTCTGAGACGGTAGAGAAGAGGAAAGTCTGTTCAATGGAAGAACCCCACGGCTGTTCCCAAACATTCATTTCCCCCGCTGCCCATGGGATCGCAGATTTTATCTGGACAAATAGCAGTCTCTCTTTTCAGCTAAATGTGGCCCTATAACTAGAAATCCCACAAAATTAAAAGCATTTGACCATTTTTAGAACGTAAGGAAGAGTCTGAAGAGATGGCTCAGCAGTCAATGCTTATTAACGCAGAGGACCTACCTTTGGTTCCCAGTACCCATATGGTGGTTCACAACCATTCATAACTATAGTTCCAGGGGTTGGATGCCCTCTTCTGACCTCTAGGGCACCAGGCACATGTGTGATGCACAGATACACACACACACATACACACACACAGAGGCAAAGCATTCACATATAAAAATAAAATAAAACATCTTAAAATGAAGAAAGGAGAGAAGGAGAAAAATAGAAGGGATAGGAGGAAAGAAGGAAGGACAGAGGGAGGAAGGAAGGAAAGAGGAAGGGAGGAGGAAGGAAGGAAGGAAGGAAGGAAGTAAAGAGGAAGGGAGGAGGAAGGAAGGAAGGGGGAGGAAGGGAGAAAAGAAAAAAGGAAGGAAGGAGGGAGGGAGGAAGGAAGGAAGGGAGGGAGGAAGGAAGGGAGGGAGGGAGGAAGGAAGGAAGGGAGGGAGGAAGGAGGGAGGGAGAAAGGAAAAAGGAAGGAAGGAGGGAGAAAGGAAAGAAGGGAGGGAGGGAGGAAGGGAAGGAGGGAGGGAGGAAGGTAGGAGGAAAGGAAGGAAGGAAGGAAGGAAGGAAGGAAGGAAGGAAGGAAGGAAAAGAGGGAAGTAAAAAAAATTCCCAGCTTCCCTTTCAGCTAGAGCCATGTGACTAAACTAAGCATATGGAACGAGAGTAAAAGATGCACAAGTTATAGGCAGAGCTAATGGGAAAGATGTGTGCCCTGCGTTGCCCTCTCCCCTTCCTATTGGTTGGAATACACACCCTTGTGCCAGCCACTTGGGGCTACAAGAATAGAGCAACTGCCCACGTGTGCCAGGTGAAAAGATAGATGGAAGACCGAGGCCTGGATTTCTAAGCCTTAGAGCTCAGCCTTGTAGCAGGAGAGAAGAGATGCAACTCTTATTCTGTAAAGAGCATTATTTTGGAGTCTATCACAGTGACTCTGTATTTGAACTTGTATCTTCACGTCAGGGTCTTGGTCTCAGGAGTGTGCTGACCATGGCCACTTACTTTCTAGTAAAGTCAGCTCCCTAGAAAGCTCTGCAATTCCTCCCAGTCATCAGAGCAGAGCCTGTGTCCTGTGGGTCCTTGTCCCTATGAGGGACACTGGCAGCAGGGGCCACCATCCATAGTTAGTGGTGTCTCACATGGACTCAATTGATACTCAGAGGGGATTATTTTAAAATCCTTTCCTTTACTCAATAAAATTATTTTCAGTGATAGGAGTGAAATAAAACAAATGATAGTAATAGCCAGAAAAGAAACAGTGAGAAAACCTTCTTATTGAACCTCATCTATATAATCATTCCAATAAAAGTATCCTTAAAAGTAATATTTAGGTAAATAATTGTCTAGCAATTAATAAGTGAATTTTAATAAAACCCAAATATTTGCAAATGGCCCACTTTATGCAAATATTGAATTGTGCCAATGACATGGTATTTTATCTTATTTTTGGATTCATTCTTTAGCTCTCAACAATCAGCAGTTAATACTTTTAAAAGAATGATGAATTTTAATTTTAAAGAGATTATAAAGATAATATAAAGAAATAATGAAGATATTATTTTAAAGACATCAAAGTTAAGCAAACTATTTTACATATGAACTAAAAACATCTGCACTTAATAAAATTATACTTTATGGTTTATATTTTCATTGTTTTTCAAATACAGGTAAGAATTCAAGTGGTCCCATACAAAGACAGAATCACGCTTCTTTATTTATCTTTATTGGTTGATTGGATTTTTTTTTCTTTATGCTGGGGCCTTGGATGCTAAGCAAGCACTATACCACTGAGATGTATCTCCAGCCCTTGATGGTTTTAGTTTTTGGTTTTGATATTTGTGAGTTATTTTATTACATTTCACTATGAAGCCTAGGCTGGCCTGAAATGTGTTACCTAGCCCAAGTTGCCTGTCTCAAAATACCCCTGCCTCAACCTCCCCACCCCAACCCCATGCTGGGATTCCAGGTACATGCCACCACACCCAGCTGCCTGCTGGTTCTTCTGTACAGATGTTCCATGCCGTTGGTGGACATCTGCTCGTCCGGCATATGAATACGTAGCATCAGTAATGAAGACGTAATGCACACAGAGTGCTCCATTCCTGGAAATTGGTGACTGACAACAATCACCGTTGTCCCCCACCACTGTGAGGTAGTCCAAGAATATCAGGCACCAGATGAGCAACTGGAAATCTCCAGTATTAACTTCCATGTGCCCTCAATGTTAATTGACCAAGTACATGATTAAAATCTACTGAGAGAAGCTTCTAGAAATGTTAACACTAAACTGTGACCACAAGAATTATTTAGGACTTGGGATGACAAAAAGGTTCCTGGGGAAGGAGGATTTTATCACTGACATTGATGGAACTTCCAGTGGTCACAAACTACAGACGGACTCTTAAGACAGTGTCTTCCTGGTCCTCTCTCAGGCCCTCAGTGGGCCTCCAGCCTCTTGCTCCTATATCCCCTCACCTCATGTGGAGGCCTAAGCTCAGCTGCTCATCTTCCTGAGGAAAATAGAGTCCAAAGCTTGTTCCGTGTGCTTTACTTCCCATCTCTGTGTAGCAGGTGAAGGTTTGTTCTTATCTTCCAGAAGGAAAGAACTCAGCTGAGAGATATCGTTTAAGCAGAAGTTAATCTAACAAAGCAAAGCCAAAGGAGAGTAGACCCTAGAGGGCTTGGAGCCAGATGACCTAACTGGGGGAAGGAGATGTCAGCCCACTGTGCTCTCCATTGTAGATTTTTTTTTTAAAAAGGAGTTTTATGAATATTTATGAGATGGCTGGTGGCATATTCATGCAGATAAGGTGACCCCTTTTCCCCTCCCAAATCACAATAGACCAGATCTCCCTTTTAGGGTATTTCTTCCTATGATCCTCTGAAGAGCGTACAAAGCAGGTGAGGGAGACTAAAATCATAATGCAAATGATATTATAATGAGCCCAGGTCTTCTGAGGATGCAGATCCTTCATTAGCACAAAGGCATGGCGGTGACTGGGAAAGTACTCCCCGGTGGCACCAAAGTTCCTGATGTGATGAGAAGAAGCTAACTACATCGCCAAGGATATTAAATGTGTAGCTGGTGTTAGCCCAAAATGTGCCATGTAGCCTCAGCTACTAAGCTGTTGGAAAAAAAAATGAAAAGAAAAACATGACAGGAAGCAACTCAGCAACTCCTTTCGTTAACACCAGTTCCCTTCATAAAGGTTGCCTGCTTGCCTCTCCTGGCCCCTACATGCCTTGACCATGATCCCTTGGCTCAGAAGCAGTGTGCTTCTGGATCCACAAGATCAGGTAGTCCATTGAGGTGATGACTCTGTGAATCTGCCTTCTTGGGAACCCTGGTGTGAACTTTGAAACTTGTATGAGCCGAGCCTGTCAGCCACAGGCTTCCATGTAGACACAGGCCTGGCAGACACAGGCTCCTATGCAGACACAGACACAGGTCTGGCAGACACAGGCTCCTATGCAGACACAGGCCTGGCAGCCAAGGGCCTCTGTGCAACCACAGGTGTCTCTGTAGGCACAGGTCACTATGTAGCTATGGACTTCTATGGAGCCTCCTTCTCCAGGGAGTTATGACCACAAAAGAATCCATTCCATGTAAATTCCAGATCATAACACACTTTTGAGGAGGTTTCCTAAAGACTGCAGCCATAGGTCTGAGCATCCATGTTCTAGGCTAAGAGAGTTTGTAAGGGATGGGGGATTCAGACCTTTCCTCATTGATAACAACAGGGGCAGCTTCATGTTATCCAAAGACTGCAGAGGGCTGATCTGTGTTCAGCAACACTCTAGGCTTTGAGAACAGGTGATAGTGGGAAACAGATCCATCCTTTGATAAGGTTCAACTCCAATGGCAAAGGCAGGGAGCAAAAGAACAAACATGTATGGGAAGTATTGAAAACTGCATCCTGGCTCTGATCTCAGGTACTCAGTTGCCAGGAGATATGAGCAACATGGTGCATCTGTAGGACCTAGGGCCTGGTTGCCTCCCAAGTTCAGAAGTGAATCTTTGGGGAGACAAGCAAAGCAAAAAGACGATGGCCACTTTCTTCAGAGGGGTGGTCAGCCACGGGAGAAGAGGGCATACATAAGTCATTTACACTGGGAGGAGAGGAACAAATGGCAATTAGTATGAAGCAAACTGGCCATCTGTCAGGCTGGCTGCAAGGGACAGCTGCATTTGGGGGAGGGGTGGGGCTCAGTGGTCTCTACAGTGATTCTCCATACAGGAGCAGCCTGAATGTCACAGGCTTTCCATTCAGCTGTAATACTTTGCTGGGGGAGGGTAGTACTGTGGTGGGGGAGAGTCACTGATCTCAGGTGTCCCTAAGGCTCTTCAGATGAATCTCAGGCAAGCATAGGCTTACTCTCAGCTGCCTTTCAATTCCCACCAGGGCCAATGGCACCTTAAGCCTGAGTTCCATTCTACCAGTAATGTCACCACTAGTGCACCCGTGACTGATCACTGGGCAGAAATACTGCCACCACTGGGGCAGCTGCCCCTCAGTGCAGCCAGCCATCTGAATCCTCAGGCTCTTTACCCACAGAGTCAACCAATAGCTAAGGGCACATAGTCACAAAGCTGGCATGATGGCACAGGCCTATAGTTGCAACAGTTGTGAGGCTAAGGACGGAAGATACAGCAAGTTCCATCCTAGCCTTGTCAGAGTAAGACCCTATTCAAAGAGCATGTGCAAGCACACACACAGACACACACACACACACACACACACACACACACACACTTAAATATTTCATCTTTACTGAACATGTACAAACATCTCTTTTTTTCCTCTAAACGGCAGAACAAAATAACTATTGACATAGCGTTCGTGTTGTAAAAGGTATTATGAGCATTTCAAGGTGATTTAAATTATAGGAACATGTACACAGGTTACATGCAAATACTGTGCCATTTTACATAAGGGACTTGAGTATTTACAGACCTGGGTACCTAGGAGGTATCCATGAAGGGTCCCGTGGCAGGACTGCGGTGCTTACAAAGTCAGACAGGAGATACTCACATCACAGAAAGCAACTCAAGATTGGTACCAAACAGTCTCACCCCGTTAATCAGCAAACCCTCCACACTAGTCTTGACTTGCCAAGCTAGGGTCACCTACTCCACAGACTTGTCACATGGAGGTATTCTCAGAAGTTTCCTGCCCTGGTGGCCCTGCAGAGCATTCATGGTCCAGGACGGGTCACATTGTTCCAGTGACTCACTTCCCTTGAGCCCAGCTTCCACCCAAACACAACTGCCAACTCTGCCTGTGTAGAGATCTCTGAAACTCTGATTCTGTGACTACGGAGGGAGTGTCCTCTCACCCATACAAGGGTGCCACACAGAAAAGACTTCTTAGCAGCCATGTTCAATATTACAGTTCATGGGCACCAGGGGGTTTCTTCATCACAGGCTAAACACAGGTCACCACGGGGCTGGGACAGGAAGGTGTGAAGTCAAAACAGTCCCTGTGATGGTCGGACCAGTGAGTGGTCTGTCTTACTGTTCCTTTGTCACTCGGTGAGCGCACTGCCGTTGTCCCATGAGATCTGCTTACTGAATCAGGCATCACATGTGTGTATCCCTGCCAGACAACAGGTAAGGTAAGTATGTCTTTCCATTTCAAGGCAATCTTAAGTGACTCCATGCATACACACAGGGAAAGGTGTTATCCAACAACTCCAATAGTCACAGATGCCGTGACCCCATCGGGAAGGCCTGAGGGGTCAGCTTATACCTCAAATGCTCAACATGTGCCTGTGTGTGTAATGTGCACATAGTAGGGTCAAGATTTCTACATGCGTGCTAAAAATAATGAAAGATAAAATATCTTGAGATCCCCATTTCCTGGGGCCCTTCTGCTCTACAGGACTCTCTCTTTCTGTCTCTGTCTCTATCTCTCTGTCTCTCTGTCTCTCTCTGTCTCTGTGTGCATGCATTCCTGTCTGTCTGTCTGTCTGTCTCTTCCCCATTTTCTCTTAGATTATAACCATACTGAAATGAAGAAGAGAAAGAACTTATCCAGGTGATGAGTACACCCTGAAGACAGTATTCGGCCATATACATTGGGTGTGGGGTGGGATGGGCTATGTGTGCATTAAAGTGAAGAAGTAAGAGTGGGGTGGGAAAGAAATGCAAGCAAATACAGAATCCTCGGTCATAGGTTTGTTTCTTATAGAGGAATGAACTACAGAGTTCTCACTGACAAGAAAGGATGTATTTGTAAGGTCTCTACTGCAGTGATATAACACTGACCAAAAGCACCCTGGGGAGGAAAGGATTATATATCCTGGTCTCAGTCACTCAAGGATAGCCAAGGCAAGAACTGAAGGCAGACACCTGGAGACAGGAACAGAAGCAGAAGCCACAGAGGAATGCTGCTTGTTGGCTTGCTCATCCTGGCTTGCTCAGTTTACTTTCTAATACCAATAAGGATCACCTGCTAAAGATGGCACCTTGTACATTGAGTTGAGCCTTTCTGTATCAATCATTAATCGAAAAAAGGTCCTACAGTCTAGCCTATAGACAATCTGATGGAGGCGTTTTCTCATGAAAGGTTCCTCTTCCCAGATAACTTCCACTTCTGTTGAGATGACGGTAAAGGGACAAAGGATGTGTGAATTCAAAATGGGTGAGGACAAAAAGGGTCCTGGGGGGGCATGTGTTTCAGTTCAATGTGAATTTATGTTTCCTGAAGGGTGTGTGCTTACGAATGCTTGCCAAAGTGTGTTAACCTACTCACATGCCTTTGTACACAGTTATGTGCATATGTGTATGAATACTTGTATGTGCGTACATTTATTTCCTATCTCCACTCACTAGTAGAACCAGAAAACTCAGACACCCCACACAATGAACACACTCAGTGTACAGGTCCTGGTCTCTATTAAAAGGAGCCAGAACTTCTTAAAGAAGTAGCCAATTCCAGGACTATGGCAATATTGAAATAAGTCTACCCCTTCTTACTATGTGTAAAGCAAGGACATGCTCCTCTGAAAGAAGACACTTGTCATATAGTGGAGGAGCCATGTTGAAAGGACACCACTTGCCAAAGCTGTGGTAACTTGAACAACAAAATAATTAACTACAGACATTAATTCCTAGAAATTTAGAAATTCATGAGACCTTATCAGTAATAGATCCATAACAAATAGATGACTGAAGATGGTAGCAGGCAGATAGATAGATAGATAGATAGATACATACATACATACATACATACATGTCCATATACATACATAATTGATATGTAGATGGGTAGATATATATATATATATATATACATATAGATAGATAGATAGATAGATAGATAGATAGATATAGATATATAGATAGATTGATAGATAGATAGATAGATAGATAGATAGATAGATATAGATATAGATATAGAGATATAGAGATATAGAGATAGAGATAGAGATAGATAGATAGATATAGATATAGATAGATATATAGATATAGATAGATATATAGATATAGATGGATAGATAGATAATCTTAGTTTTTATTTTTGTTGATGTGATAAAATACAGCAACAAAAAAGCAAATTAGTGGGAGAAAAGTTATTTTAGCTTACAATTTTAGTTTATAGGCTATTATAGTGGTAAAGTTAAAGCAGGAACTTAAAATAGCTGCTAATGTCACATCCACAGTCAGGAACAGGGAGAAATAAATGCATGCTTGCTTGCTTGACTGCTTACTTACTTGCTTGCTTGCTGGCTTTCTTGCTTTCCTGCCTGCTTGCTTGCTTGCCTCCCTGTTTGCTTATTTGTGTTCAGTTGGCCCGGACTCCAAGCCCAGGGAATGGTACCACCACAGAGGACTAGGTTTTCCTACATCAAAATAAGGCAACCAAAACAATTTTCCATAGACATGCTCACAGGCTGAGCAGATCTAGGCAATTCCTCGACTAAGATTCTCTCACCAGATGATTCTAGGTCATGTCAAGTTAACAATGAAAGCTGACCATCACAATGACAGACAGACAGACAGAGACAGACAGACAGACAGACAGATGTTCTTTCTTACTGTAGAATAACAAGGGCTAAGTAGTCAATACAGACTGGCCAATGTAGAATTTGTGTGGAAACTAGAGTTGGGAGATTAGCATTTTTGCAACCATCATGACTGGCATGGTCATGAATCACTAACGGACATTGACTCAGGAGAGTCTGGGATGGGAAATGTTTGATGATATCTTCCTGCTGACAGCTTAGACGGGAAAACAGTACTTAACAGTAGAGAAAGCCACAGAGGGCTAGGTCTTCCTAGCTTAATCAGATAACAGGGAGGAACAGATAGATGGCTGTTACCTGCCTCCAGATATGATAGCCCAAGAACTCAGCACCACCTGAGTCATACTGTCACCAAGAATACCAAGGATAAATCATTGAGAATCCTCAGACCAAGACAAAAGAGGAAACTTGCTGATAAAAACTACGGACTGTGCATCCATCAACCTCCTCCTTTCCAGTAGAACCAGGAAGTGAGGAAAGCAAGCTAGAACCCTTCAGGGAAAAGCCAGCAGTTTTAAAGAGCCGAGGGGTAAAACACCTCAGAGTGAAGTTTGCCCAAAAGACATTTGAAAAGGCAGGAGGATGCTTATCTCTGACCATCAGGAGAAAAGCATGCAGAATTACAGACCCGAGATCCAAATGACCAGGACAGCGAGAAAAGCTGGTGGCCTGTAGGAACCTGTAGAACCCAGGGTGGCATGTACCACCAGAATCGGAGGTATCAGTAGTGTGAGTCCCAAGGTTCACAGGGTGTTAAACCCTCCCCACATCCACTGGATCTTCAACAAAACCTTTGTTAAACTCCACACAGCTCAGTTACCACGCTGAGGACCGGGGGAATTATCTATTACATGGAGGATCTGAGCCTGAAGGAGATAAAGGAACTATAACCTACAGAAGCAGATTGCCTTCACAAATGACTCTGGGATTGCTCAACTGGGGTAAGTATGGCGTCATCTGCCAGAAGATTGACTCACAAGCTCTGGAGTATTGGAAAATGCTTCAAGGCCTGAGTAACTTCCTGTGAGCCTCCCAGCGACCATCTCCATAAAGGGAAATAAAGGAAAAAGAGAAACCATTTTGTAGAAGGCTGGCAACAGGGAGGTCTATATTGCCTGGCTGGTAAGAAAATGAACCAAAGTATCTAACAGGGGAATTTTGTAAACTGCTCAGTTAATAACAATGAGTTCCAGCATCGTATTCTTCAAGATGATTAATATTACACAAGATAAAGAAGGGCTATGGGGATATTTCAGATTAAAGGAGGTTAAAAAGGCATGGGAAACAAATATAGTACCTATCCCTAGACTGGATGTGTACGCAGAAAAAAAAAAAAAACACTACAGAAAACATTACTATCAGACCAGGCAAAAACCAAAGCAAACCTGTGATGTGGATCACAGGTTAGCCAAAAGTAACAAATCAATATAAATCTATAGCACCCAGAGATCTTCCTGCCTCTGCCTTCTGAGTGCTGAGTGCTGGTGTGTGCCACCAGGCCTGGCTAGCTCTATAAAATTGCTAATATGCTGAGGTGTGTGAGAGACTATTCTTAGTCTTGGAACTGCACAGTGAAATATTTTCAGGGTCCTAACACACATAACTTAGACAAAGCACTCAAAAAAAACCAAGTGTACATACATAGATATATAACTGTGTGTCATGTGTTCAGGAGCGGGGAACATAAAGACAAATAATAAATGGAACACACTGAAAAAAAAGCAGATAAATCTGGATGAAAATAGGAGGCTACTCTTTGTATGACTGTCATTTTTAGAAGTCTGACATTATTTCCTGTAAAACGCTTTCAAGTGTCTCATGTTGGTCCTTCTTCCAGCAGCTCCACGAGACAGACCAGCAGGCCAGGCATTGTTGCAATGTTTCCCAGTTGGCAGATTAGGAGGTGAAAGCCCAGAAAGCTGCCTTGCCCAGGGTCATATCACAGCAACTGGAGCTGGAAACCCGCACCTCCTGGTGCTGCTTTGGACTTCCTCTCAGGATGTTCTACCCATTTTGTCAGTTTCCTGGCCAACCACCTCATGCCTTTGAAATCCAACACAAGTCTCTTCTTCCTCGTCTCCTTGCCTCTGTAGCTCCCCTACAGACTTACAGGTCCTCCCAGTTGCCCCCAGCCCTTATCTGACTCTGCACTTTGAATTTGTAACTGATTTCTGAAACTCCCCCTCCCTTTTTGTCAGCCTGAGGGTGAAAACCAAGAACTAGTCTTCTACCGCCTTCCCTGGGCCAGCCAGCTCTGTGAATGGCTGCTGAATAAAACGCCTGGCTGGATGACCTATGCTCACCTCAATCAGGTCTCTGAGTGGGCCTTTCATCACGGAGAGCGAGAATTAAGCAGCATTAACATGAGCTGACAGAGCCTCTCTTGCTCCTTCCCAACCTTCCAGGGAAGCAGACAAGTGCCAGAAAACAGCATGGACTCCTTGCTCGGATCACAAGGGCTTCCTGTTGAATGTGGCATGGCAGGGAGGGAGAACACCTGCTCAACATATAGAAAGTAACAGGTGGAGGCGAATTAGGAGATGGGAGAGAGAAGTATGTATGTCTGAGGGGATAGCAGCATACTACAACTATAACAGCAATCGTCTTGGGTCAAGGATCTACCCTGTTAGGGATCTGAGAGTTTCTGTGGAGTGGCTGGCAACTTGGTTGAGTCAATCAGCCTGGTGCAGCCCAGACCGAATCTCTGAGAGGGGCATTTCTTTTTTTGAGCACCTGCTTTAGAGACCCTGGCCAAGGTCTTCCTTCTTGACTTAGCAGGCTCCAAGACAGAGGCTGAGGTCTTTCAGGCCTGGTTCCACTCAGAGTGAGAAGATGGAACTCCTAAATAAACCCCTGGATTTGAACAGAGGCTGAAATCTTATTTGAAGGGATTTGTTTTCGATTTCATTTTTTTAATGTGTTTTTAATAAGAAGCCTATTCCATCAAAAGGGAGAGTGTTTGACTGTTTGAAAGAGAGGAATGATATCCTTCAATGTAATTTGGATCCTTTCCTGAACTCGTTTCTTTTGATTTTTGCCAACTCAGATGTCTCTGTAGTCGGTAACTTACAAAGCCTTGTTGGTGGTGGTGTGGAAGAAATTCAGTTAGAAACATCCCTGGGGACACAGACACGCCTAGCCTGCAAAACAGAAGAGTGAGTCCCTGTGCTCTGGGCACCAACAGGTGACATCATGTAAACACCATATCAGATGGGATAGGGTCAGGAATGACTGTGGTAGTCAGACAGGCCCAGCCCCCAGCTCTACCAACCTGCTGGGCCACTGATTGCAGTTGCAACATTGTATCATAGGTAGTTAGCCCAGGACTTTTCTTCTTACAGGGAAGGAGACTGGACACCGCAATGTGCCCCTGAGGCATGTCATAGTGGTTCCTCATCTGGAGATCATGGAGAAGCCCTTAGGTGTAATGTGTATGTCCTATGTGCCAGGCATCTTATACCTAAACCAAGAGTACCAGAGTAGATTAATCTCTTGTGCTGGGATACTCCAAGGGGCCCTGGTTTTAGTTCAAAGCCAGGAGATAAAGTCCCAGGGCTTAATAGATCTGCTTACACACATGGGTTTCTGTGCAGATCCCTCAGTACAAAGGGACTTTTAATCAAGACTGTGGACACTTGGGGCTGGGAAAACCTCAGGAGACTACATTAGGGGAGCTAAGGAGGAGTGTGGTATCCCCAAATGAGGCTCCATGTAGCTGGATAGTCAGTCCAGCCTTTTCCTAGAAATGTATCTGATCCTAGTACAATCTTGTTAGTGTGGTGATCATGCCAACAGTCTCCAGTCCTGTGACAAGTCAGAGTGAGGACTTAAAAGAAGCAGATGATATCTCAAATTCTATACAGTCTCCCTCAGCAGCCAGCAGGATCCTAGGAAAGCCCAGAGATCACGTTGTGTGTGTCAAGTTGACACAAGCTAGAGTTATCACAGAGAAAGGAGCCTCCCTTGAGGAAATGCCTCCATGAGATCCAGCTGTAAGGCATTTTCTCAAATAGTGATCAAGGGTGGGAGGGCCCATTATGGGTGGTGCCATCCCTAGGCTGGTAGTCCTGGATTCTAAAGAAAGCAAGCTGAGCAAGCCAGGGGAAGCAAGCCAGAAGTAACATCCCTCCATGGCCTCTGCATCAGCTCCTGCTTCCTGATCTGCTTGAGTTCCGGTCCTGACTTCCTTTGGTGATGAACAGCAATGTGGAAATGTAAGCTGAATAAACCCTTTCCTCCCCAACTTGCTTCTTGGTCATGGTGTTTGTGCAGGAATAGAAACCCTGACTATACCCCTCCTCTGTTCAAATCACCCCTAGCTTTCCATTGTACACAAACAACCCTTACAAGTTGCCCCAGAGGCTGGGGCAGTCTGGTGCCCTAGGTCTTTCTGGCCCCATTGCACCACAATTCTCTTCCCAGCCACTCCACTGCAGCCCTAGGGTCTCTCCCAGGCCTCGCTCCACACCGGTCCTAATGCTGTCTACTGGCTGCTGGCCCCCGCTCGTCTGAACCTTCTCCCAGATGTCCCCGGAGCTCCAGCTCCCCTAGAGCTGTGTTGAAGCAGTGGGAAGACCCCCTCTGAGGTCCCATAGGAGGCTGTTTCAGTTCGAGTTCCTGTCCTTATGCTCACACTCCGTTATGAGAACTGATGGAGAGGAGAAACAGGCACATGGCAAAGATTCTAGGTTGAATGAAGTCAGGTAAGGAGAGTAACAGCCACACACACCGTCCTTCCCTCCTCCCTCCTCCCTCCCCCCAGCTCTCCAACCCACACACCCCTGTCTCTTAGCTTGGCCAATAATTAGTCTGAGTCTCTAGGCTTCGCCCCTAGGTTTGCTTGGCACTGCTCCTGACTTCCTTGTTGCTTTCCACCCATGTTGTCCGACTCAACTCTCTGCTCGTGACAAGACAACAAGCACGTGAACTTGTCCCTCAGAAGCAGAGGCACCCATCTCTAAAAGGGCTTGCTAAATCTGCTGACCCTTGATTGGCTTGCCGACCTCCACCCCCACCTGTTTCAGGCAAAGAAAGTGCAATAGCTTAAGAAAACAAACAAAACCAATAACCCTCCTCTTTGACTCTGTCCAAACAGGTCAGCTCCGGCTTTCCACACAGCAGATGATTCTGCACCCATAGAGAAGCCATTTCCTAGAGGAGTCTGGCTGGAGCTCTCAGGGTCTCTTCTTGGAATTGCGACCTCCCATATGACCGGGACTTTTCTTCCTTCCAACAACTCAGCATCATGCCAGACTGAAGCAAGGCAGAGGTAGAGCCTGTCCCCCCATCAAGCAGTTAAGCATCTAGTCTTAAAACACACAAGAACCCAGATGAGAAGCTTGGGGGTGCAGTGCCCTGTTCTTCTAAGACTCATCAGTATTAGCATCCAGAGCTGATGTCTTAACAGTCCTCCAGCCTCCAGCAGTTCAGAGACAAACAGAACAAACCAGCAACCAGAGGCCGGCCATTGGCCATCGATGTGGAGATTTTCAGGGAGGTAGCCACCAGAAGGTCGGTGTTTACATCAGGTTGTAAGAGAATATTTGCCTCCCTTCCCTTGGGTGCTGAGAAGGATAAGCAGACAGATTCCCACCCACAGTATCCCACAGAGTCCACCATTCTGGAAGCCCCCAGAGAGAAGCAAGCTTGCCAGAACGCCAAGGAGATACGGAAAGCCCTGGCCCAGCCTATTCCCAACCACTCTGAGCCAAACTCAGCTGAAATGAGATGCTTTTCAAAAACAATTTCTGGGTAAGTGGTGGGGAAAATAAGAAACACTCTGGACGCACGGAGGAAAGAAAGGAGCAGCCACCCAAGTGCAGAGTCGGGTCCTCAGTCCGTCAGTGGAGCGTGCCAGGACAAAGCTCATTTCTCACACACCTTCGCACAGCGGCATCGGCTGGGACAATGACTTGTGTGGGTTGTCATGACGATGAAATTGAAACTGGGATAAACAATAGCTACTCAGCCAGCAGCCTAACCTCTGGGCTGACCCGTCATTCTGATAGCAGCCGGTGGGCCTGTGCAGACAAGGGGAGTTGAGCATCCCCTGGAGAGGGCTGACCGTCCCCCTGGAGAGGGCTTTGATACGAGTGGCTAAACAATCCAGCCAGGAATCAACTGGGTCTTTTGCCCCTTCTTAGGCTAGACTAAGGAATGGACAGGAGTTCTCTGAAAAGGTTCCCCCGAGCCTATGCAGGAACAGACAAGGAAGCATAGAGAGTTAACACACTAGCCCCAGAGGCACAAGGCACATCAGCAAAGCTAAGAATGGCTACCCCATCCAAAGTTCAAGATCCCTAGGAGATCATGGCTCACTGACTGTGGGTAGCACTTCTAAGCATCAACAGGGTTCCCCAACATTCCTTACCAAATGGACCATGGTGAAATTTAATTATTGTCTCTGTTAGAACATGAAAACGCCTTTGCGGTTCTAAGGCAGAGACGAGGCAAATGCAGAGTATTTGCCGCCTGGGCTCCTCCTGCCCCCTCTGTCTCTGGTTGCTTCAGACACCTCTGCAGAAGCTACATGCCAGGAAAGAGAATACAATATGCCCCAAAGGGTTCAAGTTGGCTTTAAAAATGGTGTCATTATTTATTTAATAACAATCCTGAAAAGCCAAGATTTAGGCCGATGGAAGCAAATGCTAACTGATTGTTATTCTTACAGAAACTAGAATTAAAGTTTATCATCCTCATTAGCATATTTGGGCGATCTTCAGTCGCATAACTATCCGAGGATGATATTTATGGCCCCTGAAGAAGCTCCGAAAATTAATCTTTGATTTAATGTAACACTTCCATCCCAGGTATCATTCCATAATGCAGATCACGTTCGTCAAAAATGTGAAATATTAAAACCGATCCACGCATCTCAGCGTAGGAAAGCAAGAAGGCAGCAGAAAGAGAATCCTAAGTCTTCCCTGTCTGTGTCTATTGCCTCTCAAGTCTGCTTCCCTAGGGACTTTGCTCTGTAGAAGTCTGAGATCACCATTGATAGAAAATATCGGTGATCAGGGAGAGATAGTCCAAAGAAGTAGGGGTCCCCTGGAAGACACATCTAGCCTTTCTCCTGGTGGTGGGTGTACAGGCAGGGTGTCTAACTGCCCTGCAGATTTCTAACTGAATTCAGGAAGATGCTCAAGAGGCTAACCTTGAGAAGCAGTGTGGAGGGTTGAACGTCCTCGAGTGGGTGGGGGGTGGCCTGTGTTATCCCCATTCTACCAGCAGGGTATCTCAATACTTTGTACAGTGGTGACAGGGCTTCGGAAACGGAGGCCTCAAGCAGGGAAACTTGGTCCTGGTCCCAGTGCTTCGAATCCTGGCCGCTGTGTGCATGAAGTGGGGGGGGGGGGGGTGGGGGGGGTGGTTGATGTCAGCTCGTGGAGATGGGCTGGGGAAGGAGCCTGCCTTATTGCCTTAGAAAAGTGCAGTTCAAGGTGAGGGTTTGGAGTGGCGGTGAGTGGGGAGGGCTCCCAGAGGAGGCAGGCACAGTTCTTAAGACGCCATCAGCTTTCCAACTTCTAAGAGCGCAGAACTGGCATTTGTCATCCTATAGGAAAAAAATTTTAAATGTTAAGTTCCCACACAATTGGGAACTACCCCTAGGTGATGGAAACAGAGTTAGCCTAGAGTTCTGAATGGACTTACTTCCCTACACATGAAGGTGGCCTACGCATCAAGCTCTCAGGTAAAAAAGAACTAGATCAGCCCCCCTAGGCAGGACAGTGGACCAGACCCAGGCTGGGGCGAGCGCCCTCCTCCCTGCTCCCTATGTCTGGACCACTGAGGCCGCCCAGACATGCCAAGTTGGAGAGGCAACAGGTCTGCCTGCCAGTAACCAACATCCTTTCCCTCCTCCCCACAAACACCACAGGTTGGCAATGTCAACACACCACTTTCCGTGCCAGCCAAATCTCATGCTTCTTGCCATGGGCAGAATAGGATGCCAACAGGCCTACCCAAGGGCTGGCAGGAGACTGACCATACTCAGACAATTCCATTTGGCTCTTTAGCTTCTGCACTGGACAAAAAAACTGGCTGGAGAAGAGGTTGTCAAAAATATGGAGTTTGGGTACCCTTGGTCCCAACTTAGTGGGGAGGACGGTCATGAGTCGCATGCCCCCTAAGCAGGCGCACGTGTGTGTCCTCTCTCCCCGTCGCTTGTTTTTGATGGTTGGAAGATGAAGGTGGAACAAGGCCAAAAGGCTCATTGTGAAAGAGAGCACATCTAGTCCCTTGGAAAAAAAAAAATCCCAGCCTGTCTTAGACTGGGTCACCATGATACCAGAACAAAGAATTGATTCATTCAATTAGAACAATTAATTGGTTCATCCAATTCAAACTCCACCTGATCCCACCGGTGAGGAGAGAATGTCAGCTGTTAGAGTCTTTGTTGACCAAACACTCAAGGATTTGGACAAGTTTTAACCAACTAAATTTGTGAAGCTGTATAGATATAACCCTTGACCTCTCGGGCATCCGTTGCTGGGAGAAAACCACATTTTGATGTCTTTATTTCCACTCCCGAACATAACGTACCAATATAACACGGGAGCATGTGCAGATGGGTCCATGTGCCAGGAGCCCTGCGTTCTGTGCAAATTTCACATGCTTACTCTCAAATAATCCTTTGAAATGGTTGTAATCTTAATCATCCTGACTCTACACATGGGGAAACCAAGATTCAGTGAGGTTTAGTGATTTGCCTGAGGTCACACAGCTAGGAAGTGACATGTCCTAGGCACAGACTGTGTCCTTCTCCTCCCCTTATGCATGCTCATGTGTAGACCATTATCCCCTCAATTAGAACATGCACTCTATGACAGAAGGGGCCTTATCGCTTTTGTACACTCCTGGATTCCAGAAGTTGAGCACAGATGCCAATAAATAGCTATGAATGAAAAGATTGGCCCCGTGTTAACTGTGTCCTGAAACCAACTGGAATCTACTTGTGCTGTAACCCCAGAGTGGAGAGCAGCTGTGACTCGGGGTGTGGCACTTCTAGAGGGCAAGGCTGAGGTGTGCCCGTACCTGCTGTTGGCACGTCCAATCAATGGGACTCTCACCAACCGTCTCTCTCCCTTTTGAGGACCAGGGCTGGGTGCATCTTGTGCTTCTGTCCTCCAGCATCCTGGTCTATGCTTCACCTTGCCAAACAGCCATTGGAGCAGGGCAGCGGATGGCAGATGTGGGCTGGGGAGAGCCACCTCTGACCTCTGACCCCTGACCTCACAAGGCAGGAAATCAGGATACTCAAACGAAGGCTGGCAATGACAGCGAGTACACACACTATCTGTGCACACAGGAGCTCGGGTCCTGCATTTGTCTCTGACTTCCAGGCAAACCTGCACAAGCTTCCCCGGGATGTACCTGTTCTAGGACAGCCACTGATCTGCCGCATTCGTGACGGTCATCCTTCCAGATGAGCAGGGCCACAGATGGAGGGTGGAGGCCACAGATGGAGGGTGGAGACATTCATCAGCATGGCAACCTCTCCCAGGGTCCACGGTGGAACAGGTCCTGGTCCCTGCCTCCTCTTTCTCTCTCTCCTCTTTCTGAGTCTGAGTCTTGTGTTTGTCCTGTCCTTGGTCCTGGATGTGAGAGTCTGAATCAGGAAAGAGAGGTTTCACCCTTCCCCTGACATGGTTCGGAGCTCACTAGCCATGAGCAGGAGCAGACTGTTACTGGACATCAAGGTTTGCTAATACCCTCTATCTGCATCTTAGACCTGTGACATAGGAATACTCTTAAGCCTATTTCACAGATAAGCAAATGAAGGCTGGACCAAGGGCCATCTTCGACCTCCTTGTTGCCCACATTTTGGGTCCCTGGAGAGAATGGAAAGAGAAGATAGTGATGCGAACAGGCTACACTGGCGGCAGTGCTGTCCTCTTAATAGAGGGCCACGGGTCACTCGTGCCCTGCCTTCTTCCTTGTCTGGAGGCCTGAAGCAGCTGGAGAGTCTGCCAGGATTCATTTCTATGTGTCAGCTTAACTGGGCCACAAGGTCTCCAAAAGCTTGGCCATCCGTTGTCCTGGTGTGCTCAAAGACTTTGTGAGCTTAGCACTGAAGGTGGAGCAAAGCCAGGCCCCTTCTCGCAAAGGTTGGCCTTGTCTACTCAGTTGAACAATTCTCCTGGTGTTAGAAGGAAGTTCCCCCAGACTGGCGGTCTTTCAGATGGGATTCTGGTATTTCCTAATGAGAAAAAGCATCTGCCCCTCCTGGGTATTCAACTGGGAGCTGCACCCTCAGCTGTACTAGGACCCCAAATTACTGCCTGTGGAACTTGGGGCTTGTCAGTCTGTGGAGGAAATAAATCTCTTTATGTACATATTTATGTATGTATGTATGTATATATGTGTATATGTACATGTGTGTGTGTGTGTGTACACGTGTCCTACTGGCTGTGTCTCTGGAAGCCTTGGTCAATATGAGGCCTCAGATGGGCTCTAACTGGCAAACTGACAGGAATACAAGCTAAGCTGAGCTGAGGCAGGAGACTTCCAATCCTAGCACCCCCCCCCACATGGAAAGGGAACAGTTTGTGTTCTCTCACAGAGACTCCTTTCACAAGCCACTCTGTCTTCCACAAAGTTTTTCTCCAAAAACGTTTACTGATGTCATATACATATGACCCTGGAGGTGTGGATATATCAACGAGCAATGCAGACAACAGCTTAGATTATGTTGCAAATACAAGAAAATTAATCTATTGTGCTAGGAGAGTTACTACATCTTTATCTTTCTCGTCAACTTGACACCACCTAGAATCACCTGAAAGAGGGTACTTCAATTGAAGAATTACCTCAGCCACACTGACAAATGGCCATGTCGTGAGAAATCCTCTTGGTTAATGAGTGACGTGGGGAGGGCCCAGTCCACTGTGGGCGGTAACAGTCCTATGCAGGTGGCTCTGCAGTGGGCACAAGCTGTATAAGAAAGCTAGTGAACCATGAGCCAGCGAGGGAGCCAGTAAGTAGAATACCTCCATTGGCATCTGCTCTACTTCCGGCCTCAGTTTCGGCCCTGACTACCCTCTGTAAGGAACTATGATCTGGAAGCATAAGCCTGCTGTTTATCAAAGCAACAGGAAACGTTTTAGAACAGCATTTAAAAATGAGAAGTTGAACCAAGCCAAGGTGAACGCATGTGCTGGGGTGAAGTCCAGGGATCCTGTAAGAACGGACTCGAGGAAGAACTCAATATAGTGAAGGGATTTGAGACTATTTGGAGGAGATGAGGCAGTGACCCAAACAGAGATCTGGGATGACTGTCTCGGGCAGAGGGAAATCCAGCACCGTTGGCCTGGTGGCCCCCAGGAGCCACAAGGAAGCCAGTCAGCTGGTGCAGAGCATGAGGTGGCCCCAGGCTGGGTCACCCTGTGCCTCCTGGGCTCCAGCAAAGGAGCTGTGTGACTTAATGAGGGTCTGGAAATGGCCCCTGTGGCCACCTGTACACAGACACAAATGTGGGATAAAAAAAACTCACGTCAAAACCCCAGGGGTACTGTGATGGGGTTTGAGATGGAGTCAGGCAAAAGGGTGGGGACCCTTTCTAAGGCTGAAGAGGTAAAGCGATCCTTCTGCCCTTCTGTCTCAGGACTCCAAGGAAAATTTCTGTCACAACTAGGATTGGAATAGCTTTCTCTGGTGGGAGACAGGGAGACTGAAAAGAAAGCCCAGATCTGTCTTATTCCCAGCAACTAGAAGAGTTATTTTTATCTTGTTTATTAAAATTCATTATGTATATGCCTGTGTAGTTGGGTGAGGTTGTGTACCACATGTATGTGGGTGTCCTCAGAAGTCAGAGGTGTTGGCATCTTAGAACCAGTCTTACGAGTGGTTGTGAGCCGCCATACGGCTTCTGGGAACCGAGCCAGAGTCTTCTGTAGGAGTCGTAAGTTGTCTTAAACACTGAGCCATCTTTCCAGCTCCTTGGTTTGGTTTTTTTTTTAAAGCTAGGGTTATTGCTATGTAATCTGAGCTGGCCTTGAACTCCCTCATCTTCCTGCCTCAGCCTCCACAGTACTGGGATTACACATCTGTGCATCACCACACTAGGCTGACAGAGTTATTAAGAACTGATTGCGTCAAGGCCAAGGGCAGAAAGGAAAAGATATTAGCCACTTCTCTGCTGTGTATTGTAATTTCAGTAATATAAGAGGTACAGCAGTATATTTTACAAGCAGTAATCAAATACACAACACCCTTTACTGTATGCAACAGGTTCTCTCAGAACATTCTAGATGGCTTCTCCAAAACTTCTTGCATCATCAGCGCATGACGGCAACTGAACATTGGCTGATATTTTCATTTGCATTACTGAAAGAAAAGGAAAGTGAAGTGACAAAATTATGTATGGCCCTTCTCTCATGCATCAGGGGTCTGAGCATCCTCCTTCCTGTTTCAGGTAATGGTCCTCATTTTCTGCAAAAACATTTTCCCATTTGTGTGTGTGTGTGTGTATGTGTGTATGTGCACACACACTGCATACAACACAATATATATAACAGCACATTGGTAATGTAACTTGTTCAAATGTTGGCAAATAATGAAACAACGAAGCCCTGGTTACCGAGTTTGCCACTTTTATGCCGTGGGTGTTCGCACCCTGGCCGATTGTGAGCCACTGAGCAGACTATGGACTTGGGAGTCGGCACATGGCTGTGTGCCCTTATATAGACGTTCCACCAAGCAGAGCACAGTACATATAAATAACCTCAAGAGCATAGAAAATAGTAAAATAGAGTGAAATAATTAGAAAGTAATGAGTTTTGAGTATTTATTGCCTTTGTGTTTAATACAACTTGTTTAATTGTGGCTTATATAATTTAGTTTGTACTGGTAGCTGGGTTGAAAACTAGCTTTCAAAATGACTGGAAGTGTAACACTTGACTCTCGAGACCGTGCAGAAATCAGCTCAGTGTCGCCCCCTAAGCGATTAGATGGTATTCACAGGTCCTCCATCCTCCTGACTTAGGTCAGAAAGCTGTTACTGGACAGAATGAAGAAACTGGGGTCTCAAGGGGCAAGAGGGGTTACCCGACACACCAAGCAGCTGCATTTTGGGGTGCAAGGATGGGCTCAGGATGTGACGGCTAGGAGAAGGGAGATAGCCAGGGGACAGCAAGGAGCTGACAGCAACTCCTAGATGTGGGGGGTACTGCACCCCACACCCACATTGACACTGCATTCCCCCCTCCCAGACCTTAGTGGATCTCTGCCGAGGTGGGTGTACATGGAGAAGTGTTATAGCTAAGTCTACGGCTGTGGATGATGAACAAATTAGCTGCCAAAGACATGTCAATTGCATACCAATCAGGTAAATAATAGATTTGTCCACAGGATACACAGGCGTCCAGGACCACAGCTCAAATGCTGATTCCGCCAACGAATCAGCATCTCTTAGTTCCTCAGGCTACTAGCAAGCACAGCGGGATGTCTCTTTCCCAGGAAG
Source organism: Mastomys natalensis (assembly GCA_021653895.1). NCBI lineage: Eukaryota > Metazoa > Chordata > Mammalia > Rodentia > Muridae > Mastomys > Mastomys natalensis. Next base: position 974,638 of record JAJTUV010000975.1, on the reverse strand, counting down.
CAAGGATTTGAAATTCAGTCCAACTCAGCCTTGGGGACCAAGGAGAGGATGCTAGGGCAGTGAGTGGAAGCCCCTGGGACAAACAGGACAAGGGTAGTGATGAAGCTGGAGTCTTCATAGTCTGCTATAGGTCACCATCGTGGCCATAGGAGCCTCAGGAGTTCAGATTCCAAGCCCAGAATATTCTCTGGAAGGCCAGAACCTCAGCAGCAGATTTGTTCTTTTAAAGAAAAAAAAGTGGGGGCTGGAGAGATGGCTCAGCGGTTAGAGGTACTGGCTGTTCTTTCAGAGGAACCTGGTTCAATTCCTAGCACCCACATGGCTGTTCACAACTGTCTGTAACTCTAGTTCTAGGGGGCCTGACACAGTCACACAGACACACATGCAGACAAAACACCAATGCACACTGTATGTGGTGTGTGTATGTGTTTATGTATATAAATGAATTTTTTTTAAAGTGGCGAGTAGTGCTCCTTCCCTTGGTCCCTGTACAGAACCCCACGGTGATTCAACGCCAGGGCCACTGAGGTCCCGCCCACCGCCACGCAGGGCTGTAAAGAGCTGCAGCGGGATCCTGACTAAGTCATTATCACTCTAAACAGTATTAATAGAAAAGCTTGTGTGGATCTGGGGAGCGCGCCTGCCCCCAGGGTGTGGTAGCACAGCTAATGTTCTGTGACGCCTCACAGCATGGAGACCACGAGCGTTTATATTTTTCTCATTTGATTCCCACAGCAAAGCGGTGGCGTAGGTAAGGCGGCGGCTTCCTCTCTCGTTTGTTTTACAAACCAGGAGTTCCATGCCGAGGGAGGCTAAAGGGGCTGCCCAGGCCTCAGAGCCAGATATCGAGGGAATAAGAACTTGAAACTATCTTGTTTCCACACCCCACTCTTTCTCCTTTCACGACCTACTCCACTCCGAGGAGCTAGGGATTGGGCTGGATCCTGGGGAGCTGAGGAGGAATTGGGGTTTGTCTTGAGGCTCCAGCAGTGTGGCCTTGGCTCCCTGGACAGTGGGGCTCATGTGACAGGCAACAGCCACCTCCTAGGGCTGCTAGGGGACTTTAGAAGAAGGAATACAAAAGACTAAAGCACAGAAAATGACAGTTGCTTGTCCCAGAGGTTCCAGAGAGAGAACGAGGGGTGGGTCATAGGAGGGGGCGTGGCTATGACTTGTCTATCATTCCAGAGGCAAGAGGTGGATACAATGACAACCCTCCCACCCCACCCTGAGTTGGGTGCTGGACTCACAGTCAGGAAGTACTAGGAACTTGCAGCCCAGGTGACTGACCTGATGTTTGTGGGGGGACGGGGGAAGGGGGTGGAGCGGGAGGGGGGGTAGAGCGGGGGGGGGGCGGGGGGTGTATGGAGAGGGCTTGCCACCCGAAGGCAGTGAACTGGGTTCTGGCCTCGGCCTTGGAGCTGGTGGCCCTGCATGTACTTTTCCCCTGAGCCGTGATTTGAGAGGAACATGTTCTCTGTGGAGAACATGATCTGACAGACTTCCAACCCTGCCTCAGTTTCTTTAGCAGCACAATGGGGTTACAAGTGGCTAAAGGAGGTGGGGTAGAATGGGGTGTCTATGTACTGTCCTCCCTTTTCCAAAGAGACCAGAACAAGCTCCAGGTACCCGGTGTTTCTTCTCATGAAGGTTACCAGGGTGAGCTCTTCCCATCAGCAGAACTGGCAGAGTGGCAGGGTGGCGAGGTGGCTGCGTGCGTGGCGGGGTGGTAACAGGAGTATCCAGAGACCTCTCCTAGGCTCCAAATCAAGTGTCTCTCCCTGTCTATGGCTCCCAAATGTCGGACATCACCACATCCATTCCGAGGCTGCCCATATGCCCAGCCTCCCTCATGTGCCATTTGTCCCTTGATCCTTCCCCGGGGTCATCTGAGCCCTTGATGCATACGGGCATCATGAGACCCTCAGAGACCGACTTCACCACACTCTGGCACACACACACACACGCTAAGGCTCGGGACTAGGAGGGGGCCACTGCTAAGGAGTGTCATGTCGCCTGGGCCCCGTGTTTTGATTTCACCCAACTGTGCCTGTGTGCATTTAGATTAATCCTGTTAGCTGGCAGCAGCGGAGCTACCGCTGTTTATCAAGAGTGCTTGTGCGATTCAGCCTGATATGCAGCTGTCTTCCTGAGCGCCACAGAACACTGCAGAAGAGCGCCAGCCTCTTCATCTCTCCCCAGCCTCAGGGAGAGGCGGAAGGCCATGAAGAGATGACTGGACCCCCAACTCTGCCCTGCAGAAGGAGGTGTGGAGTCTACCCCCTCACAGACCTGAGCACCCATTGCCTTCCTCCCCTGCTGCCTTCCTCAGCCCCTGTCAGAGCTACACTTCTATCATATCCAAGAGACTCCTAGGCCTGACGGTGATGAGGGGACCCTGCCTCCCTCCTTGGAGGAGCTGGTAGAGTCTGTCCACATCTGGAGGTCTGTCCTGCTGGTGAAATCAGTCATTGTTGATGGTGTTCTTGGAAGCATTCATCTCTGCAGTGTTTCCAGGATCCCGCAGCGAGGATAACCTGGTGACACACAATTGGAGCAGGGTCTCGTCTTGACTTCGTGTCCACACATATGGCCCCTCACTTCTTCATCTGTTCATTGGGATAATCGACCCCTCATCCATTCACAGGGTAAATCCAAAGGCCAGAACCAACAAAATCAGTTCCTGATTGTTATTTTGCACTTTAAAAAAACTACATAGGGCTTCGTGTACCCCAAGCTGACTTCAAATTCAGTATAGAGCCAAAGATGGCCTTGACCTGTCTCTGCTGGAATTACAGACATACATCACCGTGTCTGATTGATGGAGTGCTGGGATCAAACACAGAACTTTGTACATAATGATCAAACATTCTATCAATGTAACTGCATGTCCAGCCCTTTGTGAAGGACAGGATTTTGCTATGTAGACAAGGCTAGCCCCAAACTTGCAGCAAACTTTCTGCCCGCTCCTACTGAGGGCTGGGATGACAGGTGTATACCACCATGCGCAGCCTTCATACTCTTGCTACGTGCATTATAGCCAGCAGTGGGGACTGACTCCCTCGCACACCTCTGGTAGGAAGACTGAGGTCAGAGGGTCGGCAACCATTCAAGGCCAGCCTCGGCTCCACCCATTGCCTGCAAGCCTGTCACATGTGGTCAATCTTTGGGAGACCTAGGATCATGTGTAGCCATCTGCACAGCATCATAATGTTGTGATAGCCTCTACAGAGTGGCAGCGGCGTGGTACAGAATACCGTCCACTCCAACTGACCAGAGACATTGCTCAGGGGATACCTTCTTGACAGAGACGGTGGATGCTACCAAGAGGTCTGAGTTCAGCACGTAACTCCACTCTCTGTGGGTGTATGACATCCCAGAAGGAAGTCCCAAGTTCCACTACACTCCACCCAAAATGCCCATGAGCAAGGCCACCACTCCCCAGCCTCCACCACTCCCCAGCCTCCACCACTCCCAGCCTCCACCCCCCAGCCTCCACCACTCCCCAGCCTCCACCACTCCCCAGTCTCCACCACCCCCTAGCCTCCACCACCCCTAGACTCCACCACCCCCCCAGCCTCCACCCCCCCAGCCTCCACCACTCCCCAGCCTCCACCACCCCAGCCTCCACCACCCCCAGCCTCCACCACTCCCCAGTCTCCACCACCCCCTAGCCTCCACCACCCCTAGCCTCCACCACCCCTAGACTCCACCACCCCCCAGCCTCCATATCTTGCACTCAGCTCAAGTTCTGATATGGCTTCATTTCTCCTTTTAATAGCTTTTTTTGATACAGACTTTAAATGCCAGCTAGCTCCCTCATTTAAAATGTGTAATTCCAGGCTGGGAGGTGGCTCAGTCAGTCAACTGCTTGCCTGAGCTCACACTTCCAGAAGCCATATTTAAAATGCCAACACTGGCGGCTCCTGCTTGTAATTCCCACACCAGGGAAGCAGATCCCGGGGACTCACTTTTAGTTGTGTTTTGGTTGCTTGTATCTTTTTTAGCAAGATGCACATCTAGAGCTCCCATCCTTATTAGCCGTGGGCACTTGCCTTGTGTTAGCTAGCTGTGCTCTTTACGTCCTTGGATGGCAAGCCCTTGGTTCAGATTTGAATACCTAGCTGCGCCCAGTTCTGTGACCACAGCTCTGATTTAGACTGACTCGGGTCCAGATTTTCCTTCAGATGCTTAACGGTGGAGTGTTTATTATAGAGTCCTCTATAGAATAGAAAGAAGCATATATAGAAAGTAATGTACACAAGACTCCTGTGTGTACTTGGTGCTAGGGCATTTCTTTCTCTCTTTCTTTCTTTCTCTTTCTCTCCTTTTTTACACAGTATATTTTATCATACTTTTCCTCCCCCAAGTCCTCCCAGATCCTCCCTCCCCACCCAATTCCATGTTCTTTCTGCTTTCTCAAAACAAAACCAAAATGAAAATCAAAACAAGCAAACAAAACTGCCAACAAGACGAAAAACAAACAAAACACACACACACTCCAAAACAAAAAGCTCACACACAAAATAAAATCAATAAAATAAAATAGAGCCCATTTTGTGTTGGCCAATACTCCTGGGCATGGGGCCCACCCTGGAGGGTGGTTGACACACCCAGTGTCACTCTGTTGAAGAGCACAGAATTCCTCTTTCCTAGATGGCATCAATTGCAAAGGGCCTTGGGTGATGAGTGGGACTGTGCTCACCTCACTGCCTCAGTGCTGACGCTTTGCCTGGGTTGAACCTGAGAGGTCAAAGACTATCTGTCCCCTATCCCACCCCTTCCTGGCCCTGCTTCTGCCCTCCACAGGACACCAGGTGCCTGACAGGTGAACCTGAGCAATCCTCTTCTCTCAACTCACAGGCAGTGGCTTCCCTAACCTCAGGCTGAGTCTAGGGAGCACTGCATCCCAGAGGCCTAGGATTCCCACTGTGTGCTGAGAGAGCCGGAGACACGAGAACAGCTTTCAAGGGGAGATGAGACTCTGGCCAGTGGTGAGGGAGCTCTGTCACCCTGTCAGCTGCCAGTCCAATTACCAAGAACAAGCCTAAGGTCGCAGGGTTCGTGGCTGATGGAGAAGAGAGGGTACTCACAGAGACTTGCTCACACCAGCCACACAGAAATCCTATGCTTACTTTGCTCTTTGAATGACCCCACTTTGGAGCTAAGCCATTCAGTCTTAGGGGCACATATGACACCTGTCCCTGTCTATGGGGCTGGGTTGGTCTTAGAGGGAACGGTGAGGAGCGGTGAGTCGATGCCTAAGTACCCTCCCACACATACCCAAGGCAAGAGAGACCCCCAAACCCGGTGCCAGACACCTGTAGTCTCATCTTCATCTTTGCAAGATCATCCTCCCACCCCAGAACCATGGCAAGGACCCACTCCATGCGGGCTCCTCTTCTGTCCTTAAGACTTCACACTCAGGCTGGAGAGATGGCTCAGCAGTAAAGAACACAGGCCCTTCTTCCAGAAGCCCCGAGTTCAATTCCCAGCACCCACATAGTGGCACACAACCATCTGCAGTGGCATCTAGTGCCCTCTTCTGGCATGCAGGTATATGTGCAGAGAGAGCACTCACGCGTACAATACATAAATGAAGAAGTCAGACTCAAAGAACATGCAGACACTGTCACTCCAAGGATTAAATTGAGAACAGGCCAGGCCAGGCAAGGCCAGGCCAGGTCAGGCTCAAACTGTGTTCTAAAAGCAGTAAGAGTTGCCTTGGGGGAAACCTGTACCATCAGTGGAAGCCATACCTGCAAGTCTGTGCCATACCTGGGAACCTGGGGTTGGAGGACAGCCAAGGTGGTCCATCCTGGCATCCGGCCTCTTCAGGGAATGTTGCCACTGGGCTTCTACCTGCCTTGCTGTGAAATGGGTTAGTGACCTGTGTCTCGCTTACCACAGTATAAGGATCTATGAATTTTCAAGCTAGTTGCCAAAGTTCACGGCCTATTGAATTTATTTGTGAAATATCAAATTTATCAACATGAGAAACAGCTGACCAGAGGTTTTGACAGGCCAGGGAAAGGGGAGGAAACGGAGTGTTATGGTTGGATTTTTTTTAAAATGTTCATTTTTATTCTAATTTTTAATCATGTATATGTCTGGGTTGGCAGGAAGGGTGGCACATGAGCGTAGGGCTCAAGCAGGATCGAAGAGGGATCAGCTCCCCAGAACTGGAGCTACAGGTGGTTATAAACTGTCTAACATGGGTGCTGGGAACCTCACTCTGGCTTTCTGCAAGAATAGAAAACACTTGAGTCATCTCTCCAACCCCTGGTTTGGATGAACGTCCCCTAACACGTAGGCTTCTAGGTCTGTGCAGCAGTGTTCAGAGTGGGACTTTGGGAGACACTGGATCGTGAGGACTCTGACTTCATCAGTGTGCTAATCCATGGTGCGAGTCACAGTTTAAAGGGCGAATGGGAAGAGGTGGAATCTATAGGAGGGGGAGCCCCTTGGAGGAAGATCATTTGGCCCTGTCCTCCTCCCCCTTCTGGCTGGGATGGGGTGAGCATCACAGACACACAGACGCACGTTCATACACTTACATGCACATTCACACTCTCACAACATACATAAACACACACTCATACATTTACACACACTCATACACATTCACTCATGCACACTCACACACACTCATACCCTTACACACACATTCACTCACACACAATCTCACAGCATACTCACATTCTCTCTCTCTCTCTCTCTCTCTCTCTCTCTCTCTCTCTCTCTCTCTCACACACACACACACACACACACACACACACACTCGAGATTCCAGCGTCTGCCAAAATGTGTTGCCACAGGCCTAAAAGCAACCAGGGCCTGAGACTTGTGAAATTACAGGCCACAACACTCATTTCCTTTTGAAGTTGGTTTCTCCCAGGTATTTTGCCACATCCGTGGAAAGCTCACTAATACAGGGGCCTGTGGGAAAGAGATCCATTCTCAGCAGAATCGGTGATAACGGTGTCCTGTGTTTTCACTGTATCAACTTCATCATTCTGGACATGATTTGTGCTGTTTTCCAAGACGCTAATACTGGGGAGCGCAGTGAAGGACACCCCCGGGTCTCCGCTGTTTCTCACGGTGACCTGTAGTTTGACAACTATAAGGTATCTCGAAATGAAATGTTTAATTTTTTTTAAAACGAGAGTTACTGAATAATGTCGAGCAGGGAATGACAATCTATGACAACATTACCTAGTCCCCAAGGGCTCCTTGACAAGATAGTGTGTCCTGGGAATTTATGTCAAATAAAACCATCATGGCAAATGAGGAGAGAGGCCAAGTAGGAAGAGCCTGATCATAGGTTTAATATATTTGATTTCTGTGCCTGCTGTGAGTGCTTAATAAAGGGGGAAGGTAACGAATGAATGAATGAATGAATGAATGATAGATAGAGCCGGTGACATGTCAGTCAATGCATTGGAGACTCATGCCCTCCAGAGGACCTCAGGGAAAGTCCCTGTGCTGTCCTGCCTTGTGGTTTCCAGATGTGCCGTGGGAACAGCTGCCATCCTGAGTACCTGTCCGGGGCGTCATGTGACTGGACACCAAGTGGATCTAAAGCAAAATGAATTTAGGACTAAGCCAGCAGCACTCTTCGGATCTGGATGAGCCAGCCCAGGTCCTCCCTCGCCTTACCTCCTGCGTGCAGCCCAGGGAGCAGGCTGTGTGCCTGCGAGGACAGCGGCGAGATGCGCTTTAATTAGTGCAAGAGTAAATTACATCGGACGAACAGAGCCCCGGCTCCTCCCGACGGCATGGGGAAAATGGAAGCCTAGCATTTCCAATTTAAGGTTTAGTTAGATAATGCCTATTGGTGCCAGTAGATTACAGAGTGGATATTAAATCCTGCAGGATTTGGATTCAGAGCATACAAATGGAATCCGTAAGTAGAGGGAGGCAGCCAGAAGGAGCTGGCCTGCTGTCCTCAGCTAATGAGGAGCCTTGCTGTGACAGAGCAGCTGGTATAGAACTAAGTCCCAGAGTGTCCACTCACAGACAGGTCTGGAGGATACAGTTGTCACGAAAATGCCAGGGCTCAGACTGGCTTTCCTCACAAGCTCCTTGAGCAGGCTTGAGCAGACGGTTGATGAAAGTGAGGACCCTGCACCTTTCCACACTCCCTCCCACTTCTCCCCCCACCTCCTCCTTCTAGGCAACTCCTATGCTACCGTCAAAACACCTCAAGCAACTGCTTGGATTCCTGTGTGAGCTGAGGGAGCCCAGGCTTGCCCTGGCAGTGCACCCACCACCAGTTCTCTGAGACCTTACCTCTTCGTCACCTCTTCCTCTCAGGAAACATATAGCAAAGACTCACCTTCCTATGCTCAGACACAGAGCACTACCTGATGTACGCACTGCAAAAATGGCGTCCCTGTCTCATTTGTATTTACCGTTCAACAGCCAGTGTACTTTTGAATACATGATGCTCAATACATTGGAGACTCAAGACCCTCCAGAGGACCTCAGGGGAAGATTCCCGGGCTGTCCTGCCTTGTGGCTTCCAGATGTACCATGGGGACAGCTGCGGGCCTGCGGACCTGCCCAGGGGTCATTCTCTTCAGCCAAGCCGATGTATCTGTCCCTTTCCCCCTTTCTTGGCATGACAGCAGAATTCAACACACACCATTCCACTGTACAGTCTTCACTCAGGAACCTTCTACAGGTCTACGCCGTGTCACTGTGCAGAGGACAAGCATTGTGTTTCTGCTCACTTCTGAACCAGGCTCAGCTCAGAGGGGATGAGAGCCATAGCCAAGAGCTGCAAAGATGGATTCCTGGGTCTTTGTTTTCCTTCAGATGATACACGTTGGTCCCTCAGAATCCAAGAAGGTCTGGTTCCAGGATGCAGTGGATACCAAATTCCAGGGATGAGCTCATCTCGTGTATAAAGCAGCCTGTCCCTTCATGCAACCCACACAGATCCTTCTGAACTGGATCTTGTATACTGTACATGGCATCTGACGACTTACACTGCCTCAGACGATGCACCCGCTATGGAAATAGGAGTCGAACTGTATTGTTTAGAGACTAATGACAAGACAAAAATATCTATACATGTTTAATGTTGATGCTGGTTGTTTTTTTTTTTTTCCAAGTAATTTTCTTCCCCAGTTGCTTAGATGCATGGGTACGGACTCTGCAGATTCAGTGAGCTGGCTGCACAAAAGTTGATTGGCGTCTTTTGAAAGCCTCTGTGGTATTCCTGGACCAGCAGGCTTTGGGTAGGAAAAATGAGCAGCCTCGGGTATGTAGACCCAGGGCCTAAAGGCTTGGGCTGAGACAAGGACACCAGCAGGAAGGATGGGCCTTCTCTAGATTGGAGATGACATCATACATACTCAGCAAGGAGGTTCAGGCTCGGGGAAGGTGGATGGGATCTTATTAGTCTAAACAGGATAAAATGCACAAATTAATTACCCCGGTCACCCGTGCGTGCATGTAGCGGCCAGCCCTGCACTCGGAAGGAGCCTGGCCTCTGTCCCTCCTGCTACCAGATGCAACTCAGGGGACCTGTGGCTACATGCCCATGGGGGTAAGGAAGGGCCCAGGCTCAGCCTCGCCACAGTGTGCACAGTCAGGCAACACCAAAGATTAGCAGCAGCAGGCCTTGGCCATCAGCACAAGAATAGTGGTCAGGGAAGGGAAGGGCGGGGCCACCCTTGTCCTAGTCATTTAGCACCTGTCCACCCCTGACAGGAAAGACTTTGTGGACCAGACCTTGCTTTTATTTCATCCTCACATTTTGGCACAGTATTCATCCCATTCTACAGATGAGAAAACTGAGGATCAGAAAGAAAGAAAAAATATATCAACAATGTATACCGCAACATGCAGACATAAGCAAGGGGTGATCTCTAGATAGTACCTCATTAGCGCTTGACAGTTGAGGCAAAGCATCCCTTACCTGTGTTAGCACACTTTGCAGCTAGGACCTGCATCCCCACTTGCTTGTCCTGCATAGCAGGGCTTTGCCCACAGCTACTTCCTGTTCAGCATTGGTCAGCGTTCCTGACTGTGTGTCCTTCCATCTCCACGACGAGGCTTCTGGGGGATGTCTCTACGACCATCCTGGTCCATGAGGACCTCTGCTCTCACTGTATGCTGAACCTCCTCTTAAATGCTCCACACAGCCTCCGTGGAGACAACCACTACACTACATCAGCACCACCACCACCACCACCCCCCGCCCCAGTGAAAGCTAGACTCAGGTCCTCTCCACCCTGCAGTCCTCCATCCCTCCTGTGCTACCTCTTGCCATGGCTCCAATAACTTCACCCCTTGATGCCTGACAAGGACTGATTACAGTACCAAACCCCCGTGATCCACAGAGGCACAAGCTACTTGTATAAAACACTGTGGAATTTGCATAGAACCCACACACGTCTTCCTGTACATTTCAAATCTTCCCAATTCCCTATATCTGATACGGTGTTAAAGCTATGTAAATAAGTGTATTATTTAGAGAATAATGACAAAGGATAAAAAAAAACGTCTCCATGTTCCATACAGGTGTAGGTTTTTTCCATAACGTTTTTGAATCTGCCTTTGGGTGAATCTGCCGATCCGGAACCTCAGCTGCAGACAGCATGGGGGGCAGACTACAATGATGAATGAATGGAGTTTTATTCCCTGTTCTTGTGTCTTCCTCCAATCCTGTGCCTTCAGTGTGACACACACACACACACACACACACACACACACACACACACACCATATATCTGTGTCACCGGGGCCCAGGAAATAAACACATCTGATTGGGCTCACACTTCTAAGCTGTTGTAGACATGGCCCTCATCCCCATGGCCAGTAGAGTCCTTTTGAACACAAGCACCCCTAGCCAGGCCTCCCACAACCAGACCAGCCTCCTGAAGGTAGGTCATTGTCAAGGTCTTCAGGTACTGATGGACCAACCTTAAAGAAATGAAAGGCTCTACCAAGGACTGAGGGCCACCAGGGAAACAAAACCCTGTGGCCGATTGATATTAATATATCGATGACCTGCCGAGCAATGGTGGCGCACACCTTTAATCCCAGCACTTGAGAGGCAGAGGCAGGCAGATTTCTGAGTTCAAGGCCAGCCTGGTCTACAGAGTGAGTTCCAGGACAGCCACGGCTATACAGAGAAACCGTGTCTCAAAAAACTAAAATATATATAAAATAAAAATATAAATATAAAATAAAAATTAAATATATATATATGTATACATATATCATACATATATATATGTATATATATACATTGATATATATATATCGATGACCATGAGCCTAGCAAAAGATCTCCCTCCTCCTCCCTGCCTCCTTCCCTCCCCTAGTGAATGCATCCTGGTGAATCTCCGGTGATGAAGTATTTTCATCACCCCGGGGAGAGCTCGCTCACTCCTGTAGATTCCTCATCTACCGGCCCCAAAGGGACCACCTCAGACCCTCATCTTCTCTCCCTTAGCCTCTTCTGAGCCTCTGCCTTGGCAAGGTGACGGATTCCAAACCAGCAGTTGGCACATTCACCAAGTAATTAGTGTTTCTCTCCCTTGTTTATGTGGCTGAACGACAGCGTGTTTTCAAACTTAATAGTCAATACTCAGAAAGACAAAACTACCTTGGTCACTCTTGGGAGATGTCTTGAGGATATGATGGAGAGAACAGAGATGGGCAGAGGGGGCTGCAGAAAGGACCCTGGTATGGCCACAGCCCCTGCTCACGTCAGCCCCATGACAGAGTCCACAGAAATGGGACAAGAGACAAGTCTTTCACTCTCGCTCAGGCTAGAGGTTTACTCTTCGCCACAATGCATCCTAGCCCATCTTGTCCGGGACAAGACTATCTGTTTAGCCAGTGATGAGGGTGTTGAGGGAACAGGATAGCACCCTTTGGGAAAGAGCTAACTGAGCAACCCAGATGCCACCACCGCCTAGGCAGAGGAGTACTTTTTGTGCTCGTTAACGATGGTGAAATGCTGCCACCTGCTGGTCAGTTCTAGAACTCCAGGAGCCTGAGTCCAGGTGTTCTGGCCCTCATCACCAAATGCAGTACCTTAGCATAGGCCTGCAATCTCATCATCACGTGACACGCAGATTAGGAGGTCAAGGTCATTCTTGGCTACATAGTAAGTTTGAAGCCAGACTGGGCTATGAGAGAGTCTCCAAAATATAAAAAGTGTTGTGAAAGATGAGAGTGCATAAAAATAAGAAAGAATATATACGAACAACAGCCGACAACGCTGAGAACGGTAGACTCAAACTTCTGACCTCGTCGCCAATGTGCTGTCGCTTTGACGATTATGATAAAGTTATAATCTCTCAATTATAGATCACTTACCAGAATAATCTTTGCAAACAGGGTTTTGGAACTCACTGTCATCTCCTAAAAGTTCTTCTTCCAATGATGTACGTCTAGGCGGGACAATGTGCCCAAGATCGTGGAATTGCTACGTGGAACATCCAGGACCCCAGCCCAGGCCAAGTGGCTCTGCTATGCACCCCCACCTGGCTCCTCACACGCAGAGAAGCCCCAACACATCACTGAATATCTTCCTAGGTCCCCTTTGTGTCTGATGCCCTCCTCTCCCACTGCCTCTCCTCGGGAAACTATTTCTGCGTCTCCAAACATGCTATGTGTGGAAATCCATGTTCTAGAACATAATGGCATTGTCTCTCAGGTGCTGGAGGCAAAGACAGAGTCCAGAGTTTCCAAGGCCCCAACCTTCTCTTCTGAATGGAAGGGTCTATACTGGGCTCAGATCTCAAGGAAAGAAGGGGCTGTCGGTCTAGGGAAAGAGAGCCCTTGGGGTGGGAATTCCTATCTGGAGCTCAGCCTAGCCTCCACTCCAGTCCCTGCCTATGAGCCAAGAACATTTCCCAGTCCCTTCTGACCCTCTTTGCTGTGACAGCTGAGAATGGACCCCAGTAACGATCCAATGGGGGCACTGGGAAAGGCTGGACCCAGAGAGGGTAAATGGCTTGCCCAGTTCCACAGAGAGGATGACAGGACCAGGATGACAAGTTAGGTCTCCCAACTGCCCAGCTAAAACTTCCTACTGTACCCCAGGATAGCCCGAATCTTTCCTGTCTGCTAACAGGCACCCGTGTCACCCAGAACCTCCTACAACCCAGACCTTTGCTCTGGGTCGAGATGAACCCGAAGTGACCAGAGCTCTCCTTCTGTTCTTTCCCTCCCCTTCTGGGAGAGACACTTCCAGTGTCCTGGGACTGGCAACCAATCTCTCAGAGAGAGGTGGCCTGGGAACTGGGAGAGAAGGTTCCATGGTTGCTTTATAATCACAGCTGTGGAAATGGTGGCAGTAGTGGGATTGATGGGGGGGCGGGGTGCACTCAGTGATGTTGCCACCTAGGTCCCAGCAGAGGGCGCAGTAACTCTCTCCCTTGTCTTACCTCTGTGCTGTAGGTGGCAGTCCCACTGAGGATAGACAGGGGCCCAGCCACCCCTCCCCATGTCCTCCCCACCCCGACCCCCACCCCCAGAGAAGTCTGGCTCCTATCCCATTCCCTGCTCTGCAGTGGGAAGTGGGAACAGGAGCCCCCAAGACTGGGAGTCTCTAGGACCAGCATTTTTCTCAGAGTCTGGGCATCTCAGCTCCAAAACATAGGTCCTAGAATAAGGCCAGTGGACTTTGTAGCATTAAGTACCCGACTGCTGGACACTCCTTGGGAACCATTTCTTAGGGAAAACAGCAGCAAGATTGACGCCCAGGGAGCGTCAGCCAAGTATAGAAAAGTCTGTCTTCATTCTCATGGGTGACTTTACCAAAGGGATCAGAACATGATGGCAGGTCCCTTTAGCAGTGCTAAGGGCTCTCCACAGGAGCCTGTGCCCCTCCCCCACCTTTCTTGAGCCTTTTGAGTACCCTCCCCCCCCTTATCCTTTCTTTCCCTCTTTTCTTCTGGTTCCCAGGGGCTTCTCTTGAGAGGCTGGCTGTTGAGATCTGAAAGTTCCCCTGAACCCACAGACATAGGGGAAGGGAAAGGGGAGGCGTGTTGCTGCTGCAGAGACATGCTTTCACAGTGTGCAGTGTGTGGTGTGGGGGATGCCCCCCTCCCCATCAGCATTTTGACAGTCTGGGGTAGGAGGGAAAGTAAGGACCATGAGAACAAAGACGTACGATGCCCTGGCCCCACCAGAGGAGAGCTTGTCAAGTCTGTACTCTATTACACCATGCTTCTGTCTGCTTTGATCACCTCTTCCAGGAAGTCCTCCCTGACTGTCCCATAGGCTTCTCTGGGGTCCTATGGATTTGGATGGTGTCACCTCCCTTCCTCTCTACCCCAAGCCCAGAATGGTGTTGTCCCTTAGGAGGCAGCCTCTGTTGTGGCTTCCATCACTCAGGGCCCTTACATGGAGAATGTCCCTGGGCCATGCCTCTGGTACACCTCCACCACTGGGCTCAAGTCACAAGCTCAAAGCACCTATGGAAGACCCTAGGGCAGCATTTCTCAACCTGGGAGTCATGACTCCTTGGGGGTCAAATGACCCTTTCATAGGGGTCACCTAAGGCCATCGGAAGACATAAATATTATTACGATTCATAACAGTAGCAAAATTGCAGTTATGAAGCATGTGATGAAAATAATTTTGTGATTGGGGGTCACCACAGCATGAGAAGCTTTAGTATAAAGGGTCACAGCATTAAAGGCTGAGCACCACGGCTCTGGGGCTCTCAGGAGCCCCCCAGGCCTCTGCCTTTTGTGTCCAGTGCTAATGAAACGGGTGTCTCAGAAAGTTCCAGAGTTCTTTCCTCAGAGACCCAGGCTAGACCCCAAAGGCAGCATGTTTTCAAGACACACGAAGAGAATGTCAGTGGGTGTGGTGCACGCCTTAAACCCAGCACTTAGGAGGCAGAGGCAGGTGGATCTCTGTGAGTTTGAGGCCAGCCTGGTCTACAGAATGAGTTCCAGGACAGCCAGGACTCTGTGTACAAAGAAACCTAGTCAAAAAAGAAAGAAAGAAAGAAAGAAAGAAAGAAAAGAAAGAAAGAAAGAAAGAAAAGAAAGAAAGAAAGAAGAAGGAAGGAAGGAAGGAAAGGAAAGGAAAGAAAGAAGTAATGGGGGAGGGGTAACATTGATCCCCTGTGACCCTGAGGGACAGTCCACTCGTGACTAGAGAAGTAAAGAGACAAATGGTTTATTCAGGGAGGGGGAAGCCCAAGCCAAAAGTACCCCTCCCCACCCCTGCAAGCTGACCCATGAGGCCCCATCAGCCCAGAGTGGGAGACAAGCTCCCAACACCCAGTGCTGTTCCTGATTTGGCCCTCTCAAAGCCCAGTGACATGTGACGTGGATGGAGGCTGGCTCTCCTGATATGGGTGGTACCTCGTAACTGACACCACTCTTAACACCCTCCTGCTGGTCATTA
Organism: Mastomys natalensis; assembly: GCA_021653895.1. Taxonomy (NCBI): domain Eukaryota; kingdom Metazoa; phylum Chordata; class Mammalia; order Rodentia; family Muridae; genus Mastomys; species Mastomys natalensis. The sequence continues at coordinate 959,245 of JAJTUV010000975.1, read as the reverse complement.
CCATGGAAAGCACCAAATTCCCATATTAGTGAAAGTCTACAGGCAAACTTTCATGAGCGGATTGTGGAGCACTAGGGAACCTGCTCTTCCAAAAATTGGCAGAGAAATGTCCAGGCTGCAATTCTCTTGCCAGATGGGATAGCCTATTCGCTGGCTTTACAGCCTCAAAGAGGATATGGCAGAGCCTCTCCGCTGGACCAGGAAAAAGCCAAGATGCTGAGAGCATCCCCTAAGGCGTGGCCAAGGCCAGCCATACTGTAGTAACAGGGATACGAGAGAACACACAGGACCAGTCTCTTCCTAATAGGCTCATGCTATCAATACAATGTGAGCCCAAGGGGTGGGAACAAAGAGGCTACCTTAACTAGGCACCTAGTGGAGAGAAATGGTCACCAAGGCTGGACATGGCAGAGCCTGGACAGGTGGACAGACTGGCACTTGTGCAGGACTGGTTTATGAGAAAGGAGCCCAGCTATCTCACGCCCCTGTGGTAGGTAACTTGGCCTCACACCTAGAAGTCACAGTGACTGTTTGTCACCAGGCAGAAAAGGAGCAGACGAAGCTAGGATGCCCTGGTGGGGCTATCAGAGGCTGTGAGAGGGCGGAGTGGTGCTGGGCTCCTGCCCAGGCGAAAGCGCAGCATCTTGGGAAGCAGGGACAACATGAGGATGGGGTAACGGAGCTCCATGCTCAACTCAGGGAGCCTCGTTGGATCCGATACCGCTGCCTTTGTTGACATAGAATGGCCGGTAGTGAGACTGCGGGAAAAACAGGAATGATTAGGGTACCCAGGTGGTCGGAGAACCCCCTAGCCAGCCCACCCAGCCTAGACTCTGAAGCAGTCGGCAAGATCTACCTATCTTGCTACCAGGGGGTGGCTGGTGAGATCATAACTTCCCGGTCCAAATTCTAACTAGAGTCTGTCCCTGTCACTTAGCAGATGAGCTTGGACATTATCCCTCCCCACCACCAATATTCTCCCAGTGTCACCCCGGCCACCGCGTGCTATAGCATTTTGTGTTCTACAAAACTACACAGCACTCTGCCAAGGGCTTGCCATCGACAGACTCAATTAGGTTTTACAACCGTTCAATTAAATAGGCGACTATGATCACAGCCACTTTGTAAGTAAGCAAACCGGGGCACAGAGAGGCTGGGCAACTTGCCCAAGTCACCAGTTAGCGAACAGGGGAGCAGGATGAGAGACTCAGAGGTGTGGACTCCAAACTCCACCCCTGCTCCACTCCACTTCCTGGTATTATTCTTGTGTCTCAAGCACGTCACATGTTGGCTTAGGCTCTCTCTGCTGATTCTCCCTGACAGAATGGTACCAAACGAGCACACCACTGTGCCAGCTCCTCCCTGCACTGTGCTCCCGCCCCACCATCCACAATCATGGGGCCCCAGCCTCCCTGGCCAGAGCCTTCCTGACCTCCTCTGTGGGTAATGTCATATGACAATTTCAGGGAACTCAGTCCCTTCCTGCCTTCTTCCTAACCCTCACTGAGAACTCAGTCCCCCGGTGGAACAGAAGAACAAAATGGAGCTCTCCCTGATCACTACAACCACTGCTAGCCTCCAGAGAGTCTCAGGAATCAGTCTTGTCCCTAAGTGGGTCAGGTACAGAGCTGCTCTGGGCCTCCCAGAAGCCCCTGGTCTGACGCTCTTGCATAGTAGGAATCAGGCCTAGGCAAGGTCAGGGCTGGAGATCTTCAGCCCAGACTTGGGCTAAACCACTGATTCACAGAAGACAAAACTAAGGCCCAAGAAGGAAAACAGGGCACAGACAAAGTCACAGGGCTGCTCTAGCAGAGCAGAGCCTGCAGCCAGGTCTCCCTAGCCCTCAGGTTCGTTCCACAGCCCCAAAGGACTCCACAGGGTAAGGTGAGTGGGTAAGAACTTTTCTCTCAGAAAGGTTGTGTAAATAGCATGTGGATTGCAGGTCTGTGAACAATGTTACTGTAACTGAGAGGCAGGGGCAGGGGGTGAGTGGGGTATGACATCACCCAAGCTGTGGAATTCATGTTAAAAAAGGGGAAACTGAGGCATGTAAGATCAACTCACACATGATCAAATAGGAAGCTGGCATTGGCTGGGGCCTAGGGGCCAGGCTGCCTCTCGGCCTCACCTACACTGGCCTCCATCCTCCCAACATTAGGTGCCACAGTAGGACAGCACAGCCTTGTCCTCTGGAGCCTCGGAGGCTGGAGAACCTTCCCTGCGGAGACTGGGGTCTGGGAATCAGGAAGACGCACAGTAGGGTGAGGAATGACTCTCCCATTATCTGTTTCCCACAGTCCTGCTGCTCCAACGCCCTTGGGCCCAGCTCCGCATTACACGCAATCACTTAGCCCCTCTCACCCACAAATTAAAGACTTTTTCCAATTAAACCAGCCCCAGCTGCTCTTTGTAGAACAGAGCAAATCCCATGCTCTGACCTCGAAATGCAAAAGCAGCAGAAGCGAGGGCTCTGACCCGCCCCCATCTCAATAAAACACGGGTGCTACCTGCATGGTACACCGCATGGCCCTCTCAGGACCTAGCCAACCTTTGGAGGGAAGCATTAGGGAATATGAAGCCTCCAGGGTGACAATCTATGATCACTGCCATTCCTAGACAAAAATAAGACTGTCTGGTCTACAGGGAATTAGCAGGAAGGGGGAACACTTCATCTCAGCATCGAGTTATAAGAATGAAAAGAGTCTTGAAGAGGTTATGTGGTCCTGAGGTGAAGCATGTGGTCTGGATCCCTTGGATCCCTTGGCCACACTCCCCTCCAATGCTGCTTTCTCATAGCCCCAGCTTAGGGTTATTTAAATCCTGAATCTCTCTCTCTAGTTTCCAGCCCCCCATACACACACCATCACCCTTAATGGCCTATATGCTGTCAGAGATGGAAAGTAGCTTGGGAGTGAAACCCATCTCTAGGATGTCGGCCCAGTGGACTGAGTATTTCACAATCCCATACCTCCTGGAGACCAAGCCACCATAGATACCCACTGATCGCTTGCAGATACAAACATGGGATGCCCGCGTTACAGGTTCTAAGTTGAGATCAAAGGCAGTGTGCATTTGCTCAGGTCCCCTGCCTAGAAGTCCGTTTCTCTGTCTTTGCTACATCCCAGTATATGGGTCATTGCTGCCACCCATGCTCCCAGCATGGCCCAGAAAAGTCCCTCTCTTTGCACAGACCCTGAAAGCCTGCACAGATGCCAGGTTCCTGTCCTTGCCTGTGCTTGGCAACTCTCCCGGTACACCTTACTCACCAGTAGAGTCTGCTTGCCAGATTTCCAAGTCTGAGGCTGGGCCTTGGGAACCTGGCTCCGGAGGAGGGAAGGATAGCCTGGGAAGACAAAAATGCTCCCGTTAGGAGGAGCCCTGACTGGCAATCAGGGCGCCCCATGGATTGAGCAGCTTAGATGCCTACCCCAAAGTGACCCCCAAGCATCATCTAGCCCAAGACCAAGTTCAGCCACCTGCAGAGGTGTGCAGCAGCTGAGGTGATGCAGGTTGCCAACTCGAAATCCTAGGAGGCAAAGGAAGGAGGCAGCAAGGCAGACAGAAGGAGGAGGAGCCAGGCCAGATGGAGGAGGCCAGACAGCAGGAGAATGTTGTCTCCCAGTCTAGGTCTTCGCTACGCTGCTAGGATCACCACCCACTGACCCAGAGGGCTTACCACCCATAGCTGTCCCTTTGCCAGAGTCCAGGACAGCCATTCAGTCAGCAGTCCCTGCCAGTGCTGCCCAGAAGGAGCGACTCCTGGCTCTGCTGTGCTGGGAGGGTCTAGATGATAGCTCTCATTTATTGAGCCCCACTTTGTGCCAAGCATCATGTGAGTGTCTGCCCCCTGCTTGGTCCTTTCTTTTAGCACAGCAGTTTGCCTGAGTCGTGTGCCAGCAAGGAGCTATCAGGACTGGAAACCAAGGCTTGCCAGACTCCAAATCCATCATCCCGTTCCTTCTGCCTGGCTCTGGTTGCCTCACATCTCACCAGTAGCAGACCAGGAACCCGCAGAAGGGCAGCCATTTGTCAGCGTGACTGTCACTCAAGGCAAGGACAGCAAGCCCAAGGTCCCAGCAGGTAGCTCTCAGTACTTGGTGAGAAGGTGCTAGCCCATGAGGCTGCCTGCGTCCCTGCCTTCCATCTCAGCCCAGAGACCTCTATAAAGGGCTTAACTGAGGGCACAGTGGAAAGCCTGCTCAGCAGCAGGGCAGATCGCCCATGACTTAAAGAACAAGAAGCTACAGAGGTTAACAGGGTCAGCGTTTGGCAGCCATTATCCAGCGAGGCTGTGGACGCATAGGGTGGGTCCTACTGCACTGAGAACTTAGCACTGCACTGAGCAAGAACCCCTGGGGCTGTCCCTGCACCTAGGGTGGAAGCTGCCAGAGAAAGGGAAGATTCTATGGGTCCTGGGTGACAATGAAAACTAGAAATTGAGACCTCATTTTTCTCTTTCCAGAAAGAAAAACCCATACCAGCCGTAAGAGCTAAGGGTGGGGACAGGGGTGGCCCAGGAGACCAGCCTCAGTAGCAGACAGAACTCCAGAGAGAGGGAGGCAGGATGGTGGGGGCAGGGAACATGCATCTCTCTCTCTCTCTCTCTTTCTCTGAGGAGCTTGAGGAATAGGGACCAGGACACCCTAGAAGTGGCAGAGATCTCCCACAGCATGGCCCACCTGCCTTACTATGGCAGAGGAAGGGAAGGGAAGGGAAGCAGGCAGGTACCGGATTGTTTTTAAACAGCCCACTGCGGTCCAGTGGCTTGGAAAACTCTGCAGTGGCCTGTCCCAAGGTTGTGAACTGATAGGGGGCTTTCCCAGAGCCTGCTGGGAGAGAGAGATGTGTTAGCGGCATGAGTGTAGGCTTCCGGGAGGCTGAGGCTCTAACGCCTCACTGGGGCACTGTGCTCGCCCTGTTCTGCAGCCTTGCACAGACCTGGGAGCTGGAGCTGGCTCTGCCTGCCTGTGGTCCTGGCAGGGGGTGTGGGGAAGAGGTTCTCAGAACTGCGGGCCATCCTGGCACATGGGGCAACCTGGCTAGGCCATTCCTAGTCAGTTTGAAGGTAATGTGAACTCACTGTAAGGGAGAAGCCCTTCCAAGGAGGGCCTCAGCAGGAGGCTGGACACAGTCTGATGGGAAATGTCTGAGCCAGGGCTAAGAGCTATTACTCCCTGCACCATGTGACCTTTAGGCTAGGCTTGAGCAAGGAGCAGGTAAGCACCTGCTGGGAGCTAGCATGCTAAGGAGTCCCACCGTGTCCCAAGCCTGGCCCACAAACTGGACTTTTCCAGGGTCTCTTGTGCCCTAGCTTGAACTGGACCATGAAGTGATAACGCCACTTCAAAGGCCACTGTTTGCTATAGGGAGGGGAGGTTCAGGAAGGGGAGGTGTCCTAGACAACTCCTTTCCCTCTCCATCCCAAGAGACAAGCCCTGATTCTTCCAGAATAAGTGTTTGGGTGTAGTGAGAAGTGAACTCTTTCTCATCAGAGCTGTCTCTAAGGCCTAGAGGGAGAGACAGGAGGGCCCTGATCTACTATACACTGGACTTTGCTTCAAGCCTATATCCTCAAGATGACCCTAACTGCAGGGGGCGGGAGATATAGCCCATTCAGCCTGTTCAAGACCCCCCAGGATACAGTAGGTAGGTGAGGGCCAAGTATAGAAAGAGAGGATTAGACCTGGGGGCCTGATCTCACCTCCCCAGTGGGGCTGCTACATGACCTGGGGTCTAGTCAGCTGCTGGGAGTTACCGGGTAAACAGAGTTAGATCAACTCCACAGCAGAGAGGCTGGGGAAAGTAGCCCAGAAGAAGCGTCTGGGCCAGTGGGTAGGGATGCAGAGAGTGGGTATTCTCCTGCTCCCAGCCCACCTTTGGGACCTAGTATGTGTGTGTCACACCTAAGAAACACTGCCGTAGTTCAGCCTTCTCCTTTGCCTTGGGATGTACCCAAGGCCCAGTTTCCGTCTAAGTTGGCACCCTCACCTCCAGAGCATGAGGGAGGAACGAGCCAGAGGGGGAACAGAGACTCAAGCAGGGCGGCCTGTAAGCAAAGCAAGGGGCAGGAAGTGAACTCACCTTTCAGGGAGAAGGAGGAGTTGCCTTGCACAGTGGGCATGTCCTCAGAGTTCTGAACAGTGGACGAGTACTCCCAGACCCTGGAGGTATAGTTGCCTGGCAGGACAGAGAAAGCATGTCAAACCCAGGTAGGCTGGCATGGAGGAGGACCAGGACATGATTAATCAAACCTTTGATTCTTGGTCCCTTGGCTACCTCCAAGGTCAAGATGCCACTATGCTACATCACCTGTCCCAGTCTTCCCTACTATGTGTATAAAGGATAGGTATACTCCTGCAGGCCACGTCCTGAGAATAAGACGGTGATTTGTATTCTTTAGTGTGTCTCAGGGGATGGGAGTGGCCTGTGCTACAGTGCACATGGAGAGGTCAAGAGGATATCTTGTGAAAGTTCTCTCCATCCACCTTTCCATGGGGTCCCAAGGATCAACGCAGGTCACCAGGCTTACACAGCAAGTGCCTTATGCACTAAGCCACTTGTTAGCTCCTGTTCTCAGAATAAGGGGCAAGCCTTACCACAGCCCACAGGTGCTCCCCATTCTCACCCACTTCCCGGCGTCCCAACCAAGCTGTGACGTCACTTCCTCTAACCCTAGCTTCACTCTTGCCAGAGTGAGCCTTTGCCTGGGACATGCCCTTGCTCTCCATCCTCTGCAAATTCACATAGCAGGTCACCCTGTCACCTCCTCCAAGGTCCCTGTGTGCTCTACCTGCTCCCTCTGGTCACCCTGACCTGCCTGGGCCCTGGGCTGTAGTTGGTTGTTTAATTGTTCATCTCCTGTGGTGCTGGGGATATGTTTGCTTGGCCCTGCATCAAACTGATGCCTACCAGAGTCTTATTTCTAGAACATACTCACTGCATGTTTGATGGAGCCGTGTGCTAGTAAATGAATAAATACCAACACATCCTATCACTTGGGGACAGAGACGGTTGACAGAATGCCTGACATCCTCTTTGTGGGGGTGAACAGGCTAACGGAGGACCATGTGCAAGGAGGTTTCTGTGGTGTCGAGGAAGAGGACATAGGGAGAAACACCAGGGCACCAAGATGACATTGGAGTCCCACTAATGGGGCACGCTCTTCAAGTTCTTTCTCCCTCAGCAGCAGAGACCCTTCGGGTACCTCCTAAGTCAGGCCCCCTCTTCAGCAGTAGCCACCAGCCCATGTGTTCGTCTTGTCCCTGAAGGATGAGTTGAGCGGAATGGGGCAAGTAGTCACTCTGAAGTTGGACTTGGGGACCTCTCTGAGCAAGTGTCAGAACACAAGGACACACCTCCACAGACCCATGTACTGGCCACGAAGTGGTTAAAGTGAACTGTCTTGCTGGGTGTGGCACAGCTGTAATCCTTTTGTAGGTGGAATAGGGGAGAGGTAGTGGGTGGACGTGTGTGTGAGCACACAGTACACACTGAGGTGTAAAGACCTCGGGAGTCTCGAGTCACTTTTCCGCATTGTTTTTTGGGACGGGGTCATTTGTGAACCTGGAGCTTGCTTATTTGGCTAGGCTATGACCTCCGGATTCCCCACTTTCCATTCCCCTAGCAATGAGATTACAGGCACACAGAGCCAACCCAACTTTTGCATGTAATTTGGTGGGAGTCAAGTTCGGGTCCTTGTGCTTGTGTGATAAATACCACCTGAGCCACGTCTCAGCCTCTACAGCTGAGACTCTGTAGACCATAAAGAGCCGGCGTCGCCCTGCACAGATGGCATGCAGTGACCTTCCAGTTTCAGGTCTGTTCTTAACTAAGGGTCTCCTTAGCATGTCTCTGGTTGGGATGCCTGGCTGAACTGGCTCAGTGCTCTGTGTACATGGCAGGAAGTACCAAGGCTCCAGCAGGAAATCAGGCCCCAAAACAGAGGCTTCATGAGTACACCATCTACCTGAGCAGTGTTCTCCTTAGCGAACGGAGCAGGAGCCGGCATTTGACAGCTCCCCTGGGAAAGGACCTCCCGAGCCACCGACACCAGTTCTTATAAGCAGCTGTTGTGAAGTCTGCCTCTGGAGATTCCAGACCCCCGTGTCAGGTCAGGCCTCTTTCCCAATGCAGCTCAGATAAATCATTTCCGCCATGCATGGCAATGCAACGTCAGCTCAGGTCTGTGGCCCTTCAGCCTGACTTGCTGGAGAGAGCCGCCCACAGCCTAACCTCAGGTTGGACACTTCACCCTGTTTCTCACAGCTCATCCTTTCCAGGGACCAAGATAGAACATGTCCGCCTGCGATGCATGCAAATCAGCCACTGGCATTCGTGCCTCTTCTCCCCTCAGCTAACTCGGGTGACATCTCACCGTTCTCTCCAGCTCACTGCCTTCGGGCATCCGCCTGGCTCTCTTTCCTGAACCTCTTCCTCCCCTTTCTCCTCCTCTCTCTCTCTCTCCTCTCCATCTTCCTCTCCTCTCTCTTCTCCTCTCCTCTCCTTCCTCTCCCTCTCCTCTCCTCTCACCTCCTCTCTTTCTCTCTCTCCTCTCCTCTCCTCTCTCTCTCTCTCTCTCCTCTCTCTCTCTCTCTCTTCTCTCTCTCTCTCTCTCTCTCTCTCTCTCTCTCTCTCTCTCTCCCTCTCTCCCCTCCCTCTCTCACTCCCTCTCAGTCAAGAGAACCATCCTGTCCCCACTTCCTCCATTTGTCTTGTACTGGGTAGTCAAGACACTCAATCCATGGCTCAGCCCCGGCACCACCATCCCACATTCCCACCTGCATACCTACACTGCCTCTGCCTACTGTAAGCTGAGTCCCCGCCTACCTTTTGTGCCATACAGATTGTTGAAATTCTTCTGGTTGGTCTCCTTGGAGAGGCGGCTGGGCGAGGATGGCTGGTAGGATGTCCGGCCCCCACCTGTGGGGCAGAGACGTCATTACAGAAACGTGATCCTGACTCAACTGAGCCTGTGGACTCTGACTTCCCGAGGGGATCTTAGTATCCTAAACATCTCCCTGAGAGCCCACTGGACTCTCCTATCAGGAACAGTCCCTGGGTCTAGCCTGGGGTAGTTACAAAATGCATGACCTAGATGGGAACCCTTTGGAAAGCAGAAGGGATATTATTGGCCACTGTGCCCAGAGCACTAGAATTCTGGGTGTAGTAAAATGTTCAGTCACTCTACTTAGGAGCTTTGAAAGTACAGAGGCTGACAAGCCAACGTTCCTGACCCAGTGCCGTGTGAACTGGACTGCAGAGGCTGGGTTCTGGGGTAGGAGGAGGAAGAAGAGGCATGACAACAGTAGGGGAGCGGGGAGATCGGATGCTTTGTGATCTCATCCAACGACCTAGCCTCCTACAAAGGCTGATGGACCAGCTTGGATCTTGTATCAACACAGCCGGTGGCTTCTCCCTGCTCTCCACGTGGTGCTCCCACACGGCCCAGGATCAGGGCCTTCCTGTTGTCTCTACCCGTCTCACCTAGACACCATACACTCACCCACTGCTGACTCACGCAGCCCTGCACTGCTTGTCCATCCTTTCCCGTCACAGCCCTGCCCTCTGCACTGAGAACCTCTCCTTCCTAAGCCTGGGAACTAATTTCTCCAAGGGAGGGGGGTCATAGTCACTCCAAGTCAGGCTGGTAGCCTTTGGTGGCTCTGTTTCTCTGATCCTCTTGGCAGCTCTCTGGGAATGCCTCTCCTCTACCCTGAGCCTGGGAGTTGCAGGTGTCCTGCCCATCCTGTCCCCCAGGGCAGGGACACCAGAGGAACCTGTTTCTTCCACCTATGGATGTCACAACCGACTCCAGGGCCAGAGTCAAAGTCAGAAAAGCTCCTAGCCCTGGAGTCTCACTGCCTCTCTTCACACACAGAAGGACACAACCCAGAGGGGACAGGGACCAGCCTCAGGCTGATTCAGGCCTGGTAGTCTCAGGGAGTCTATAGGAGGTTGTACTCCCTACACCTGGTGGACAGCAGCAGGGCCACTCTGTCCCTGGGTCTCCCTTATGCAGGGACAATCAAGCAGAAGCCAGTGGAGTTTGGACCGCCCCATCAGTGGGGCTCAGACAGCTTCATCTGGCTAGTCCTTAACCAAGCAGGGTTGAAAGCAGAGCGACCAGGCTGATGCGAGGCAGACAGGGCTTTTAGGGAGAGAGACGCTAGGGGTCTGGCCAGTGCCGTTTGTCCTTTCATGAACTGGCTAAATAAGAGCAGACCTTCAGGCAGAGAGGGGACAGGACTGATGTCAGAGCCTGGTTAGCCCCAGGAATGACAGAGGGGAAATCTTGGCACCTCTCTGCTGCTTAGAACCTTCCAGAAAGTCTGGGTGTTGTTATGGAAGGTGGGGTGCAGAACTTCCTGTCTGATGAGCTCACTTCTCCCGATCCCTAGCCCTGTGGATTTATCTGACTGTCAGTAACTGCTCAGAGCCTCTGCTCCTCTCGCCAGCTAAATGCCTTCCCAGATCTTCCCCCTCTCTCCCCACCCTCCATTCTCCAGCACCCCCACTTTGCTCTAGGCTCCCTGGTTCCCACATGCCCCTGCATACCCCTGCACACTCCCTCTACCCTGGGCCTGTGGCCTGGAACAGCCACCCTGATAGTAACAAGCACTGTTGTGCTTTGTCGCTGGCCTCTAAGAATGTTCCAGACTATTCTGAGCCAAGGTCAGGCAGACCCTGGTCTAGAGCCCACCAGGCTGTCCCCCTGGAGGGCAGGTTAAGGAGGCAAGTGATCAAGAGGAAAATGCAGAGGAGTAGACTGGCCCTGGAGGTAAAGCCCTACTGCTTGCAACTTGGGCAGACATTCCACACAGCTCTGGCCTGCCAGAGGGGAGTCTGGAAGACACTCTGAAGGACAAAGCTACAAGAGTGACGGGCTGCTTTAGGGAACATGCCTCTAACGAGCAGAGTGCTGGATAACCTGTCACCAAACCAGGACACGTGTCACCACCGAGTGAACGGAAGCACTGATGCAGGTACCAGACACACTGAGTTATGGTCACTCTGCCCAGGGAGAACCCGTCTGAGAGGGGATTTGAACCGCTACCATTGGTAGCACACTCCCTCACCCTTGGCGTGAGGTACATGGAGTATCTCTTCATGGTGTCGGTGTGCTCCACTCGTTCCCATAGCTGCTTGTGTAGCTGTTCATGTAACGATGATCCCCACCTGGAAGAGAGGGCAGGTCAGGGCGGAAGAGATGGGGAAGAGAAGCTGGCCCCCAGGGAGAGTCAAACCCTCACAGAGAACATGACAACACTGTGTCCACACCCACTCTGCTCCTCCAGTAAGCTACTTTCCTGTCACACGTCTCCTGTCAAAGGCTATTGTGTGCATGGTAGATACCCATTTCTTATTTGATCTCTACATCTATTCAGGGCGGATGTGAACACCTCCATGTGACGGATAAGGAAATCAAGGCTTGCGGGTGAGGGTAGTGGTTTGCTCTTGGCGATAGGACAATCAAGGGATCTGAGCCCTGATGCCACTTCAGTCCCGGCCACTGCTGGTGGCATCAGGTGGTGGACTGAGGTTCTCTCTTGGCCTCTGTGGTCCAGGGATCCAGTCGTGTAGGGTAAGCTGCACACAGCTGCAGATCCTCAAACCCCCAACAAACCTGTCTCTAGGTGTCCAACTCCTACCCTTACCCTGCTGCCCTCCACGCCTCTCCTGTCCCCTACTACTTCCTGACTGCTATTTCCTCTGTGGCTCAGACTTATCCTTCATCTTCATCTCCATCACTTCACCAGCATCTAGCAGGATCCTGGTACCCAGTAGGCTAAAGGTACTTGTCCAGCTGTAGTCCCACTAAACCAAGGATCTCTGCAGGTGGCCTGGTACCTCTGAGCCCTGGGCCAGGGATGGTGAAATGCATCCCTGGTCTGACAGGCAAGCCATCATCAGGAAGTGACCATCAAGGTCGCTTCAAGGTCTGACTCACGCGCTACCTATCCTCTATCTCCTATAACAGATACCATCCAGCCAACAGTCAACGGTGACAAGAACATGATATCGGCAAACCCTGGGCCTGTGGCACAGGTGCAGGGCAGCTGAGTCAGCACACCCAGCCTTGCTCCTGGCTACCATCTCACTACACACATTACATAGGACGCTGGGCCACACCTGCACAGAGACGGTGGCAGGAATCTTCATGACCTAGAAAGGGGATGATGAGCCACTAGGAGGCTGGGTGGTTCCTACAAGAGTCACAGGCTAGCTCAGACTGTCCTCTCACATCTGCCCAAGCCGGAGTCTCCTGCAAGGTTTGTACCACAAAGACTATAATGGTCCTTCCTTAAACCACTGCTGCTGCTATCAACAGTGGTGGGGGCCCTGTTTAAGATGAGAAGCCATAGCCAGGCGGTGGTGGCGCACGCCTTTAATTCCAGCACTTGGGAGGCAGAGGCAGGCGGATTTCTGAGTTCGAGGCCAGCCTGGTCTACAGAGTGAGTTCCAGGACAGCCCGGGGCTACACAGAGAAACCCTGTCTCAAAAAAAAACAAAACAAACAAAAAAAAAAGATGAGAAGCCATAGCATCCAGATCAACAGTGGGAAGCCCAACAGTATGTCCTCCTCATCCTTTGAAAGGCTGCTTCTCCAAATAACAACCTGGACATCTGCAAGATGCAAGGCCTTGCCAGAGGAAGGAGAACTCAAGCATAATGCCCGAGTTCCAGGGCAGCCCTCAATCACACCGGTTGTCACCTTTCCCATTAGGCTCACGGCTACTGTCATTAGGAAAAGGCTGTCTGGATCTGAGTGCCATTCTAAGCCAAATGATTGTCTTGCTAAAATGGCTTATCTGTCCTTAGGTGTGATTGAATGCATCCCCCATATTTCACAAGGACACTGTGTGGTATGATGCACGTGTGGTCTCCTGCACACTCCTAGCCCTTCTCCTCTGGGAAGACGGTTGTGCTGCACCTGGAGACCAGACAGTATCATCCCCATTGGTGCTCATGGCTACAAGGCCCAATCAAGCTGCTTTTGAAGATCTTGCATTGGGCCTGAGCCATTGGGGCTTGGCCTTGGAGAAAGTTCCCAGGCTTCAGGCCCTAAAGGGATTGGGATTGGACGGAATAGGGCTTAACAGGGCAGTTCCTCAGGTTAGGAGGCTTTCTGTGAGATAATTCAGGTGATCTGTACAGAGGAAAGGATGACGCAGAGAAGGGCTGATGTCAGCAAGGGTGAGTCAGACGAGACACGCCAAGTCCCATCACCTCCAACCCACCACCAGGCCAATTTTAGCCTGTGGGCTTACCACTACTCATCACAGTCATGGTGACAGGCCTCCCTCCAAGCCCAGATGTAATTCTAGGTTCCTTATGAAGCCTGTACCCCATCCATTCAAAGCCAGCCTATTCAAGCAGTAGGAGGCTGCTAGATTCGAGCTAACAGTCAGATGGAGACTTGAATGAAACCAGCCCTTTACTTTATGAATGGCCCACAAAGGAGGCACCTGGACAGCAGTTCCCAGAGGCTCTCTACTCTAGAGACCCCTTGTCATAGCTGCCAGTTCAATGGAGGTGTTAGAATCCCTGAACGTGTCCAGTGGATGAGTGAATGGGGGACCATGAGGAGTCAGCTAGCCAGGTTCTTGTCTAATCTGGCAGCAGGAATTGACTCAACCTCAGACCTGCGGACAAGGGAAGACCTACCGTTTTCCATATGGTTCCTCTCGATGAAGTTGCGGCTCAGATCTGCCTTGCACATCTTCTCGACATGGCGCATGCACACGTTGAGCAAGTCATCCTTGCAGTTGCCAAGAGACTGTCCCAGCCCCTCCCCCTCCAGAAGGACATGGTAGGTGGGCAGAGGAGGAGGGAGAGAGTAATTGCTCATCAATACACCGAATTCCTACCAAAGAAAGAAAAGCAGTCGTTGACTTTGCCGGTCTTTTTTGAGTTATGGGGAGCTTGGTCTACAAGGAAACTCTCGGTTTAGCTGGGGGCTGTGCTGAGAGCTAGAAGGGCTGAGTTCTAGGCTTAGCTCAATAGCTAGCCTTACTTTATCCTCACTGGACAGATGAGTCAGCTAAAATCAGCCTTGGCCGAGTTAGCATTCGGATGAGAGACTCCACGGCACCCACCACTCACATGTATGTAACATATGTACTGGGGAAGTTGTAAAAGTAACACAGACTGCGTAGAATTTAGGCAAAAGGATAAAGGGTATGCGAAAATACCAGAACTGTGCCTGTAGTTCCATCTTGACAGACTTACTCAATCCCGTCTCAATCCTTCTGTGGTTCTCACATATCCCTTCTCCCTCTCCGGAGCATCCCTCCTCCTCAAGTCCTAAGCAGCCTGCAAGACCCTTTCTAAACTGCACCTCCTCTTCTAGGTTGTCCTTAGATTGCTCCAGCCCGCCAGTCCTTCTCTGAATTTCCATAGGCACTTATCTCCTGAGCCACATGCTTTATCATTTAATTACACACTTTTCCATATTGTTCTCTAATTGTACACGTCTTATCTTCCCAGTTGGATTGCAGCTGCTTGGGGGCAGAAACCATGTCTTATACTTCTCTATTCACCATGCCACCTGATAGAGTCCTGCCTGCCCAGGAGTATCAAAACATTCTAGCAGACAGAAAGATGGATGCATGAATACACAAACAGACTAGATCAAAGATAACAAATACGAAATGTTCTCATGCCACCCCTCCCTTCCCCAAAGCAGGCATTACTAATTAATCACAGAACTTTTTCTTATCAAGCCTAGAGCAACGCTGGTACATAGCAATTGAACTTGGTACAAGGTGACATTTGCATGCCATCCTTAGAGTAGTAGAGAGAGTAGACTGGATAGAAAATTAAATAGATGGAAGGATTGGTAGTGAATGGATGGATAAATGGTGGGTGGGTAGTAGGTAGATGAGTGGGTTTGTTGGTGGTGAGTGGAGGAGGAGATGGGTAATGAATGAATGGGTGATAGGTGAGTGGACTGGTAGGCACTGAATGGAGTAATGGATGGGTGTGTGAATGGATGGATGGATAAATGGATGGATGGAGGTGTGGATGGATGGATGGGTGGATGGATGGATATGTGTATGTATGTATGGATGGATGGATGTGTGGATGGATGGAAGGATGGATGGATGGATGGATGTGTGGATGGATGGATGGATGGATGGATGGATGGATGTGTGGACAGATGAATGGATGGATGGATGGATGGATGGATGGATGGATGGATGGATGGTGTGGATGGATGGATGGATGGATGATGGATGCTAGGTGGATGGATAGTGAGTGTATGGGTAATGGTGGGTGGAGAGATGATGAGTGGATGGGTAGAAATGGAAAGATGGATGAATGGATTGACAGTAGGCAGATGGATAGTGAATGGATAAGGAATGAGTGGATGTATGGATAAATGGATGGATGTTAGGTCAATGGGTGGCGAGTAAACAGGTAATTGTACATAAAGGGCCTGAGAAACTGGATGAGATGAGCGACGGGACCGAGGACGTGAACGGTTTTGTCGGCTACCTGCAGGAACAGCACCGAGTCACTGATGCTGTGCAGCTGCTCTCGGGTCTGCTTGTCCTCATGGAGAACCTTGGCCCTCTCATCCAGAGCATCCACGATCACCTTCACTTGGTCCACGGCATCCTGCTCCCGCTGCTCCAGGGCAGCCCTTATCTCCTCCTTCTGCTTCTCCAGGTCCCTCACCAGGTCCCTGAAGTGCTGCTCCAGGATTGCCTTCTCGTTGGTGGTAAAGCTCTAGGTCCAGAATCAGAGGAGGGTTGAGGAAGGGCTGCATTAAGGAACAGACTCAGAGAACCCCAGGGCCCTGACTTGACAAGCCTACTTGTCTACAAATCTCATTTGAAGGCATCATTGAGCGATGCCTCTTACGGATAACCATGCCCGTGTGTATGTCATTGCTTTAGGTGGATTGCTTTGTTATTGTTGTTGCTTGAGACAGGATTGCAAGTAAACTAGGCTAGCCTCAGACTTCTTGTGTAGTCAAGGTTGGCCTTGCGCTTCTGATCCTCCTACCTCTACCCACTGAGTGCTGGGATTACAGGTGTGTGTCACCTGCACATCTGTCTGCAGGTGTTTCTTATGGCCCACTCTTCCTTATTGACTGTGGCTCTTTTCTGTGGGTGGGTCAGCACGAGCCACTATTCCATGCTCAAGTGACTCTCTGCATGCTCCCACAGTCTCCCACAAGTCAGGGGATGCTTGCCGAAACCCCAACTAGAGCAAACATTATTTGGAAAGGAAATCAGTTGGCTGCTCCTGAGACCAGGCTCCACAGTCAGTAACCTTAGACGGGTTTGCAATTATCCAAGCCACAGCAGACGTACTGCTGACCGTGCTGGCCCAAGTCAAAAAAAAAATAAGTATTAGTAGCTGGGTAGTCTGGTGGGCAGAGCAGACATTAGAGGACATTGAAGATACATGGAGGAATGGCTCTAAGGTCTTTGTTTGCTGGCTCGGGTGATAGATAAAAGCCTACCTAAATGGCCTAGGCTGGGAAGGAAAGGGGGTGGGAGGACCCTAAACTCAGAAGCATGGGTGTCACTGTGGGCCAAAGCCTGGAGCAGCAGGGGAGGTCTGCCTTCTCCCAAGCAACACAGGCAAGTGTGGGCACACCTGGAGAGCCTCAGGCTGCTCACCTTCATCCGGTCTTTCTCCTTTTGCCACTTCTCGGCTTCGTCTTCAATTTCAATGATCTTCAGCTGCAGCTGTTCCTTTTGCAGTGACAGCTCGGTCTGTAGGGAAACCGTAGAGGTTGACGTTGTCAGGAACAGAGAGGGGCAGAGGAGACAGAACCAGAGACCCAGGCTGGTGATTCGCCATAGAGCAAACTCAGGCACATTCAACATTCATCCTTATAGCCCTGCACTCAGCTAATGTTATCAGTACCTCAGATCTTCTGGGCTCTGCGCTAGTGGCCAAGAATCCAGCAATGTATCCAGTACATACTTCTGTGTTAATGGATCACTAGGGTTGAGCAGCTTGGCTGTGTTCTTATAGGGGCTAAGCCTCCTAGATGCTTCCCACCTAGCCTGAAAGGTGGGAGCCTTTGGCTCCTTTCAGTGGGCCTGGGCCATTGGTGAAAAAAGAGGATCTGGACTCAGCCCAGTTCGGTAGAGCCCTGCCCAGGGAGTGTCTTGTAGCAGAAACCCCATGCAGCGTTTCTGTGGCATGACGCAGGCCTGGTGTTGCAAGCAGAAGCTGGGGTTGCCGCCGCCGGCATAGACTCCGTCTAGGCAGGCACAGCTGTAAACTTGTTTACAAGAAAGGGAGCGTATCTGCAGTGTAGGCAAGATGGGAACAATCCCCCAGGCTCCTGAAGGAAAAAAACTACAGAGGAGGTCGGGTAGAGGTCTGGGGTGGAAGGACCTAAGACTCATGTTCAGAGGCTCACAGACTGTCAGACCCTGTGGTGGTCTTGGAAGAAACTCTATCAGGAGGACACTGAGACATCAGGATTACATGTGGAGAAAAGTCCTTCTCTGAAAAAGTAGCTGTAACTGAGGCAGATTGGAGGCATGAAGCTAAAGTCAAGGCCTCTGTTTTCCTCCTGGGCCTCACTTGGGTTCCCAAAGCCCTATCCAGCTTGGAAGATAAAGGGGGTGATCCTTCAAGGAGGTCTTGCATGACTCAAAACTTCCCATAACCACTGGGGTTTGAAAACAGACTCTTACCCCTGTCTCTAGCCATCTCCCTGAGGAACCTACTAGAACAATTTGGCTAAAGTGAAGAAACCACAAACCATGAGGAAGATGAGTTCTCCTGCAAGGTGTCATGAGCAGCTTGGCCTGCAGCATCAACAGCCGCCTTTGAACAGACTAAGGGGTGCCTATGGGGTGCCTGAGGCTGAGGCTGAGGCCAAAGAAACGCCCTGGGATGCTCGCTGCTATTCCCAGAGCACGGCTTCCAATGGTAAATAGGTTCCCATTGGCTTTTTAGAAATGGTGTCCAGAGGTGTGGAAAACAGGGACTCCCTAGACAGGAAGACCTGCTTCCATGTTCTGCTGAGATGTTCTCAGCAAGCACCTGTTCCACCACCAACGTCTGAAAACCCCACAGCATAGAAAATACCATCACCAGAGAGGAAGACGGGCTTTCAGGAAGAGATGAGGGTGGAGACTTGGCTGGGTCTCTGGAACAAAACTTGGGAGAAGACACAGGGAGGGAGAGAACAAGGAGTAAGCCCCCACCCTCCAGCTCTGCTCTTTGAGGGTGAAGGGTCAAGGTGCCCAGGAAACAACACTTGGCAGAACCAGTGATCTGAAGACCCTAATGTGGTCCAGGCCTGAGCGTCAGTTCTGTACCCTGAGGAATAGATGAAGTGTGATAAGGAGTGTATCCCAGCAACTCTCCCATTCCTAAAGAATTCCTGAAGGAGACCAGGGTCCAAGTACAGCTGGAGGCCTCCCATCTTCTGCAGCTGAGCCTTTTGAATCGGCTCACTCAAAGCTCGTGAATAAGAATCCAAGATGGAGACCCTTAACCAACACCCACAGGCAGGCTGTGGGCCTAAGTTCCTTAGATTCCCTATGCTCTAGCTCCAACTGTGCAGTGGAGGAAACCTGAGTCTCCAGACCCACTACAGAGGGTGTAGGAGAGATGAGAAGCATCAAGTGAGGCTCTCAGAAAGCACCTGGCACTGACTGAATCATGTCCCCGTGGCCACTTCTCTATGGCACCTCCCAGGTGGGGCAAGGCAGTAGGCATAGCAAGTAGGGTAGTAGCAGATGTGCTCAGGTGACAGTGGCGTGTTAGAAGGTATGTGGGGCCTGATGGAGTCCAGATGTTATCTAGACACAGTCAGGATACTGAGGGCAGACTGAGGAGTGGACAGTGGCTGGGACACCACGCTTAAAAATGTAAGATATCCATTTGCAAGTGGAGGACCCTGGGGAAGCAGGATGGAAGTAGAAAACCTAAGGACGAGCAAAGCCCTGCTGGTGGGAGAAGATGAATGCCAGAGTTAAGAGCTGGAGGTGAGCAGGGGTGCCAAGAGACACTTATCAAGAGCTGGATAGTCAGCCCAAAGCTGGGTAAAGGCTCTTCCTAGGAGAATGGATTGACTAGCCAAGAGAAAGGAAGGAGGTCCTGAGTCCAAGGGATCCAGTTTAGGTCATGAAACACTTAAACTAAGGACAAAGAGAGATCAGCTCCTGGGAGTCTACTTTATGAAAGGCAGGGAGGGAAGGGGGAGGGCAGGGGCCATCTGAGGTCTGGAGAGGAGAGTGGAGGTGTTGCCCAGCCACCTATGTTGGCAGGAGGAGATGGCCAGCCTGGGCACGTGAAAGGGCAGGATCAGAAGTGGAGACAAGCTGTCTGCATCAGTGGGCGGCAGAATGGGTCAGAGCAGAGACTGGCCCTCCTCTTCTCTAAGGCTCTAAAGATGTTGGACACGGGCCGGGAGAGGCTCCGATACTCACACCACAGTCAGCAAGACCAGACCTTGCAGGATACACCGTATTCCTGGGCTGGGAGTAGTGTCACAGTAATGGTCCCTTCTCCCATCTAGGACAACCCTTCCTGCCCCACAGAGGACAGTTGTTAGGGTCAGATCTCTAGGGATGTGCCTCAGATCTTCTTAGTGCTTGTCAGGGGTTTTTCTGCATAGAAAGTAACAACAGGATACCCAAAGATACCATGACTGTAGGAAGAAGGAAGGCACTGGACTATTGAGCATCTCCTACAAGCCAAAGACCCTGTGGATATCAGTGGGTTAACCACACATTGCAGAAGCAGCAACCATGACCTAGAGGGGCTATGTAGCTGGTCCAAGTGTGCACACTGAGAAAGAGATGTAAAGCCAAGTTGCAGTCACGGGGCCCACTTCTTATTCTGTGGCCTTCAGAAGCATCTCTCAGGTAGGAAGGAGTCTAGACATTCCTAGGACATAGACTTTGTCCTTTACCGTACTCCTTCCTCCTTGGAGCTGGTGAAGTTCAGCGATTCTCCCTTCCTCCTGCACACACACAGACACACACAAACACACACACACACACACACACACACACACACACACTCCAGTTACCACTCTTCTACTCCCCTTACCACTCCCCCAGATGACTGACAGGACCTCAGCTTCCTAGTGCTCGACCCCTCCCCACTCCTCTCTCCTGGCTTCCTCCCACTCCTCCCTCCTGGCTTCCTCCCACTCCTCCCTCCTGGCTTCCTCCCACTCCTCCCTCCTGGCTTCCTCCCACTCCTCCCTCCCAGCTTCCTCCCACTCCTCGCTTCTTTCCATACACCGTGCCCAGGCCTGTCCCTCAATGTTTCCTTTGTTCCCTTCTCCCACACTGTCTGGGGCCTCTCCTCTGTGATGGCTAAGATGATGGCCCTTGTGTGGATCACCCAGCATTAAAATTCTTATGGCCTTGAGTGAGTAGAAGCCCTCTGAGAGTAGAGGGATGCCACTTCCTGAGGTTCTTCAGCCTAGATTGGCCATCAAGTGTAGACAAAGTCAAGCAGTAGACAGGTGAACCAGCAGGGCCCCAGGAAAGAAGAACCTGGCCGGCCCAGCTGTTCTGTCAACCTGGATTAACTGCATGGGCCCTGGGCTGTGACATTTACCAAATGAGCCAGTTAATTGCCAAATTTGTACTTTTAGACACATAGTAATTACCTGGATAAGAATCTGAAGTGCTGAATAGATTTCATATTTCTATGCTCACATGTCAAATGGCCCTATATCCATCAGTAGGCTTCACTGAAAGTCCCCTCTCCCTCTGCTTCATTCTGCCTCAGGTGGAGGGATGGTGCTAGCCAGAGTTCAAGGCTTCATCCTGGCATCTGCAGACCACTGAGGGACCCTACGGCTGTCACTACCCATCCCTTAGCTTCATTTCCCTCATGGTGAATTGGGCTACCCTCCTCTGCCTAGCTATACATTAGAATCCGTGTGAACCAGAACATTCCGGAGCAAAGACATGGAACTCTTTGCGTTCTAACAGAGCACCGAGTGACCCCAGCCTACGGCCTATTGTTTGGAGGCCCTTGGATTTTAATGATCACAAGAAGACCCTTCTAATTCTGCTGGGAAACGAGGTTTGAAGTGGTAGAGAGAAATCCCCCGATCCCACCCCACCTCACCCCAGCTCTTCATCCCTGGCCTTTGTGTGAGTCTCTGTATCCCTGAGCCTGCCCTCCATCTGAAACCATGCAAATGCTGAGCCCAACCCTGGCCCACACAAGCTCCATAGAGACTGGATCATCAACCACCTGCCTGTTCTCACTTTCCAATCCTTTAATCGATTCCCCTAGTCGTCCAACGGATCATGCCCCTGTCTCACACCTAGACCTTGAAAATGACCAGCGAGATTCTAGGCACCCCAGCTTTTAGTCTGGTACCTCTTCCTGAATCTCAGTCCTTACCATCTGCTTAAGGAGCTTTCCCCCACCCCCAAACGAACACAGCAAGAAACCCAAGGACCAGTGTCTGCATTAGCCTGGTACCCTAGTGGCTCCGCCTTGCTCAGAGAATTGGGCAAGAAGATGAGAAATCAAGCCACGGGACAAAGTAAGAGAACTGAGCCAAATGAGGATGTCTAGAATGTGGACAGGTCACTAAGCAGGAGCCCCTTTAGGGTAGCACTCCAGTTTGGGTATCATCAGAGTATGCCTTCCTACACCAACGATGTCAAATGCACCTTAAGACAGGGCCACCTAGAGCAGGCAGCTGTAGCTGGAGAGACTTGGAATGGTTAGGAAGGACAATGGATAAATGTGATATTGATATCCGTCTTCCTCTTATTTCCTAACATAGCCTGAGAAAACTCAGAGGTATAGGCTAGACCCGTGGAGCATCTATGGGACCACTTGGGACATTGAGAGTAGAGAGGCAAACACCGAGATCCGCTAGAGGAAAGCGCCACCATCATGTGACACAACACATGATCTTTTCCCAGCACAGCCTGTGCTCCAAGTCTGTACATAGGATGGAGGTCCAGGAGATGAGTGCCCGTGGCCATGGGTGTCATCTTCAGCTTTGTGCAACTAACCTAGACATTGCCTAATGACCTCACCGGCAGGCCTGCAGAGCTGGTTCTGCCTGCTTGCTTGCACAAAGGCATGCGGGAGCTGGTGTTTGAGTCTGATTCAGGATGTCTTCAGAAGATTCCAGAATCGACATTCTGCTTTACCCCAATCTACCAAACCACCCCCCAAATTCTGAGTCAAAGTTTCTGCCCCCCCCACCCCCACAGGTCCAATATCCCATAATCGCCGGCTCTAGACAGATTGCTTCGGTGCTGTCTTCTGGATGCTCAATCCCACTCCTCTCTGTCTATCCTTGTGTTGCAAGAGCACAGACTGGTGAGTTGTTACACCAGGTTACCCCAAGTTCCCACTATAGCAGCCACTCCAGTATCCCTTTCCCTCCCAAGATGATTTCAAATATTGCAAGAAGATCTAGGCACATCTTTCTCCAGCCAGAATACATAGCTAGGTGACATCCTGTCCTTGGGTGTATTCCCTGCCCCTCCCCATCTGCGGGTGAACTGGAGACCGTGAGACTGTGAACGCTCCATTACACCCGGTATTCTCCCTCTGAGATTCTGTGTTTATGCTTCTGCATACCTGAGAGGGTGTCCCACCTTGTTTGTCTGTTTGAGACTCTGCTTCTTTACCAAGCCCTTGGAGTCAACGACAGAGCCGTACAGCAGCCCCTGGCTGAGAATAGCAAACTCGGAGCTCTTGTGTCTCCAGGCCAGACTGCCCACACTTTTCCTGCCCTCTGGAACCAGTCCTTCTGCAGATTCTCACAGTGGAGCCAAAGTTTGCCCAGAAAAGAGGTCGGTGTGTACACTAGGCTCTCAATAGAAGTAGGACCCCACTCCCCCCCCCCACCCTGTTCTCGCCCCAGAGTCCTCAGAGACTTTTCTAAAACTCCTGGGGCTTCATAGAGAAATGTGAAAAGAGCCTAGAGCAGCGGTTCTCAACCTTCCTAAGGCTTCGACCCTTCAATACGGTTCCTCACGCTGTGGTGACCCCCAACCATAAAATTATTTTCCTTGCTGCTTCATAACTGTAATTTTGCTACTGCTACGAATCATAATGTAAATATTTTTGAAGATAGCGATTTGCCAAAGGGATCTGACCCACAGAGATCGCTGGTCTTCCTCGTGCCTCAGTTTCACATGGAGGGAATTTACTCACTATCTCACAGCTCCTGACTGGCAACTTCCTAACACCAGGCCCGAGACCGGTTCCCAGTGCCCTTGTTTCTGTTCTGAATTCCCCAGCACAGTCCCTAAGAGTGGCCTTCACGATCCCTCTCTCTGTCTCCCATCCTGAAGCTAAAGGCCAGGCTGAAGCCGGGGGACACTGGTGTCAGAGGACACTGGGGCCAGAAGGACAGGAGAAGCTAAAGACACCTTTAAGAGCCAAACGAAGCTTCTAGAGAGGATGTCTGAGTCTGTTCCCACCTGTGCCTCAGAACCTGCTGCCCAAGGCTAGGGGCAAGAGGCACAGAGGATCACAGAGCTACATAAGGAGAGGTCCCTTCTGGTACAAAAGCGTACAAGAAAGTTAAGCCCCTGCATTGGCCACCAGGAAGGTTTGCCCCTAGGGAGGCCACATGCTACTGGGTGAGTTCAGGAAGGGACAAGCTGGGCTTTAACCCAGAATACCTTCCCCAGGTGCACCACATCCACAAGTCTCCACTTGCCTCGGCTCCTCCCGGTGGAAGTACCGCCTAATCGCACACAGGGAATTCACACAAACACACTTACGTAGCCCATACATCAAGGTGGGCAGACACCCACATGCACACGCACCTGAGTGCGTATAAAACACATTTACATCCAACCACCCACCCATGCTCTCGATCCAATATGCTGTCCTCCCACAGGCACAGACCTGTCAGCTGGAGCCACACAAAGAAAGGGCACAGGGAGAGCAGAGGGGGATGGGGGTGGGGGTGGGGGGATGACGGGAGCGACTTCCAGATTAGGGCAGAGCAAGCAGCTGCCGGACTGCAAATGCAAACATGGAACTAAGAAAGAGGGTACTCGGAGCCCTCAAGTCCCCTCTTAGAGTCAGTCTCTCTGCCTTAGTATCACATGTGAGGACGGACACACACACACACACACACACACACACACACACACACACAGAGAGAGAGAGAGACAGAGACAGAGACAGAGACAGAGACAGATCAGTCAAGCAGAGTCCAGGAGAGAATTCCAAATTTCAGTTTTACACCCTGGCCTCACTTAGATTGGTCTCGTGAGCTTTCTGTTTGCTCACTTATGGGATGCCCCTCTCGTAAGATCGTTAGAAGTTAGAGAGGAGCCTCTGACCCCCAGAATGGAGGTGAAGAGGAGAAAGGAATGTTTTCTAAAAGCAGAGCACCGAGAAGACTTAAGTCCCCAGTGAGGGCCAAGGTGGGAGGGTAAGGGAAGGCAGCGAGGGGCCTAGTAAAGTCACCTCCTTCTCGGCCTTGGCCTCCTCCACCGTCACTGTGCTATGGTTCTTGTGCTCCTGGAACATGCAGAGATAGCAGATGCAGGTCTGGTCGGTCTGACAGAAAAGCTCCATCGTCTTGCCATGCAAGGGGCACTTTCGGGCTTCGAAGTCCCGGATGGGCTCTAGTAGCTGGTGGTCCCGGAAGGCAGCGCCCTCCAGGTGGGCTTCAGATGCAGCTCACAGAAGGAAGCCTGGCACACGAGGCAGGACTTGACGGCCTTCTGCTTGTTGCCGATGCAGGAGTCGCACAGCACTTCCTCGGAGCCCGACTTGGCCCGCAGCAGGAGGCTGGAATCAGCCCTGGGGTAGCTATTCCTGCGGACCTCCCCGGGCTCCACGATGGTCACCGTGGGTTTGCGGGGCTCGGAGAAGATGGACTTTCGCAGCTCTCCCTTCTCAGCAAAGGTCACGGGAGGTTTCTTGGAAGCCCCCAACTGGAGCCCCGCATAAGGGGACCTCCTGCCTTCCGCGGAGTCCATGCTGAAGTAACTGGAGCTTTTGTCGTCGACTGATTCCACGAACTGGATGATAGGCCTGCGCCACTCATTGCTGGAAAATAGGCCACTCTTTCCCTCCCCTGACTTCAGGGCACTGCCCAGGGTCTTGCCCTCTGTCACCTCCCCACTGTGCCCGTTGGTTGTCTTGGTGTCCTTACTGTCTGCTTTAGTGCCATTCTCTAGGCTGCCGTTGGGACCCGGTGGGCTGCGGGCGTCCCTGGCTTCCGGGCTGGCCCCATTGCTCCTGGAGGCATCGGCACCTTCCATGGTAGGTCACTTGCTAGCCTGTTTCTGCTGGTAGGGGTCTCGTGGCCGGTGAGTTCAGCGGATGTCTCGGGCACTGAGTGGAGCTGGCAGCCAGAGCCCAGCGACACACCTGTGGGGAGAAGGTGGGGCAGGGGGAGGAGCCATAGGAGGAGCAACCTGACAAAAACGGGCCCAGAGAGACAGGCGGGGCAGAGTGGCTAATGACCTGGGCCACGCCTGCACATTCATCCCTAGCCTGGGATTTTAAAGAAGTAAGTGTGTGTGTGTGTGTGTGTGTGTGTGTGTGTGTGTGTGTGTGTGTGTGTGTTTCTCCCAGTTTTATTACTTCCCACCACTGATAACCAGTTAGGTTACTTCCATCAGATGCACTTCTGGCAGGAAGGCGGAGCCTCTGGCCTCACAGGTGGGCAGGCTTTGAGGTCAGCGCCCCCGGGGGCAGAAGGTGAGGTGTCCGCAGAGGTCCACGGGACAGAAGGCTTCTTAATTGGGTCACACAAGCCAAATCGCCTTGTAATTTGCGGGCTGGACATCAAAAGCAAGTCTCCACCCTAGGACAGCACATTCTGAGGGAAGCGGTGGCCCGGGTCTTGTTTGCACAACTGATTCTAACCAATTTGCAGCTGATGGCTTAGGTACTTTACATGTCTGAGCTTATTTAAGCCTCCCTACGATTCCCAGTCTGGCGCTCTCACGCCCTCTCTCCTCTCCTCTCCTCTCCTCTCCTCTCCTCTCCTCTCCTCTCCTCTCCTCTCCTCTCCTCTCCTCTCCTCTCCTCTCCTCTCCTCTCCTCTCCTCTCCTCTCCTCTCCTCTCCTCTCCTCTCCTCCCCCTCTCCCTCCCCCTCTCCTCCCCTCTCCCTCCCCCTCTCCCTCCCCCTCCCCTTTCCCCCTCCTCCTTTCTCTCTCTCTCTCTCTCTCTCTCCTCTCTCTCTCTCTGCATGCTCATCCCTGTGTATGTGTCTATATGTCTGTCTGTCCAGCATCTTCCTCAATTACTCATCCCTTTTTTTCTTTTTTCTTTCTTTTTTTTTTTTTTTTTTTTTGGCAGAAGCTCTTGCTGAAGCTGTAGCTGACCACTGGATCTGCCTGTCTCTTTCTTAGCAATGGGACTACAGACACAGGATCCCACATCTAGCGTTTACATGGTGCTGGAGATTGAACCAGCGAACATTTCACCTAGTGTGTCATTTGGAGGTTCTTCCATAGGGCCGGCCAAGAGAACGTGTGTGGGCTTTTCTAAGCCACACCAAAAACATACTATAGAGAAAGGGAAAAGTCGAGTGTCTGGTCTCTGGGGACACTCACCATTGCTCAGATTCCTTTTGTTGCTGTGTCTCTGGTCCACAGGCCCCAAGCAGGTTCTGGGCTGTTCTGAGGGGATATCTGAGGCCTGCATGTGCACTTTCTTAGGGCCGTGAGCACAGGAAATCCTCCAGTTCTAGTGAGGTATTTAGGTGGCTTTAAGAACTAGGGAGTGAAGAAGGGACTTCACAATCTCAAAAGGTCCCAATCCTGTAATGGGCTGAAGCAAGTGTCCTCTTAGTGCCTAAGTTTTGTCTCTGTCAGAAGGCACAGCTGAGGACTGGGGTGGCAATGTCAGCCAGGTTTGGGGGGGGGTCACCAGAGACCAGGCACTTGACTCTTGCCTTTCTCTACAGTAGGTTTGCAGTATGGCTTAGAAAAACCCACACTCCTTCTCTTGGCCAGGCCCTATGGAAGAACCTCCAAATAACACAGTACAGCGTGCAACTCAGGTAGCTCTAGAGACACGAGAGCTGCTAAGGTCTTTTCCTCTCTCCATCCCCTAGCCAAGCACCAGAACCTCTGTTCTTACAGGACACCAGACAACCTGGAAACAGCTTCCCCACAGAGTACAGGACTGCCCCCATTCCTCTTAGTGATGGATGGATGGATGGATGGATGGACAGATGGATGGGGTGGAATGGGGGTATGGTTGAAGTAGAAGGTTTTGGAATGTGTGCAGAGGAAGGGTCTCCGTTCCTTCCACTCAAATTCAGGTTAAATGCTGGGAACCCCACCCCTTGACTCAGAAGGCTGGCAGCTAAGCCTTTGTTGTTGCAGCTCTGGGGAGAAGGCAGACATACTCAGTTCACAAAGTAGCCAGAGGTAAGAAGAGAGGTGTGTTGGAGATGGGAATGCTGACTTGTCCCTGTCCTAGGGCCTCATGGGAAACTCCTCTTCTTTGAACTCTCTGATGGCTTCCCTAAGAACTCATGAGGCATTCTGGGTTGGGAAACCCAACTATTGTCAAAAAGCCAGACCAGAGTCTGTGTAATGGCAAAGGGTTGTAATCCTAGCCACGTGGGAGGTAGAAGCAGGAAGATTGGCAGAAGTCTGAGTGCAGCCTGGTCTACATAGTAAATTCCAGGCCAAAAATAGATGGATGGATAGATAGATAGATGAATCCAAACAATACAAAATGAAAATGAAACAGTGGAGAAGCAAAGAGGAAACAGGGTTGGGAGGAGGAGGTAAGGTAGAGAAGCCAGGTCAAGGCTAGTGTCACTACACTGCCTGAGGCCTAGGGGAAGCAGGGAGGGAAAGGAAGAAGTTGTCCTGGTCTTTTGGTGTAGACACGTCCCCTCCTCACCCACTGAGAGTCCCCTCATCATGAGGGACCAAATGATGATGGGGACTAGAGAGGAAAAAGAGCAAGAAAAGATGGGAGGAAGCCATTGGGCTCCCTGCCATCCAGCAGATGTTTCTGATCCTTAGAGTCCATACACCTGCCTCCAGAGATCAGGGAAGTACTACGATAAGTCTTAGGAATAAGCAGATACACAGCTGTCTTGACAAAAAAAAAAAAAAAAAAAAAAAAAAAAAAAAAACTCAAATCTGTGGATAGCTGGCTGGAGAAAAGAAATCAAAGATGAATATGAGTAGAAAATGGGTGGGATGGATGGGTGGGTGGATGGGTGGGTGGATGGATACGTGGATGACTGGATGGATGGATGGATGGATGGATGGATGCATCGATGGATGGGTAGATGAATGGATGGATGGATTCCTACCTAAACAGATGAATAACTAATAAAAAGTAATTGGAAAAGGAGGCAAGAGGAGGATGGAGAGAGGGAGAGAGACTAAAGGGAGGAAAGAGCGACATAGACAGTTTGCAGGTGAGTGAGTGACTTACAAAGGTTTGCTAATGGAGACCTGGCATCTGACTGTTCTTACAAAGCCCTGGCCTGTAGAACTTGCTGCTCCCTCCCACCCTGCCGTCACCATCTCGAAGTGTCAATCTGCACCTAATGCCTCAAGATGCTGACAGTACCTGGTGCTCTCCTGAGTCAGTAGGGGCCTGCTCCAACACATCCCAGGCCTTGGGCTGGTGGATGGATGATGGAAGTACATAGATGGGCTGTAGGAAGATGGATAGATTACAATCCTGGAGTAAGCCACTCTCAGTTGTCCTAAGTTGGGAGGGGAAGCAGGCTCAAAGGCTTCGATACACATGGGATAAAGAGATACCATTGTCTCTTCCAAGAGGCCTTTCCTTGGATCTGAGGCTTCATGGTTCATGCCTCGGTACTAGCACCTACCTGTCCCACAAGAGACAGGTAGCTCAGACCTGCCTGTATTTATTAGTGTTAGTTCATCCCCACCTACTCCTGAGTATATCACTATACTGTGTGCCTGGCATTGAGCAGGGACCCATCATATAGACAGGACTGAGGCGCTGCACTGTCCTGGGAAAAGAGTAAGAAATCATCCATTCAAATTTTGGATGAATAGTTCATAAGAGAATAAGCACAGGGGTCTTAGAATGCCCAGAGGAGGGAGAGCCCCAGGCCATCCTGAAAGTGACCTCCTATCTACCAGGTTGAGCAGGTTCCTGGGGTCTTGCTCAAAAACACCCTCCCTGTCTACCTCATAGTCTTCTGTTTCTCTAACAGGGATGCAGAGCTGACCCAAAGAGGTAAGGCTAAACCTGGGCCTGTAACTCAGTAGGGAGGGTGCATGGCTTGCATTCATAAAGCCCTAGGTTCTGTCTTCAGCATAAACTGAGCGTGGTGGTACACTCCTGTAATCCCAGCACTCAGAAGGTAGGAGAGGAAGGAGCAGAAGTTCAAGGTCTTTCTCAGCTCCTTGGAAAGTTCAAGGCTAGCCTGGGCTATGTCAAGCTCGAGCACTGACATGGAGGACGGGCCCAGGGGTCCAAAGAAAGGTGACGGTTCCTTCACTCCCCTAGGGTTCTCGCTTTGATTCTACACTTGTATCCACCCAAGGGCCAAACTACAGCCAAGCACCTATCATCCTGAAGCCTAGAAAAAGTCACTGCATGGTGGTCCTCTGAACCTATGTGTCACACACAAACTTCAGAAGACTCCCAAGAACCAAAGCAGAGGGATCTTTGTATTTTAAAAAGCCTTGAAAGATAAGAAAGGAATCCCCTCTGGCATCCTTAGTCGTTCATTGCCCGTCTAATCCTGCCCTCCTTCTGGTCCTCCTCAAAGTCTGTAGTGTGGTTTCAATGCTGGACCAAACAACAAGGGTTAGGAAGCTAAGCTGTGGCTTCCAGAGAAGAATCCTTATGAAACAGGAGCGATTTCTGTGTCTCTCCTTGGCTGTCTCAGGACAAATACCAGGCAGCCCTGTCTGCCAGCCCCCACTGGGCTGCCTATTCCCACACCCACCTGCAGCTGACCTTGGACTCCTCTCAAAACCCTTTCAAGAGGAAGCTTGAAGCGGGTCCCCCTCCTGCAAGCCTTGATTCAGCGGGTGGAGCAGCCTCCTCCGCCTACTTCTGGTGGCCTGACTGCTTCTGACTCTGCCTCTATCCCTCCTGTCATAAAAGAGGAAACTCCTTACAAGGAAAGGGCTCCTCTGCCTTCCTGGGAACCCAGGGTAGCAGGGAGGGGCCATGGGGCCCATTCTCCTGTCTCTGGACAAGACTCTCCCTAGAAAGTCTTTTATGTATGTGTCTCTTAAAGGATGACAGACCCTTAAAAACATAGGAGGAAAACACTTTGCGATCTTCCCCTACCACGCATACCAAGTTCTATGACTATTTATGCTGTAGGCAGTTCTCCTTTGAATCTAGCTTCAATACGCTAGAAGTGACAGTTTACTGTGCACATATAGTTGGGAAACTGAAGACTTGGTCTTACTAAAAAATGAGCTAGGTAGCCATCAGGGCTGTGAGAGAAAAGTCTGGGCTGGTTTTAATACATCTCTGGTTTTGACTTGGGGGGCCACTGTTTCCTTTTGTTCTGTTTTGTTTTCATTTATGTTTTATTCTTCCTGGTTTTGAGACAAGGTGTTCTCACTCAATAGCCCAGGCTGGCCAAGAACTCAAGGTCCTCCCACTTTCGAATCCTGAGTGCTGGAATCACAGGTATGCACCACCAGCCCCAGACACTGACTGATGTTAAATAAAGACTACCCTAGATGATGTAGTGTGTCTCCTTTTAGGAACTGAAAGACCGGAAGTGTTATAGACAGGAGCTTCCTAAGGAAGATGTGGTCCATCCCAAGGTTGCAACCGATCTCTTACCACCCTGATTCCCGATGCCTTCCAGGTTTCCACGGTCCGTCCCCACAGCTACTGGACAACTGGTAGGAATAAGGCCCTCCATAAATTCACAGTTATGCAGCTTGTTCAGTCCATTTGGGCTTCTGACTCCACTTCCTGGGCCTGAGCTGTTTTCTGCAGGGCTGTGCTCAGGGCCTGTGTGAGAACAAGGATTGGTGGTGGAAGGGGGGTACAAGAATGAGTAGGGGCAGAGCTTGGGGGGAGGAGCCCATGACTTCCATTTTACTGCAATTAATTTTGTTGTGTTTTGCTTGTTTTGTTTTATTTTTTGAGTCAGAGCCTCTTATCCCGGGCTGGCCTTGATCTTATTATATGGCCCAGGCTGACCTTGAACTTGTGACGATCCTCTTACCTCAGTCTTGAGTTCTGGGTTGCAGCCATGTTCCAACCAAGCCCAGCAAGGGACTTTTTCAGTGGGTAGGTTTGGGTAAGTTACGTAATCTTTCCGATGGAGTTTCCCTGTTTACAAAATGAGGCTGGCCCTCACTACCCTGCTGATGGTTAAGGATAGCCACTGACTGCAGATATTCAAAAGCACCCAGCAGGTCCCTCTTTCCCTATAAAGGGAGCCAGGCAAGGTTCTCCTCTGCTGGAGGAGCCATTGGGAAGGTTTGAGAAGGGCAAGTGACCCATTCCCTCCCCTGTGGGATGGCTGGGAAGGACAAGGCTTGCCACCTCTGCTGCTGGCCCTCCTCCAGAGTATATCCAGGTAGCTTGGAGCCCTGAAGTTCTATGATTATAGGGCTGTGTTCTGAAATTTGGACAAGGGCAGTCAAAATAATTAAAGACTTGGAAAACAGGACCTAAGAGGAAAGGGTTAAAGGCGCTAGGATTGTTTAGCCTGGAGAGGGGGTGGCTTAATGATACCCTTCTGAATGAGGCTGGGCCTGCTTCCCTCTTACCCTCTAGACTAACTGCAGCTAGTGGGACTCATGAGAGTCTGACAGCTAAATGAAGGCCTCGCTACAGATAGCACCTCTCGCCACAAATTGCGCCACTCGCCACAGATAGTGCCACACTGGAGAGCGGGATGGCACAGGTGATTAGGGTGGAATATGGATTCGGCAGCATTTCCTCCTCGACGTTTGGATTCTAGATCGTTATTTTTGCAGAACTGTGAGAGGAGAAACAAGACTGGAATGAAGGGGTTGGTTTTGACTTATGGTTCCAGAGGGAGATGGTTCATGGCGGTGAGAAAAGCAGGACTTCAGAGAGGGAAAGCACAGTGGCAGGGGCAGGAAGATGGCTGACACACTTGTCCAGACCGGAAGTAGAGAAGAGAATAAGAGGTTTTGTAAAAGTACAAACTGAACAGCTATTGGGGGGTATAGAGAGGTTGGACCAGGGAATCATAAGATGCGCCCCCCCCTCCCCCAGAGACTTAGCAATTACAAGGGATCACAAAGAGAAGTATGGAGTCCCTGCCCCTCCTCCTCGGAGTCCCACCACAGGCACCTCTTCCTGGAAAAGCTGCCCGACTGTAATTAGGTAAACTTCTGAGGAAGGCTGGGGAGGAGGACGTTTGGTCTTGAGCCTGCTGGTCAGCCAGTGCCCGTCTTATGCCCACTCAGCCCCTCTTTCATCATTACTGGTGCTTTTAAAGGAGCAGAACCAGCTACTGTTTGGGTTTGGTGCGTTCTCTTCCCAGGAACCTCATATAGACCCAGCCCTGGTTACATAACTGCCTACTCCAAAACACAGGTAAGGAATCAGAGGCCCAGAGATATAAAGCAACCCTCCTGAAGCCACATAGCAGCTAGGACCCAACCTAGAACCATTCTGAACTTTACGCTTAGCCATGAGAAGATTGTATCTCCATCTTACAAAAAAAAAAAAAAAAAAATGGAGCTAAGAGCAAGAAGTTGAGCTGTTTCCCTCACTCACTGACTCCAAAGATGCTTCAAGTTTGTCTCCTGCACACTGCCATTCGGCTCTGATTCCTGGGGAAAATGGAAGGGACAATCCCTGCAAGGCTCCCAGTGGGTGACAGGAATAGTTAGAAGTCTCACAATCAATAAACGGCATTATCATTATACAAGACATGTTTTATTCTCGTTTTACATAAGAGGAACTAGACAGGTTAGGCAACAGGCTCAAGGTCACTAGGCTAATAGCTAATAGTACTGGGTTTGAACTCAGCATAATCCAGCCCCGCAACTTTCTCCTTAATCCCCTAAACTCTGCTAGGGATTTTTCCTCCTGGCTGAGCATGCCAGGAGCTACTCTGTGAAGTGTCTAACATGTTTTTCTATGCCTCCACGTTCCCCTAGATTCCCAATATGTGTGGGGGAGTGGGCCTCCTTCAGCTGCCTCTCCATCCTAGAGAAGCCACTGAACCTCACCCATGGCTTCCCAGTGCCCCTCTCTCCTAGCTCAAGAGTATGTGGGTCCTCTTCCTCTCATATCTCTGAGGTCAGCAATAGCCTCCAACAAGGCCTGGTTGCCTGGGTATATGCTCAGGTGGAGATATTGCTGTACCCAGGGCCAGCATTAGCATAAGAGCCACAACCAAAAACCATGACCCAGATACAGAGACAGAATTCCCCAGAATTCCCCAGAAGACAAAGGGAACAGAGGAGCAGGTGAACCACAGAGACAGAGGCGGGAGTCACATGTCAGACACTTAGGCCAGCTCCTTCTGAGTCATTGCCCAGCCAGAGGCTTGGTGGGGTGGAGTGGGGTGGGGTGGAGTGGGAGGAGTTGGGGAAATGGAAGGGTGGAGGTAGGAATTGGGGTGTGGGGGTCAGGGCATGGGGGGCACCCTGGTAGGAGATGGATGAAGGTTGGGTACCATCAGTTCTACTTCACCACTCCAGGAAAGGTGGTATCTGCATGACCAAGTACACTGGTGGCTCAGCTGAGGAAGGATGGGCGGTGCATATCCACTACCAGCAGGGAGGCTGTGGGTATCACAGGCTTCTTCTCAGCCTGACCCTCCCTTTACACCTGCACTGCCTGCAGTTCCCAGGGAGCCCCGCCCAGAAGAGCTAACCCCATTGTCTCACAGGCTGTGTCCAGGCCTGTTCACCTACTTTGGGTCTTAGCTTCATGAGTGTTTTGTCTAGGATGGCTTGACCTGCCTGGCCCAATCCATGCTGTGTATAAGAACTCTCTGTGTGCCTGGTATAGCTCCACCAAGCACCCCAGGAGCTGCTTGGCAACACTGTACCGTAACCCCGTGTTTTATTTTGCTTCCCTTACCATGGGATCGCTTTGGCCACAGGGTCTAACAGTACCTAGCAAACAGAATGTGCTCATTAAACACGGCTGAGCTCATAGGGGGTTAAGAAAGAACGAGGGGGAGTGCAGACGGCTAGCGTCTCATGAGACTGCCCCGAGCTGATGCCTGGCAAGAAAAAATCAGGGCACCAGCGCTGGGGCGCTGACAGAGAAGGGAGCCTGTCACCCAACTCTGTCTGAACAGGAGCCAGGTTGAGGTACAAGGTTGGGTGGGGTAGGGTGTCTTCTGCAGGGAGATGAGCCAGGTCTTAGGGCTTTGGGGGAAGCCAGAGAGAGATGACAAGTGCCAGCCACACAGCCTGCCCGTCCTGTTACAGGTGCACTTGGCTTTCAGACAAGAGTGTCACCTGCAGCCTCTTCTGGAGGAATCATCATCAGCATGGAGAGCAAAGGACAAAGTGGAAAGAAAGGAGACCCCTCAAAGGGGTCCCAAGTCCCTCCCCAGTCATCTCCCCCAAAATGGGCACCTTTGTCACAACTGTCCCCCCAGCGGACAAAGGGCCATAGGGACAAGGCAGTGAAGGCTCAGATCGGAAGCTAGGCAGATGGAAGATAGGGGAAAGAGTGTTAGGTAGATAGGGGAAAGAGTGTTAGGTACTGCACCTGGAGAGGCTGAGGCAGGAGGACATCTGGAATAGAGGACAGTCTGGGCTAGAGGGACAGTCTGGGTTAGACAGTGAGGAGACTTTGTCTCTGAAAAACAGAAGGTGGAGGGAAGAAACAGGAGGGGAAGGGGAGCAACGGTAAAAGAAAAGAACCCAGTAGGAAGGATGAAGAAGAAGGAAGCAGCCAGAGCCTGTTGGGGAGGAGAGGAAAGCAGATCAAACGGGAGAAGCACAGACCTCGGAACGAACAAACGAACGTACGAACGTACGTACTCCACAGCTTTCGAAGCCCTCCCAACCTTCACAGGAACTCGAAACAGCCCCTCAAGGTGCAATTATCCTTTTCTTCCCTTTATTTTGTTTCACTTTTTATTACGGGGAAACTTGAAAAACACACAAAGTAAACATAATGGTCTAATTGAGATCCCTGTGTGCCCATCACCGGCTCCGACGACAGCCACATTGTGCCACTCTCGCTATGATTTCACGCACTCGATTTGTATGCTTTTTTGACACGGCTTTTCTAAGAAAATCTGAATAGTAAAATGTACAAATATTAGCTGTGTGGTGCTGATAAGTGTTTATATCCAGGTGCCCACATCTCTGTCATAACACAGTACGCTACCATCTTAGTGGGAAATCCCCTCTCATTCCTTCCCAGGTAATCCACAGGCTACCACTGTT
Source organism: Mastomys natalensis (assembly GCA_021653895.1). Classification (NCBI taxonomy): domain Eukaryota; kingdom Metazoa; phylum Chordata; class Mammalia; order Rodentia; family Muridae; genus Mastomys; species Mastomys natalensis. The sequence goes on along the minus strand of JAJTUV010000975.1, from coordinate 923,944 downwards.
CCAAAGCAACACCACGTCCAACGATGGATTCATTCACTTTGCCTCCTCTAGACCTTGGAGTAAGCAGAATTACGCAGCAAGTCTTCTCACAGGCTGTCTTTGTTTCTTGAGCATCTTGGTGATTCACCTGTCTCTTGCCCGTAGCTTTTTATTCCTCCAGATGTGGACATTGGAATTCATCTCAAAGTTTTGCTGGTGAACATCTGGGTGTGTTTCCAGTGCCTGACTACTGTGTATGAGGCTCCTGTAACATCTGTCTTGGTGGGCATGCTTTCAGTTCTCCTGGGTAAATAAGTACCCAGGTGTGGAGTCACTGCATCAGACAGTATGTGTGTTTAACTTTAAAAGAAACAGTCAGACTGGCCAGATGGTTCAGCAGGAAAAGCCACTTGCTGCTAAGCCTGAGGATCTGAGCTTGGTTCTTGAGACTTAGGCGGTGGAAAAAGAAAACTGACTTCCACAAGTTGTCTTCTGACCTCTACACGAACACTGTGGCACTTGTCGGTGCCCTTGTGCATGTTCTTGCCCGTGCACGCACGCTTGTGTGTGTGTGTGTGTGTGTGTGTGTGTGTGTGTGTGTGCAGCACGCAAATAAAATGAGGAAGGATGGAAGAATGGAAGGATAGAGAAGGAAGGGAGGAAGGGAGAGAGGGAGGAAGGGAGGAAGGGGGAGGAGAAATGAGGAAGGGGAAAGGGAGGGAAAAGGGGAGGGGAGAAAGAGGGGAGAGGAAAGGGATGGGGTAAGAAAGGGAAGAAAGGGGGAAAGAGGGAGAAAAAGGAGGAAAGGGGGAAGGATGGAGGAAGGGGGAGGAAGGGAGGGAAGGAGAAACGGAGAGGGAGGGGAGAGGAAAGGGAGGGAGGGAGAGAGAGGAAAGGGGGAGGGAGGGAGAGAAGGAGGGAGGGAAAGAGGAGAGAAGAAAGGGAAAGGAAGAGAAGAAGAGTCCATTTTTTTTCAGATGTGACTGTGCTATGTGACAATAGTGGTATGTGTGCATTTAGCTTTTGTAGTTTCTTCAATTTCTTGTTGATTGTAAGCTTTTTCTTCCTCCTCCTCCCAAAATCACTTATTTTCACTTTGCCTGCATATATGTCTGTTTACTATATGTGTGCTGGTGCTGGAGGAGGCCAGAGGAGGCCTCAGATGCCCTGGAGCTGGAATTACAGACAGTTGTATCACCATGTGGGTGCTGGGTAGTGAACCAGGGTCCTCTGCTAGAGCAGCCTGCCTTCCTTCTTAGCCACTGAGCCATCTCTCCAGTAACTATAAGTGTTTCCAATGCAGCCACCAGGAGGTCTGTGGTGACCTCTCATAGTTGCTTAGGGACTATTGACGTGACACAGTGTCTCATGTGAATATTGTACCTGCTTTTCCCTTTGTGTGTGAGGACTTTCTTCAACTCTTTTACCCACTTTTAATAGGGTCACTTGCCTTTTTAGGGGATGCATGTGTGGTACATGTATAAGTTCGTTCGGGTATGAGAATGTATGTGCCCATGTGTGCACATGTGAAAGCCAAAGGTCAATGTCAGGTGTCTTCCTGGGTGGCCTTTCACCTTCTTCTCTGAGACAGGGTCAGTCTGTGACTGAGCTTTGAGCTCACTGATTGGCTGGACTGGCTGTCAGTGAGCCTGGAGCTGGCATTATAGCCAAGCACAGTCATGCCCAGTCTTCACATGGGTGCTGTGAATCCAGAGGCAGGTTCTCATACTTGGGTGGAGAGCCCTCTAACTCCAGAGCTATCACCATAGCTCCTTAATGTGGCTTCTTATGCTTCTTAATATTAATATTATTGGTGCTGGAGAGATGGCTCAGAGGTTAAGAACACTGACTGCTCTTCCAGAGGTCCTCATGTTCGAGTCCCAGCAACCACATGGTGGCTCACAGCCATCTGTAATAGGATCCGATGCCCTTTTCTGGTGTGTCTGAAGACAGTGACAGTGTACTCGTATATATTAAATGAATAATATATATTAAAAAAATATTAATATTATTAATGTTTGAGATGGACCCTAGATTTTCACACATGCTAAATTTCACCACCAAGCTATGTCCCAGCCCCTGTCATTGAATGAGACGGCTAGGAACAAGTCCTTTTCAGACATATGCTTTATGGATATTTTCTTTAACTATGTGGTCGGCCTATGTGCTTAATAGCATGCTTTTTAAGATTTATTAAAGCATACTTCACATAAGTTATATGAAATTATATAAGGCATACATGGACCAATTTAAAGTATGCCAATCTACAAGCCTTGATAAATGTGTACACTAATGAGATGCACAATCCTTTGGGCTAATGCCAGGCGCTGGACATCTCTGAACTGCTTTCTGACATTAGCTTTTCTAGACTGTCATATCAATGAGTACTTATAGCAGGATATTTTTCCTGCAAGTTGGAAAGAGCTAAGGTGGGAGGAGTAAGGAGAGGAAGAGGAGAAGGAAGAGGAGGAGCTAGGTGAGAGAGCACCAGAGAGAGGGGAACATGGAAGTGGGCGTGCACCTGTCTCTAGCAGTCAAAGGTAGTTGATATATCTAGGCTGGGTATTGGGTTACACCTCTGATTGTGTGGGCATCTTGTTACTGAGCATTACCAAATATATAAAGCCTTTGGATAATCTAAGCATTAGAATCTCATTACTACTGGGCCCAGGTGGATGGCAGGATGGTCTGGGCATTGCCCAGCCTTGTAGAGACAGCATGGAAGATTGGCAGAGCCATCTCCCACGATGGCGTCTCGTGGGTGGCAGGGCTGGCGTTTCTGGCTGGCTGTTTCTAGCTGCGGTGTGCATGTGGCCTCTGGCCACGGAACATGGCGGCTTAGATAGTTGGCTTGACCAGTGGCCGTTTTTTAAACATCTCCCATTACAGGTACTTATAGAATATAATTTTCTCTTCCTGTCCTCTTTCTCTGACCCAAGCTTTTGAGAGCCATCCATGATTTTGCTGTAAGTTCCTTTTCAATGTTCATCTTTGGATGAACCATGACTGATTTATCTATTCAACTCTTGATGGACATTTGGTCTTTGTTTCAGTTTGAAGTTGTTATACCAACTGCTATGAATTAGCTGGGCATGGTGGCTCATGCCTGTAATTCAGCACTTGGGAAGCTGAGGCAGGAGGCTTGCCACACCTGGGGTAGGTTACAGAATGAGTTCCAGGCAAGTCTGGGCTACAAAGCATAAACCTCTCTCAAAAAGAAAAAGAAAATACAAGAAAAAGAAAAATAGAAGAGGAAAGAAGGAAGGAAGAAAGGAAGGGAGGGAGGAAAGGGAAAAGAAAAGAAGGGGAAGAGAGAAAGAAAAGGAAAATGGAAAAGAAAAAACATACTATGAAGAAATGTCTTTTTTTTTCTTTTTTCCATTCTCGCGTGTGTGGAGTATACATGTGTGTATACACGTTTGCACACTGTGGGCACACATGTGTGGGTGTGAGTGCACACATGCTGTGTATACGTGCATCTAGAGCCCTGAGGATGATGACAGGAATCGTCCTTTATCCACATCTCCATTTTATTCACTGAGCCAGGGTCTCTTAATCAATCCAGAGCTCTCAGACATGGCTAGTCTCTCCCAAGTCAGATTGTTCAGGGATCCCTTGTCTCCACCTTCTGAGTCTGGAACTGCGGGCTATCACACCCACTCAGCATAAACACCGGTTCTGCGCATCCTGTCCTCACACATCTGAAGCAAATGCTTTAACCGCCGAGCTTCCAGAAATCTCTGTCTTCATGTCTTACGAATGGATACTTTGGTCATGTGACTATTTTCCATGGTGACTGTCGGCCTTGGTTTCCTGTGTCGACAGGATCTAATCAGTCTTTTTCCATTGTCGCCCTCCTGGCCCTTGCATGGCTCCCCAGTGTGATGGAGGTGCGCGTTCATCTAGTGATGAATTATGCTGGGCTTCTGTTGGGTGCTTTCCATTACCGGCTCCGTGTCTTTATGCCTTCGGCCCAGTTCTTACACAGGCTGTTTGTTTTCTTACTGAGGGAAAAGGAGATACGAGCATATATTCTAGACCCAAGTCCGTTGTTAGACACAGATTTTGCAAATGTTTTCAGGCCCCAGGATGGCTTGCCTTTCTACTTTGAGAACCATGTCTTCTAAAAAGCAGATTTTCATTTTTACAAAAGTCCAAAAGATTGTTTTTCTTATGAGTTATGCTTCCTATGTTTTTAAAAACAAAAATCTAAACTTAGGTTTAAAAGACTTTAGGCATTGAGCCAAGTTAATTTCTAGTTTTGGTACAAAATAAATTTTTTTTTTTACTATTGTCCATGGACATCCGATCTTTATTGAACCATTTGTTAAAAACTCTTGTTGAACAAAAACTATTATTTCCCCCATTAAATTACAGCATCATCTTTATGAAAAACCCATTCACTGTGTTTATAAAAACCTATTCCCAGACTCCTTTGCTCTTCCGGTCATCTAAATGACTTTTCTATGTTATAAAACACTGTCTTGGCTGTTGCCACCTTGCTATAAATCTTAAAATAAGAAACGAGGTCTCCCAAGCTTGCCCCGACAAAGTCACAAATCCAAAATGCATTTTCTGACTCGGGGCGGGACTGCATTCCCTCTGGAAGGTTCTAACTGGAAATCTAATCGTTTTTTATTTTCCTGAGACATGGTCTCGCACAACCCAGACTGCACCCAGACTTGCTGCGCAGTCAAGATGGCCGCTAACTCCTCACGCTTCTGTCTCCATCTCCCAAGCGCTGGGGTTACAAGTGTGTGCTACCACACCTGGCTCACGAGGGTCTATGAATCAGACCCAGGTTTTGTGCCTGCTGGATAAGCACTCTGCCAGTTGACCTACGTCCCCCATATCCCTGACCTTGACTGTTCGTTTTTGTTTTTGTTTTTGCAAAACAGGATGTAGTCCAGGATGGCCTGGAACTCATAGCAGCTCTCCTGCCTCAGCATCCCAAGTGCTGGGATTCCAGGTCTAAATGACCACACCCACCTAAGTTTCCTTTATTTCTGAACAACAACAACAACAAAAAAAATGTTCAATTATGTCTTTACCGCTTGCTCAAAGAGTTTCTTTTCTTCACAGAATGTCTTAGGTCCCACTGATTAAATTCAATCAACTATGCAGAATGCCAGCCTGTGTCTAGAATTTCCATTGTATGTCCACAGATCTGTCTATCTGTCCACAGATCTGTCTATCTGTCTGCCAACATAACACCATCTCAGTTCTCATTTATTTAAGATCTTAAAGCAAACCCAGTATTCACCTTTGAGGCTTGTTTTTCTTTTTTTATGGTTTATTTTTGCTTTTTTTTATACTTCCATATATTTTTCAGAATGAATATCCCCAAAAGCCTCCCAGAAATATGACAGGAATTACACTACATCTGTAGACTCATTTGTCAAAAATGATCTTCTCGGTGTTTTCACATTCATAATCAGCTTATCTCTCCCTTGGCTTGAATCTTCTACACTTCACTCTGCCATGGTTTTTCTGAGCACAGATCCTGCACATCTTTGTTGAAGATTTTCCTGACTGTTCTATTGTATATAATATACTATTGTAACAGATATATTTCTTGTGTAATCAATGACTCTTCTGAACACTAGCATACATGAATACAGTTTATTTGCATATAATGCTCTCATATTCTGCAACCTAGCTAAATTCACCTATTAGTTCAGGTAAGATTTTTATCCACATAAAATCATCACGCCATATTAAGATACATTGTTTCCTTTTTTCCCCGGTTCACTTATTTCTTTTTCTTGCCTTGTTGCTAAGGCTATATTCTCTAGCACACTTTGTAACAGCAGCAATGAAGGTGAACACCTGGCAGCTTGTCCTGGACTGTGAAGCATGTGTTAGGGGTTTTGCCAGTAATGGTGACTTTAGCTGGATTTTAAAATAAATACCCTTTATCAGACTGATTAAACTTGTATAGTGTTCCAAATTTTCCCATGAGTGGCTGAAATTGTTTTATCCAAATGATTTCTGAATACTTACTGATGTAATACCATCAGGATCCAGCTTAACCTGACTCCAGCCCCTGTGGTGGTAACTACCATTCTGTCTGCCAAGCAGCCTTGGCGTTCATTCCATATGCTAGAAGATAAACAAAGTCATTAAGGGTCCACCCAAGCATTTGGTGCCAGGCCTAGATTGTTGTTCACCTGATGCATGCCACATTAATAGGTTTTGAAAAAGCCCAGGTACATTTCCACTGACTGCAGCCCTGCTTTGTCCAGCTTGGTATATAAACCTCTTCCTCCTGCCCTGAGTTACAGGGATCCTGATTTGCTACTGCCCAAGGTACACTAATATGTACACTTTGTGCAACTCCATCTTTCTGAAGGCTCTGTAAGCCTTCCACAGGTGGTTCCTACACAGAGTCTTTCTAAAATAAATAATAACACTTTCCACTTTGATTCTGTAAGAAAGGTGGGTTACAATAACTGCTCTACCAATTTAATTCAATATGCACTGGTTTACATGGACAATCTCCTACTAAGGAAGACGAGTCCTACTGGGTTTTTTTTGTTTTGTTGTTTTGGCTTGGTTTGGTTTTGTTTTTTGTTTGTTTGTTTGTTTGTTTTGTTTTGTTTTTGTCTTACTTTATTTTGATGGGAAATACACATCAGTCCAAATTCTGAGTTCTGATCTTCTCCTGGGATACTGATGTACGCTACCACTATCTTTCATGATGACAGGCAGCACTGGAGAGCAGCACCTCCCAGTCAGCCACTGGATCAAAAGAAGAAGTGGCCAGCATTCTAACATGCAGCCACTCTGTTGCTAAGCTACAAGGTTGGTAGGTTAAGGGCATCAAATGGATTTTGTTCTGTTTTGCTTTTTGTTCTAGGTCTGTTTGGGGTTTTTTATTTTTTGTTGTTGTGAGTTTGTCTTGAGTTTTGTTTTGGGGGTTGTTGTTGTTCTTGTTGTTGTTTGGTTTTTAGGTTTTGGAGACTGAACTCATGACTTCAATCATGCTGGGGTAATTGCTCTGCCCTGACCGATAGACCCAATTCAAATACTTTCTTGACTCGGAATTTTCAACTTGTGGATGAGCTAGTGGATGAAACTCCATCTGTGAAAACTGGGGAGACAGATGGCTCAGTTGGTGGATTCCGAAGCTCAATGGGCCAATCAATCACTGTAGCAGAATTGATGAGCTTCGAGTTCAGTGAGAGACAAGTAGCTGAAATGTGATCAATTAAAGCCATCTGACCTCCGCGCACATACATACAGCCAGACATACAAGTGAACACAACATACACAGCAACAGATCCATCCGTACAGATAAAAAGTGTCTATACCCCATCCTTTGTGGATTTTGGATTTAGTTTGAAATTAAATAATATAGCTTTGTTGAGTGTGGTGGTACACTCTTTTAATCTCAGTACTCAAGAGCTGGAGGCAGAGGCGGGCAGATCTCTGTGAGTTCAAGACCAGCTTGGTCTACATAGTAAGTTCCAGAACAGCCAGGGCTTTGTAGAGAGACTCAGTCTCAAAAACTAGCAACAACAAAAACATATATATATATATATATATATATATATATATATATATATATATAGAGAGAGAGAGAGAGAGAGAGAGAGAGAGAGAGAGAGAGAGAGAGCAAGTGATATTTCACAACCATAAAAGGGTCAGTGCATTACAGAATCACAATAATTGTCAACAGGCTCCAAAGCCTAGTAATACTAAGAATTATAATCTGTACCAAATCTAATGACAGAGCTTCAAAATATGAAGCAAAAACTGACAGAGCGAAGAGGAAAAAGACAAAAGCTAAAACAGAAATTTTGAAACATCTTAAACCAAACAATGATGGTAAAGCATCAGAGTTTGCTAAAGAGCTTATAGATTTGGTGGGAGAGTTTGAGATGGGGCTGTCACTGTCACCTGGGATGGATTTGCACTCAGCAAGTAACACAAACTGACCCACCTCAGGACTTCCAGGCCCCTAGTGCTAAGATCATGGCTGTGAGTCAACACGCTGTTCAATCTTGGAAAATCTGAGACTTCTTCTTTTATCCAGTGTGTGACTTATTTTTGCTTCTTCGTGTCTGTTTTGTTTTTATTTTTGAGAAATCTCACGTATGCCAGGACCCAATCTGTAACCCCGATTAGCTTGAACTGATCTTCCTGGCTCTGCCTCCTGAGTGCTGAGTTACAGTCATGAGCCAGCACACCTCGATTTATATGACACTGGGGATCTAGTCCAGGACTTTGTGTGTGCCAGTCAAACACCCTACCAGCTGAGTTGTGTCCCCAGCCCCAGATGTGTCACGGTGAGTGTTCTATGTACTCCCTGGGGAAATGAGTTGTTCTGTGTCATATTTCAGAAATACCAATTCAGTTGAGAAATCGGGTAGTAGTATTCAGGCCTTCTGTATTCTGACTGAATTTGTGTCCAATTACACCATCAATTACCTCAAGAAGCCTAAAATCGGCAGCTGTAAATGTGAATTTCTCTATTTTTTTTCTTTTCATTCTGTCAGTTTTTGCTTCATGTATTTGAAGCTCTGTTATTAGATTTGGTACAGATTATAATTATTATTATTACAAGGCTTTGGAACACGTTGGTAATTATTGTGATTCTTTAATGCGTTTGACCCTTTTGTGGCTATGAAATATCACTTTCTCTCTGCCTTGCAATCTATTTCATCTGATACGAATATAGTTACTGCAGCTTTTATGTGAATTCTGTTTGAGTGGTAGATCCAAAAAGGAGGGAAAAGTGGGGGGAGAGGAGAGAAGGGAAGAATTTTAAGGACAAGTTAGAGATGTGTAGGAGGAGCTGACTAGCTCTCCTCAGTCTCTGCAGAAATTTAGACTGCCATCCTTTGGCAGAATTCTTTTTTTCTATGAAAGTTTAGGCTCTTTGACTGTTGGACATCTTGGTCTCCATTGATTCTGGCCTGTGGCAGAGATAAGCATCATGGCAGTAAAAGTGCACACAGAGGCGGGTCACCTCCAGTGGACAGGAAAGTAGGTCAGGAGGACACCTGTGCTGGTGGGCTCTCTCACGTCCAGGTCCCACAGCTTAGTGGAATGGTACCACACACTCAGAATGGGTCTTCCTCCTTGATTAAATATCTTTGGAAATACATCAAACACACTCGGAAGTGTGCTCTAGTGATGTCCTAGGCACATCTCAATGTAATCAGGTTGGCACACAACACTAACTGTCATGGCATCTGGTCACAGGGACGCCTATGTTACTGTTTGACTGAGTAGCTGAATACCGTGGTCAAGCCGAGTGTACCCATAAACCAATACAAATAGCATACCTTTTCCAACCTTTAGCTTCCAGATTGCATTTAAAGTGTATCTCTGGTAGTCCCTGTACACTTAGTCTTACTTCTACCTCCAGATGGCTAGCCCTTACCTTTGAATTAAAGTGTTTAATTCATCTACTTTGTATCATCAAAGGTAATTTGATGCCGTTACTGATAAGTTTTCATTTAGGCCTACTGTTTCTTATTTCTTTGTTGCTGTTGTATTTGTTTGCTTGGTTTCTTTTTCTTTATACAGGGTCTCATGTAACCCAGACTAGCCTTGAACTCTGTAGTTTCTGACGCTTGCCTCTGCTTCTCAAATGATGCGATTACAGAGGTGTGACTTCCCCAGACCAGCCCTGTCCTAACTAGCTGGCTGATGTTAGGCGTGTTATCATCCTCTGGTACACAATCCTTTCAGACAATCCACCCACCAGCTCACCTCCTAACACTTTCAGCTCTATTGTTAAGCCCATCTGATGATGGTTTTTTTATTTCATTTTTTAGTGATTCTTAGCTATAAATTTTTCATTTGTTTCTTTAAACAGCATCTATTCCTTTCCCGGGATCTCCTGCTTGTTCATTCATAATCTATATTATTTTCCTCTAAATTATCAAACATGTTGTTGTTATTAAAACAGGGTTTCAGGCTGCAACACAGGCTGGCCTCAAACTCTCAATCACTCCACCTCACTTTACAGCTGAGAGTGCAGATGTGTGCCACCAGGCCTAGATCTTGGACAGCTGCTTTAAAATCTTGATCCACTAATCACAAAAACCAGGTCATCTCAGGGCTGGGATCATCAGCTGGTGTTTTGAATGAGTACAGGTGACACTTGGCTGTGTCTTTGCATGCCCAGTGACTTCTAATTAGATATTGAGCACCACAATATGTTACAGAGACTCTAGATTCTGTTTTATTCTTCTGAAGGATCGATTTCACACCAGATGTCAGTGACTGTGGCTGGACTCGAACTCCAAACCATCTCCATTGGGGTAAGCAGGGTATGCCATCTTTGCTTGCTTTTTTTCCAGTTTGAGTTCTACATTACGTGTGTGTGTGTGTGTGTGTGTGTGTGTGTGTGTGTGTGTGTAGATTCTATAATTGCTGTCAACTGAGGTTGAGGGATTGATCCAACAAAGCTATTTTTCCATTACTAGAAGCCAAAACTTTATTATTCCTTTTGGCCCAGAGGAAATGGAGGCCAGCCATAGAAATGATGTGACTGGCACAAGTCATGTGACTAATTACCAGCTTCAGCATCCAAGTCCTGCCTCCATGCGTGATTCGGTTTGGGGAAGGGGGTCTGTCCTAGTCTGGGACGCTCCCACTGCTCTCCCTCTCCGCATCCTACAAACAGTTTTATCCTGGCTCTGATGTGCGATGTGAAGACAGGCCATCCACCAACTGAGTTTGTCTCATTTTGAAAAAATAGATCTGCTGTTGTGATTGCTTTGGCCACACCAGTGTGGTGTGCTGTTGGGGTCACTGCCATCAGTGGTACCTGGATGTAACATGTGCATTTTGGTGACCAGTTCTTCAAGAGAACAGAGGGGTGCTGCAGATAAGGTGCTGGGTTCTGAGTGGTGTAGCTCTAAACCTGCCTCATCATAGATACAAACTGCTATCGTTCCAGTCATTACCGTGTGCCACGATCAATGTAACTTGCAGTTATCGTACTGTTCTAAAGACCAATGAGAAGTATGCAGTTTGCAAGCTGTGAGGTTCACAAATGTGAGCTCTCCTCTTCCTCCTCCTCTTCCTCCTCCTCTTCCTCCTCCTCTTCCTCCTCCTCTTCCTCCTCCTCTTCCTCCTCCTCTTCCTCCTCCTCTTCCTCCTCCTCTTCCTCCTCCTCTTCCTCCTCCTCTTCCTCCTCCTCTTCCTCCTCCTCTTCCTCCTTCTTTTCTTCCTCCTTTTCCTCTTCCTCTTCCTCATCCTCTTCTTTCTCCTCCTCTTCCTCCTCCTCTTCCTCCTCCTCTTCCTCCTCCTCTTCCTCCTCCTCTTCCTCCTCCTCTTCCTCCTCCTCTTCCTCCTCCTCCTCTTCCTCCTTCTCTTCCTCCTCCTCTTCCTCCTTCTCTTCCTCCTTCTTTTCTTCTTCCTTTTCCTCCTCCTCTTCCTCCTCCTCTTCCTCCTCCTCCTCTTCCTCCTTCTCTTCCTCCTCCTCTTCCTCCTTCTCTTCCTCCTTCTTTTCTTCCTCCTTTTCCTCTTCCTCTTCCTCATCCTCTTCTTTCTCCTCCTCTTCCTTCTCCTCCTCTTCTTCTTCCTCCTCTTCCTCCTCCTCTTCTTTCTCCTCCTCTTCATCATCAGACCAGGTGAGGATGACTAGCAGTAAACCTGGCCACACAGGATAGGTTTGCTAGCATTTAGGACAGGAAGAGCTTCCAAGGATGACCTGGGAAGTAGTGACCGCACAAAGAGTATAGAAGTGACCCAAGGGACCATCCACAAACAGGAAGCTGAGAGGATTCAGAAGCCTATATGTTCAGTTCCAGGAACTAAAGTGCACAGAGAGCAGAATGGCCTATGCTCAGAGTGAGAAGCACAGCTGTGGTGGCTCACATCTGTAATCTCAGCACTCAAGAGGCTGAGGCAGAAGGATCATCACGAGTTTGTAGCCAGCCTAGGCTGCATACTGAGTTCAGACAGTCTGAGGCCCTGTCTCAGCATCAGACGGAGAAAAGCAGTCTAAGAAGGCAAGCTCTACTTGGAGAAAGATTCTGAGAGTTCAAAAGCAATCAGTGTCAGGAAGAAGACAAAGACAGATCCTGGGGACAGCTACAGACACCCCAATTCTCTCTCTGGAGGCAATTCCCAGGTGCCACAGAGGTACTTTCTACTGGGAGACAGAAGAGTTCATGAGAAAAGTACCTGGGACTTTCTGGATACAAGAAAGATAATCAAGAAGATAATCAACACATCAGACACGTACTGCATACGGCCAACCTAAATCCTGCATGGCCTCTACAGTCATTGCAGCAATAGTCACACACACACACACACATGCGCGCGCGCATGTGGCATTTATCACCATAACTGCGATTGTGTTCACAACTCTGTAAGGCCTTCACACACTTCTTCACCATTACACTTCCTTATTTGGGCTTCTAGAAGTTTATCATGAGTCAGTTCCTGAGGATGGGTTGCTTCTGATTGTGCCTTGAGATCAGAGAGCAAGAGAGACTATCTATAAATTGTGACCCTACATAGGTGCTCTCAGTATAAAAGCCTTTTGGGCCTGGCATGGAGCTGGCCAAGAACTCGGTTGTAGACATGGGGAACGTGTCTGCGGTCACAGCTTAGAGGTGGTGTGGCCAGTTTGAACAAAGCCTCAGGACAAACACATCCTAGAGTGGGAAAGGGTCCTCTGGAAAGGAAACACGGTCTAGGATCCAGTGAGTGAGATGCTTCGGAGAATGAGGAGAGGCTACGCTGCCTGTCTCCTACCAATAAGTGCACGCCACTGGGTTCTTGTCTAGTCAATAAGTTGGTATTCTTTGCCTGGTTCCCTGTTCTGACTTGTGGAGTGTCACACTAGTACCAGAGCTGGCCTTGAACTTGAAGCAATCCTCCTGCCTCAACCTCTAAGAGATCAGATTACAAGCATGAGCCACAATGCTGAACTGTTTTTATATGTTGCTGTGGCTCAGGAGACGAGTGTTGGTTTTGAGTCAGGGTCTCATTCTGAAGCCCAAGCTGGTCTTGAACTTGAAGCAATCCTTCTGCCTCAGCTTCCCAAGTGCTGGGATTTTTAGGTATGAGCCAGGATGCCCAGCTGGTGGTTTTGGTTTGTTTGTTTGTTTGTTTGTTTGTTGTTGATAGTTGGTTGGTTTTTGGCTTTTTGTGGGTGAGTAGGTTTATTGGGTTTTTTTTTTCTCTATTTGTTTGTTTTGAGTCAGAGTCTTGCTATGTAGCCCAGGCTGAGCTGGAGTTTGCAGTAACCTACCTACCTCTGCCTCCAGAATGCTCGGATTCCAGGAGTGTGTTAACACACCAGATAAATTCAATACGCATGTAGCCCTGACACCATCACCTTTGGGACATCTCTAATGTCTTTAATGTCCCTGGCTGCTGTCTCGGAGCCCCCTGGCTCACTTGGATCCATTCTCAGAATCCACAAGGATCTCCAAAACTAACCTGCCTTGTCCACCACCTCCCTCTGTTACACCCTGCCGACCTCCCTGCAGGAGCCTCCCACCGGCTTTCAGGAGGCAGACCCAAGTCGCTAAGATGACCCATAGCTGGGCAAAGTCTCACAGGCTATCACATGCTGAGCTTATGAGTAGGCGTTAAATGAATGGACGACCGACCATCTTCCACCCGTGACTTAGCTCTAAATGTCACTTTCATGGCTCCTGGCCTGGGGTAGCAAATCAAATTACTCAGTCCAAGGGAGGTCTTCCCCAAGCTATTGAAGCGGTAGGCGTCTTTTCTTTGCCTAGGTGAAATGTAGAAAGAACAGAGACAAAGAGCCAGCAAAGAGGACTTGAAGAGGGGCAGAGAGGTGAGAGGATGTGCGCCCCCGTGCGGTGAGGTGAAGCACTGCAACGTGGCTGCGGGGCCATGGGAGCGGTGGGAAGCCTGTGCCTCCCTGGCTCCCAGAGCTGATGACCTGCCTCGGCTCGCTAGGCTTTGATGACCGTCCCCCCTCCCCACAAAGGTCTGTTTTTGGGCCAGCGCCGGGATGAGTTTTATGATTGCCCTCAGATTCTCTATAGCAGGGAGAGGGCTGCTCTCAAACACATATTCCAACCAGGTCCCTGTTTTAAACCAGATTCCTCTGTTGCATGTATTGGGGGTGGGGCTTCGCCCAGGGTACGGTTTCTATCAGGGTCGGTGTTTCTATCTCTCGAGAGGTCTTGGGGGCCAGGGAGGTGCTCCCTGGGGTAGGCATCAGGCTGAATTCATACTTTTTTGTAAACCCACAGTGAGCACCGAGCAGGCAAGAGTTTGCTAACCGGGCACAGTGGCATTTTCTGTTCCCAAGTGTCTTCCGAGGCAGGCATCTGTTATCATCAATCTGGTGACAAACCAAGGGCCCAGGAGACCAACTACCCAGGATAACTCAGCTTGCAAGGAACAGGAGCAAAGGTGCCAGATACTGACAGCTCCCTGAGCTAGTGGGACTTTAAATAACTAGCTCCAAGGCAGAGACCACCCTGACAGACAAGCCTCACCCACCACAGAGCACCAGAGCAACACAGGTAGCAACAGCAGGCCTCTCCCTGGAGCCTGAGGCTAGCGGCTGCAGGGACAGCTGCTAAAATGGCAGCTCCTGTGGCTGGCAGGATTTAGATAATGAATGTCACCCCACCCCTCAACCCCTGATCCCAGAGCACCCTAAGGAAGACCTTCTTGACCCTTGTCACGGTGAAAAGAATACATTCATGGCAGTGGTGGACTGCTCTCAGCTAGCAAGAAGGGTAGGACCACTTATAGGTGAGCGTAGGTCTGTCTTGACCATATGTATATTCATAACCCTGTCGTGGTCGTTTGTATAGTATGTGCCCCACAGGACTCTGCTCTCTGGAGGTTGGATGTATATGCTCTAACCTCTGGCTAAGAATTCTGGTCTTGCACAGCAGTCGCCAACCACACTGGTTCCCCTCTTCCCAACCTCGCCCATTTCCCTAAGTCCCTATTACCACCCAGAATTGTAACTCCTTTCCCTGTCCCAGCTCTCCCTCAATCCAGCCCACAGCCCCACTCTCTATTCAAAGCCAAACACAAGAACTACCAGATGCTGGTAATAAGTATGCAGTCAGTTGGCCGGGGTTCAAATCCCACCTCTACAATCCTTAGGAGCACAGATGTCAGGACCTTAGGATCCAGGTTGCCGCCCTGCAGCTTACGCTGGCCAATGCCACGTATGATCCATCAGGGTGCCTGGCATATTGAAGTCACATCTCAGCCCCCTTACCCATCACAGATGTGTACAGACAACGGGCAAGCCCTGCCAAAGTCAGCTAGCAAAGGGTCCCCAGGAGTGGAAGCAGGTGGGGCAGGGAGACCATTGGCGCCTGAGCTCCAAGACCCATCTCCTTGGGCCAGCTCTAGCATGTTACAAGGAGAGGTCCCACCCTGCTTCTGGACAGGATCCCAGCGCAGGAGGCCACCCCACCCCCAGGGCCCTGAATCACCCATCCAGTGGCTGCTTGATTTACCCAGCTCATTCTTGGCTCTGGCTGTTCCTTTTAAGGATGAAGGGAGAAAACAAGGGCTGGTGCGGGGCCAGCTCTCCTGAAAACAGTTAGGGCACACGATCAGAGACACAGATGCATAAGGCCACACCCAACTTCCTTCTTGACCAATTTCCTGATGGTCCTCCTTGGAGAAGCATTTGCAGGGGAGGGGAAGGGAAGGTATCCAAGCCCTGGTCCCTTAGGAGACTCATATAGGGGCTTGGCGGGTGGCAAAGGGACTCAAAAGAA
The DNA here is from genome assembly GCA_021653895.1 of Mastomys natalensis. Lineage (NCBI taxonomy): Eukaryota > Metazoa > Chordata > Mammalia > Rodentia > Muridae > Mastomys > Mastomys natalensis. The sequence continues at coordinate 908,255 of JAJTUV010000975.1, read as the reverse complement.
TGAAGACAACAGTCAGCCAGGGGTGCCTGGCTAAGTCTGGAAATAGACGATTGGGGTAGCCTCTCGCTCCCTGGCCCTAACTCATGTTGCCCAGGTCACTGGGATCTCTACAGCCCGTGGTCTCCTCTTTAAGAATGGAAGGGTGACAGTCCATTTCAAATCATTCCAGGTGCCACAGATCCACTTCTTTTGTTTGTGGAGCAGACTTCCACCCACCCACCCACCCACCTTCCCCCCCAAAAAAAAACAAAAATAAATGTGGCCAATCAACTTTCTCTTGTTCTACCTGAGATGGTATATAACTCTCTTCGTCCTGGGAACCATTATCGGCTTGGGGTCCAAACTCTGCTTCCAGTAAAACACAGTAGGTTCACTTCTAACTGTGTGACACTGGGAAAGAGGTCCCCTTTCTAGCAATGGCCAGTCTTTCTTTGGCTAGTGTTCCTTACTAGACCTTGGGATAAGCATCTATCTATCCCCTTGACTGGCACAACCTGCTGGTACATCCCATTTCACAGGTGAAGAAACTGAGGCTTTGTGGGATGATGTAAGACCTTCTAATAAGTGCAACTAAAAGGTGTGAAGTAGCGATCTTGGGTCATTGCTCCTCACCGTAGGGGCTGCTGGCAAGCGTGGATGGGCTGCGACTATAGCACCTTTGCTCCCAGGCCCTTCAGTGAAACAAGGTGTAGTGCCCATTTTCACCACTGGGTGTCTCCACACCACCGCTCAACCAGCCTCCCAGGGCAAGCTCAGCCAACTCCTCCCTGCCCCGGATCTGGTTCTAGCCTATGTCCTGCTTTGTCATGGCTCTGACTCCAGCAAAGCCTGAGGACAGCTGGGTGGCCTGGAACAGAAGTCTTGCTTCCCATATAGGCCCCTAGCCTAAAGCCCTGGGTGACTTCCCCTCTGACCTTCCTCAATCCCACCATCTTTGTGATCTATTGAAAGCCTCTGGCAGCATCAAATTTCCCAAATAGCCGCAGAGAGAACTTTAAGAGCAAGGTGAAGTGCTCCCTACTGAAATTACCGTGCTCCCTAATGAAATACCGTGCTCCCTACTGAAATCCCGGCCCTAGGACAGTGGAGGCAAAAAGAGTGCCATTAGTGTGAGGCTAATCTAAGCTACATAGTTAGTTCCAGGTCAGCCTAGGCTGCAGAACAAGACCCTGAGCCAAAACTTTGAGGGGAAAATAATAATAATAATAATGAGAATAATAAAAAGAAGCAAGGGGGCATAGCAAGAAGAGAGGAAAGGAAAAAGAGAGAAAAGAAGCAACTAGGTATGATAGTTCAGACCTGTAATCCTTCCTAGTACATGGGAGGCTAAGGCAGGTGGATTGCTGAGTTTGAGACCAGCCATAACTACATAGGAAGACCCTGTTTCATAAAAAAAGAAGAAAGGAAAAACTGACAACAGAGGAAAAAGGAGCTTAAAGCTGAGGTACAGACCTATAATTCAGAACATGGGAGGTAGAGACAAGAGCAGCAAGAGATGGAGACCAGTCTGGACTACATGAGACCTTGTGTCCAGATGAGGAGGGGATGATGGGAAAGGAAGAAAAAAGAAAGAAAAGAGCCTGAGGAGACCCTGGGTCCTCTGGGAGCCTTTGTCAGCTTGGAGACAGGCTCAGGCCTTGCTCTGAGACCCCTCTCAGTCTGGCATAGTGACTGCTGGTTTCTTGTTCTTGACACCCTACATGTTCTTGAATGGCCCTCTGTGACGGTCATCAGAAGACGTGTAATGAGAGATTCCGGGAGCCCATGTAAGTGGGAGGCAGGGACACCTACGCTGGATTGATTAGCTTTTCCAAAGTCATGCCGAAGTCAGCGGTGGTCACATGAGTACAACCATTCTCCCAGAAAGCCACACTTGACTTTGGGAGGGCCTGCTTGGTGCGACCTACTCCAGGCTGCTAAGAGAAGAAAGAGCCAGGGATTCTGCGGTTAAGGAGTTCACGAGCCAGGATACTTGAAGGCTGGCTACGAACAGATCAGAACTGAAGCAGGAGGCCAGGGAAGTCTGGCTTTGATTAGGTTCCCAAGGCCATGTGGAGGACTTGACTGGAGAGACTGGCTGGTTGTGTGCAGCCACCGTGAATTCAGAGGAGAAACGGATGCTTCCTGCAATGCTTCGGGAAAGGCCACAGTTGGGGACCCCTAGCAACCTGACCAACCCCACCAGCCCCAGCCACCGCCCTGCCTCCCTGCCTGCAATATAGGATCCCCTCCACCACAAAGCCACCCCTGAGGATATACTGTCACCCCAAGGAGAGAGTCCTCTATACGCTCTCTATAGGAACTGTGTCAGGATAACCGAAGCAAGCTTGGAGGTAGCCAATCCACACCTGGCCGTCGAATCACTAGCAGCCAGCCAGTTACACATGGCATGTCCCATCTGGTCCCCAACCTAACCGCAGCATCTGGAACTGACATTAAATCGTGTCCTTTATGGTGAGGGTTTGGTTATCCTCCTAACTACGCATTTCCCACAGGCCTAAGGTCATGTAGTTAACTAAAGTCAGTGCTGGATTTGAACCCTAGACTTCTTACTCTTGAACCAGACCGGTCCTTTCTATCACCCCAGTCTGTCATCACACGGCTTCCTGGATCTTGGTTTCTTTATTAAACCAAGGATATCTATTCTGCTCTCTCTCCTCTCTCTCTTCTCTCTCTCTTCTCTCTCTCTCTTCTCTCTCTCGCAGCTGAAACGGAATGCAATGTGGATTGCGAAGGCTCTGAAACACTAAAATCATGTTGCGAATGATCAAAAGATGGCTGTACACGAGGAGGCTCTCCATGGAGCTCCCTGGGGTGGGCCAGTAGCTTGGCTCAGAGATGTAAGCAGCACTCAGCCAAAGCAAACATCCGAACATGGCTGAGCAAACATCTCTGCATTGTTAGGAGGATGGACTGTCCTCTCTACCCCAAACCCCCATAGAAGCGATTTCTCGAGTACTCCACAAAGCAGTGTGCTACATCACTGCACTGGATTCCTTCCTGCTGGGGGCTGGAGATCAGAGGGAGCAGAGTCTCGAGGTTGGCATACGATTCTGTCATCACTTTGATGAGTCCATGCTGGTTGGAAGATACCGTAAGCAATGCCTGTCAATCTTGGGATGCACATCCCTGTGGCAGCAATTCTGTTTCTAGAAATTGCACAGGAGACTGTGGATAAAACTGACACCTCAACTTCGTCTGTAAAATCAACTGGAATGCCCTTCCTTAGGAGAGGTCAAAAAAATCACCGTGGCCATGCTCTTTAATACCAGGCAAAAAGGTGAAATTATTTAGATGTTCATATAAAATAAAATAAAATGTGTGTATAAATAAAGTAGGTTTATACAAAGACCTCTAATATGTATTGTTGAAAGCTACTAGCCAAGGCTTGACCACCTAAGCCATGGATGATCCTGAAGTTCTGACTCCGCTGCCTCCACCCCTCAAGGGTCAGGGTGACAGATACATACCACCATGCCTAGCTCTGTGTTTGCTTGCTTACTTGCTTGAGGCAAGAACTCCTTGCCAAGTAGCCCAGGCTAGCCTCAAACTCATAACAATCCTCCTACCTCAGCTTTCTGAGTTCTGAGATTACAGATGTGCACCACCAAGCCTGGCTCAGAATAAAAAGCAAACAAGTAAGCAAACAAAAATGTAAATGATTCAAATATGCTTGAGAGATGGGTGGCCTTAAGTAAAGGGGGCTTATTTCTCATTCTATTCTTACACATACTACTTCTTTTAGCCAAGTAAAGGAAGAAGCGGAAAGGAGAAAGGAGAAGAGAATAACCATGAAAAATATTTTGGGGGAGTCTAACTGCATGTCTCAGCCCCACCCACTTTCCAAGTTCGAAATGTCTCCCAGCTGGGACCCACTCCAGCCTGTCTGTTTCCACTCCAGCTGTAGCCCCTGGAGGCAGCTCTCCCTCCTTCTGTGAGGACCAAGGACTCCCTTTCATGCCCAGCCACAAGAAGCATCAAGGGTCCCCTCAGAGAACCTCAGATGCTCGGACAGAGGAGGTGCCTCGTAGATCCTTTGTGAGCTCGCCCAGGGCTTGCTTTCCCATTAGATTCATGGAGGAGTGGCTATTTAAGACCCAGCTTCAAAGAGTAGAGGATTTTCAAAAATCGCTTTTGGGGAATATGCAGCTTTTATTAGAGGTGTCAGACGCTAATGAGGGCTCTGCATCTTTCCCAGCCTACAGAGTGGCTCTCTCCCTCTCGCTTCCGCCCCCACTCATTCGGCAGCCAGATACCCCTACTTTGATGAGTCAAGAGAGGTGGGGGAGTTCAAGGGACAATCCTTTCCCCTCCTCAGCCCAGAACTGCCTTCCTTTAGAAGCCGAGAGGACCCCAGAGAGCAGGGAAAGCCAAGGGCAGGGCTCCGAACAGGTTCAGACAGGTCAAAGAGGTCAGCCCCGCTGCTTGTGTCTCTGTGCAGGATTTCATCACAATGAATTAGCAAGTCTTGGGCCTGCCCTATACCACGGGGCTGACACCCTTCACGCTGTTTTGGGGACATTTGTAATGCTAGGAGTTGTATTGCATGCATGTAATCCCAGCACGTGGAAGGCTGGGGCAGGAGAATTGCTGTGAGTTGTAGGTCAATGTGATCTACATGAGAGTTGGGCCAGCCTCAGTTACATACAAGTCTCAAAAAAAAAAAAAAAAAAAAAAGGAGTTAATTGTATGGTCTTGTTTTATTTTGAGATAGGCTCTTACTATTATAGTTCAGGCTAGCCCTGACTTTGTAATCTTCCTGCCTTAGGCCCCATGCAAAACTTAAACGAGACGTTTAGTTGTATCGTTGTGAAGTTCTTTGGGTTTGTTGGATGGCTGTGGTGGTAATGGCGGTGATGATGGCGGTGTTGGGGATAGTGGTCCTGATGTTGGTGATGCTGAGAATGGAGTGAGGAAGGGATTAGCAGGTGGTAAGTGAGAACTGGAAGCAAAGAAAGAAAACGGGTTTATCTGCCCCACTATAAGGGGCAGTGAGCTGGACAGTAAAAGAGCTCAGCTCGCCAGTCGTGATGCTTTACCCCACATTTAATGTTGGTCCACGTCCCAGGTTTGAATATACAAAGTGAGCTAGAAGCGTCAGATGAATGTCCGAGCAAAGAGCATCATCCAGTTCATCTGGAATAGACAATACTCTCAAAAATACTTGCAAAAAGAATATACGCTTCAGGTTTGCATAAATGACTACAAGTGTGACCTTGCTTTAACCCATCTTTGCTTATAAAATGAGGACATTAGTTATTAATACTATCTATATTTAAACCTGTAGGTTGGACACTAGCATTGGGATATTCAGAAATACCAAGCTATTTCTCTCTCTTCCCACCAATGCTTAGGTTGGAATCCAGGGCCTTCCTCTACCTCTGAGTATCACTTCCAGCTCTGAGTTTTGTTGTCTTGTTTTTTGTTTTGAAGCAGAGTCTCACTATTTACTCCAGGCGGGCTCCAACACACCACCTCCTCTCCCTTCCTGACTGCCTCCTCAATGTTGGGATTGCGGGTATGCACCATCATACCCAGCCTTGAACTATAGGTCCTTAAGAAAAAGGACCCGTGCCTTATTCCTCCTTCAGTAAATGATGGATGGATAAAGAATTAGAGGAGTCTATGGATAGTGCCATAAGCCCTGCGGGTAATAATAAGAAAGCCAAGCTGGGCGGTGGTGGCGCACACCTTTAATCCCAGCACTTGGGAGGCAGAGGCAGGCGGATTTCTGAGTTCGAGGCTAGCCTTGGTCTACAGAGTGAGTTCCAGGACAACCTGGGCTATCCATAGAAACCCTGTCTCAAAAAAAAAAAAAAAAATGACCCTTTTGGCTCCATTTCCTGCCAAAGCATCAGTAACTGGAATGAGTTTGCTCATCGTGACAGTCATCGGGACATTCAGCCCCTTCCTTGTGTACAGGCCATCATTTCCACCACTGCTGGTCTCTGCCAGATCTCTTTTCGTCTGCCAGTAACCATGGTAACCCCAGACTGTCATTTATCAGGACCCAGTGCCCCTCTATAGCATCTCAACAATACTCCTGTATGAAAATGTAGAAGGAGTACTGTCCCGTCTGTGTACATTATTCCTGAGAACATGGCCTAGTTCCTCTATGGAGAACTGAGCTGGAAACGTGATACCTATCAGTTCTTCTCATTCAAGATCAGGTACAGCCTGCCAGTTACATGGCATCTGGAGAAAGGTCACATGTTGCCTTCCAGATGGCAACAAAGAGATCCCATCAGGCAGTGGGCTTGAGGATGTTCTATCCCATTTCTACCCAGACTTCTCTGTCTTGTTCCTCACTCCCATCCTTTCTTGAGGTCTCTTTTCCCTAACTGTCTGCCACAGAACACCGACCCACCCTTTCCAAAGACAGTGCTTCTTTATAGCCTAGAATTTGGCCAGTTGATATCATCATAGATACCATGCACTTGGTAGTACATGCCAACTCAGGAGAGCAATGGTCAATGGGCAATGTCGCTTCACTGCCTAGTAACAAGTATGTGTCTACCCATGACAAGTGTTTGTGTTTTATCCTGTGTATTAACCACCTGGATCTGACATGAGCTCTCTTCACTCTGAGTCTGCCTCTTATAAAACAGTGACCCCAGCTGAGCTCACCCAAGGAGCCCCGCCCATCCCTGTGCTTCCATGACAACAGAAGACAGAAGCATCACCACATTCATCTTGTAGTGTTCTCAGCATTTTCCATTTCAGGTTCCTGCTACACCTCTGTTTGAGGAAAGGAGGCTACCACGGGAAGTATGTTTGAGAATGAGCTGTGTGATCAGACCCTCTGTGGAAGAGGAGGGGAGGTATATGTGTTCTCAAGCTAGCGGGGGGAGGGGAGGAGGCTGAAGGGGTGGAGCCCCAGCTGGAATCTCTTATCACCCAATGAAGTTTCTAGTACTAGGACTGGGTTATATCCAATTGAGTTGTTGGCTAAAGGGGCCCCATGGAAACCCCCAAACCACCCAGATGTATTAGTGAGGGTTCTCTAGAATAATGGAACATACAGAAAGAAATATATATCAGAAGGATTTACATGTAGGCTGTGGTCCACTTAGTCTATCAATGGCTGCTATGAACGGAAAGTCCAAGAGTCCAGAATTGCTCATTCACAAGGCTGGATGTCTCAGTGGTCTTCGGTAGATGCTGGAATCCCAAAGAAGTAGGTTCGAATGACAGTAAAGGAATAAACTTACTAGCAAAAAGAGAGCAAAAGGATAAAGAGCAAACGTCTCCTTCTTCCATGGCCTTGTAAAGATTTCTAGCAGAAGGCATGGCCCAGATTAGATCTGGATGAAAGATCTAGATTAAAGATGTGTCTTTGGGGCTGAAGAGATGGTGCAGTGGTTGGGAGCACTGACTGCTCTTCCAAAGGACACAGGTTCAATTCCCAGAACCCACATGACAACTCCTAACTGTCTGTAACTTCAAAACCTGACACCCTCACAGAGATATACAGGCTGACCAAACACCAGCTCACATTTAAAAATAATAATAATAATAAATTATTAGTTAAGAAATAAACAAAGGTGTGTCTTCCAACTTTAAAGATCAGGATTAGAAATAGACCTTCCCACTACAAATTAAGCAGAAATTCCTTGCAAATGTGCTCTGTATTTTGGTGTTTTGGTTAATTCCAGATGTAGTCGAGCTGACAACCAAGAACAGCTATCACACCAGGCTATTGTCAAGACTATTGGTCGCTCTTTACAAACTGAAGTTAAGCTGAAAACAGTACCTACACAACTCATTGAACATAGGGAAGCTGGCCTGGCACCTACCTAGAGTCTTTACCCCTTCCAGTACCAGCTCATGATACTGGAAGGCACTCTGCGGATTCCAAAGGAGAAAGGTAAACACCAATCAGCTACAAACTCCTTGGTCTACAATGGTGACCTACCTACAAGACGTGCTAGTGCCAGGGTGGCACAAACTTGTAGGTAACCAACAATAGCTGATTAGCTTTAAGGCCCACTGCATGAACTAGAATCCATCCCAGACACTACTTGGGTGGCCAAGAACCTGAGACTACGTAGCCAGGAGCCTAGGGGAAAACCAAATGTTACTGCTCTGCTAAAGGAACGTAGTGATAAAATGACTCCTGTCAATAGCCTGCTTACTCAGAGATCAGTGCCTTGTCCAGCCATCATCAGAGACGCTTCCTCTCTGCCGTTGATAGGAACAAATACAGAGACCCACAATGCAATGCGCAGAGTGTGAGAAACTTTTGGAACACTCAGTCCTGAGCAGATGTCTCCATCAAATCCTCCTTCCCTTTCCTCTGGGCTCAGAGAACCCTGCAGAAGAGGAGGCAGAAAGATTGTAAGAGCCAGAGGGGATGGAAGACACCAAGGAAGCAAGGCTCTACACAGCAGGACCAACACACACCAGGCTTACAGAGACTGTGGCAACATACACAGGGCCTACATGGGTCTGGGTCTGATAGGGTTCTAGAGCTGAAAGGAGACGTGGACACCAACAAAACACAACACAACCCCCAATTAACTCAGAAACACTTACTTGCAAATAAAAAATTAGTTTCCTCCAACAGAGTATTACTGGGGTTACAAACCACTCTAAAGAGCAGGCAACGGGCCCAACATAAGACAGTCAACAGAAAGGTAGCTCAGAGGCGTCTGTGGACGAGGCGCTTCGTCTAAGAATGTTTTGTCAGGTCTGTTTTTTAACCTTACCAGTAGATCTTTTGCATATAGAATTATGCTTCCAGTATTTGTGGATTTATAGGTGTAATTTCTGTGAGTAGGGAGGCATGTGTGTCTCTGAGTCTGTGTTTCCTGTGCTGTCTCTTTGACTCTCTTTCTTGTTCCGTTGTTTTTGTTTTTTGTTTTTGTTTTCCTCTTCGAATTTGTTTGGTTTTGTTATCTTATTGTATTATTTTTTATTATTATTCTTTAGATGTCTGCTTGTTTTCTAAGGAAAGACAGAAAGGGAGGGAGACAGATTCTTAGAGGAATTGACCAAGGGAAATCGTAATTAGAATACACTGTATGAAAATAAAAACTATTTTCAATTTAAAAAAAATGGGGGAGCTAGCAGGGGTCAGGTGACCCACGTCTTTAATCCTAGCACTTGAGGCGGGAGAGGCAGGTGGGTCTCTGTGAGTTCAAGGCCAGCTAGCTTGGACTACAGGCTAACCCAGGCCAACCAGGGTTACATAGTTAGAGCTTGTCTCAAAAAAAAAAAAAAAAAAAAAAAAAAAAAAAAAAACCCAAAACCACTACTAGAGCACGTGTCCAAACCTCTGTACTCCTCAGTGTGTGTGTGTGAGTGTGTGTGAGGCAGGGGATTGATGCCGAGTGTGAGTGTGTGTGTGTGTGGTGGTGGGAGGGGGGGGGGGGAGAGAGAGAGAGAGAGAGAGAGAGAGAGGACCTTTTTGCAGTCTTCCAAGTGTATCCCTGACCATTTTGTCTTCTGATCCAACTCCCAGGAGACTGATGCATTGTTATCCCACTAAGACCCAACTCCAGGAGATGATAGCATTGTTATCCCACTAAGAAAACTGAAATCTAGACAGACATGCCCAAGGTCATAACTGGAAAAAGAATAAGTCGAGGCCAGTACACAGGTTTCCCGACCCACCTGCTTTCTTCACTTTGCCTTTAGAGAACAACTTTCTAGGCTCATTGGGAAGCCACGTTGATAGCAGGACTGTATCTGTGCCTCGTGTGCACAGCAGACCCATCTCCCTCCTTCCCGGGCAGGACGCACTGTCAACAGCCACTGGGTTTTCGGAAGCCTGAGGTCCTGTGCAGATAGCACAACTGCCTCTTATCTACTGTCAAGAAACTGAATCGTGAGACAAGATAACCCAGACCAGTAGCTAGGGACAGAGAGAGAAGAGAAGGGGAGGAAGGGAACCGGAGGACTGGTTAAAAAGTCCTTTAAGGGGTTCTCGAGAAATTACACAGGGAGTCGCAAACCGTACAAGTGCGCATGCGCACACCCTGACAGGCATGGGACGGTCATGGGATGAGCTTCGCCAGCAGGACGACCTCTGATTGGTTTCCCAGAAGGAACCTTTTGGCTATGTGGGTATAAGCCAGTCGACACATCTTTATAAGTCTCTGTCAGCTCCAAAATGAGGGGATTAGTGTTTAACCAAAGACCTCAGGAAGCTCCCTGAGCCAGCGTCTGAAGGAGATGATAAGAAAAAAAAATGCAAGCATCCAGGGAAGCAGGGTGGGAAGACTTGGGAAGCTCGGCTGATGATCTAAGAAGTCAGACTGAAGAAGGCATTCTCTAGAATTCCCAGCCGCCGAAGCTCACATTCTTTTCTCCTTACGATTCCGATGTCCAGCCCAGCTTCTCTCCCCGTTTGAGAATCTTCCCATGCATCTCCACCCTAATGTGTCTTCCAGACTCACTGAGAAGATGCTTGCAGCTGCCTCTGTTGTCCTCGTTTCCCCAGCTGGGCTCCAGGCCCAGGACTAAGCAGCTACCCACAGACACTCAGATCCAAGACAGACCGAGGCTTTGGCGTGAACCAGGCTTTGAGAGGTCAGCGGAAACAGCCTCTAGGAGAGAAGACTGGCAAAGCCGAAGGAGAGGAAGGGAAATTCAAGCTAGAAGTAGATTGTAAAGGGTCCAGGAGGGGACCGCGGGGATAGCTCAGTCGATAGAGTTTTGCCTAGCGTGCACAGAGCCCTGGTTCCATCCCTAGAACCACCTAAACAAGTTATGGTGGTGTGTGCGTGTAATACCTACAGGACTTGGGAAGTAGAGCCAAGAGGGTTGTCATGACTACAAGGCCTGGCTAGAATACATGAGACCCTGTCTCACAAGTAAATAAATAGGGCTGGAGAGGTGGCTCAGTTGGTGCACAAATGTGGGAAACTGAGTTCAATACTCAGTACCAAGTAAAATTCCAGCTCATGGTATGTACGTATCTGTAACTGCTCCCAGTGCTGGGAAAGAAGGAGACCAGAGGCTGACCAGTCAGTCTGGCCGACTCAGTGAGCTCCATATTGACTAGAGATGCTGTCTCAGAAATTAAGATGGACCCGGCAAGATGGCTCAGCAGGTAAAGATGCTTGCCGCCAACGCTGACCACCTGACAATGATCCCAGGGACCCGTATAGCAGAAGGGAAAAAAACTGACGCCTGTAATTTGTCTTCTCGTCTCCATTCACAAAGATATATACACACACACACACACATGCATGTGCACACACACACATACACACACAAGCACAAGCACATATATGTCATACATATACACACATGTACACATACATGACACACATGTATACACACAGATACACACACATGCACACACACAATGAAACTAAAGAAGTAGTAGGGTAGAAAGCAAGTGACGAATACACCGGGTGTCAATCTGTGCCCTCTACATGCACCTGCACACATAGGTGCACACACACACATACACACACTAAAGAAATAGGTTAATAGATAAGTAAATAAACGAAATAAATAAGAAGGGCCAGGTATAGACAGGACCAGGCCTGTGGCACACATTCTACTGACCCATGCGAAGGCCAAGGGCAAATCAAAAGTCAGATACTGAAGAATAGATCGGCCCACCTTGGTGGAGAGCCAGAGAAAACAGGAAAAAGGGGCTAAGAGAGAAGAGCCCCACGGGGCTGGCAAGAAGTCTGCCATTAATGAGGTGGACAGTCTGCAGCCAGAGGCACCCTGGACATCAATACAGCAGATGAGTCAGCAACCAGCAACCCAAGCTGGAGGCGTAACAAGAAGGGCTGGGACCAGCCTCTTCAGAAACCAGCGGGGGCGGTGAGCTGGGCTTCAGAAAAATCAAGGCAGCTACAGCAAGCGGACTCCATGAGAAGCTGGGGTGTTGGTGAGTCCAGCACTGTTACCTGCTCCTAGGGCGAGGGAGAGCAGGGCAACTTTGATCCTGCAGCGTGGAGCAGCACAAGGGCGGGTGGCTATCTTGGGTCAAGGAAGCCAGCCTTGGACTCTCCAGTCACCTCTTCATCATCATCATTAAAATGGACCTTCTCCACCCCCTGCTCATCCTTGTGCAACATCTGGCCCTACTTTCCCAGGACACCTCTGCACTCAGCCCCCTCTTATCCAGCAAGCTGAGATCAAGAGCTCAGATACCTTTTGTGCCCTGACTCAGCAGAAGGAGGCTGCCTCACCAAGCCAAGGAAGGCTGGGACACGCTCCTTCTGAAGGTTTCTTATGATAACCGAAGTTCTGTGCATGCCTGTGTGACCCATGAACACTGCATCCCCTCTGGGTCCTGTTCCCTGTGAGAACTGAAGGCAGCAGCATGCCAAAACTCTGTCACTCCCCCAGGCAGTCCTAGGGAGGGCCGTCGGCTCTCCAGTCTTCTAGACTCTGAGTGGATCTTTCGATGCGACTGAAACTCAGACCAGTTAAAAGAATAACTCAAGACTGCCCAGCAAGGCAGTTTCCAAGCCAGCACTATACTGATTGTCTCAGGTAGGATACACCCAGCCCAGTGGTTATTGGTTGCTAGGCTACAGATAGATGCTCTGGCAGTAAAGGTAAGAGAAACTTAATGCTGTTCACTGGCTGTTCACTGGCTGGCAGAGCCAGCACAGCTGACAAAGCTGGGCCGCCTTGCCGTGTTCTAATCCATGATGGAAGGTTGGCTCCCAAACTCATCCTGTTACCTCTCTCTCTGCCGTTGACTGTGGGTCCTAACTATAACCACAGAACCACTCCCTGGGAAGTCGCAGCGCTGCAAATTCACAGGAGAACTTTAACCAGGCAGGAAAGTGACTCCCACTCTCCCTTCGGCCCCACAGTCCTTCAGCATCCCAGTACTTAATGCAGAAGTCTGGGACACGGGAACCCTGGCAACCCTGGACACCAGCCTCCAGGCAGAATTCCGAGGAAAGTTGCCCCCACCCACCAGCCTCCACCCCAGCTTTCTCCAGTTAATTGAGATAATGACCCAACTCCCTGGGCCAGGGCCCGATTTAAGCTTAAAAGGGGCTTTGAGATGCTGGGATAAAAGGAACCAGGCTAGTATAAAGCACAGAACAAGTTGTCCCGGGAGCGGAGGCTGGCCTTCCCTAGCCCCCTGCTGAGTCACTTCCTCCCTCTTAGCTGCTTGTCACCTCTGTAATACACACACACACACACACACACACACACACACACACACCAGCTCTCCCTTTAAGGCCAGTGATGGGGTCACCCTTGATATCATGTAGTGCACGGGCCAAGCTTGGTGCTGTGAGTTCCTCAACACGGGAGGGGTGGGGGGTGCAACCGACCTCCATTCGGGTAGAGATAGCATTGCGTTCCAAGTTTCCTGAAGTCCTTTCCCAGACAGACAGCTGAGCAGTAAGAGCCCCGTGTTACTTTTTAAGAAGCCAAGGAGAGGAGGCTTCCTTTTCAAGGTCACAGGAAACATCTGAGGAGAAGCCAGACCTCCCATAGCTTGCTAATTTAAATGAACCGCTTTAGCTATCGGAGGTGTGGCTGCACGGTAGAGGCCTGGTGGTCTGGGCCTTCCAGCTATGTCTTCTAGACAGTTATCTCGCTAGTGCCTCTGAGGATCACTGATATTTTAGGAGGTTGAAGATGGAAATGAGTTTTTTCCAGAAGGTGGAGACGATGAAGACGATGGGACAGCTACTAAAGACGGAGCTGACGACCAGGTCGTCAGCTCCCCAAACCATGCTCTTTGGGGTATCTTGTTCTGAGGTGGCCACAGATCACCCACTGCACTAGTGTTCCCATTCAACATTCAGACATGAAATGAATAGTGCCTGCTTTGGGGAAGAACGTAGGCTGTAGACAAAGAAGCCGTGGCCCCTTCCCTCAGTAGAGAGGAAGCATCGGTCCACACTGTAGCTGACCAGTGTGGAAGTCAGGACAGGTAGCAGGCAGGCAGTGCGGCTGGAGGAACCCATGGGGTTGGAGACAGGAACAGTGTGGAGACTGGTTATTCAAAGAACGTATGGCTGCTCACTTGTATATGGAATTGAGACCCTTTCTCTGTTTTTTAAATATATTTGCGTGTGTCTGTGTGTGTGTGTGTGTGTGTGTGTGTGTGTGTGTACACCAAGACAAATATTTGAAGGTCACAGGACAACTTGTGGGAACTGGTTCTTTCTTATCACAAGGGTCCCAGGGATGGGAATCGAACTCAGGTTGTCAGGCTTGGTGGCAAGCACCCCTACCTACGTCTGCCTGGCTCTCCCCTTTCTGATATTAAAGCAGCTGTCCCCAACTCTGGGCTCACCATGCCATTCTAAACTAGCCAGCCTTAGCCAGCCTTCCCACTAAAAGCTTCTTTATCCCTGCAAACTGGCAACTTGAGGACCCCAGTGGGTGGGTGAATTCTTTGAAGTACCAGTTTATTTACTTGTGATATCTCCAAATCTATGCTTACTAGAAAACAATGGGAGAGCCGTTGTGAGACGTAAGGAACTCTCCACAGCAGGGGTGAATCAAACCTCAGAACCACAGGCAGGAGTCGGAATATCTTTAAAATGGGAATGTTGCTGGCTGTCCAACTGTTTGAGGTGGCTTAGGTAGAGTCTAGTCTGGAGGCAGGGGCCTCACTGCAATGACCTCTCGGGGTGGCTTTAGGTTTGGGCAGATCTGAAGGATACCAAGAGAATACCAGAGTAGAGGTGTGAGCGCCCGTGGGTTGTTTTTCCTCTTTTTTTCTGGGCACTGGCATGGAAGGGGACCTCCCTCCTCCTGGCACTGGTCCTTGCTGGGGCGCCCGGCTCCAGCTTGTTAGGTTTAACTGGAGCCATTTCCTTTGAACTCAGCTTGAATTAGCGTCACCATGGTGATGGATCAGGGTTTTCACAAGTCGACCTGGTCTTCACCTCTTAAGCAATTAGTTCGAAGAAGAAAAGGAGGAGGATGGAGGGGCGGTGGGGGGGGAGATAAGTAAAAGGAGGATGGGGAGTGAGTAAAAAGTAGCAGAGAAAATGGTGAGGAGGGGGGATGGGTCAGTAAAAGGTAGAGGGAGAAAATAAAGAGGAGGAAAAAGAAGGGGAAGGAGTTAGAAAAATAATGGGGCAGAGAACGAGAAAATGGAGGCTGGAATGTGAGAAGGCCGGGGAAGATGGAGCGGGAGGGAAGAGATGGAGCACTCCACCCAACCCTGCAGACTAAACAACCTACTTTACCCTGGCTTTCCTTTCCCAACCCTTCCGATGGCCCCCTCTATCGGGAGACGAGGGGGGGGGGGCGGAGGCAAGAGAACAAGATAATTCGGTCCATCAGGCAGAACGCACTGTTTCTACAAAACCCCAAACATAGACATTGGACTCTTTTATTTTAAGTTTGTATTTATTTGCTTATTTAGTGTGTGTGTGTGTGTGTGTGTGTGTGTGTGTGTGTGCAGGCACCAGCACCTGTGACTCGTGGTCAGAGAACACCTGTGGATCGTTACCAACACTAATTCTTCCACTCCATGAATATGGTATAGCTTATAAATTGTTTGCGTGATCTTCACATTTTCATTCATATTTTATAATTTTTTTTTTGTATTCAAGTCTTACAACTCCCTGGGTAAATTTAATCCTAACTATTTCTGTAGTTATTGTAAATGGTATGTGTTTAGTTTCTGACCCAGGGACAAAGGACCGGGGTGCATATTTTACATATCAAAGCAGACCTGGCCTCCAGGTTCTCCAGAATCCCTCCTATCTGGCATACCCTGCTCCCAATCCTGAAGTTTGCTGCCCAGGGGTTGGGGTGCCCTTCCCCAGAGGCTCTTCCTTATATAATCCAGAAATTTTGCTCCCTTCTTCCTCCTCCCCCTCTTTCCCCTCTTCTCCTTCCCCCCATCCTCCTCTTCTCTCTCTGAGTGCGTGCCCTTTCTCTCTTTCTTTTCTCCTCCCTCATCCTTCTCTTCTCGTGGCAACTCCCCTAGCCTCGATCTGTGGGACCAGTGAACCTGGACCCAAGAGCAGCCTCCCAATAAACCCGCCTTGAATACAATCTAATCTGTCTTGAATTGGTCCATTTCAATTCAAGAAGGAATAACCTATCAGTATAATTCTCTTAGTATTCCTGTATTTCTTTTCCGCATAATTCATTTTTAATGTATTATAGTTAAATTCATTTAGTTGACTTCTTTCTTTCTTTTTTTCTTGTTTTTGGTGTTTTTGTTTGTTTGTTTTCAAAACAAGGTTTCTCTGTGTAGTCCTGGCTGTCTGGGAACAGAACTCACTCTATAGACCAGACTGGCCTCGAACTCAGAGATCTGCCTACCTCTGCCTTCCAAGTGCTGGGATCAAAGGTGTGAGGTGTGCTACCACGCCCTGGCCTTACTTAGTTTATTGTGTGTGAGTATGATGTGGATAAGCTTGTAGGTCGGGACAGCTTCAAGAGTCGGCTCTCTTGTTCCACTATGTGGATCCTAGGGCTCTAACTCACATAGTCAAGGTTGGCAGCAGGTACCTTTACCTGCTAATGGGCTTCATCAGCCCTGCTTGACTCTAATAAACATAGATGTGCCACCAGTTCTTGGGTTTGCACATGCACGTGTGGGTGGCCAGGGGGCGCTAGTGATCAAACTCAGAACCACTGAGCTACATTCTCAGCCCTCGGTATTTTGGAGACTGAGTCTCACCGTAGAGCTCAGGCTTGCCTAAACACGTCATTCTCCTGCCTCCGTCTATCTCTCAAGTCCTATGGTCACAGGCACAGGCTACCACATCCAGTTGCTACTGCTTTTTTGTGTATGGATTTTGTATCCTGAACCTTACTGTCTTATTACTATCATCATTATTATTATTAATTACTCAAAACAGTTGTGTAATTTCCTTAGAGATTCCTATATGGAAGTCCTTGGCACCAACAGTGACTCGCCCTTCTTTCTTTCCTAGCTGGACACCTTTCATTTCTATCTCTTGTCTGACTGCCTGGCACTTGGGTTGCAACCCTTTCCTTCTGCAAAAATCAGGGAACAGGGCCAGGATTCTGAGAATGAGGAAGTGTCTTGAACCCCTGTGTATTGGTCCTCTCACCTCAGGCAAGACATTGTCCCCATAAAATATGCCAGAGCTGGCTTCCCCTAGGTGGAAGGAGATAGGACACCATGTGCTCAGAGACCCTTGAGACAGACTCCATGTGACTGGTCTCTGGGAGGTCACTGCTTGCCTGCTAATAGCATCGCTCACCCAACTGAGAGCCTCAAGAAGGTAGTAGCATCATTGTGAGATTCCCAAACGCTAGCACAGTGCCTGGCATGGATGGCACAGGCAATGAGGCATTTTTCAGGAAAAAGAATGGATGGATGGATGGATGGACGGACGGACGAATGGACGGGTGGACGGACGGACAGACGGACGGATGGATGGATGGATGGTGCTTATTTCCCCTAAACGACTTAAGCATCAAGAAACAGGAATAGAACATGGGAATCTACCAGAACTTGATGCAAGGTAAATCTCCCTTTTTTAAGACTCAGTCCTCTGAGACTGGGTCTCATACCCAGCCCGTATTTCTCTGCTTTTGGTGAAATGCCCTCCAGCTGGGAATCAGCAAGTCCTTGCACTATGATCTGTGAAGGGGAAATAATGATAGAACCCACCTTCTCTGGTTATGAGGATTAAATAGGGCTAAATAGGCTCATCCTTGTAGAGACTTAGCCTGTCCAGGACAGCAAGAGTTACTCTGCACTAGCTGTTACTACGTCCTATGCAGCCTTGGTTTTCCCACATGTAAAAATGGAAGCAAAGGATCTTGGGAGATGGCTAGACCAGTAAACAACTTAACCATACAAGCATGAAACCTTTTGACCAGTTCCCAGGTCAAAGGTTGAGTGCAAACAGTGCGTACGAGTCACCCCAGGGGCTAGGGAGGGGACACAGGAAGGTTGAGAGCATCTCCTCCATGAACCAGCTCCATGAATCAGTGGGCTCCAGATTCAGAGAAAGACCCTGCATTATCAGAAAAATAAGCTACAAGTAACTAAGAAAGATATTCAATGTCAGCCTTTATCTGCATGTGCACATACATGTATGTGTGTGCATATATACATGTACACACACGAATCTATGAACATGTTCTCTCTCTCTCTCTCAAACACAAACACACACACACACACCACACACACACACACACACACACACACAATCTGGCCAGGCCTAGTGGTACAGGCCTGTGATTCCAGCTTCTCAGAAAGCTGAGGTAGGAGGCATGACAGGTTCAAGACCTCCCGGACAACAAGGTGAGTTCAAATCCAGTGTAAGCAAGTTAGTAAGACTTGCATAGCATATAGAAGAAAATGAGTGGACGTCAAACCCACTCTTGGCACCTCCATTTTACTCATTTTTCATTTAGTTTCAGTGCTCAGGATTGAACCTAGGACCTCAGGCATGTCAGACAAGTCCTCTCCCACTGAGCTGAGTCCTCGGCTTTTTTAATTATTTATATCGGGACAGACTTGCACAAAGTCACCTGGGCTGGCTTTTCCTTTCTTCCCTGACTCTCTCTCTCTCTGGCTCCCTTCCATGCATGCCCCCTCTATCCCATACTCTTCCAGCCCTGGTCCCGTCCTGTCTCTTCTTCTCATTCCTGTCTTTGACCTCTCCATCCATCTCTCCCTCCCTTTTCCTCTTCGGCTGCTGTTCTAAAAAGAAATCTTTCTAAATACGCCAAAAATGTACTCACCCCCAAGGACCCTGCTCAAGCACAAAGGGCTGGTTCTTTCTGACTGCTCCGTGCAGCCTCTTCCTTGCCCACTGCCTTTGAATCGTGGCCTCATTCGCATGACTGGAAGGGCTAACGGGACATTTTCCCATGTGTCTGGTGGGAAGGCAGCTAGGGGGTGGGTGAGCTGGGTGAGAAGGGAGAAACAGGCAGCGTAGGGATCTTCCCCCAAATTCTGGCTCATCCACAGGAGGAAAAACAAACTGCTTGTACCAATTCCTGGGAACCTAACGAATTCTATCAGATATCTAGGAAAGATTCAAACCAGAATCCGGAACACTATATAGACCAGAGGGGCAGCCACCACGCTCATGGATGGGTCTCAAAAACATAAGGGGTGGTGGGATGTAGCTCAGCTAGTTAGATGTCTCCTTAGTGTGCTTGAGGAAGCTCAATCCCCAGGACCCAATAAATGATCATGGAGAGTGGCAAAAGCCTGTAATCCCAGCACTCAGGAAGATCAGAAGCTCAGGATCATTGTTGACAATAGGACAAGTTCAAGGCCAGCCTGGGCTACTTGCGATCCTGTCTAAATAAAATAAACATGGCCGTTTGGCCGTCTTCCTAAAACATCTTGGGGATGTTTCTTAGATAGGGCTGGTTGCCTGGGAGAACCCCTGGATGGGAACGCCAAAGGTTTTTGAGGGAGCTATGCTGGGAGCAGACAGGGTTTCTCTCTCTCTCTCTCTCTCTCTCTCTCTCTCTCTCTCTCTCTCTCTCTCTCTGTGTGTGTGTGTGTGTGTGTGTGTGTGTGTGTGTGTGTACCTGTCTCTCTGTCTCTGTCTCTCTCATACACACACACACACACTACCCCCTTCACTCACTTTTACCCTGTGCCCTTTGGCCAAGTTCCTGGTCCAGGAGCATTGACCTCGGGCACATGCCGCTTTCCCTCAGATGACCTTGTCCCAGCTGGGTCCAGAAGAAAACATGCCTCTGACGTACTTGCACTTAGGGTCAGGGGCTCTGAGGGTGAAGCAGGGACAAAGGGGAGATCCCATGGCCTTGCAGTCCCAGGCACACACAGCGCAGCCCTGTTCCAGAGAGTGACAGACACAGCCTAGGCTCTGCCTCTCCAGCTGTGGACAAGCCCAGGAAGAAAAAGGTAGTTCATCTAGGCCTTGGCCTCAGCATTTGCCTGCTCTCATAGTTTCATATGCTACATCAACCAATTTCTTTCATGAGTCTTCAGGAGCCCCACCCCCATGCCCCACCCTGCAGCAGCTGGGCCCCTGGAAGTCTGTGGTGTTTCCGAGTTAATCAAAAACTCCTGTACTTTGCTCTTGAACTGCAGCCTTCATTCCTTTGTCCTCGGGGCAGTGAGGTCAGCTAGCTCTTCCCTGGCTCTCATCTGCTTTCAGGAGAGTGAAAGGGGAATGTAAAGGGAGGAAACAAATGGACTTAGCACCATCCACCAGGGGACTCTGCTAAATGTCTGGGTATTCTGAAGACACTGGTTTCTAAGCTGTCCCACTGAGTGAAGTCTCCATTTTGCATTTAGGAAGAACGAGGCGTAAAACTTTGAAACAATAGATTTCTTGTCTCACGTGTAGGCACTCGGACATAAGAGTTGAGGCTTAGGGGTAGTAGCTCTGTTAGTCGAGGGCTTGCTTAACTTGTACAAAGCTCTGGCTTGGATGTCCAGCACGCTATAAAACGGGTGTGGTTGCACACAGCTGTAATCTCAGCACTGGGGAAGTAGAGGCAAGAGGAGCAGAAGTTCAAGGTTATCCTCTAACCACATAGTGAATTTGAGGCCAGCCTGTGCTGTGTGAAACTCTGTCCCATACCAAAACAAAAAGCCAAAGATAGACCAGTAATGCTGTTTAGTAAGTCAAGGTGCTTGCCACCCGGCGTGATGGTCTGAGTTCAATGCCTGGACCCCATATGGCCATTTCAAGTTGTCCTTTGATTTCCACATATAGGCTGTGGCTTACACACACACATACACGCACATGCACACGCACACACAATGCAATTTTTTAAAAGAAAAAATTACCCTGATTTAAAAAACAAAAAAGCTTTGAGGGGCTGGAGAAATGGTTCAGTGGTTAAGAGTACATGAAGGCTCACAACCATCTGTAACTTCAGGGGGTTCAACAACATTTTCAGGCCTTCACAGACACCAGGCACACGCACCACACGATGTTCAGACAGGCTTGCAGCCAAAAACACCCATATACATAAAACAAAGGCTAAAAAGAAAAGCTTCGAGGTGTCCAGTGGAATTTGAAGGTGTTTCTAGCTCATGGTTGGGTTAGAAGACTCCCAAATTACCCATAGACTATGAACAGAAACTTCAGGGGTCCAGCCTGCCATACAGGGTCTGCAGTGGCCTAGGCTCCTTGCCAGAGGAGGCATGGGGGCTGGGGGGCTGGGAAGGCTTGAGAGATCAGAACTCCTTTGGCCTTTAGGCCTCCACTGAGACTAGCCTGTCCATGGAGGAGGAGTGTTGAAGAAGAGGCTAAAAAACTGCTCTGGAGCCCCGGAGAATCCTGGTGTGGACTGAAAGAGAAGGAGTCTGGTATTTACTGCTGGAGAGGCCAAGGAACTCAGTCTCCTGCGGGCCTAACTGGGTCTTCAAATGGATTCCCAGCAGAATCAAGTGAGTCTAGGTATCTGACTCTGTCCTGACCCTCCATCATCTGCTTCCCTTGGTCCCTCCTGTCCACCGTCCCCTAGTTCCCTTTCCTTCCACTTACCCCTCCTCTCTTCTCTCTCCCTTCTGCTGCCTCTGCCAGCCCTCCCCCACCTCCCCTAAAGAATACATTCCTAGCCTGACCAAGAAAATTGGTTGGAATCCAGGAGGCTCTCGGGACTGAGAGAGAAGGAACCCAAAGAATGAGGGAGACAGAAGGAGGCTTCACAATGGGGATCAAAGGAATCAATGCTCTTTGGCAACTGGAAGGATAAGACTGCCCAGACACATGGCCCCAGGAACATTCACGTCTTCTGGGAATATGTTGGGTGTAAATCAGGTGGGGGGTCCCTCCAATTTTTTTATCTGTCCCTTCTCTGCAGAGGGGGACATAGCAGCCTTAAGGAGTAGACTCTGTTATGGAAAGAACACGCTAGGCAAGATCAGGACCTTCCCCGAGCTGGAAGTACCCAAGTTTCCCAGGGGAGGGCAGGCCTTTGCTAAGATTGAGTGAGCAGGCCCTGACCAGTTTGGGGTGGGTTTCTGTGGGTGGCTGGAAGTGAGTCACACCTTCTCCTGGGCTGCATAGTTCTGCGTGGGTTTGCTGAGTAAGCAACATGTCTAAGGCTGGTGATTGGCTGAAGGGTGATGCTCACGAAAACCACGAGGGCTCCTTAGAGTTGGGGCGCTATGGATAAATGTCCTATTCGAAGTCAAAAATGTCCTCGTGTGCCGTTCTTACCCTACTGAAACCCAGTGTGTGTGAGAGAGTAGTCTGTGAGTGCAGAGGTATGCAGATACAGACAGTGAGGGGCTGTTTATAGAAACAGGACCCAACTGATAAGACAGTCTTGAAGAGATAGGGAAACTCTTTGCGGGCAGAGGTAGGTACCATGTGCTCCAAATTCCCACACACTCCAGTTCCTGGGTTTCCAGATGTCCCAGGCAAACTGTGCACAGATGTGTGCCTCTGCTATAGCCATAAACAGACCTCCCAGGATTTTTCCAAAGGAAATGTGGAAATATTTTGGTGTCTGATCTGGGCGGCAGGGAAGAGTGGGGATGGGGCTTGAGAATGATGCTTCCAACCTGAGGGGCTGAGGAGGCAACGGTGCTAAGGAGGCTCCCAAGAACCAGAGCGCAGAAGGCTCTGATGGCTTCCAGCTCTACTTTCTCACCGGAGCCTCAACCCACCCTCCTTGAGAAAAGAGACCCAGCAGCTAGGAATCCCCTCATCCCCAATCCCTCATTCCCTCTATCCTCCCTGCCCCCATCCCCGGACCCACTCCCACCCTATCCCTCCACCTCCCCTCCCCGCCCAAACCCAGGATGAAGCTCTGCCCTTCTTTCTAAGTTCTCCACAGTCCAGGCTGGAAGGCATCAGGCTCCAGGATGCAGCCTGAGCCCCGCCCACCTGCCACTGCACACACCACCAACCCTCCCCCACCGATTGCACACACACCCACACCCACCACTCACCCCACTGCAACACACACACACATGCACACACACACCCTCATTTTCTTTCTCATTTCAGTTCAGAGCCGTCATAGCCACCTTACGCATGCTCCCAGACATGTCCCGTCTTTTGTTATTGCTACACATGTTGTTCCCGCTCACAAACCACACAGATTGCAGCTAGCAGGATGGTTCCCTGGGTCAAGGACTTGTCACCAAGCCTGAGGACCTGAGGTCAAGCCCTAGAACCCACGTGGTGGTGGAAGAGGAGGCTCCTCAATGTTGTGCTTGTGCGCATGCCCTCTCTCTCTCTCTCTCTCTCTCTCTCTCTCTCTCACTCTCTCTCGCTCTCTCGCTCTCTCTCTCTCATACACACATATAACAGTAATTATTTTAATTGCAAAAAATATCTCATAGTGTTTTGGTGTTTTAAGTAAGTTTACAATTTGGGGGCTAGGCTGCGCTCAGCTGTCCTGTTGGTCAGAATTTAGGATACTCTAAACCACGTACTACCCCAAAACACCCAGATTCCACCCTCTACCTCCACAGCGCCTCTGAGTACATACTCCAGAATCGACTCCCTTCACCAGAGTACAGTTCTAGACCATTCTAGATCAAGGGATTCCATGATACTAATCTCTGGCAGCCCCTCGGGGCACATATTTAAAGGTTTAAAAGAATTTGGCAAGCTAGGTGGTGGCGGCACACACCTTCAATCCCAGCCTTTGGGAGGCAGAGGTAGGCTGATCTCTGAGCTGCAGGCCAGCCTGGTCTACAAGGCAAGTTCCGAGACAGCCAGGGCTACACAGAGAAACCTTATCTCACAAAATAAAACAGAGGAGAAGGAGGAGGAGGAAGAGTAGGAGGAGGAGGAAAAGGGAAGAGAAGGAGGAGGAGGAGGAAAAGAAGGAGAATTTGTCCCAGGCTGGCTTCCCTCCTTAGCTTCAGAACCTCAGACTAGCCAATGGGATATACTGACACACAAAAGCCTGGTCTTTGGGAAAGGAGGATACAGAACAGAGGCAGTATGCCTTCATATGAAGTATGCTGGAAGGAAGGTCCCAACGGATACAAGAAGCACCTTAGCCACCCATTCCTTCCTTGTAGTCTTTGTTACACCGGAGTATGGGTCAAGTCAGTCCCTGTGTCATACTCTTTATAAAGAGTAGCTCACTGGCTCTGGGGTCACAGAGCTGGTGGCTTCAGTGGAGACAGACAGAACTGAGGGAACACGTGGCTGCACTATTGGAAGATTTCACTGGAAACTTGCCCTGACTGGAGGAGACTTTTTAACTCAGCAAACACATCTGGAAATGCCTACAAGTCCCTGTCAGGAGATCCAGGGTGTGTGTTCGGGGTTTTAACTGGGCTGATCCGTGTGTGCCGTTTGGAGAAGACCCATTAAAAGACTCCTAGCCTTCCAGCTCCTAGGCCTAGAGTTCAAAGCTTGAGGCCATCTCAGAGAGGCCATGCTGTCTGTAGAGGCCTAGTCTGAGCAGGGAGACACGCTCTGAAACTGCTTGAATCAGCTGCCTCACTCTCCCAGAGCAGGGACAAGGCAGCAGAGAGCACAGGGTGGTCGAGGGACAAGCCCTTGATTCAGAGCTGCAGCTAGAGCCCCATCTGGAAGGATGTGTCTAAGTCCAGCACTTGGGAGAGGGAGGGCTATGAGATTGTCCAGTGGGTAAAGGCATCTGTTTGGGTTTGATCCCTGGAAGCCATGGTGGGAGGAGAAAACCGACTCTTGAATATTGTCCTCCGACCTCTACACATGCACTGTGGCACATGCACAAAAACATACGCACATACATACGTACATACACACACACACACACACACACATACATACATACACACACACACATCAAAGTTAACCCACATTCATCATAATAACTGTTCATACTCAATGATAAAAATCTAAGTTTTTATTAAGATTTATTTATTTTATATATATGAGTACACTGTCACTGTCTTCAGACACCAGAAGAGGGCATCAGATCCCCATTACAGATGGTTGTGAGCCACCATGTGGTTGCTGGGAATTGAATTCAGGACCTCTGGAAGAGCAGTCAGTGTTTTAACCTCTGAGCCATCTCTCCAGCCCAAAATTTAAGTTTTCAAAAGAGCAGGTGAGATGGCTCAGTGGGTAAAAGTTCCTACAGCTTAAGTTTGACTAGCAGACTTGGGTCTCCAGAATTCACATAAAGGCAGAAGAAGAAAAGCAATCAAACCTCCACGCATATACTATAGCAAGCACATACCTCTCTCTCTCTCTCTCTCTCTCTCTCTCTCTCTCTACACACACCTACACACACACACACACACACACACACGTGTACACTTACTTTTAAATTATTCATTTAAAATAGAATAACCCTTCAGCCTGAACCTGGTCCCTGGGCTGCTCTGTCACCTTGGGTAAAGCTCAGGTCCACTTTCCACACCACACTCTCCTCATCTGCGACATGGAGAAAAACCAAGCCGTTTGCTGCTCACTGTGACGCGGCGCGGTGGGAAGTGGGACCAGAGAGGCCGGTGTTTAGAATTCGGGAGGCTCTTCCTTCTCAGCTACCAGGGACCAATTCTACCGTGATGGATCCAGGTGACCATCAATTGCCTCTTCACTAAGACTCTTTCAAACTCTGCATTTGGCTGTTCTTGCTCCCTGGAGCCTTCCCCTCCGCAGGCAGGGACAGAGGCTGGGACTCCCGGACACCCAGGGCAGGAAGGACTCAAGTCATAAGCTCCATATGTGAGGGTGCAAGAGCTGACACAGTGGTGCAGACAAGAAGCAGCACCTCCTTCACTTCGTTCTTTATTTTCATTCATTTAATTGCTCCATTGGAAATACTTAGAGAGCCATGACTCTATGCCAGACGCTGTACTAGGTATTGGGAATTCAGATGCTATTGTGAATACAGGTGCAGGTATGTTCACAGCCTCCTGGAAGAAAATGACAGGTTCCCACACTGTGTAAGATGTGCTGAGACAGCAGGAGCATTGAGTGCCACTGTGAGGCACAGAGGTCAGACTGCACCCAGCGAGGTGGGACAGGTCTCCCCTTAGACACTACAGAAGACTTGCTGAGATGAGGAAAAAACACAGCAGTTTCTCGATGCCCCACAGCTTAGAGGGTGGCACAAAGAAAATACACCCGACAGAAAGGTTCCAGGGTGGGATAATTAATATTTTGCCAAGAGGGAAAATACAAGTTGTAATGCTCACATGTATATACACAAAAAGCTCAGAGAAAACAAGCTGGGATTCTTCCCACAGAAATTAAAAAGGAGAGAGACAGAGAGAGACAGAGAGACAGAGACAGAAAGGGACAGAGAGAGAGAAAGAGAGAGAGAGACACACACAAAGAGAGAGAGACAGAGAGAGAGAGGGAGAGAGAGAGAAAGAGAGACACAAAGAGAGAGAGACAGAGAGAGAGAGGTAGAGAGAGACACACACAAAGAGAGAGAGACAGAGAGAGAGAGAAAGAGAGACACAAAGAGAGAGAGACAGAGAGAGAGAGGGAGAGAGAGAGAGATGGGCAGTTACAGGGCACTTTCTTCTGAAAGACCATTCCCTACAAAATGAGACCCACTCTACTACCGAGCCACTCCACCACACGACCACCATCTTAGGGTTTTATTGCTATGAAGGGACATCATGGCTTACAGCTTCAGAGTTCATTATTGTCACTGCGCAAGCATGGAGGCATGCAGGCAGACATGGTACTGGGAGTTCTACATCTAGTTCTGCAGGCAGCAGGAGACAGACTGACTCTCAGTGTCTTCTTTAGGGTTTTATTGTTGTGAATAGATCCCATGACCAAGTCAACTCTTTGTTTGTTTGTTTGTTTGTTTATTTGTTTGTTTTTTCAAGACAGGGTTTCTCTGTGTAGCCCTGGCTGTCCTGGAACTCACTCTGTAGACCAGGATGGCCTCGAACTCAGAAATCCACCTGCCTCTGCCTCCCAAGTGCTGAGATTAAAGGTGTGAGCCACCACTGCCCGGCAAGGGAGTTACTTAGTTGCGAACTGTAGATATATGTATAAAATAGCTGAGTGACAGGCAAAGCTGAGCACGCCATCATTCGAAGATACCTGAGAGGGTATCAAGGGAGCACTTAGTAGGTCCACCAGGACCAAAGTGATATCAGCTAATTTTTGCTTCCAGATGCCCTCCCAGGTCCACCATTCCTCAGCAGAAGGGGTGGGTCTAGCATTGGGCTTCTTCTCATAGAGAATATGTCAAGGGTAGAATGGTATTGTTGTATACAAGGCTACAGTACATAAGCCTAGCAACCTGAGTTGAATCCCTGAAACCTGTGCAAAGGTAAAAGGAAAAAAAATGATTGTGAAGTAATTCTCTGATCACCACATGTGTGCCATGACACATACGCCCCTCAATGCGTGCACACGCGAGCGCACACACATACACACACACACCCCACCCCACACCACACACCACATACTGCATTCTGTTGCTCCTTTCTGTCTCGGGTGGGGCTCCTGGGAGCAGAACTTTGCATTTGCTTGCTAGGGAAGAAGCAGGCTTGTGCTTCTTGTCATCAAGGCCTTCATAGCTCTGTCGAGAGTGCTCCAGCCTGGGCCTATATAGACAGCTCATATTCAAGCAAAGAGGCCAGGACTCTTTCCAAATCAATCACTGGAAATAAGCGGTCCATCCCACTTCCACAGGAAGTATGACCTTGACCAGCTCCCATCAGCACAGAACCACTCTGAGGAAGGAACATGGCAATTCGAGGTTTCCTTCAAAACCTGTGGGGTTATCACAACAGGGAACCCACACGCGGATCCCTGCACCCCAAGGACTTGAAAGAGGGGTAGCAGGTGAGCAGTTTGTGGCCTGAACCCCACAAACATGCTCCACTTGAGGGAAGTTGAACTCAGACCCGGCCTTCACAAGAGCTCCTGGAGGCCCTTGGGTCTCAGGACAGGTGGCAGACATCACACCCTGGGTGGTCCCTATGTGTCCCACCTGGCCTGACGGGGAAGCAGGAGATCTTCTGCTCCCCTCCAACTCAAGCTCCTGCCCCCAGGAAGTCTTAGGTGCCACATTCATCCAGGAGAACCCCTGAAGCATCCCTTAAGTTAGCTGGGCCTCCTCCAGCATCAAGTGTATCTGTTTGACTACCCACAGCATCAGGCCACACCCTCCGTCAGGCCACACCCTCCGTCAGGCCACACCTCCTCCCCAAACCCGCCTTTCTGAGCGCCATTTCTGGATGTTCCCAGCACTTTGCTCATTTTCTTTTTTTTTTTTTTTTTTTTTTTTTTTTTTTGGTTTTTTCGAGACAGGGTTTCTCTGTGTAGCCCGGGCTGTCCTGGAACTCACTCTGTAGACCAGGCTGGCCTCGAACTCAGCACTTTGCTCATTTTCAGCTGATGGTGCTAGGCCTTTCAGCCTGGGCCACATGACTTGGACTGACACCTGCTGGTTAGTGTTTCTGTCAACTTGACACAAGATTGGGTCTTCTGGCCGGGCGGTGTGTGGCGCACGCCTTTAATCCCAGCACTTGGGAGGCAGAGGCAGGCGGATTTCTGAGTTCGAGGCCAGCCTGGTCTACTGAGTGAGTTCCAGGACAGCCCGGGCTATACAGAGAAACCCTGTCTCGAAAAAAACAAAAAAAAAAAAAAAAAACATTGGGTCTTCTGAGAGGAGGGAACCTCGAATGAGACAATGCCTCCATCAGACTGGCCCTGTAGGCAAGCCTGTGGGGCATTTTCGTGATTAAGGGTTGACGAGGGAAGGCCCAGCCCACTGGGGACAGTGTCACCCTGGGTAGGTGATTGGGGCAAGCCAAGCAAGCCACAAGAATAATGCGGTGAGAGTGGTCCTCCATGGCCTCCGCTTCAGTTCCTGCCTCCAGATTTCTGCCTTGAGTTCCCCCTGCCTTTCCTTTATGGGGAACTTCTGAATTGTAGGATGAAATAAACCCTTTCCTCCCCAAGTTGGTTTGGTCACGGCGTATTGTCATG
This sequence comes from Mastomys natalensis, assembly GCA_021653895.1. Taxonomy (NCBI): domain Eukaryota; kingdom Metazoa; phylum Chordata; class Mammalia; order Rodentia; family Muridae; genus Mastomys; species Mastomys natalensis. The sequence continues at coordinate 879,486 of JAJTUV010000975.1, read as the reverse complement.
ACAATAGAAAGGTGACCAACACACTAGGCAAGCATTCTACTAACTGAACTATACCCCCAGCCTTGAAACTGGGTTTTCATACCAGAGTGGTCTACAGCACAGATTCCCAAACCGGGCAGGTGAAGACACCCACCAGGGGGGGGGAGATCCATATTTCACCACACTACTCTCTCAGCACAGCTCGGCTGTGGATGACAGCTCCTGGGAGTCCCTGTTGACCTGCAGTGCCGTGCACGTCCTGCAGTCTGCCTGAGCCAGCAGAGGGAGAAAGCAGGCCTGAGTGAGGCCTGGTGAGGCCATTCTAAGGCGGAAGTCCTCAAAATACTGCCTAAGTCATCGTAGTCATCGTGGGGTGGGGGGGGTACTCAAAATGAAGGTTTGCCTGTTGTCCTATCTCTCAGGGGGTGGAGGCGGGGAGATCAGGAATTCAAGGCTATCCTCTGCTATGTATGAAATTTGGGGCAAACCTAGTCTTCTTGAGACTCTGTATCAACAACATCAAACCATCGGGACTGGGGAGATGATTCTGTAAGAGTGTGTGAAAAGCATGAGGCCCTGAGTTCGAATCTCCAACACCTGGAGATCTGGGGGTAGCGGCACATCCTGTACCCTAGATTGGGGAGTGGGCACCATGCCTGTAACCCAAAGAAAGACAAGCAGAATTCTGCATGAAGCCAGGCAGATTCTGAGAGGCCAGCCAGCCTAGGTAAAATGACAGGCTTCCAGTTCAGTGAGATACCTTGTCACGAGGTAGTAAAGGAAAGAGAGAGAGAGAGAGAGAGACAGAGAGAGAGAGAGACAGAGAGAGAGGGAGGGAGAGGTGCCTAATGTCCTGTGCACTGGCCTCTGTATGTGTGTTTACCCACACATTCACATGCATGTACCATACATGTATAAGCCACACACCACACACACATATCATATAGCTATGATATATCATATATCACATCATACATCATATATAGAATCAAACATGCAAAACCCAGAGAAGCCGTCAGTGAGTCCTAGACTTCAGACCACAGGTAATTTTCACCAGCAAAGCTGTCAAAATCCTTATGACTAAAGCCAACACCTCTTCTACTCCCTGGAAAAGCCAGTGACTAGACATGTCCCCAACCAGGCCCCAAGACGCAAGCCAACTCTGCACCTTGTCAGCCTCAGAAAGAATGATAAGAGAGGACTCCAGCTACATCCTTCCGGAGCACTGGGCCTGGCTTAGACGTCATCTCCAGAGCCTCTAGCATCCTCCCACCTCGTCAACAGGACCTTGGGTCGGGAGGGCCTCACTATTAGTTCCAGACACCAGGGCTCCTTTAGTTAAGGGGCTTTTTCTTTGCGTCTGCGGTTCTCCCTGGATGAATGCCCCTGTTCCCTGGATTTACAGCAGTTTCTCGCTGTGGGCTTGATGTCACTTTAATGAGAGTCACAGCTGCCTTCCACTGTGACTGCATTCCAGTGTAAGGCCTGGGCTCTGGAGCCCGGCAGGCTTCTCTCTGGACAGGAAGAGAGGCTGCTCATCAAATCTGACCTGGAGCCCTGGCTGGCCTCTAGGTTGATGCAGAGCAAGAGGGAGAGAGGAGGGTGGGAGGGAAGAAAAAAGAAAGGGGAGAGAGAGAGAAAGAGAGAAAGAGAGAGAGGGGGAGAGGGAGAGGGAGAGGAAGAGGGAGAGACTTAGCCTTACAGGTTTGTGGAAAAAGAGCTCAGAGCTTTCCTGATTCCTCAGCCCACCCCCACCCTGTGAGAAGCAAAATTCTGAAGTGGTGGACTGAGGGCAGAGGAGGTGGGGGTATTTACAGAAAGCCTGTTGTTCCCTAGTTGGATCCAGATGTGGTGGTTGGAGGAGGGTGTGAGGGAGGGGGGCTGGAGAGAGGTGGGGAGAGGAGGAGGGGAACTGGGGAAATAGAATTCCCTTCAGGAGCCTGGGCCCACTACAGATCCCCTCTCTCCCAAGCTCTCCTTGAGAACACCGAGTTGTACCAGGAAAATAGGCCTCTGTTGTCTCTTGCTCATTAAATCTCAGGCACCATTGCCAGTGGATGGAGCTGTATGGAAAAGCAGAGAGCCCTTTATAGTTTGCTTATCAGGCATGTCTCTGTAGGATCAAGGTCTGAGGCATCATGGAACGGTGGCTAAGAGGCACAACTGCTGGCTGAGGGGTCCGGGGCATTAGGTACAGTACTTTAATTCCCCCTACAGTCTAAAGACTAGGAATCATTAGTTCCATTTTAATGGTAATAATGTTGGGGTGTGGGTGCACATCTATAATCCCAGCATTTGGGGGACGCAGAGGCAGCAGCATCATCTAAGGTTATTCTCTGATCCATAAAGGTTTTGAGGCCAATCTAGGTTACATAAGACCCTATCCCAAAGAAGACTAAACGCAGGACCCAAACAATAGCTCAGAAGGTAAAAAGCGCAGTCACGCGAGGCTAGTGACTGGAGTTCAATCCTGGGAAGCCTGCATAAAAATGTTCAAAGTGATGGAGCATATCCACAGACCCAGCGCCCTTACAGCAAGACTGAGGCTGGAGAATCATCTACACGCTCACAGGGCAGCCAGCCTAGAGCACACAGTACAACAGAAACAAGAGAGTCCCTGTCTCAGCAAGGTGGAACCTTCACACCCACCTGTGGCCTTCATAGGCCACGCCTTCTTGCATGCGCATGTGCATACTAATAATAGATTCAATGGAGCTTTTCTTTCTAAATCGCAAATTAAACATTGTATTGGCAATAGGAATTGGGGGTTAGTTAAGTCACTATTCCAAAACCATCTAACTAGACCTCATCTCTCTTCTCAACTTTGTCCTGTGTGACTCCCAGCCCTTGACATATGTCCATTTTGAGCTTCCAGGCCTTGTTCATCTTTTAAAGACCCAATGGATACCAAAAACACCCTAGTCTGGTCTCTTAATTCATAGCAATCCTCTTGGCTCAGCCTCCCCAACCCTGGGGTGACAGGTGTAAGGCCCCATACCTGGTTTTGTGTGTTTCTGAGACATGTCTGTGTAATCCACGCTGGCCTGCAATGTACAGTCCTCCATGCCTCAGCTCATCAAGTACGGGGTTATAGAGGGCTGGGTTACAGGAGAGCCACCGTGCCCAGCTTTCAGAAATCTGAAAGCTGATCCCAAGGGTCCCACAGTCATGATGGAGACAAGTCCCTAGGAGCGAGACCTCTTGAGTGTTCACAGTGGCTGAGTTCATGTCCACACCAAGTCCCCTGGAGCTGGGAGTTTGTGATGAACAAGGAGAGGAGTTACACCCAGGAGGACATAGGCTGAAGGCTCTCCCATAAGCTGTGGACACCCACACTTGGAGAAGGAAGGGCCTGTCCCTGCCCTGCCCTGCCCCACCTGCATTACTGTCCCAGAAACAGGAAGTCCACATTCAGGTCAAAGGGCACAGCGAGAGAAGCCTGTGCAAGTCTCAAGACAGCCAGCAGCGCTGAGAACTACGGGTGACTGGCATGTGTCCACCAGGCTTTGGAAAGTGGGAACCGAACCTCGGTAGTAAGATGGCCTAGGTGTAGCCTTAACTCTGCCACGCTCACCTAAGACTTTGGCTTAAAACCTGTGCCCACTTTCCTCCTCTATAAAGGATGGCAAATGGCAGCCTTATTTCCCAGATAAGGTGGAAATGAATGCTTGCTCACTCACAGTGTTCCAGCTGGTACCGGCCATGGCCGTGAAGAGATTGCTCAAGAAACGTCAGCTGTGTCTACCATTGCCTATTCCAGGCCTTAGTCTCCTTACAGATTCTTTTGGATGAAACCATACAATTCTCCCAGGTCTCTCAGACCTCTCATTGTAGGGACCCAAGAGACCATAGAGGTATTAATTAGCAAAACCTCCAGACAAGCCCAGACGGAGAAGGAGCCTCGTTAACATTAATTGGTACCATCAGATCTTTGCCCGGTCAGGATGAAGCATTGCTGCTGGGTCAGACTCTCTGCCCTGGGGGTTCACAATGTGCCCAGCACTGTTCACCCAGAGTGACTGAGGTGACGTGGACAGACCAGGACCTCCTTCCATCTCTCACCTCTCATAGGGCCAGGGTGAGAGGACACTGGGGAGTGAGGGGGGATTGGGGCATCACTGTGTATTAAATGGTCAGGATTGTATTCTTGTCCTCACGTACAACCTGACTATGGACACTCTGCTAAGTCCCAATACCAGGGACAGTGCTTGGGAGGAGATACCAACTCTACAGTGGCTCTCAGAATAATTTAGTGTCCCCAGGAAACCTGATTAAAATGCCCAGTCATGGGCAATGACCCCATGATTGAGGCTCAGAAACCTTTGTAATTTTTTTTTTTTTTCGTTTTTTCGAGACAGGGTTTCTCTGTGTAGCCCTGGCTGTCCTGGAACTCACTCTGTAGACCAGGCTGGCCTCGAACTCAGAAATCCGCCTGTCTCTGCCTCCCAAGTGCTGGGATTAAAGGCGTGCGCCACCACCGCCCGGCTTGTAATTTTTTTAATTGGTGCTGGGTATTGAACCCAGGACCCTACACATGCTAAGCACATGTCCTGCTGCCCACATCCACTCTTCACCACCAGCAAAGTGTTTTATAGGTTTTTGTCTTCTTCTGTTGTGATTTTTGTTCGGTTTAGTTTAGTTTGGTTTGGTTTTTTGAGACTGGGTCTCACCCTGTAGCCCAGGCTATCCTTGAACTCCCAGCATCTCTCCTGCCGCAGTCTCTACAGCGCTGGGATTTCAGGTATGAGCCGCCATATCCTGCTCTGTTTGAAACAGTATCTTCATAACTAGATGGAAACTGCTCTTGAACTTCAGATCCCCCTGCCTCAGTCTCCCGAGGGACCAGAATCTGCAGAACTGTACTTTAAATGACACAGAATTGGTCAGTGGGTAAAGTGCTTCCTGGGCAAGCATGACGACCTGAGTTTAGATCTCCATCATTCACATAATAACAAAGCACGACCTAGGTATAGTGATACACACCTAGCACTCAGGGGGCAGAGGTAAAGGCCAGCCTGATCTACATACCAAGATCCTGGCCAGCAGGAGTTTCATGGTGAGACCATATCTCAAAAAAAACCAAAATGAACCCTAAAACTAGGCACAGCAGCTTACAGCTCTCACTCCAACTCCTTTGAGGTAGAGACAGACAGAATTCCCAATGTTTGCTGGCCAGCCAGACTATCTAAAACAACAAGCTGCGGATTCACGGAGAGACCCTGTCTCAAACATGAGGTGGAGGGATCATCAAGATGACTCAGCAGATTAAGGTGCCTGCCACTAAGCCCGGTGACAGGAGTATAAAACCTAGAACCCATCAAGTGGAAGAAGAGAATCAACTTCTGCAAGTTGTCCTCTGACCTCCACATATATGCCGTGCATGCGTGCGTTTGTACACACACAAACGACACATAAATATAAAAGGTAGAGAGTATAGAGGAAGACACCCGATGTTGACATCTGGACTCCGAGTGGGTGTGCCCAACTGGCACATACACACTCGCTTACACCTGCCCAAATGCAATAAGAATAAATCAGTTACACGGAAACAACGTCTGCTCACTGTCAGCGCACAGCCATGTAAATATTCAAAGAATGTTGGTGGTAGAAAGACGGGGGGGGGGGGGGGGGGGGAGCAGCAGGTGTGACAGCCCATACTTGTCCTGTCGTCTCAGCTCTTAGAAGGTGGAGGCAAGAAGCGGGAGAAGCTCAAGGCCAGCCTCAGCTACTATCATTCAAAGCCAGCTTCAGTTGGGCAAAATCTTGTTCCTGTTTTTTTGGGTTTAAAAGCCAGCAAACAGCCGGCCAGTGGTGGCGCACCTCAGCAGTCGCCGCGCTCTGGAGTCGGAGGCGGCCGTCAGTCAGTCAGTCAGTCTGTCAGTCTCTCCCGAGTTCGAATCCCCGCCTGTGCCCCGCCTGTGCCTGTCAATCAATCCCAGGGGGTGGGGGTGGAGGACTTGCCAGGCAGTGGTGGCACACGCCTTTAATCCCAGCACTTGGAAGGCAGAGGCAGGGGGATTTCTGAGTTCAAGGCTAGCCTGGTCTACAGAGTGAGTTCCAGGACAGCCAGGGCTACACAGAGAAACCCTGTCTCCAAAAACTAAAAAAAAAAAAAAAAAAAAAAGCTAAAAAAGCAAGCAAACAAGAAAGAAAACCCCCAAAGTGAGTTAGGCTTAGCTAGAGCAGTGGGCTAACCCTATAGTCTCATCGTTCTAAAGACTGAAACAGGAGGATCACAGTGATTGGAGCCTATACAGTGAGTTCCAGGGCAGCCTGGGATACAGTATAAGATTGTCTCAACAAAACCAAACAAAAAGAGTCTGTGAATGGTTCTTTAGAATTCGGACACAAGACCTGCCTTCTTGCTACAGACCTTGTGGTGCATATGTACTCTGGAGGCTGAGGCAGGAAGATTATACATTAAAGACCAGCCTGGGCAGTTTAGTAAGGAAGTTATCTCAAACAAAAATTAAAGTGTTGAAATGTGTTGAAATGGTTCAGTGTTAGAACCCTTGCCTAACATTTGGAGAGTCCCAGGTTCAAACCCAGTAAGGGAAGTGGGAAGACTTGCTTTCCTTCAGAAATTTGCTTCCGTGGACAACATGGACCCTTCGTCTCTGGTGCATATACCCTTCAGTGACTGGCACTAAACATTTACTATCGACATTATAAATTGCCGTCTGAATTCTACAAATTCCAGTCCACACAGAAGAAACCTCAGAACATGGCTTCTAACCTCACATCTCTAGAAGCTCAGAGATCCCCAAAACTATTTGTAGGAAAATGCCAGTCCACCCAACGGCTTGTGTCCCATTTCCAGAGTTCTCTGCCAGGGCATTCTTTGATCTCTGAGTCACCGTTACTAGCACTACCTGGGCAAAGGTAAAGGAGGCCCAGGGGAGGTCTGTGTACTAGGGAAGGTAGCCTGGGCTCTGCCCTGGGGGTAGTGAGCCAAGGCTGGCCCAACCCGAGGTCTTGAGTTTGAAAACTGAGCTGGTCAGCTTCATGGACGGAGAGGAGTCAGATTTGGACTCAAGGTCTAGTGCCCCCTACACACACATTCCATAATTCGACCTTGGGCACATGCCTTCAGTTCTTCCAGCTTCTACATCCTTACCTATCAGACAAGCAATTTTACCTGTGCCTGAAGCTTTACAAGAATTGAGAAACAAAATGAAGGCTGGCAAGATGGCTCAGTAGGTAAAGGCATTTGTCACCAAGCCTGGCAACCTGAGTTTAATCTCTAGGACACACAGAGTAGAAGGAGAGGACTCCCAGTGCTTGTCCTCTGATCTCTGTGCTCCTACTGTAGCATGTGTGTGCATGTATACACACAAACACACACACACTCATGCACACACACTAAATGTAATAAGCAAATTTTAAATGCAAAAAAAAATAATAATAAATAAAGTGAAACTAGCTTCCAGGATCACTGTTTAGCAGAGTGTAAATCCTAACATGATTTGTCACTGTCTTATTTTAATACATGGAATATTTAGAAGGGGTGATTTGGAATTCCAGACAGGACACACATACTCACACACACAAACACACCACACACACCACACACACACAGTGGGAGTTTGGCATGGTAGCACCCAACTGTAATCCTAGAACTTGGGAGATAGAGATAGGGATGTCATACGTTCAAAGTCCATTATCAGCTACATGGTAAATTCAAAACAAGCCTGATACAAGATATGAGGAACCTTGGGAGGGGGCTGGGGGCTGGGGTGGGGCCACAACCCCAGCTTCCAAGAATCAGAAGTGGGACGGTCGTACAAGGCAAGACCAGCCTAGACTATATAGTCAGACCCTGTATCTAAAGAAAAGCACACAGTCTACATCAATGCTTAGACATACATGTTTGAATTAATATTAAAGTCAAGCATGGTGGTTTATAACTATAATCCTAGTGTTTGGAAGGAAAGGCCGAGGTAGGAGGATCTTTCTAAGTCGGAGGGCCTACAGAATGAGTTCCATGTAAGCCTGGTTTAGAATGAGATCCTGGAGGAGAGAGAGAGAGAGAGGAGAGAGAGAGAGAGAGAGGAAGGGAGGAAGAGAGGAAGGAAATGAATTGAGAAGAGAAAGAATATTGAGAAAAGCAGAGCAGAAAACATAGAACTGGCAGTATTAATCTCCTTAAAACTACAAAGTTCAGAAGATAATTTGAAGTAAATGTTAGTCAGGTATTATTTTCTCCCAAATGACCTAAAATGGTTATAAATTTTCTCTCTCTCTTTTTTTTTTTTTTTTTTTTTTTTTTTGGTTTTTTGAGACAGGGTTTCTCTGTGTAGCCCTGGATATCCTGGAACTCACTCTGTAGACCAGGCTGGCCTCGAACTCAGAAATCTGCCTGCCTCTGCCTCCCAAGTGCTGGGATTAAAGGCGTGCGCCACCACCGCCCGGCCATAAATTTCCTTATTGTTAGTGTTGGGGTGGGGCTTTTGCATGCAAGGCATGTCCCTAGTGTGGAGATCAGAGGACAACTTTCAGGAGTCAGTTCTTCCCCTTACACCACTCGGGCTGTCAGGCTTGTGCAGCAAGCCCATTTACCTGCTGAGCCTCCTCGACGACGTTCGGTTTTTAGGGGGCTGAATAGGCAGAACATAGGGAGTTTGGGGAGTAAAACCATGTAACAGTGTAATGATGCATTCCTCAAAACCCACAAAAGATATGCTGAGAGAGTCTGTCATGGACGTCGTGGACTTCCAGTGATAAAGGCAGGTCAACACAGGCTCATTCACTAGGGGTAGCCCTCAGGCAGGGGTTTGCACATGCGCGGCTGGTGGGCGGGGCCGGGGGGGCCACCCTACCTATGGGGATGCAGAACAGCCTGTGAAAACTCTTCATGTGGTTCTGCGGAAAGTCTAAATGTGTTCTTAAAAAAAAAAAGTCAAAAAATTTTAAAAGTTCTGGGTTTTGGTGGCATTATGGAGGCTGAGGAATCTTGTCAGGAATAAAGAAAAAGACAGAGAAGACAAGGAGGAAGAACGGAAGGGAGAAGGAGAGAGAGGAAGAGACAGAGGGAGAGAGGGAGGGAGAGAGGGAGGGAGGGAGGGAGGGAGGGGAGGGAGGGAGGGAGGGAGGGAGGGAGGGAGGGAGGGAAGTACAGACAGATGAAGGGAGGGAGGGAAACCAAGTTTGGTAGCATATACTTGTAATCAGAGTACCTGGGAAACTGAGGCAGGAAGACACTGTTGCAAACTGAGGGCCAGCCTGGTATGCCTGAGACACTGTCTCTCAGAAAAAGAAGGAAGAAGAGGAAGAGAAAAAGATAAAGATAGCAAGAAGTGGTTTTGCAATGAGTGATTTGGGAACTCCTATCGGAGCAGGAAGTGGGCCCTGGTCCGCCCTCTCCGCCTTAAAACCTTAAAGTCTCTGGCCTGAACCCCAGAGATAGTATCAACCAGATGGCAGCTGGAGATTCCTAGACCCAAGGACCCACGGTAGCTGCAATAGGAGGAAGACGTGTTGATGGCCCCTCTCCAGGCCTGGCCCGCTCATGCTGGGCCCTCTGGTAAAAAGACAGGCCCTCTCTCCCAAGCCGAAACATGTACACTAATTTTGCAGGAGCAGTAAATACTGGGCTAAAACTTCACGTGTTTTTTTTTTTTTTTTTTTTTTAAATAAATTTCCTTAGGGCTTCATCATAAAGTGGTACTTAGACACTGAAAATGTCACAGTACACAAAGGGCTCACACACTTTGCCAGATCGATCCTCCGGCAGCGGGAGGACTTGTCGAAGGTCTCTGCTGGCGCTCTGAATGTGTGTAGAGCAGAGGGCGTGACCTTTCGATAAGGACTCTGATAAGTGCCCTGGTAATGGGGATGGTTGGGGTACAAACGACAGGAAAGGACGGTCTCAGGGGACACCTGTGTCACCAGCGGTCCACAGAATATTCTGTTTCTTAGGCCCCAGAGACACTGCTATCATAAAATAGCCTGAGGTCTTCTGTTACGGTGAGGTGGCCAGCTTGCCCTCGGAGGGGCCTTTTCTCTGAGGACCCTGTGATCGTCAGGATCTGAGGGCAGACGTGGGGCTGTAGTTTCTCTTCCCCCATAGTTCCATGTCAGACACACAGAGCTATGGAAGGTATCACTCACTGTTGAGAACCTTTTGGACAGGGCACCACGCTGGACATGAATGGGGACAGACAGACGAGCCGCATCGAGGACACAGAGGCTTGGAGGGAAGAATAGGAAATGGGAGACATGTGTAGGCAAGAACACAACCCGACTTCAGGACACCAGGTTTCCTACCTGAGTGTGTCACCAGAAGTTGGCCTGAGACCCTGGATGATCTGCAATCCTGACACCAAGGCAGAGAGGGTGTCATGGACCTGAAGAATTCCTAACAGTGTCATCTCAGAGCTTCTCCCTGCGTGGTGTCCTCCAAGTGTCTGAAGTAGGAGCAGGCACTGGCCATGACCTCTCCCTATTCCCTGTCCCTTCCTACCCCCCACTGTCACTACCACAGCCCAGCCCATCATCACCTCCCATTGGATGGCTACAGTCCACCTCTCAGGCATCTAAATCACAAGTCTGATCATGTCACCCCTTGAACACCTTTCAGTGGCCGCCCACTGTTCTTAGGGGGAAAAAAAAACTAACCATAGGTACTGGCATTTCCCTCAAGGCCCAGCATTTCTTGGCCCCTGCAACATCCTACTGAATGATTTTGGGCAGCTGCCCTCCCCCGTCACGCCTCAGCTACTTGGTGAAGTGTCTGGAAACCTACCAGACGCAGCACGAGTATATAAGTTGAATTGCTCACTTTGTGACTGGGACATCCCCTATGCCCATCAATCCCGATTTATGGGTTTTTAAGTCTAAGCAAGATCCAGCAGAACCTTCCAAACAGACTTTCTGCTCCAGGTCAGTCTCCTCTGGTTTATGGTACCAGTTGTAACAATGATAAAGTTTTGGTTTTGCTGAAACCTTTTTTTTTTTTTTTACATTTTACTCTGTGTGTGTGTGTGTGTGTGTGTATCTCACAGTGTTCCTGTAGAGGTCAGATAACAACTTACAGGAATTTGTTCTCTCCTTCCTTCATGCAAGTGCTAGGATAGAACTCAGGCTTAGCAGCAAGTGCCTTTACCCATAAGCCATCTCACCTGCCCACTGTCACTTTTTAGATGGCTCTAGTCCCATCTTGAGCTAAGGAGCTGCCACACTCACTGTGACCTGTCACCTGTTTGTAGCACTTCATAGCACAGGGACTAGCTTGCCTGTGCACCAGTTGCCTGCCTGAAGGAAGGAGTATGTGGAGAAATAAGCTTGCAGGGGAGGCAGGGCCTCTGGGAGTCCCCGGGACTTCCTGTCTATGAGCTGAGAGATCTGCCTCTCTCTGGAGCTCAGATCATTCAGGCCTGAAAGTCACTGCATCAGCCTGGCTCCCCTCTGTCTGGTATGCCACCCGAGGATGAATGGCTGTCCTTGACATGCAGTCATTTCTGTTTTCCTCTCTCTGCAATGGCTACCGTTGCTCTGGCCTGTTTCCCACCACTCCCTCGGTGGACAGAAGGATAATCCGGTGACACCATGAACCTAATTTGTGCTTCTGCTGAGGCAGTGAAGTCATTGGAGCTTTGTAGGTGGTCTTGAGACAGAGAATGGACTGATCCACTCCATTCTGGATTCTTCCTCAGACTCAAGTGGCTTGCCTTATCTGCAAGGGCCCAGGAACAGGGTTGTAATGCAACCCAAACACAGTCACTTCAGAGAAACAATCTTCCCTGTCTCCTGACCCATGGACAAGCTGCCATGCCAGCTTGCCTCTCTCTCCACACAGGTCATTGGCTGAGTTTTTCTTTCCTCTGTTCCATGGGCACTTGTTACAGCAGGGTGACACTTCCTTCTTGACAGACCAGGTAGAGACCCACTCAGACCAGAAACAAAGAACATTGCCTCCTGGAGTTTTGCTGTCCAGGTCTGCTTTTAGAGTTCAAAGGCAGTTACAACCCAAAAGACCCGACCCAGCTGTAGACAAAAACTACTGCTGAGCACCAATGTTTCTGTATGGTTATAAGGCCGGAAGTCATGTGTAGTCAGATTTAGCATTTGATACGTTGATCATAAATTATAATAACTTCCCTCCAGTGAGCCTGTACAAATCACATGTTGTGAGCTGTTTTATAGACAGCATTTTATTTAATTCTTAAAACAACCCTAGAGGGGACTGGAAAGATGGCTCAGAGGTTAAGAGTCTTGATGTCAGATGGTTTACAACTCCCTGTAACTTTAGCTACGAGATCAATGCCCTAGTCTCCATAAGGGCATTCATTCACATCACGTGCACAGACCCACACAGACTCACATAGATACACATAACTAAAAATAAGAAAAGTAATTCTTTAAGTGAGCTAAGCCTGTAGGAACCCATTTCCCAGCTGAAGAAAGAGACACGGGAATCACACAGCTCACGATGGCGAGGTGCTAGCACTGAGATCCAGATGCCCTTTCGGAGCCTCTGTTGGGAAGTGAGAACTTGCTTCCCTCAGGCTAGTGATGAGAAAAGGCCAGAAATCCGAATACAGCATGACACATACAGATAAGACATAAAGGACTCCCTGACATGGAGGGCTGTTTGGTTGTAGTCAGGGTATATTAGGGTTGTGAGAACTACTCCTTCCAGGGCTTTTGAGTCCAAGATGAATGGATACTTCCATACTTGGGTGACTTGTGGAAGGCAGACGGTTCCCAGCTTGGGGCTGGTCTGTTTAAACGGACAGCATCTTGCCCACAGAAACCGTTAGATAACAGGAAAAGATAGCATGGGGTGTGTGTGCTCATTCAGGACTGGGAGAAAGTGAAGGTTTCAGACAGGCAGATGCTCCTGTGGTTAAAAGAGAATGCTTTGTGGTTAGGCAGCCCTACTTCAAGCCACTGCTGGCTCGGCTACCTGTGTGACCCGAGGTATGGAACCTCTCGAAATTCGGGCTTTTTAGCCAATAAAAAAGAGGCTAAGAAGAGAATGTATTTGGGAGGGTTGTCCTGAAATTAAATTAGATGATACGTATAAAATGCTTAGCACAAAACCAGGAGCTGATAGTACAGTGATGCTGGGTTGGTAAAACATGCCTATACTCCCCATACTCCTGGGAGGCTACAGCAGGGAGTCCATGAGTTTAAAGACAGCCTGGGCTACATACACAGTAAGACCTCGTCTCAAAGACAAAACACAACCTCTATAATGAATGGTAGCTGCGTAATTACTGTTGCTGTAGTCCAGAGGCTGAGGAGAACAGGGCATATACAGGTCGGTAGGTAGGTGACTCAGAAACTCTTGTTGGGAAACCTGTATTTTTTCCCCCAATCTTGAAGACCTGGTGCAGTCACCAGAAACACTAGGGCCATGGTTGTGGCTCATGGAAAAGGTTACATTTTTAAAAGACAGATCAGGCTGGACGGTGTAGGCACACACCTTTAATCCCAGCCCTCGGGAGGCAGAGGCAGATAGATCTCTGTGGCGGGCCAGTATGAGGAGTCCAGCCAGGGCTACACAGAGGAACCCTGTCTCCAAAAACAAAACAAATGATAGATTAGGTTTGATCTAGTTGAAACAGAGAAGGACCATTCATAGGGACCACACGTCTTCCATCTGTGTTTCGAAGCCACAAAGTCTGAACAGAGATAGATACTCTTTGCCCACTTCTTGGTTCTTGTTGGGGCGTGGGGGTCTTTGGATTTGGGGGGAGGTTCTAGGCCTGGGAATATCACCAAGGACAGAACCAGTGATGGATGGGACAGGACCGGAAACAGAGGAAGTTAGGAAATGTGGGTGAGGCCCCTAATGACTGTGGAACTGACTCATGGGGGCAGTCCCGGCTTGAAGGGCTCTTTGAGATCCTGTCAGGCAAGAGGCCAGCTCTGAGACCCCAGGCAACTCAGTGCTGCCAGCTAAGGCTGTAAGACCCCAAGGAAACAGTCCAGTTACTGTCTGGCAGCCTGTCCCAACTCCCGGGGTGAGGAGAAGGTCCTCGGGAGCCAGGTGGTACCCCAAGAAAGATGCTGTTAAGTACCCCGTGTCTACCAACCTCTGGATCATGAAGCACCACACTGGATCTGGGTGCTAGGTTGGCCCCCTCTCCTTTTGCAGAAAGTTTGAACCTATAGGCTTAAGGATCCGGAAACTGTGTCTTAATGGACATCAAAGTGATAGCGGAAGTAAGGCCAATTTGGGAAGTCCTGAGCGAGATGGCTTCTTAAGTCCCCTTCAGTCCTATATGTGTGTCAAAGGACAGGCTCATGCTAGCAAGGGTGGATCATTTGCTGAGGATCCCCTAGGAAGGAAAGACGCTGAAGAGTAGGGGACAGTTTCACTCATCTGTCATCAAGACACTAGAGACCACAGGGCACCTGGAACAAACAAAGTGGCAGTGGTCAGGAGGAACAAACGGTCCTGAACATCCCCGGGGTGGGGGCGGGGCTTATCTCCGTGAACCCCCAAACCTCTGTGTTCACTAGTGGAAAGTTAGACTCAAACAATTTTAAAAGTATGCTTGCGAGTCACCAACCAGCCAAGAATCCTACTCCCCAAGTCTTCACTGAGTCTCTGTCACAGCAGGAGTGTCTTTTTGTGGCCCTTGATTGGGGAGCACGAGTGTTCCTATCTGGATGTCCGCAGTGGCCTGGAATCTGGTGTTTCCCTTACCGGAAAGAGCAGGGGCCCTGGGAGGTGGGGTGGCCTGGAGAAAGGCTGACTGAACTCAGGAGAGAAAACTGAATAACGGCTCACAAAGCGTTAGGCTCTACGATGGTCGCATCCAGATTGGCCGCCTCACTTATAAAAACAGCTCACACCTGATGGATGCACAGATAGCCTTCGACCCCTAATTGTGCTCCCGACCTAGGAAAAGACCAGAATGATAGGTGAGGCTTGATTTTTTTTTTTTTTTTTCCTAGCCGCATCTGAGAAATTCGCTGTGTCAGAGAAACTAAAAGACTAAGCAAAACCTCTGAAAATCCAAGCCCGATTATTTCATCCACGTGGCACCAGAACAAGCCAGAAGGGGTGTGGGGGGCGGGGGGAAGAGTCACCCGTTCCGCCCTTGATGGGAGGAAGGGATTTGCCCGGAGCGCAAACTCTGGACAAGGCCGGGACGGTGACCGGGCGCGGCGGGAGGGAGGGATCTAGAGAAAGCCAGCCTAGGCCACAAAGCGGCTGAGCCGCGGTCCCCAATCCCCGCCCCTCTCTGGGCCACTGCGGTCCCTTTAAGGGCCAAGAGGTGCGCGGTCTCTTTAAGGCAGGTCCTGGTGGTTTCTGTTTTCTGAAGGAAGTGACGGGGGGTGGGATTGAATGAAAAGTGCTGAACGGAGTCCGGAGCTCAGGAATCGGGGCGGCTGGGGGACACGCACGGGGGCGCCGTCCGGGATTCGGGGTGCGTGGCTCTACGCGGCCCACGTGAATTCGCAGCACGTCGTGGGGAACCTCCGGATTGAGTCTCCTCTCTGGAAGGGGGGACTGCCGGGAATCCCCGAACCGGACCCCCAACTTCGGGCAAACTTTGTAGGCGCGTCTCCCCTCCCCCACGCGGCGCGCCGGGGGCCCCGGGGATGCGGCCCCCTGGCCGCCGCGACGTCCCCTCGGCGCGCCCCGCGCTGCCGCTGCTGCTGCTGCTGCTGTCGCCGCTGCTGCTTGGGGCGCTGCACGGCGTGGGCGCGGGCAGCGGGGCTCCGGCCGAGCTGCGGGTCCGGGTGAGGCTGCCCGACGGCCAGGTGATTGAGGAGAGTCTGCAGGCGGACAGCGACGCGGACAGCATCAGCCTGGATCTGCGCAAACCCGACGGCACTCTCATCTCCTTCATCGCGGATTTCAAGAAGGTGAGGCATCACCCTCCGTCCCACCCACCACGGGGGGCGGGCGGGAGGCTTGCGATCTTAGCCGTCCGTAGGCACCCTCAAGCCTGTAGAAGAGAAACGCAGGGCCAAAGCGGGGACGTGACTTGCCCAAGGTCACCTCTCTAACTCGCTGCCCACTCTCTAGTACCCAGATCTGGGTCTTTATTCTCGTTAGTGAATTCCTCTAGCCTTTTGTTACTTGGCTCTGAGTAGTCAAGGCCCTTCTCACGCACTGACCAGCCTCTGTGCCCTCTCCCTCCTCAGCACCCCCAGCTGACACGCTGACAAACGTTCTTAACAAGGCCTCCCTTCTTGCCACAGCCTCTGTGACTAAAGGGGGAAATCCACAGGTGGCATGAGGTCCTTGGCTCTCCCTGGCGCTGTGCAGTGTGAGTTAGTTTCCTTTCCTCGGCTGTCCTTGGCAGGGAAGTACTTTCAAGACCTCCAGCCTTGAGCACCATTCCGGGATCGCTTTCCCTGCAGAGCTGTCTGCCCTTGGTCCCTCCCAAGTCTGGTAGCAGTTCTCTCCTCTGTGCTGAAACGCTTGGAGCAAGCAGACCTCGGAAGAGTTGGGGGAGGGGAGGGGGACAAAGGAGAGGTTCCCCTCAGTTGGAAAGGGTTGTCGGTGTCTGAGCCCACGCCTGACAGGGGCTTGGTGAAGTCCACAATTTTGCCGCACCCTCCCGTCTGTCTCTCTATCTCTCTCTCTCTTTGTCTCTGTGTGGGTGTGGTGTGGTGGTGTGGAGAAAGAAGGGATGCTAGGGTTATCAGAAAATGGAACTCCAGGGGGCTGAGTGACAGTGACCCAACAACAGAAAAGTCTGGAAGAAAAGAAGGTGAATAACACCCCTGTCACCCAAGGAGCCTAAGACAGGAGGAATACAAGTTCAAGGCTATCCAGGGCTACAGAGAGAGACCTTATCACATGGTTGGTGGGAAGGGAGTCTTACAATCTATCCACTCTCAGCTCTTCCCCCTAAAAGGAGGCCTTGCACCCCTCTGTCTTTGGGAGAAGAACAGAAGTGAGGAAATAGCCACCCCTCCCCTCCCTCCTCTCCCCTCCTCTCCTCTCCATTCCAAAACTGGGAGTTATTTGGAGACCTTGGGAGGAGGGAAGCAGAGTTTGGGCAGCCAGCTTGGGTTCCTGTGAGATTGTCATAGGCATCAGAGGTGTGTGTGTGTGGGGGGGTGGAGATCCAGTGTTGGGTGGAGTGGAGGTAAACCTGGGACTGATGTTCTAGCCTAGGCCCAGGGAGTCATCCTGACCCAGGACTTAGCAGAATGGTAGCCCATGCTGGCCACACAGGCCCAAGGTGGGTTCTTAGATGCAAATAGGACCAATGAGCCAGTGTGTGCACAGACAAAGGGGAGCTGGTAGCCCTGCACGTCCCCTATTTGCCCAGCTGAACTTTGGGAACATTTTATCTGTGGTGTTCTGGGCAGAATCAATCAGGAGTGGGTATCTAATCTCCCCTCTAAGCCTCTGACCTAAAAGCCAGCCATAGAATGTGCGTGCCACCCACCTGCCCCGTCCCCCTGTGCTTGCTGTGACCACCCTGGAGTCTCAAAGAGAGATGTATCCATCCCTAGCCTCGGAAGTCGGATAGCCAAGCTGGGTGGGGCACGAAAGGCGAGGAGCGGAGTAGAGCCTAGCCTCTGGCTACAAAGGGTTGTTATTACTCTGCTCTGAAAGGCAACCAGGAAAGAAAGCACCAGAGGCTGTGATGGGGTGGTGGCCTGCCATGGAGGTGGGAGACTGGGGATTGGACTGAGTATGGGTGGAGGACATCTAGCTGCTCAGATGGAGGGACATTCAGATCGATGGCAAGTGCTCCCTTTAATCCCCATGTTGGCTCAAACCTTCACCCGGTTTCCAAAGTCGGCTTTGCACGTTAGCCTTTGACCCAAAGCTGGCATTTCCCACCTGCCCCTGGCATCTCCAATTTCATGCAGGGGGGTGGGGGGGTTAGAAGGCACAGAAAGTAGAAAGTCAGCTGTCAGAGGAATTCTTTGGCCCTGGCCAGGGTGGAGTGGGGTACACAGAGACTAGGGAGGACACTGTTTAGTCTACTCCAGAATGTCCCTCTATTGGCCAGAGCCACTCTGTGCTTGTGCTTCCCACATGCTGCCCCTCGCTCACTTCTCAAGGCCTCTTGCCTCAAAGCCTTGGTTAGTTCTGTCTAGAAGTAATGGTTTTTCCTGTAGAAAACAACCCAGAAGTTGTGTTTTGTGCACCACGCCCATTAGGGAGATGCTTTAGGAAAAAATTCTGAATCTTCTTGGGAATATGAATATGAATGCTTATGATCTGATCACCATTGGGGGACACAGTACAGGCTGAAGGAGGCAAAGTCTGATTGATTGCCTGTGAGCTGGTCAAGAAGGTCCACCTCCGTCCAGCTGTTTGAACTTCTGGACCTTCATTACTTCATCTGTAAAATGGGTTAACCTTGGCACCTGCCCTAAGGCCTTGGACAGAGCTGAACACGGAGCAAAGCGCATAGGTATGCCCTCTCTGCTGCTAGTGCTTTGTCAAGTACTCAGGAAACGAAGAAGCCCTTAGCTAGCCCTGAGGCTGGCTCACCCCACTTCTCAGCCAGCCTCCTCCTTGGTCAGTTTGGATTAAAGAGATTGAAGGGTAAGCAAGAGATCACAAAGAAAGTCCATGTGGAATCTAGGAAAGAGTAGTTTCTCTTTGCCACTTGTCTTCTTATTGACTTGCAGGCAAGGTCTCCAAATAAAGCCCAGACTGACCTTGGCCTTGAAGTCTATGTGTGGTCCAGCTTAGTCTGAGACGGATGTTTTGTCTTTTTTTTTTTTTTTAAATACAATCTCACTATGTAATGTGACAAAACTTTTCCTGGGGAGATGTTACACACTCACCCCAAATATTCGGAGCCTGGACAATACCAATACCACCAAAGTCCAGCTTGACAAACCAGTGAGATTTCTTGGGGTTAGTTACAGGCATATGAACGAGGAATTACTTCTAGGAGCACAAGTGACTCAAAGCAGATAATATCACCAAGGCCCACCCCTGCCTCTGTGACCACTCACAAAAGTATCTTCACAGCCTGAAGGCAGCTCAGCAGGTTGGAGAGTGTCCCTTCAAGGTGCCTGAATTGTTCTAAACCTCTTTCAAGCAGTTTGTCTGGAGTTTGCATCTTTCAGTCTTCCACAGAGCTAGGTTGGTCTGAGCATCTTCTTTGAAACTTAGCTTTTATTATGTACTCAGAAAGGTGGGGCCCGGTGAATGGAGTCAATTTCAGGGACTTCCCGAAGCTCCTTTGAGTTGCTTTACTTCCTGCATCAGGAGCATCCCTGCAGGATAGAAGGTTTCAATCTCCCAAGAAACTGTTACACAAGTCTAGCCTTGACCTCTTGCCTGACTCACAGTCTCAAGTGATAGGATCACAGGTGTGAGCTTCCACAAACAACCACCTTCTCCTGGAAGCTGCTGAATCAATGGCTAGCCAGCCCCTCCAGGGCAGCAGTCAACCTTGGACTAAGTAAACCTAGGGCTTCAGTGACACCCTTGAGCAGGAGTGGTCTTAGCCCTTACGCAACTCCTTCCCAGCCCCGCCCTCCTCCCAATTAAGTATCCAGGACTAATAGACAGTTCTTCTCCTTGCCTGCATCCTGGCCCCGAGGCTGGAAAAGCAATCAATCATCTGTGGGACACTAGAACATGGACCTGGCTGGCAGATCCCATGAGTAGCATGGAATGTCCTATGTCACATGGTTGTCCTGTGTCACCTGCAGCCCTTCCTCAAGCTAATACCAGGCTCATCGAGCTAGAACTGAAAAGAACGCCTGCATGCCATGGCTCAGTGGCTTTGAAGAGTCACCTGGGGAGTTTGCAGGTTTTCAACACGGGTAGTGAACTCCACCTCACTAAATCAGGACATCTGAACAGGAGAGCCGAGGAAAGGGGGTTCTTTAAGGAATGTCAGGTGAAGGTAGAGGCAGGAAACTGAAGAGCCTGGGTTACAGGAGATCTGTTGACAGGGGCTGAGAGGTTTTGGATGGGGCTCACTGGATAGATAGTATTTGCCTATCATGCAGGAAACCCTGGGTTTGAGCCTTAACACCACATAAATTCAGCATGGTTGTGCATATCTGTAATCTAGCAACGTGGGAAGTAGAGGCAGGACAATTAGTTGCTCCAGGTCATCCTCAGCTATATAGTGAGTTTAGGACCAGCCTGGGCTATATGAGATAGATCCACACCACCACCATCCGTTCCTTACTCTAATGTGTTAGTGTTGGTTCTAGGTATTGAACCCAGGGCCTCACGCATGCTGCCATTGAGCCTCATACTCTACCCTCTCCAGACCTCCATGTACTATAAGCAGTCATTATCCTCTGGGCTTAAATCAATAAGCCCCCCCGCCACACACACACACAACACACACACACCACACACACACACACACGCAGGAACCCTAACTCCTAAATAAGTACAGTAAGCAACACTCTTTTCACACGTTATCATCCAGGCCCTGCATACGTAATCTGACCTGCATGTATATAGCCACAGAATACAGTGATAGCAGGCGTGCGACCATCCCTGCTCTGGCTGCTTATCTGACAGCCCTCGGAGTTCCCTCCCCACGCTGGTATCTCTGACAAACCTCTCTGTCCCCCTGTCTGAATGTCCAAAAGCAGAGGAAGGAACGAGTCACATTGCAAGCTGCCTGGTTTGGGGATGGCCGTAAGGGGAAGGTTGTGAGATAAGAAAGTCATGTGTGACTGCATCGGGGTGAAGAGGAATGTAGGAGAAGAGGAAAAAAAGGATCTTGGGGACCATGGGCTGAACCTGAGAGGGAGTGCCAATATCAAGAGCCACCTAGTGCTATGGCTTACTCAGGGTTACACCAAGGGGACAAGGATCCAGGGAGATTAGAAACTTGCTTCCTGCCGGCTGGGGTCACCAGTTGGGGGAGGATTTGATAGGAGTGGTAAGGATCAGAAGGGAAAAGAACCATCCAGAAAAACAAATAAAACAGATTGCTTCCTGTTACCCAGGAAGTCAAGAAGGAACCACGGGTTCCGCATCAGGTGGAGGTAGCCAGTGTGGACCTGCAGTGTTCACACGGACATTGTCCCAAGGAATGTCACTGGGCAGGATCAAGAGGTGACGCCTTTAAGGTCCTAAATCCTAATCTGTCTGTTTTGGGGTCCCCTATGGTTTGTGGCGTGGAAGATATGCAATGGGTTGGAAGACAGAGGATAGTAAACGTGTGTATGTGTGTGTCTGTGTGCGGCACGTGAAGCATGTACACACATGTTGCGGGGGTACATGTCGTGTGTGTACACTTGCGTGTTGGAGGCCAGGGTTGCCGTCGGGTGTCTTCCCCAGTCCCTGTCAACCTTATTAGTTTTAAGTCAGGGTCTCTCACTAAACCTGGAGCTTGGGGATTCAGCAAGGCAGGCTGGCCAGTGTGGCTTTAGGAACACGCGGGGTACTGGGGATCTGAACTCAGGTCCTCCTGCATAGCAGGCAATTTACCAAACCAAACCATCACCCAACCCCCTAGAAGTGCTTTTGAGGAAGGAGAACTTCCGAAGCACAGAGCATTTTCTCAAGAGTTTACAGGAAGTAAAGAAACCAGGCTGTGTACCTGGGGCTCTTGGGTCTGATTCTAGTCCTCCCTCCATATCTGATGAAGTCCTCCTTGGGTAGGGGTGCAAAGCTTTGCCTATGGTTTAGGTGTGCTCCCTGGCCTATGGCTAGCATCTCCTACCCCTGATAGAGATGCTATGTCCAGATGGAGTCCTATCCTGACTCTTGGTGAAAACCACCACCCGAGTCAATGGTGTAGCCTGCTAGAGAGACTGCTGAAAAAAGAAGGGATGGAGTTTGTTCTTGGACTTCTTTTTTTTTTTTTGGTTTTTCAAGTCAGGGTTTCTCTGTATAGCCCTGGCTGTCCTGGAACTCACTCTGTAGACCAGGCTGGCCTTGAACTCAGAAATCCGCCTGCCTCTGCCCCCAAGTGCTGGGATTAAAGGTGTGCGGCACCACCGCCCGGCGTTCTTGGACTTCTTAAATTATGAATGAGTAGTGGGTAAGCTCACAGACACTTATTCTACAGACAGGCAGGCAGGGGTCCCAACCTGGAGACGCAGACTACATAGGTGTGTAGCATCCTGCATTGAACAGTCACTTCAAAGTCACACGTGGCTCAGTCATCTGCCTTGCTGCTCCATGAAGCACATTTCCCTCTGTCCTGCAGATGCACAAACTGAGCTTGAAAGTGACCTTGGTGACAAGATCTGACAGCTGGTGGTGACCCAGGATTAGCTCCCAGAGATCTTTGTACCGCATTCTGGCTAACTGGGCTACTTTAATTCTCTGACTGAGTTCCTTCCAAAAAGATGAAACACACCGTGGAGAGGCAGGAGTGCAGAAGAGCCCTGGTGCCCAGGAATCTACAATCACTTCTTTATATGCTGTTGGAATGGGCCCTGTCTCCCAGACTTATAATTGCCGGGGGATCCAGGCGTGATTCCTCAGCGGTGCCGTGGGTGGTCCTGGAGGGTGAAAGGTCACGCTAGCTTTGAAAATAGCAAATACTTCCAGTTATTCTCTGCACTTATTTATTTATTTATTTTGCTATCTCCTAGCTGTGTGACGAAACAGTTTACTTAGCATCTCTGAACCTGGACTCCATGTCTAGGCTCCATTTCCTAGGCAGAGTGACCAAGGGGGACTCTGCAAAACAAGGGACCCATGAGAAAGAAGTGTAGTTCCAATGCAGGCAGCCAAGTGGGCCCCTCTTCTGCATCTCTCTATCCCCACATGTAATTGCTACTTTTTTTTTTTTTTTTTTTTGGTCTGCACTAGGGACCGTTTCATCACCAGGAGCTTCTGTCCCTTAAACTGGCAAATGTTTAACTACCTGTCACTGGGGATCCAGATGAAGGACGGGGGATGAGGGAAGCTGGAATCTAAGTGAGAGAGAAGTATGACACCCCATGTCAGGAGCCCTGAGTCGGCTAGACAGTGGGGAGCAGTTGATCCACATAAAGCCTTCCATTGTTCCCCTGGGGCAGTCAATGGCAGTGACCTTTGGGATTTAGCTGACAGAGCATGAGGGGCTGGGGACTGGCAGTGAGGGCTACTGGTTAATAGTCACACTAACCCCATGACAAGAAGCCTCTGTCCAGGCCTGGATGAGCCTGTTTATATCACTGGGATGCATTAAGTCTCCTGTAGCGTCCTGCCTCTGGGTTGAGTGCATCTACTTCTGCTCCTGGGAAAGCTAGGCAGAGCTGCAGAGGGCCTCCTGAATCTGCCGTTGGGCAGCCTAGGTAGGGAAGGATCTATTTCTGCAGTCCCTAGGCCCCACCCTAGTGAAGCTGGCCCCTGTCTAGTCATGAAGCAGTCCCAGCCAGGAGCGGAGGAATAAATATTTAGATTGGCCCAGCTTGGGCCCCAGAGTCACACGGTCTGGTGATGAGAAGGAGTCAGAGATGGCAGAGAACACTCCCGGGAGGCAGTGAGCCCCAAGTGTCCAGTAGCAAGGGGGCTGGGGCTAGCAGAGGTGGGGGTAGGCACTGCTTGTGGAGGCCCTGGAGCAGTGAGTGGCCAGTGGCCTCTGGCCTGGGCTGTGCCACACATACGCGCATGTGCACATACACACAAGTGCACACACACATACACACACTAGAAAGGAGCACCAAAATGGAGCTCTGCTCCCTGGGTCCCCTCAGTTTTCATCTGCTCTGTAGTGGGAAGTGTGATAACAGCAAGAGTGCCTAATGCCCCAAGGAAGCTTCTAGAACATGTACCACAGCAGGGCATCGTGAGAACCCTGAAAGCTAGGAGCTGGAATCTGGGAGCCTGGGAGGGTCAGGGGAGCTGAGATGTGAGGCTGAAGGGCCTGTGTGAGGAGAGTGGCTAGGCTGTGGGTGAGAGTGTGTGTGAGGTGTGTGTCACGCCTGCTGGGCGTGACAGTGGAGCGAGAGATTCACAGAGGGAGGGGGAATTCACAGGAGACCCGGGAAATGTGGCTGAATAGAGGGTGTGGGGTGATGGACTTTTCATTGTGGAGAAACTGAGGAAGAGAACTCAGCTGGTGTGTGTGTTTGATTGTGCGCGCGCGTGCGTGCACGTGCGTGTGTAACTTTCTGTGCGAAGGGGAGATTTCGGAACAACAGATCTGTGGCCTGAGGGTAGGGGAAACCAGGATAAGTCTGGTGCGTTCGCCAAGGCTAGATTTCATTTGAGAATAAAGAAAGATCCCGGTAACAGTGGCCCAAGCAACAGCGTGTTACGTTCTCCCCTGACTCTGAAAGGCGTGCCGCTCCTGTCCTGGCCATCACAGGTCCAGGCCTTCCTCTATAGTGTTGCTTCCCTCCCCCAACAGGAAACACTCCATGGGCCTTTCTGGGAAAGCGGCCTGGAGGGCCCACACAGGGTGTCTCCTGTCACGGGTGTTTTTCCAGGACAGCTGTCCGCCATCATTTCCTTGTTCCTGTGGAAACCCCATTGTAGCTGAGCCAAAGAAGCCCCTCTCTCTGGGGAACACAGTGGGTCTCATAAAACGTGGAGGAAAGCACAGAGGGGTGGAATATCCATCCCCACAGAGTGATGCAGAGCCCCGGCCTGCGTGGTTGGGAGGTCTGAGTTTCTATTGCTGGCCTTACTGCTGTGTGACTGACTAGTAAAGTCCCTTACCCCAGGGTCCCCTTTTAGAACACAAAATAGTAGATGTTGAGCTAGTGGGCCTGCAGGAGTGCACCCCTCATCCCCCCCATAGATAAGGCCAAGAAGATAAGGCTTGGATTGAGGAGGCAGAATCCATTCACTCATCCAGTGAGTGTGGAGCTTCTGCCATCTGCTAGCTCCTGGCTACCACATAAACAGGCTGGAGCCACTTGCCTTTGACCCCAGAGGGCCTGGATGAGTCGTTGCCCAGGCAGAGGCCGTGAGTGGACAGTGAGTGGCTTTAGGGTGAGTGGATACTCTCCGGGGTACAGTCAAGCCGACTTCATAACAGCCCCAGGCTCAACCCAACCTTTAAAGTTAAGCCCAGACTCTTTAGATGGTTCCTAGTCCCTAAATTCCTGCCCCTCTTGCTATCTGCCTCTTCAGCTACCTCCCACCCCCACACACATCCACTCCGATTCCCTCTCCATCTCACCGAGCCCTAGTACATTCCTCCCTGCCCCCCCGCCTCCCTTGCTGGTCTCAAACCCCCTTCATATTCTTCTTGCTCAGTTGACTGTGCACGGTTAAGGTGTTTCTGGAGCATCCACCGACTTCTAGCCGGCAGGGGTACACTGCCATGAGACGTGTTCCCGGCTTGGAGAATGAGTACGGGAGGGAAGGTCAATGAGGCAGGCAGGGCACTGGGAAGGTGTCTCTGCAGAGCTGGAAGTTCTAACACAGGACCATGTCAGAGTAGGTGATGCCTGGGAGCCGAGGCCTCTGGAGGGCGGGCAGATGGGGGTGGGCCATCCCCACAGAGTATTGGGCTTGCAGGAAGGTCCAGGGAGTGACCCAGCACTGCTCATTCTGGAAACTGTGTTTCAGTATAGAGGTAGCACGGGATGCCAGCCTCTAGAGACTTTATAGTGACGACAGGGATAATTCTTAGGGGCATTAAATGCTCGGATGACAGCATTTAATGGGGGGATGGTTGGATTTAATACTGTACTCTGGGCTAGAAAGACCTGCATTCTTTACACCGACTCAGTGACCTCACTGTAGGGAGCCCTCCCACCTCCCTCCCCTCAGCCCAACCTCACAAGGACAGCTATTTGCTTATCCATCCTTCGCCTACAAGGTAGTCAGCATAAACTTGAACCCTAGGCCTTTCACCCTGGCACTGAAGCTGATTGTGTGAAGTCAGCCTTCCTGATCTCAGGAGTTCTTTAATGACAGGGCCTTCGGACTTGGCCATTTCTGTGAAGGCCTTACCTCTGGGATTGCCCCTCGGTGTTCTCCTGCTGATGCGTGCCGGCCTCACAGGGGCTCATCTGACATGCCCGGGGCCTCCAGTCCATCTATAGAACAATCTTTACCACGTCTCGGGCCTAGAGTAGATGATGACAGTGGAAACAAGGATTGCAGCATCAGGAGAAACTCAGAGTCCTAGCGTGTGTTCTGACCTTGGTCAGGTCTTTTCATTGCTTATGGTGGTCCCTCAAGGCGGTACTGTTGCTGAACTTGTTAGCAAGTGTGGAAACTGAGATTCAAGAGACTTCACATAGATTCATTGGAGGTTACACAGGGTTACTGGCCAGAAGCAGCAAGGCCAGGTCCTGGTCCTAAGCTTCGATCTTAGCTATATGGTCAAGCCTACTTGTGCCTCAGTTACACACAGGACTTCAGCAACTCTCCCTGACCCTGTCTGTCCTCTTCTTGGTGTATGCTCCACCATTTCCTTATGGGCAGAAGGTCTCTGGGAGAAAGGACCTTAGGGAGAACTCCCAGTTTGGGAATCCCAGCCCAGACTCTAAGTCTCTATCCCTTGCCCAGTTGTGCCATCTGTCTTGGGCTTTTGACAACATCTGGGTGAATTATTCTAGGGCAAGGAGAGGAACTGGGAGCCAGGTTTCTATCTGGCTTGGATTCAACCAGATCATAACATCTAGACAGATGTTCCCGAAGCAGGGGAGCTCTTCCACACTGTCCTGTGTGTTCTGGAGCCTCGCTAGTGGATCAAATGGGAAGGCCACAGTCAGGATATGAGGAGCCAACAAAGGGCATGTGGCTTTGGGGGGCAAAACAGGCTCAAGAAGATCTGAGAACACGGGTATAAAGGGATTTTTCAAAGGGCAGACAGTGGCTAGGAGGTGTTCCTACCTGCTGTTTTATATGTATCAGGCTGTTGGTTAGGCACACAGAGTGAGAACAGGAACTGCCGCGTTCCTAGGCAATCAACCAAGGATTTAGGTATAGCGGCCAAGTGAGCGTGGTGTGGAGGGACCCGGGTTCTAGTCCTACGTCTGCCATTCACATGTTGTGTGGACCCGGGCTTCAGTCCATTCATTCATTTATTTCTCCCTCTCGGCCTTACTGCCTTCCTTCTCCCTCCTTCCATTTTGCCTTCAAAACAAAATGTCTCTTTCAAATGGCCTTCAAACTGGCTATCCTTCTGCCTCCACTTCCCAAGTGCTAGGAATACACTGCAACCTACTCAGCCTGTCTCTGTAGTTCTGTAGTTGGTCCAGGAAGCAACTGTGCTTTCTGGGGAAAGAGCTCAGCGTGGGACAGCCTGGACTACCTGGTTAAAATCCCAGTTACATTTCTCCTAAGTCCATGGCCTTGAGCACGGTCCCCAATCCAAGCTCTGTCACAGAGCTCCGCTTCTCTTGTGGAGAAGACCTCTGAGCCTAGGATGCAATCTGTTTGAGGCACAGTAACAGCAGTTTCTCTTTCCCAGTTATCAACTTCAATGACTGTTTGCCCTACACAGTGACCGAGGACTTCCTTCTGCGTCCAGGCAGCAGCTTCTGGAGTTGTTATTGCTATTAGTATCTAATTCAGAAACAGGGGAGGAACTATAAAACAGGTTTCGTGTGTGTGTCTGTCTGTCTCTGTCTGTGTCTCTGTATGTGCACACAAGTAGGTTTGTACTCATATATGCACAAATGCACTTGAGCATTCGAGTGTATATGAACTTATGTGCATCTGCATGTGTGGAGAAGGCCGGTTGTCAACCTCGGGTATCATGTTCCCTATGTATCTTGAGATAGTCTTTCACTGGGACCGGGTGTCCATGGATTAGACTAGCCTGGCTAGCCAGTAAGTTCTAGGGATTCTCCTGCCTCTACCTCCTCAGTGCCGGTATCACAAGCGTGTGCCACCACATGGAACTGGTACTGGTAATTGAACTCAGGTCTTCACGCTTGTGTGATGAGCACTTTGTCCACTGAATCGTCTCTTCAGCTCCTCAAACAGCTCTTCCAGCCTCTGGCCTGATTCTAAGTGTTTAATGCCTTCCACTCCTCATGGTGGGTGGAGGGTATCTCCATTCACTGGGCCCCCAGCAGCCCTGAGAACACTGGGTTTCTTGGTTCATGTGTCGTTGAGAAGACAGTGGTATCCAGATAGGATTCCCACAAGAGTCAGAGCTGCAGATACCAGTGAGGTGGACTTTGGACCACGCCTGAGGCTCCTCCCAGGTACTGCCTGACTCAGACTCTGGGAATGGGAGATCTTGTGTAGAACCCACCTGACGGAACTGTGCCTAGCTAGAATGAGATCTGCCACTAGCAGATCACCCTCCAGTGTCCCCTCAGCCGACCCGAGTTGATGGAGGATCAGATGGCCCAGGCTGGCAGGACAAGGAGATGCCAACACGGTGACCCAAGAAGGGATTTCCTGTCTAGAGGAAGTGGGTGTTAAGCCGAACTGACTCACCTTCCTTCCAAGGCTCTGGGATGAGGAGCCTCACAGAACTTTTCGCCCTAGCTGGGCTTCAGTTTCTCTGTTCTAGGATCTCGCTCTC
This sequence comes from Mastomys natalensis, assembly GCA_021653895.1. Classification (NCBI taxonomy): domain Eukaryota; kingdom Metazoa; phylum Chordata; class Mammalia; order Rodentia; family Muridae; genus Mastomys; species Mastomys natalensis. Next base: position 851,197 of record JAJTUV010000975.1, on the reverse strand, counting down.
CATATGCCCAGTTGTTGCATTTAAAGTAAGTCATTATATAATGCCGTCTCTAGTAAAGGCAGTCAGGGAGGTCCCTTATACAGTTAGAGTATCGGTGAAATCTATTAGAAGATTATTAACAGGGCGGTGGTGACACACACCATTAATCCCAGCACTAAGGAGGCAGAGGCAGCAGATCTCTGAGTTTGAGGCCAGCCTGGTGTACAGAGTGAACTTCAGGACAGCCATGGCTACAGAAAGAAACCCTGTCTCAAACAAAACAAAGCAAAAAGAAAAAGACAAAGGGCAGTTGTCTCAGATCATCCCTGACCTTTGCTGGTCACCACTGCAATGACAGTAGCCTCTGCTTCCAGTGCTGAATAGTGCCATTCCCTCTGGGTCATCAGCCCCACCCAAGCCTGCCAGGTACACGAGCAGTCTACCATCAGCCCCTCCCTGGATCTAGAATCCTGGGGTACACTCTGACTTTGTTCTCCAAACACTTAGACCCTTAGCCATTGTACAGTAAGCCCTCTATGAAGGGGGCTTCTGGGGAGGCAGCCCAGGGTACAAATACAGAGGAATGCAACCCCTAAGATGACATCGTCTAGTGTCAGGACAGAGCTGTGGGCTTGGGACCAGGAAGGTTGCTGAGCCTAGGATGCCCCTATGGCAGGAGGGCTCTTCCCAGATTGAGACCTCTTCTGAGTGGGACCTAGTAACTTCCTTCTCCCCAGCAGAGTTAGGAAGGCACTGTGGTAGGTGAGATAGAGATTGGGGGTGGGGTGGGGTATGCAGGCAGACATAGCTGAGGGTTCTAGCTGCAAACAGACAGCAAAAGGTGCCTGAGGCCCTGCCCCCTCTTCCTGTCCCAGCCTCCCTCGTGCACACTGTGATTCAGATTAGGAAGGAACCGTTGGACCGTTGGTCATGCCAGAGGGGAAGGGGAAAGGTGAGCCATTCCAGTCTCGGAAGGCAGCAACAGCTGCAGCCGGCTGCCTTTGTCCCCACAATTCCTAATGGAGATGGGGGGCTAGGGGCTAGGCTGATTGCAGAAAACCCAGGCGTTTTCTGAGGCCCACCCCCAAGAGCTACAGAGTAACAAAGTCAGAGAAAGCCCTGGAATGTGTGATTGTTAAAAATGTTTGCAGACCTTCCTTCTTACGTGGCGCTCTGATTAAGGACACTTGGGTCCCCACCGAGGGGAGGCATCAGTGATAGACAAAAACCAAAAACAGATGGGGGCTTCTTTGAGATTAAGGTCTGTCTGGTCAAAGGGTTCTTTGGAAAATCTCTCCTAGTGGTTCACTTTGTCAGTTTTCCAGAAAGCTATGGAAACATCTGAGGTGTGATCTCCGAAGTCACGGGTATGAATGGAAAAGATAAGCAGTTTCTTGGTTATCTGAGGAAGGAGGTGTCTGGAGGGGCAAGCACTGGGACAGCATCCAGGCCTGTCTTCTCCACGACTGGTCTGGGGCCTTTCCCTCCCCCACCCCAACCCCAGTCTCCATCCTCCTGCCCCTCCCTTACAGGATGTGAAGATATTCCGAGCCCTGATCCTGGGGGAGCTGGAGAAGGGGCAGAGTCAGTTCCAGGCACTCTGCTTTGTCACAAGGCTGCACCACAATGAAATCATCCCCAGTGAAGCCATGGCCAAGCTCCGGCAGGTGAGTGCCCACCCCTGGCTAGGTCCTGTCACCCTGTCCTCATTCAGGAAGCCCCCTCCCCCACTCTTCCTCCCTGCCTTCTCTTAACATTCACTCACCATGAAGAGTTCTGACCAAAACTGACTACAGAGCCCCAGATCCCTAATCTGTACTGTGGCCCAACTCTCGGGTCACCCCAAGCTACTAATCCACTCTTTTCTGGGTGGAGATAAAGATGTGGACCACAACTTGAGATTGAACATGACCTGTCCCCTGTCCCTCGTTAGTGACACTGGACAAATGGCCTTGCCTTAATGCCCCAGTCTCCACATTGAGGACATAGGTTAGAATCAGAACTCATCCATGAAAGTGTGTCGGGAAACACCGCAGCCCTTTGACCCACTGACCTGCATGGATCCCTCCCTGGAGTTCCGGCTTTCCATAGCTTATCTAAGCTGACCTGTGCTGCAGGCCTGCCTTATGGCATCTTTTTGTCCAGGGCTCTACCTTTTGTCCACCCTGCTGGGAAAGATGTCGTCCCCTGGATTCGGAAACCATATGACCCACTGGGTACACTGTCATGTACCCTATCTCCTGGCACCACCTTGAACTTGCCAGAAAGCCCCGGAAATTTAAGAAGCAAAACCAGAAAGGTTTTAACCGCCTCTAGTGTATCAGTTTCTCAGGTTGGGCGAGCCTGAGAAAAGGGAGGACAATGTACACGTTCCCACCTTGCACCCACAGAAAAACCCCGCGCGGTGCGTCAGGCTGAAGAAGTCCGGGGTCTGGAGCAGCTCCATATGGACATCGCCGTTAACTTCAGCCAGGGGGGGCTGCTGAGTCCCCATCTCCACAACGTGTGTGCGGAGGCCACAGATGCCATCTTCACCCGCCAGGAGGATGTCCAGTTCTGGACAGAGCGAGGTCAGCTGGGGACTGCCCTGGGTGGGCAGAAGAGGAAGCACAGAGCGGGGAGGGGAAGACCTTGCTGAGTGACTCTGTTGTATTCAAGAGAGAGAGAGAGAGATCTGTACCGCACTAGTAAATGTGAGTGTGCAGTCATGAGTGGCAGGCATTCTGGGTGGGGGGGAGGGTGGAATCCCCAAGGTAGGCTGTGATGTGTCAGAAAGGCTTCCTGGAGGAGGCGGTGTCTCTGCCGCTAGAATAAGAAGACTCACAGAAGACAGGCTGCTAGGTCCTGTGAAAGACTCTTCGGCATTCTTATTACTACACGTACTGAGGACACACATGCTCCTGTAGGTCTGTCTGCTGGGCACCTCTCAGAACTCAGCATCCCACCATTCCTGGTCTCCCAGAGCCCCCTCAGGGCCTCCTCCTACTTCTGCAGGTTCCCTGGGCAACTCTCCCGGCCCCTCTCCAGGTCCCTCTGCTAAGGACTGTCAGGTCCTCTGTGTACAGGGGACAGGGAGATTCAAGCTGCTTGCTCCTGGGCCTTCTGCCCAGCAAGCTGCACATAGAGAAACCTCCCCCTCCAAGACAGCGCTGGACTTTGTGGTCCTTCCCATAGCACACCTGTCTCCACTCGAAAACATCCCAAATGAAGGTACAAGCCTGACATTAGTACCTCAGAAGCTGTTCCTTCTCATGGTCTCTAAGCAGAGCCCTGGCCAGACCCTTGTCACCGCCCCAAGACTCCTCATGCATGTTCTTATGGCCGTACCCACTCGGCTTCTGCTGACCCATCCCTGCCCTGTCTACTCAGCTGCCATGTCCTTTAGGTAGTTTTTTATTTAAAGTATTGATGGCCACATGGTCCAGTATAGGCTCTGAAGTCAGGTCTGGTTTGGGTCCTGACTTCTCTATCACTGTACAATCTCAACCACATTAGTAAACTCTGGACTAATTCCGAATTCCTGGTACACAGTAGAGACTCGATGGATGAGGGTGACTGTCATTTAATGTAGCCCATTAGCCTGAGGCTCATCCATGTTCATCCCCAGGGCAGCCTTGGGAGGGGTGACTGGAGAGAAGGCTATCCTGGGCTAAAGTGCTCCTACCTTCTTCATGCTTGCCTTTCCCCCAGGTGTGGACAGTTCTGTGTTTGAGGCTCTACCAAAGGCATTAGAACAGGTGGAATTACCTCGTTGTGGACAAGTGGGGGACCGAGGAAAGCCCTGTGCCTGCCACTACAGTCTGAGCCTGGCCTGGTACCCTTGCATGCTCAAATACTGCCACAGCCGTGATCGGCCAGTGCCCTACAAGTGTGGCATCCGAAGCTGCAGGAAAAGCTACAGCTTTGACTTCTATGTACCTCAGAGGCAGCTCTGCCTCTGGGATGAGGACCCCTAACTACAGGAGACAGAGGACCAAGAATGCATGCTTGGACCCACAAGTTCTTCGCTGACCACCAGAGGGCGTGGCAACCCAATCCGAGGCCTAAAGTCTCTTCCTGAGCCTCTGGCTCTGAAGCCATGGCCTCATCTGCTTGACTGTGAAAGAGCGGCACAACACAAGCCACCTTGAGGCAGCCCTGATGCCTCCTGTGCCCATCTTGAAGCAGAAGGTGAAAAAGCAGTTCTCCAGACTGGTGCCCTCCCCTCTTCCTTTCCCCTGAAATGTCCCACATACGTGGAATCAAAATGTACGGGCCTAGCCTGCTTTTGTGAAACTTCTTCCGGAGGCATGGCCCTGTAGCACACATTCTCACCAGCAAGGGAACCGGAGAGGGACAGCTGAAGACTTGTGCCCCAGCTCTTGTGTCCGGTTACAGTGCCTTCTCTCTACCCTGGGGACAACGGGGAGCAGGGATGCCGCCCCCCAAGACCACCATGTGTGCCTTTCCTGAGACCCAATTTGGATACTTCCGCAGGCAAGCACCGATGCTTCCTGCCTCTGGACTGAAATACTTTGGCAAGGTTCTGGGGCAGGGAGGGAGCATGAAGTACAAGAAAAACTTGAATTCCAGATTTTTAATGCAAAATATTTATCATTTGTACCAGAAATAAAAGTCTTTAAGTTTTCACTCACCCGATGGCTCCAGTCTAGGCTTTCTGAGAGAATTTTGTCCGATGCTGCCACCTAGTGTCAGAAATGTCCCTTTGATTAGTGCCAGTCTGGGCAAAGCAACTTCTAAAGCTCCTACTGTGTGCCCGGTGAGAGGCTCTGTGCTTAAGATGATGGCACAAAAGAACTGGGAAGGACTCAGTAGTTAAGAGAGCGTGCTGCCTTTTTGCAGAGGACCCAAGTTCAATTCCTTACATCCACTTCCAGGGTGGGGAAGGTCATGGACACCTGTAAAGTAATGTCAACATAATGGGGACCTCCCAGCCTTTTATGGCCTCCAAGGACTGTCACAAATAAAATAAATAAAATAAAATAAAATAAAATAAATAAATAAAACCTTGGAGCTAGAGGATGGCTCAGTGATTAAGAATGCTGGCTGCTCTTCCGGAGGTCCCATGTTCCCATGCCCAAGATCCACATGGTAAATCTGATGCCCTCTTCTGGCCTCCAAGAGTAATTGGACGTGGCGCTCAAACATGTAAGCAAAACGACGGTACAAATACAAATAAGTTATATAAAAGATGAGACCAGGACTGAAGATAGATCATTTATAGAGCGTTTGCTCAGGATGGGCAAGGCAATGGGCTTAATGTCCTGCACAAGAGGAGAGAGAGAGAGAGAGACAGAGAGAGAGAGAGAGAAACAGATAAAGCAGTGAGTAACGGCCAAAACAAAGTCAAAGCGATCTTAGAACCAGACTTCCAGCATTCACATCCGGGCCCTCACTGGAAGTCATGGTGCTCACGGGTAGTTCCCACACCCAGGAGGCAAAGGCAGAAGGTTCTATGCAAAATAAAGGCCAGCCCGAGCTGCATAGCAAATTACAGGCCAGAGGTAGCTGTACTTATTTGGGAAGACTTCATGGAAGAGGCTGGGTGTGAGCTGAGGCTTGAGAACGGTGAGTTTAGCAAGGTGAGGGCCGCAGAGGTTTATGGGTAACAATGCCTCTGATTCCACAGAAGACTCAGCTCCTCAGAGAAGTAGAAGTAGACTCAAACCTTCTTCAAAGGCCTTGGGGAAGGAAGCAGCAGAGTGCAGAACAGTTCCATCTATCCAACGCCTCCAGAAAAAGGCTGCCTCCAGGCCAGAGGGTCTGCTGAGAGCCAGGTTTGCTGGACCAAGGTCTAGGGCAGGATCTGTGGAGAGACAGCCTTCTCAGGTTACTGAGCCTTTATTCTAAGTACATCTGTAAGGGCCTGCTGCAACCTGGCCAGCAGACAAGGAAGGAGATGCCACTGTCTTTTTTGCTTTCTCCCTCCTGCTTAATGCAGGCCTCCGTCTGATGCCCTCTTCTGGCCTCCAAGAGTATTTGCACGTGATCCCAAACATCTGCTCTGGGTGGAAGATGGGTTCTTGGAGCAGCACCCTCTCCTTTGTGGAGTCTCTTCCTTCTTTCCCTCTCCCGTTTGGCTTCCAAATGTACAGAAGTAATGCATTTCCAAATGCATGTTTTGCCAAACACAGTTCTAGGCTAGGGCTACAAAATGAGAACTTGTCTAAGAAGAAGAAGAAGAGGAGGAGGAGGAAGAAGAATGCTTCAATCCAGGCGTATAGTGACACTTGCCTATGATCTTTGGGAGGCAGAGGCCAGATGATCAAGAGTTCAAGCCAGCCTGAGCTATACAGCAAATTCAAGGCTAGCCAATGTGTGAGATCCTGTCTTAACATAACAGGAGCTGGAGAGATGGCTCAGCCATTAAGAGCATTGCTGTTAGCAAAACACCTATTTTGGGAGGCTCACAACTCGAGTTTCAGGGGATCCAATGCCCTCTTCTGGCTCCAAGGGCTCCCACATACACAGCACAAAAAAATACAAAAAAAATAAATCTTTGAAAAACACAACAAACAAAACAAAGGCATCAAGAATGTTTTAAACTAGGGTTTTAAGTGAGGCATGGTGGCATATGCCTTTAATCCTGGTACTTGAGAGGCAGAGGGAGAAGGATCAGGACTTCAAGACTAGCTTGGGCTACATAGCAAGTCTGAGGCAAACCTGGACTACATAAGACTCTATCTCAACACAACAAACAATAAAAATGTGACAGTTGCCGGGCGGTGGTGGCGCACGCCTTTAATCCCTGCGCTTGGGAGGCAGAGGCAGGTGGATTTCTGAGTTCGAGGCCAGCCTGGTCTACAGAGTGAGTTCCAGGACAGCCCGGGCTACACAGAGAAACCCTGTCTCAAAAAAACAAAAAAGGGACAGTTGGGTGTGGTGACACAAATCTATAATCCCAGCATTCAGGAGGTTTAGCCAGGCGGGGTTGCTGAGAGTTTCAGGTCAGCCTGGGCTATGTATCAAGCACCAGGCTAGCCATGGCAAGACTGTCTCAAAAACAAACAATAAGCCGGGCGGTGGTGGCACACTCCTTTAATCCCAGCACTTGGGAGGCAGAGGCAGGCAGCTTTCTGAGTTCGAGGCCAGCCTGGTCTACACAGTGAGTTCCAGGACAGCCCGGGCTACACAGAGAAACCCTGTCATGAAAAACAAAACAAAAACAAACAAACAAACAAACAATAAATAAAATAAAATTTTCAAGACCTGGAGTGTTTTTCTCAACTTCCTGGCTAGAGCACTCCAAGGTTGCTTGTCCCCTGCACTGAGGGAGCTCTGAGGGCTGTCTATCCAGGTTTCTCTGACTAGGGCCCCTTGTTGGGCATCAAGGGTGGGGTAAAATGCAAAGCTCCCTAAGACTTTGGGGTTGGCTTTCCCTGATACTGATATCCCAGGGTCTGAGTAACAACCACAATGGTAAATTCTGCCCAGCTTTATCCTCGCCTGTGTCACGGCGCCCTCCGCTTCACCACCGCAGACAGTGGGGTGAGTGGTGCCAAGTTATCACCAAACCCCGAGCCCTTTAGATAGCTATAGGTGGTCAGCGATGGCAGGTCAGCATGGGCAGAGAAGGCTTTGCTTACTGTCTGCCTTAGTCACCGTTCTATTCCTGTGAAGAGACACCAGGACCACAGCAACTCTTATAATTTTAAAAGGCATTTAATTGGGGGTTTGCTTAGAATTTCAGAGGGTTACTCCATGATTGTCACTCCAGGAAGCAGAAAGATAGGGTGCTTGAGCCAGAACTGAGAGCGTTATACATCCTGATCCTTGGGTCGCAGGCAGAGGGACACACTGGCTCTATCAAAGCCCATCTTCAGCAACACGCCTCCTTCAGCAAGGGCACGCCTCCTCCAACAAGCACACACTTCCTATTCCTTCCCACCAGTCAGCCAACTAGAAACCAAGAATTCAAATATATAAGCCCTATGGGGTCATTTTTATTCAAACCACCACACTGTCTTAGAGGTCCTGTGAAAGCCCTGGGAGAGGCCATTTTATCAGTAGCCATTCCTCTGTGACACTTCAAGGTTTTACAAAATACCTTTCTAACCAAGTGTGGAGGCTCAGGCCTGTGTTCACAGGACTTCAAAACCCAGTCCAAATAATTGAAAATTTGAAGCCAGCCTAAGCTACACAGCAAGATATTGTCTTATAAAAGAAACCATCAACAAAAGTGTCTCTGTGTCAAATATTCCGTTGGATCCTTGTGGGGATTGAGTAATACTAGAGTTACAACTCTCATGAAAAATTGAGTGGCCTGCTATGGTGGTTTAAATAGGAATGGCCCCCACAGATTCATGTGTTTGACTGTTTAGCTATAGGGAATGGCACCATTAGGAGGTATGCCTTGTTGGACGAAGTGTGTCACTGTGCAGGTAGGCTTTGAGGTCTTACATGCTTAAGCTATGCCTAGTGTTGCACTAAGTCTCCATCTGCTGCTGTGGATCAATTGCCACCATGCTTCTTGCCATTATGAATATGGTTGTTTGAATATGCTTGGCCCATAGGAAGTGGCACTATTGGGAAGTGTGGCCTTCTTGGAGTAGGTGTGGCCTTGTTGGAGGAAATGTGTCACTGTGGGGGTAGCCTTTGAGGTCCTATGCTCAAGTCTCCTCCTGGCTGCTTTTGGATCAAGATGTAGAGCTCTCAATTCAGTCTTCAGGACCATGTCTGCTGTACGCTGCTACGCTTCCTACTGTGATGATAATGGACTGAACCTCTGAAACTGTAAGTCAACCCCAATTAAATGTTGTCCTTAATAAGAGTTGCCTTGGTCATGGTGTCTCTTTACAGCAATGCCAAATGTAGATAGAAGTTGGTACCGGGAGTAGGGTATTGCTGTGATAGACCTGACCATGTTTTTGTTTGGAGAAACGTGGATTTGGAAAGCAGTGGAATGCTTTAAATGGGCTCAATGGGTCATCCTAATAGGAATATGGAAGACATTGGTGCTGAGGGTGATTTGAACTGTGGGAACCTGGCTCAAGAGTTTCAGAGGAAAGAAGTTTTAGTATGTTGCTTGGATATAATTTTTATGATGTTTTAGTGAAGACTGTCTGCTTTTTGCCATTTTCTTGGGAGGCTGCCTGGGCCTAAGGTGAAGATATTCAGATTGTTTGCATTGATGGAGGAGATTAAAAAAAAAAAAAAAAAACAGACAAACAAAAAACACAACAAAGAAACCTAGTATAGACTCTGCCCTGTGTTTCACTCTTATGAAGAGCATTTTGATTAAATGAAGCAAGCTTAGAAAGGAAAAATACAAAATGTATGGTTCAAGTATTAAAGGGGCACCAGGAAGTGCATTGGAACTAAATCCTGTGTTCAAGGATATTAAACGGAATTAAGTGAGGCAAGACCCCACTGAGCTAAGCTTATTGTTTATTTGTTTGCAGCTGAACAATAAATAGTAATATCATGTTGGCATTATTGGTACCTGGTTACTGTTTTCATTTGGAACTTTTAATCTGGAAATGGAGAATACACCTCTAATCCAGATCTTGAAGCATAGTGGCCATGCTTATAAAGATCTTGTGAAAGGGTAAAGACAGGCTTAGGTCCAGGTGTGATGGTACACACCTTTAATCCTAGTATTCGAGAGAACAGGCATGCAGATCTGAGTTCAAGGTGAGTCTACAGAGCAAGTTCCTGACAGCCAAGCTCAGGTAGTAAAGGAGATGGAAAACAGAAAGCTGGCAATGATGTACTAGAACAATAGGGGCCGATGTTCCAGCCCTAAAAGCAACAGAACTCGAAGCTTTGGCCATGTGGCTCTGGCTTTAGAGTGAATAATAGAAGGGACTACCGGGACAATTGATGCTGGTTAGCTGGAGCTAAGAAAATAGCAGTGAGGTAAAATCACTGAAGTAAAATCTTCTGGGACATGTTTTCTGGGAGCACAAAGAAACTATTTTCAGAGATAGACATTCTGCTGGCAGTCAGACTTGATAAAATGTAAGACTCTCCCAGGAGGTACTGATTTGAAGGTATGAAGGGTCATGGAGAACAGCTGAGGCTGGCACTGTGAAAGGTCAGGAAAGGTCATTGGTGAAGGTGCAGCCTCAACAGTTGACGGCCCAGGACTAAAGGGATCATGCAAAAAAAATTGAGGCTTGGCACCATGAAGGGAGACTATGAGAGGCTATATTGGCTGAAGTCAGTTGCAGTGGAAGATCCCAGTGTATTAGAGATGCCGGGACCATGGGATGATCACCAAGAGAGCCGCAGCAGTGGAGTGGAGTCAACCAGAGCCTAGAGTGCTACAGAAGAAAGAGCTGGGAAAATGACCCAAGCCCTTTGGAGGAACCCAAAGATTGTGTGTAAGTCCCAGACATTGGAACAGAAGCTTAAAGTTGAAGTTGCCTTGGGACCCCAAGATGCTAGAAATGTGAAGCCATGGTATACCTGCCAAGGAAAGCTGCAACAGCTGTGTTGCTTTGGTCCAGTATTCCTTGGTATTTTATTTTGGAATGGTAATGTATACCCTGTGACGTTGGAACTGAGTATTGCTTTTTGATTTTGATTTTACTGGAGATGACATGAATAAGAAATTGCAGAATCTCAAAGAGGCTTTGAACTTTAGGCTTTTAAACATTGTTAAGACTTGATAGACTATGGGGACCTCTGAAATTGTAAGCCAGTCCCAATTAAAAAATGTTTGTCTTTGTAGGAGTGCCGTGGTCATGGTGTCTCTTCAGAACAATAAAACCCTAACTAAGACATCTGCCCAAGGCCAGTGACTAGTGAAAACCCAGCCAAGGCAGCATGGGGTCACACACCTGTAATTCTAGCACTTGTAAAGTAGAGGCAGGGTCAAGACTAACTTTTTCTCAATAAAACAAACAAAGAACAACACAAAAAGAACAGAGCTGAGATCCAACATAGGGCACTTACTGATGTCATTTCTAACCAGAATGAGTATGGTGGTTTGAATAGGAATGACCATATAGGCTCTTATATTTGAATGCTTGGTCATCAGGGAGTAGCACTATTTGAGAAGGATGAGGAGGCCTGAGCTTGTTGAGTAGGTTGTCTGGTTTTAGGAAGTGTGTCACTGGGGGTGTCCTTTGGGGTTTCTCTCTCCCAGCTGCCACTGTAGATTTTGTAGAACTTTCAGCTACTTCTCCAGCACTATGCCTGCCTGCATGCCACATGCTCGCTGCCATGATGACAATGGGCTAAACCCCTGAAACTAACTGAGCGCCAATTAAATGTTTCCCTTTATAAGAGTTGTCTTGGTCTACGGTGTCTCTTCACAGCAGTAGAACACTGACTAAGACAATGGGTTTATCTGAATGGCCAATTAAGCCTTTAAGAACAGGGCTTGAGGGGCTCACCTGTAAAAGAGGGCTTGGGTTGGGGGAGGAGAAATCCAAAGTATGGGATCAGTTCCCTCTAGTAGTAGTCACTGGATAACTTGGGGAAGAGAGACACAGCTGACGCTGGGATTAGAGTTGGTTCTAGAGTCTTGTGGACTTGGGTCTGTAGGACAGCATAGAAATAGCATCTCACATGAGTGTGCAAGGGTCCCTCTTAAAATGAAGCTTGGGGGGAGTGTGGCGCCCCATTAATCCAGACTTGGGAGGCAAGGCAGCGGATTTTGGTTCAGACTGGTCTACAGTGGTTCCAGGACAGCCAGCTACACAGAGCTGTCTCGAAAAAAGAGAGACTTTACTAAGTGCCAAAGATGGTGGTACATGCTATAATTCCAGCATCTGGAAGGCTGAGGCAGGAAGATCACCATGAACTCAAGGTCATCCTGGGATACATAGTGACTTCCAGGATAGTCTGGACTACATAGTGACAACTTGTCTCAAAGAAAGAAACCAACGTGCAGCTATGATCTCAGCACTCAGAGGCCACATAGTGAGTTCCAGTCTGTCCTCTCTCAGAAAGGAGACGGGAAGGGAGAAAAGGAACGAAAGCATAGCCTGGCGTGGTGACACTCACCTGTATTGCCAACCCTTGGGAGGATGAGGAGGAATCACAAATTTGACGTTGCCTCATGGAGATACTCCCTCAGTACTTATCTATCACAATGCACAAGCCCTCTTCTTCCCTCACTTGGATACTCCTAAACTGTACCTCACCTCCTATCCCCCCATCCTACCCCTACTTTCCCACCCCAACCCCATCCGCCCCCTCATGGTCCATCAGGTTCCTAGTTGCTTGGCTCCAGGTAGACAGCTGGATGGCTATCAGTCACTCTTACAAGCCAGGCTGGAGGTCACAAGGGCCAAGTGGTAAGGAAGCATTTGGGTCTTAGGCAAGGGAACTGCGGTAGATTCTCCCATGTACCCTCTCACTGATATCTCGAGGACGGATCCCATTTCCCCACATTGCCAGGGCTCTGCAGAGAGGCCTTCCTTCACTGGATTGGATGAGGCCTGCTCCCATCTTCAGCATAATTGCCTCAAAGATCATAAATGTATTTTGTAGAACATCCCCAGGGCAACTCCTAGTCTGATGTCTGACCAGGACTCCAGAACCCATCCAAATCCCGCCATGCCTGCCATCTCTTGTGTTACCATAAAGCTGGAGTACAACCACTCAGCCTTACCTAGACAGAGGAGACGCTGGGCTGACTTCCCTGATGGCCCAGCTGACGGCAGCCCAGCCTGATGGGAACATTCCTGAGGTTGGAAACTTTTGGGGTGGGGAGAGAGCTGGTAAGAAGAAGTCTGTCTTATCATCTCAGCACTTGAGAGTGTAAAGCAGAGGGGTTGCTTTGGATTTGAAGCTAACCTGGGCTACCTACTGAGTTGTGGTCCAGCCTTAGCTACAGGGCAAGACCTGTCTAAAAAACAAGTCCGGCATGGTGGTGTACACCTTTAATAATTCTACAAAAATTCAGGAAGCAGAGGCCAAGCGTGGACTACATAGATATCCCAAGATAGCCAGGAATACATTGAGAGATCCTATCACAAACTAAACTAACTAACTAACTAACTAACTAACTAACTAACGAATAAATAAAAACAAAAAAATAAATGTCATGCTTGCTGAAGCAGCAGAAGAAGCAGAGCTGGGTGGCAAAGACCAATGCATATTTTCAGTTTTTGTTTTAAGAGGGACAGAGTTGAATGGTTTCAGGCTAAAAGGTTAATGGGTAGGAAAGGGAAGTCAAGGTAAAGACAGGGGGAGATCTGTCCACACAGGGAGGCTTCCAAAAAATCAGGGAGGGGCTGAGATCCAGAGATGGAGAGGAAAATGTATATTTTGAGGTCAGCCTAGTCTACAGAGGAAGTTCCAGGATAGCCAAGGCTACACAGAGAAACATTGTCTCAGAAGAGAGAGAGAGAGAGAGAGAGAGAGAGAGAGAGAGAGAGAAGAGAGAGAGACTGGGGCTGGGCGCTTCTGTTGCCTATGAGAGGAGGAAGGTGACAGGAGTGGATGGAATGTCTGTCTTTCTCTCCCTGCCTTTCAAGGCCTGATATGCAGCAAAAGCCAGAGCCAGACAAGGACGCCATCACTCCATATGACAAAGACAAAGCTGCCACTCCTGGTAAGCAACAGTCAGTCTCGCTCTGCTGAGTCTAGGTTCTGGTGTGGCTTGTGACCCACTACACACAGTCTTCTCAACTGGAAGCTCCAAGGTCTGGTACAGAAGGTCTCCACCTACTCTGTCTTCTTCCCTTCTGTGGCTGTCCTCCAAGGTCCCTAGCTGGGATTATCAGCAGGAAGCAGAATCAACTGGGCTTGCCTTTTGTGACACTGTGGTTTATTTACAGGGTGCCAGCAGGTCTAAGGGGACCCAGACTAGGGGGAAACAGGTCGCTGTGGGCAAGGCTGAAGAAGCAATAGGGGTAAAGACTGTTGAGTCTCAGGAACCCCAGGGTCTGGGAAGAATAAAAGCTAACATCAGATGAGTGACATGGCAGCAGTGAGGAGCTGAGGCTTCAAGCCCTGACTCTATACATGTCCTGCCCTCATTGGCCATGGATACTTACATTTGCTGAGGCCTGAGGATGAAGTGGGCAGGTGCTATGTACCCAGGGACCAGCCTTCTAGGGCCTTCAAAGAACAAGAAGGATGGAAGGAAACATCCAACTCAATTGATCCAGGGGTCCTTGTGCTATTGAGAATAAACTCTAGAAGCTTCCTTGGAAGCCTCCCTGTGTGGGCAGATCTCCTCTTCTCTTTACCTCCACTTCTTTTCCTCACAAAGAACACCTGCCTCTGCTTCCTGAACAGTCGGATTAAAGGTGTGCACCATCGCACCAGATTTGTTTTTTTAGACATGGTCTTGCCCTGTACCCAAGGCTGAACCACAGCTCAGTAGGTAGCCCAGGTGTCTTAGGGTTTTACTGCTGTAGACAGACACCATGACCAAAGCAACTCTTATAAAGGACAACGTTTAATTGGGGCTGGTTTACAAGTTCAGAGGTTCAGTTCCATTATCATCAAGGCTGGAGCATGGCAGCATCCAGGCAGGCTGGTGCAAGAGGAGTGAGAGTGACATCTTCATCTGCCAGCCTCTAAGAGAAGATTGGCTTCCAGGGAGCTAGGAAGTGGGTCTGAAAGCCCACACCCACAGTGACACACCTACTCCAAGGCCACATCTCTAATAGTGCTACTTCCTGGGCCAAGCATATACAAACCATCGTAACAGATTAGCTTCATAAAGCAACCTCCTCTGCCTTAAATTCTCAAATTCTGGAATTGCTTACCAGACTTCTTACCAGCACTGTCTCCACCCCAAAAGTTTCTACCCCAGAAATGCTCCCATCAGGCTGGGCTGCAGTCAGTTGGGCCATCAATGAAGTCAACCAAGCATCTCCTCTGTCTAGGTAAGGCTGATTGACTGTCCCCCAGCAGGACAGTCACCCCTCTCTCAAACCTTTGTCTCCTGCCCCCTGTATGTGGCTCATGGCTCCCTACCTTCCATGGCTGTCTATTCCCGGGATGGTTCTTCTTGTGGTCTACCACCAGATTCCAGCAGGGTCCACCCCCTCCCCATTGGAGCCTCATGACAAACCTACTCTTTCCTGTTTGGATCTTTACCACAGGATAAAGAACTCACCTGTTCGTGACTATAAACGTCAAGAGACTGGGAACTTGTAGAAAAGAAAGACAATACCTGTGACATCTCTAGGTCTGAGCCAGTGTGTCTGTAGCTCTGGGGCTACTTGATATAGTTGCAGATGCATTGGCCCCCAACACCCCTGAGTTCTGGGTCATTGTCCCTGTTAGAAGGCAGTGGGAAGAAAAGCCCGGAGCTTCTTCACTGTCTTGATAAACCTGAGATGCATAGAGAAATCCAGTGTTTGATGGGAATACTGCATCAATATCTCTGTCTGGAACTGGGGTCCTAATCTGTGTTGCCCTGTCCACAGAAAGGTTCTTTTCTGGAATTTTATAGGCAAGGGTTATACTCCGAAACTTCCACAAGAGGGCGCTCTGGGCCTAGGCTTGCCCTGAGAGTGAAGGGTCCTGGAATATCACCTGGTCTTCAAGAGCCAAGAAAGGACTGGCAGTCAAGAAGCTGATTGGGGAAAAAAAAAATTCTTGTGTTTCTATTTTTTTTTTTAAATCTACTATTCTAGAACAATGAGGACAAATGAGTTCTGAGTTTCTGTGATGAGGGTAAGGGCTGGATGCTGGCAGGCAGGTGGGGAGTAGGCTTGAGAGAATGGCACAGGACAGCCAGCATGGGGACATCAGGACAGAGCACAGCACTGTGTGTTCTGGTCCTTTCCTTTCACTCCCCAGATGCAGCTGCTTTTATCCTGGTTCCCAAGACACCTCTGGCTTTGTCACCCTGGCACTGTCCTGCTCTGTCTGTCTTCTGCAATATGCCTCTCGGCCTGATGCCATCTGATTTAGTCAGAGGTGTTATTCTAAACAGACATGGGAGTCCTCCTTGGCCTCTACCTTCCTTCCTTCTGTTTTTCTTTGAGCTGGGGGATCTGAGCTTGGATTCAGTGGCTTTTATGAACTTAAGACAGACAGAGACCTCTCCCCACACAACCCCCATTCCACAGCCCCATGCACAGGGCCCTGCAGCCCATCTGGCAGAAGGAAAGAGCTAGAAGGGACTTGTTGCTTGGTGGCCTTCCAGGACGCTGCGCTCTCCACCCTTCTCCCAGCCCTGACAACTCAATCCAGCTGACAAGACAGGAAGCGGGAGTACTCAGCAGGCCAGCTGCCAAGAAGGCCACTTTTCCCTCTGGGGAGAAAACAAGGCTGGAGACTGCCACCCTTCCCCCACTTTACCCCTCCCCACCCACCCCCTCTCAGGAGTTTCAGAACACTTGCAACTCTAGCGTTGGAAGAAGATAGACTCCAGGCTTGGGCCTTGAAGCAAGAGAAGCAGATCAAGGACACATGCAGCCTGGGGAAGCTTCTCCCGCAACTAGCGCTGCAGGCAAGGAGGGGTCAGAGGTCACACCACAAGGACCCAGGAAAGGGTCAGAGTGATCAAGGCTTCATAACCAAGACAACCAACTTGGGCTACCCTCTGAATGAATCCTCCAGCTCTACGAGTAGAGGGAGGGAGAGACAATTTGCATTGTATTTACATTTCATTTGCATACAACTCTTTTGATGTCCGAAGGCATTGAAATTTCCAGCCCTTCCTTTCCTTTTCTTTCCTCTGCCCCCTTTTAAACCTCCAGGCTGCCTCCTATCTCAGTCTCTTCTCTGGCTTCTCTCTTGCTAACAGAGGCAGGAGGATTAAGCCCAGGGAGCTGTTGCCTTACCAGGGTAGCTCTCCTTGTTCCACACAGCTCATCTCTTCCCCATCCCCTCTCTCTCTCTCTCTCTCTCTCTCTCTCTCTCTCTCTCTCTCTGTCTCTCTCTCTCTCTCTCACATACACCCCCCACACCACAAGGGGGGGTGGGAAAGGGAGAGAGAGAGAGAAGAGAGGAGAGAAAGCCAGACTGGATTTAAACCAGTAACTGTATCATCTGATACAGTTAATCTCCCTGAACCTCAGTTTCCCCATCTATAGGTGTTGGGACTAATGACTTAACTTTTCTTTTCTTTCTTTTATTTTTTTTTATTTAGGTTTTTCGAGACAGGGTTTCTCTGTGTAGCCCTGGCTGTCCTGGAACTCACTCTGTAGACCAGACTGGCCTCGAACTCAGAATCTGCCTACCTCTGCCTCCCAAGTGCTGGGATTAAAGGCGTGTGCCACCACTACCCGGCCTGACTTAACTTTTCAACTAAACGAATGAAAGTTAACTTAAAGCAAAACAACAACAACAAAGATGCCCTGCAGGGCTTGGAGGGACCACTTGGTGGAGAAATGCTTACTTTGGAAGCACCAGGACCCAAATTCCATCCCCTGAGCCCGCATTGAAAGAGCTGGGTGGGGTGGCCTGCACCTGCTTTGGCCGGCCAGCCTATCCTACTGGGTGTGTTCCTGGGCAAAAATAGACCCTGTCTACTCAAAAGAAGGGGGCTAGTACTTGATGAATGACACTTGAGGTTGCTCTGTGCTCCCTCCACACACCCAGGAGCACACAAAGATATTGTATATTTAGTGTGGAGCACAGTTCTCCTTACTAGTGGAGCACGCATACTAATGGATGGAACAATAGCTAAGGCAATGTTTGCCAACCTCTCCCCTTCTCCGCATCACATCCCTCCCCAGTCCCAATCTTTGGAACCCTTAAGCTTCGCTTCCAACTGTGAACACACAAGATCCCATCTCTCTCATTGCTTCCCTCCCTGAAAACTCTACACCCCTGTCCACACACACCCCAACCCCAGAATCCTAGGTAGTTAGCTCTTGGACATGGTCAGATATAAATTTCTCTGGCTTCTAGAATACTAAAGCCCAGAGGAAAACAAGGAGATTTCATGTGGGAAAACTGCACCAGGCTCTAGATAAAGTGCTCAGAGGACCAGACCCTGAGTGCACAAGGCCATGCAAATTATGCAAATAGAGATACGGAAATCTGAGCACACTGGGTTCTTAGACTGGGAGCAGGCATTTTTCTGGGATGGTGGTCCTAAGCGCAGCTGCAGAGCAGACACAGGGAAAGACCCAGCAAGGAAAGGCTAGGTTGTGTGAAACGAAGGGACAAACTAAGAATGTTCCTGAGTGGGACTTCCAGGGTCACTTGTACCTCCCAAAGCCCTTACCTGATCTCTCTCCAAGACCAGAAGAAACGAAAAGAAAGTCCCTTCCTTCTTGCCAGGAGGGGCAGGTGGGTATGACTGGGCCAGGCAGTTTGCCCAGCCCTGAAGACTCACTTAGTCTGTCCCTGCTCCTCCACTTGGCACTTAGACCTTCTGCTGTCGACTGTGCTCAACATTGTTCCAGGACCTGAAGGCAACAGAACGAAACATCCAGTCAGTAAAAGAACCGGGGGTGGGGTGGAGGTGAGCTAAGAAGAGCACACATAACCTCCACACAGGCTGCAAACGTTCTAATCCTGTCCAGCATCTTGCATGTAGGATGCTTGAAGATCAGCCCCCAGTGCTGAGGGAAACTATAGAGAGGACAACATCTCCACTTCCCCATACCAGATCAGTTCCAGCTTCAGAAAGAGAGGGCATGGCTGGAGAGATGGCTCAGCGGTTAAGAGCACTGACTGCTCTTCCAGAGGTCCTGAGTTCAATTCCCAGCAACCACATGGTGGCTCACAACCCTCTGTAATGGGATCCAATGTCCTCTTCTGGTTTGTTTGAAGATAGCAACAGTGTACTCATATACATGAAATAAATAAAATAATAAATCTTTAAAAGAGAAAAAGAGAGAGGGCATTTAAATGCTTCACTAGAGAAGACAGAGTAGCGCTGTAGAACACAGAGAGACTCTGTTCTTGGTGTTTATGGTCTGTGTCGCATGGCAAGTTAAACTCCCTAAGCCTCAGTGTTCCCATCTGTGAAATAGACACCATGCTACTATCTACAGGATTTATTTAATATGTAAACATCTTGATTTTGAACTTTTAGCACTTCAAATAATAATTATAATAATAATAACAAAGATACCCTTGAAGCTTAGTCCAGAGTGGAAGCATAGTAAACTTGGGGAATTATGAATTTATGAATGGACATCTCAGGAGAAAAGTACAATTATTTTTTAAGGCAGGAAAGCCTGAGGCCATCCTTGGAAACGGCTTGGGCTCAGGGTGATGGGGGGTTAATGGGTATCCTATCTGGAAAAGAGATGGAAAGCAAGGATCTGCCCTGCGCTCTGCACATGGCTTTCTGAGCTGGCTGGATATGTCCCCTAAGCCACAGAGTCACTCACTGGCCCCTGATGCACTGGATGCAGAGTCCAGGCTCCACCACTGGCAAATTACAGGGTTTGGATAAGTCCCTCCAGTCCTGGAAAATGAACTTCATCACAACTGCTGACATTGGCGAATATTCTCTACACCCTTCTCTCTCATAACTTGGGACCAGAGGTGATTGATGATGGGAAACGGGCAGCCCCGTCTCTCTGGCAAGAGTCAGGAGAAGCTGCTGCAAGTGACAAGGGCAAGCCACGGGGAACCAGCCCGGTTTGGTCACCTGCTTAGCCCTCATTGATAGCAGTTATTAACACAGGTCCCGTTGTATAGATGTTTAAAATGGGGTCAGAGAGGTGAACAAACTGATCCAAGCCACAGGGGTGGTAAATAGTTAGAAGGCAAGACCATTCGCGGCACCCCCTTGTCACCAAACACTGGCAGGTTCTGTACAGCACTGCTTACTTTTGTTGAGCCCAACCAGGCAAAAGCCTGGGGTTCCCCCAAAGGGCAAGCTGCCCCTGGAGTGTGAGCGGCTGAGGGCGTGATAGGGAAGGACTGCCAGGCGGGGTCTCGACAGACAGGTGTTCCTCGGGGTCCGGACCCGCCCCGGCAGCACCTTGACACCCCTCTCCCGGCCCCCAGTTCCACGTATGCAAATCCCTGTTTTGCATGGGCCCGGGGCCAAGCGCGGGGGCCCTGCCAGGGGGCGTGGCCGAGGCCCCCGCCCCGCGCCGCGTGCTCACCTGGGGAGTGTGCTAAGCCTGTCCGCGGAGTGCTGCCCGGGCCGGAGCAGCGGAGTGCGCGACCGAGGTGGCAGCCGCTCCGGTAGTGGCTGCAGCTGCGGCGGCAGAGGGCAGGAGGAGGGAGACCCTGGCTTCCCCGGGGGCCAGGCTGGGGCAGCAGCGAGGGACCTGGGGGGGCACCGGCTTTGGCCCCGCCTGGGCAGGATGGTGAATCTGGAGCCCATGCACGCAGGTAAGGGGCGGAGGGAGTGAGCTCCTACAAGTGTCACTGCGCGTGGGAAGGGACCAAGGACAGGGACACCATTGAACCACGCGAGGGGCTGGGTTGGGGGAGGGGTAACTCCTAGGCGGCCAGGAGAGGGCGATGCGGATAGCGGTCCTTCCAGGCCGGCGTGGATAGGTAGGTGTTGGGAGAGCGGTTAAAAGAAAAAACTTTGGAATAGGAAACCTTGGAGAACAATGGGGAGGGGCATGAAGTTCCTGAAGCCCCCGCTCTGGGGAGTTAGGAAGTGCGTGGGACTTGGGTGTGCTGAAGCGATTGAGTCCCAGTAGGTTGCAGAAGCAGGGTGGTTCACTCACTCAGCTAGGGTGTGGACCTGGGAGTGCATACGTGTATCCACATGCTGTGTGTCTGGTGTCCGGCACCTGTGTGAAATGTAGGCAAAGTGGGTATGGGGGGTGCCTAGGGGAAGTGAGTAGAGTGGAGCCAATCCAAAGGCGCACCCGGGGCAGATGCCATGCCACAGGGTCGTTCATTGATGAGGACTTGTGCAAGCATGTGTGTGTGTGTGTATGTATGTGTATCTTGAGTGTCTGCCTATCCCCTATGTGTGTGTGGAGAATTGGTGGAGTAAACACCAAAGAACCTGATGAGTCTTGGACCACACGTGTTTCAGATATATTGGAGGTGTGTCCACTCATTATCCGTTGGTCATCTGTGTTATGGGCTCAGTGCATAATAAGTCTATATCCCAGAGTGGATGGCAACAGGCTCATCTGAGTCTGATAGTCCGTGACCTCCTTTCCCGAGGAACCCAGAAGACAGAAAGGCCCGGAGTCAGTGTCCCCTGTAGCGTACAAATGAGAGGTGGGTGTGGAGAGACCCAGCCCTGTCATTCGCTCTGATCCTCTGTGCACTGCTGGGCTAAGGATGCTGCTACTAAGCTAAAGGGTTGGACTTGCTGATGGGTTGAGGTGGGGAAGGGCAGAGGTTCTCATTAGCTGCCTGAGGTGTTGGGCAAAGTAACAGAATCAGAATGGAAAAAGCTGTACCTAACCTGGCCACTCAAAGCCTAGAATCTTACCTCACACACAGTGCGGGGGGGGGGGGGGGCTAGTAAGTTTTCCTTAGGACTTGAGGGTTGATGTATGGATTGCTCTAGAAGAGTAGGGAGGGAGGAAAGGAGGAAGAGGAGAAAAAAGAGGGGGCGGGGGAAGAAAGCAGATCTTCTGACCCACCTCCAAGAAGCAGAACAGGCTAGGTCTTTCTATCTCTCATCACTCCTGGAAGCAGACGTTAGTTGGGGCCCGGGATGCCCATGATGGCTTAGTTTCACTAAAGCTGTTTCCCAGCAGGGCTGAGTGCAAGGGTTCCTGGTGAGAGATGTGGAGCCGCTCAATGGCTGGTGCCCAAGGATTTGCCAGGAAGGACTAGGTGAGGCTGAATGAACCATCCAACTGGATGTAATCCAGTGTCTGAGGAGAGTCTTCAGATCCGACGTACTACGTGGAACTGGAAGAATCTGGGACAGGTCCTCTGGGCCGTCAGTCATTTCATCCCCCCTTTCCTATCAGGAAAGGCAGGGTTCAAATGAAACTCTGTCCAAAGGTAGCTCAATAGAAAGTAGGGACTTCTCTAGAACCAAAATCAGGGACTTCCTGGGGGGGTTTCCACCTCCCTGTCTACTGGAGGCTTCTCCCTAAGGAAGTAGGAGGAGGTGGAACAGCTGGATCCTGACATAGTAGCAGCCCGGGAACTGGGAGGATCTGGTAGGAGCAAGAGAGGAGAGAAGCCCAAGCCCCTCGGCCCATGAAGCCCCTAGTTGATGCTTCTCAGAGGTCCATACAGCTCTTCTGCTCTCCTGTGCTCTGGGTGATTCTTCAGGGTGGGGGGTTATCTGCCTTTGTGTACTTTGCCTGATTTACCTCTCCAATTGTCTTGAAGGCCTTCCTGCTACATTCTTTAACTAGCTCCTGACCCGCGCCCCCTCCCTTTATTGGTCTTCCTCCATGTCACTCATGAAGTCTTGGCCCCTCTGTGCTGTGTGCTTACCTGCTTACCATTCAGTGGTCCATCCAAAGGTTCTCCAGGCTTGGCACTTTCTAGGCTGTCCTTGCTTTCTCAGTTCAAGGTCTTCATTGTCATTTGAGACAGAGTCTTGTTCCGTCGCTTAGGCTTATCTCAAACTCAAATTAATCCTCCTGCCTCAGTTCTCCAACTCTTGGATTACAGGCATAAGCCACTGTGCCAGGCTTCTGAGGTCTTTGTAGGGCCTTTCTGTGTGGGTCTGCTGTGTACGAAGGGAGGGACACTCTTCTTTATTTTAGAAACCTTGGGTATTTTAGTTCCTCCATAGTAATCCCATTTTCTGCTGTTTCTACTTCCCCTGGAATTCCCAACACCAGGCCCTTAGGGATGCCTCCGAGTTGGTTTCCTGGGTAGTATCAGTGTGACAGGAGTCCACAAACTTGGACATAGACTTGCTCCCGGGTCCCCATTCAGAAGGCGCCATAGCTGTGTGGTCCTTGGAGTCAGCTCTGTATACTTGCTATGACAGCCTGGGTACAAACTCTGATTCAGGGTCTGCCACAGTCTCCTCTCCATGTTCTCATAGAACGAACGTCTTTCACTGTGGAGCCTGGAGATCTGAGCAAGTCGCAAGGGAGTTCTCAGACAGAGAGGGACTCCTGTGCTCAGGCATAAAGGGATAGACAAGAGCCAGTCAATTAGGAAGGGAGAAGAGTGAAACGTGGCACGAAGTCAGCCAGAGGGTACCAGTGTCTGGCCATGGTGTCTTTCTATGAATCTCACTGTCTGGGAGGGAGGTTCAGATGCCCCAGACCTGTGCCAGTTGGAGTTCAAGAATGCATTTGGGCCAAAAGGCCTGTCAGAGGGAGGGAGAAGAAAAGTCTGCACTAGAAGAGTTGAAGCCTTTGCTGCCTCAGAAGTGGCACCGGATAGCCCCAGGAAGTCCTCCCTGTAGAGGGACCCACAAAAAGCAAGTATTTGAGTAAAGAACCTAAATGCGGCTCTAGCTAGTCCGTTCCTAGAATAGGAACAGGAATAACAGGCGAGAGGGGTGAAGCGCCTGTTTGCCCAGAACAGCCTGAACTCAGGAGGGCACTCAGCCTGCTGCCTGGACTGAGCACTGCCTTGAGGTGCCTGTGTTTCCAGGTATCTATGGGGGGAACTAACTCTCATCAGGTCGCAGGATAGGCCGGGACAACTTCTCGCTATGATGGCGCTAGGCGAGGCAGGTTGCGGTCTACGTGGAGTGTCTGGGAACTTACACAGAGCACCTGAGCCTCCTCAGGGAAGGGAGCTGGCAGAGAGCCGACTCAGACAGACTGAGATAAGAACACAGCCGAGCTGGCCCCACCCCACACTTCTCTCCCTCACCCCCGGCAGTGCTGTCCGACGGGTGAAGGGTTACTGCCAGCGTCTCAGGGAGTTTCGGTGTTGGCCCATTTTTAGGCTGAGACCCAAGGGTTTGTCCCACCCATCAGCATCAGCCTCCTACCCAACAGGAACAGGTTCCTCCTCAGAGCATGCTGGGGACTGAAAGAGAATGTTTCCAGGCTATCTCATCCTAGCCCTCTAGAAGCTCCACTCCCTGCCTGAAGAGTTTGGTTGTCGTGGCGTCATGAGGGGCCTTGGATGTCTTTAGAACTAGCTTTCAGACATAATTACAACTAAGCTTTAGGTTTAGTTAAAGGACAAGCAAGAAGGTCTCTTCATGTAAAGTGATGGAAGAAATGATGTTAAAGAAAGGCTGGGGCGACGGGCAACAAAAGAAGGCTCAGCTGGAAAAGTTACCTGTTTAAGTCAGTCCTCGCGGTGTAGGCATTGTAGTCCCAGATACTCCTGGGAGGCTAAAACAAGAAGATCGCAAGTTCAAATCCTGCATGAGCTAGAGTGTTTTCGAAGCTAGCCTGGGCATCTGCTTCAAAATAAAGAGAGGACTGGGATATGTCTCAGCGGTAAGTAAAAATAGGACCATGTTTTCTATTCTCAAACATGCTGCGCGTGCAAAAACACACACACACACACACACACACACACACACGCACCACGCACGCACACGCACGCAGCACGCACCAGCACACACAGTTGTCTGTCTAAATGCAGAATTTGAAATAAGTTGAACTGGAAACTCTGATGGACTTTGCGGCCTCACTGTCCCTCAAGCTTTTCCCGTTCCCATGATTCCGTTTCCTCTGTAGGCGGAATCAGGAGAATTCTAATGGCTTCCTGAGTGAGTTACAGAGGTGCAAAGACTGAAAGTCACAGTTGTTGTCCTTGGGAATCAGGAAAGGCTAAGGAGAGGACATGACCAGGATGCAAGAGGGGACCGGGACTCATGTCTAAGCCATTTAGTAGGTACACACTTTATTTCATCTTGCCCAAGCATCTGGGAGGTGTTCATCATTCCCGGTCTGAGTGGGAAAATTCACATTGTCCTTTGTACTTAGAACCCCCTAGCTACTTAGCGATGGCATTGGTTTTACCTTCCGGTTTTTCTGCTGCCAAAACCCGTGCTCTGAAGTCCTGAGTTCTGCCTCTGCTAAAGCCGGTTCAAAACCAGCAGAGGGAGAGGATTTCCCTCCAGTATCTAGCCAGCAGGTTCTGACTTGGAGCTTTTTCTCCTCACTCAAGTGTGGGATACGGATGGATGCTGTTGGGCATTTCCCAGACCAAGCTGAGACAAAGCGAAGCCCAGTGTTCCCGCAGTAGCAATTGAAAAGCAGCAGAGGCCCCTGCTAGTTCTGTATATGCATGCATATGTGTCTGCAGGGTTAGCTAACTGTATGGAAAATAAGCAAGGGCAGAAGGAAGGGCTTGGGCTCGGTTCAGCAAAGGCCTCCCAAAGGCAGAGCAGCAGTAGGGGTGTCCCTGAGACTTCCACAACCATGGAGTGCAGCATGGCGGTCTAGGAAGGCCCCACAGAGCTCTCACTATATACCTGGGTGTCCTCAAAAATCAGAGACTCCTGGGATTGCCTTATTTCTCCCCCCACATCTGGGGCATTTGCTGGTGTCTGCATCTCTGCTTTGTCACTTCATTACAGAGCTGTAAATATATTTAAGAGCTACACACATTAGCGCCTTACCAAAAGGGAAGGGGCCGTGCTTTCTCTCTTCTCCTGGGGCAGAGGTCCACCCTTTTCCCTCATCCTGATCATCTCCAGACCTCAGATGTCAACTTCTGCCAACTGCCTGATTACCTGATGCAAATTAAGGCTGCCTCCTTGACTGGGATTGGCCGAGGAGCCTCATATGCAAATGAACTTACCAGGACTTTATCTAGTTTAAAAGAGTTAAAGTGCTGCCCCAGAGAAAAGGGTGGAGTGGGGGGGGGGGGATGTTCGACACAATTTGAATAAAATATTCTCTGTCTTAAACATCAGGATCTGGATGGTTCAATAAGGAGAGGAGCTTCCAGAGAGTGAGTTCTGAGTTGCCTCTTTCTTTCCCTCAACTGACTATAAGGAGGAGGTTTAGAGCCTCTTAGGTGGTCGCAGCTTGACGTTATGGGTAAATGTTTAATTTATTGCAATGGGGCAGACGGGAGAGGCCAGAGCAGCAGCGCCTGGGGGGCTGACACGGGACCCTGCGCAGGTTTGCGATCTCAGCCGGGCACTCATTTCTCACCGAGCTATTTGGAGGAATAAGAGAGAAGGGAAGGAGCCCTAAAGGGCGAGATCTCTAAGGAGGGTGGCAAGGAGGTAGGACTTGCTTCCTCAAGCAGCACATTCACCTCTGAGAACCAGACAGACAGCAAACTTGGGAACAGACAGGTAAGAAGAGCGAATGTAAACTTTGGTTAAAGTACGCTAACTTCCTAGGGTAGCTGTGTTAGCATGAGGATCTGAAGAATGCTGCTTGATTTGCGTGTATCATTGTTTTATTTATTTATTTATTTATTTATTTATTTATTTATTTATTTGGTTTTTCGAGACAGGGTTTCTCAGTATAGCCCTGGCTGTCCTGGAACTCACTCTGTAGACCAGGCTGGCCTCGAACTCAGAAATCCGCCTGCCTCTGCCTCCCAAGTGCTGGGATGAAAGGCATGCGCCACCACCGCCCGGCCTTATTGCTATTTTTTGAGACAAAGTCTTCCTCTCAAGGCTGGCCAAGTTATGGTCTTCCTGACCTAGCCTCCTGAGTGCTGAGTGCTGAGTTTATAGGCATGTCCCACCACGCCTTGTTTTTTTTTTTTTTTAAGTTTTGTGAGATAAGGTTTCTCTGTGTATCCCTGACTGTCCTAGAACTCATTCTGTTGAACAGACTGGCCTTGAGATCAAGAGATTCTCCTGCCTCTGCCTTCTGAGTGCTGGGATCAAAGGCGTCTGTGCTCCACCACCACCTGGCTACACCTGGATTTCTGTGAAACTTTAAGACATATTCCAGCCGGGCAGTGGTGGCAGCACGCCTTTAATCCCAGCACTTGGGAGGCAGAGGCAGGCAGATTTCTGAGTTTGAGGCCAGCCTGGTCTACAGAGTGAGTTCCAGGAGAGCCAGGGCTACACAGAGAAACCCTGTCTCGAAACCAGCCCCCCCCCCCCCCAAAAAAGAAGAAGACATATTCCCCGAAAGAAATTAAGGGTGGGGATGTGCAGGGACCTACACCCTGCTTCTATTCCGTATCCTGTCGGAGGGATGGGAGGGTGGCAATGAATGATGAAAAAGGTGAGAGACCCTGCAGTAGCTGTGGAAAATTGGGGGAAAAGCTAGCTAGTCTAGAAGGAGGGGATCTGTGCCTCCAAGCTTATGAATATTCTAATGGCTATGTGTTCGGGAATCAGGAATTTGAAAGTCTGATAGGTTGTTGTAATCATACATTCATCTTTGCTGTTTAGCTAAAGCCACGTATGTCACGGCGAGAAAAATGGTGACCTGTTATTAAAGCCAGTCGTATTTTCCCTGCAGAGATCAAGATGAGTGGGGATGTCGCTGATTCCACAGACGCCCGCAGCACTTTCAGTCAAGTGGAGTCAGGTAAGGTGTTCTCTTCTGGGTGCAAGTAGTTAGGGGAAACAGTCCAGCAACGTGGTGATGTCTCTTCTTGCTCAGTATTTTTAAATCCAAAAGCCGGATTATGGGTCCTGAGTGACTTCTCTAGAGATAGCTGGGCATGACTTTGGAGCCTTGCAATAAGAAATATTGACCTTGATAGAACAAACCTCTCGAACCAGGTCAGAAAGGAGCCAGATCCTAGGAACAAAGGAGGCAAAGTTAGGGAGCACAGTCACTCTGGCAGTGCTTCAAACTGGCACTCTGGCATCAAACCTAAGACTTTGCTCAGGCTAAACCAGTGTTTTCCTGTGACGTCTGTGTGTGTGTGTGTGTGTGTGTGTGTGTGTGTGTGTGTGAGAGAGAGAGAGAGAGAGAGAGAGAGAGAGAGAGAGAAGAGTTAACTAGAGCTTTGCCATGACAGAGTGGCAGCTGCTCTACACCGAGCCATACTTAAAGTCTTTAATTTTGAGACAAGGTTTTCCTAAATTGCCCAGGCTGGTTTTAAACTCCCCATGTAACTCAGGCTAGCCTCAAACTTGAGATCTCCCCCACCTTAGCCTGCTGGGAAACTGCTATAAGCACATGTTTCTTTAAAAAAAAAAAAAAAACAGACTTTATTTTTTGTTTTACTATTATCCTGTGTGTATGTGTGTGCACGGATGTAAAATGTGACACGTGTGCCTGAGTGGAGGTCAGAAGACAACTTTTCAGAGTTTCTTTCGTCTTCCTGTGGGTTCTGGGGATGGAACTCGGGTCCCGTAGCTTGTACAGCAGGCCCCACTGGCCCCACCCCCACCCCCATCTCATTAGGCTGTGATTCATGCGTTGTTGTTCCACTTTAACCCAGAAGCAACAAGCTGTATTGTCAGCTCCTGAGAGGACCTGTCTCTGGTAGATGAGGACAAGGTTCTGTGTTTGTTTGAGACTGGGTTTCTTTGTGTAGTCCTGGATGCCCTAGAACTCACTCTGTAGACCAGGCTGGCCTCAAATTCAGAGATCTACCTGCCTCTGCTTTGGGATTAAAGACGTGCACTACCATGCCGTGCCCTGCTCCATCCAAGGTTCTTTGTTTGTTTTTCGAGACAGGGTTTCTCTGTGTAGCCCTGGCTGTCCTGGAACTCACTCTGTAGACCAGGCTGGCCTCGAACTCAGAAATCCACCTGCCTCTGCCTCCCAAGTGCTGGGATTAAAGGCGTGCGCCACCACCGCCCGGCCATCCAAGGTTCTTAACAGTCTTTCTTAAGGAACTTAGCAAACAGGCCTGTGTATAAGTGTTAGCACTCTGATGTCATATAGGTAGCTGGTATGGTGTATGGGTAGCTCAGAGAAGAAGGGATTGCTCTCTAGACATAGGACTTTGTCTTTTGAAGAAAAGAACGGAGACAGGAAAGAACTGAGTGGTTTCTTTCTTCCCTCTTGTTTCCACCATAGCCCGAGCCTTGGTTGGAAAATGAGTGTAATTAAAAAGAATTTGAAGAAAGATAACTAGAAAGATAACTTTAGTACCCTCCCAACAAGGCCCCAATTAGTGTTTCCTCTGGATCATGTCAGACGTAAGTGAGAAGACGAAGAGAGTCGATCTCCTCTCAAACTAAAAGTGTTTTCAATGGTTCTGAAACATTCTAGTTCTTAAAGCTAAAAGAGAGGCATTACGGTTGAGGGGGGACTGTGGCAAGGGGCTTGTCTTCAGGATATACTGCTCTTCAGTTTAACATTGATGCAGGACCTACTCGTTGGGGCAGTAATGCATGCAGAACTATAGTCTTTTTTTTTTTGGTTTTTCGAGACAGGGTTTCTCTGTGTAGCCCGGCTGTCCTGGAACTCACTCTGTAGACCAGGCTGGCCTCGAACTCAGAAATCCACCTGCCTCTGCCTCCCAAGTGCTGGGATTAAAGGCGTGAGCCACCACCGCCAGAACTACAGTCTTTATGCTCTCCTTTGTATAGGACAGCTGGACTGAACGGTGGGGACTAGGCACACCCATTTTTCTGGGTGTTGTTTACTCAACCCCATATTGGTGATTGAACTTAGGTACTTGTGCATGGTAACCAAGCACTCTACCAGTGAACCTTTTTTACTTCATTCATTCATTCATTCACTCACTCACTCACTCACTCTTCATTCATTCATTCACTCACTCACTCACTCACTCACTCACTCTTCATTCATTTTGATACAGTATCTTGTTAAGTTGTCCTTAAATGTGCTCTGTAGCCCAGGTTGGCCTCCAACTTGCAATCCTCCTGTCTCAGCTTCAGCTGAGATCACAGGCCTGTGACTTTAGTCCGTTACTGCTGGAGGCTGTGCCAGTGCTGATCCCCTTCCCAGAGTAGAGCTGTGTGGCTTTAGAGAAGCTGTCCCTCTCCTGGAACCAACTCTCTTTCCTCAGACCCATTGGCCAGGACTCAGCTGAGCAGCGTCCACATGGAAATGACTACCCTCATTGCTGGAACCAGCACTTTGCTATAAGTTATCCTGACCCAGCTAGGGATTGGTATGAGGAGTCAGAATGAGCCCCCGAGCCCCCAAGAATGAGCCACCCAAGGAAGGTGGAGTGTCAACCGTAGGAGGAGACGGGAAGTCCAATGTGTTATGTGTTCCCTGGGCAAATTCTAACCTCCTATAGAAGACTGGGAGCTGTGTACTAAGAGGATTATGGGTGAGAGAATCCAGGGATGAACCAGGACTGTCAGAATCCACTCTGACATGCTGCCAACCTCTTTGGGAGGTAGACCTTTGAAGGGCATGGTTTTGAGTCAAACAGACCTGGGCTAAAAACTGGCAAACAAGCCAGGTAGGGTGCTGCCCTCCTGTAACCAACAACACTCGGGCTAAGACAGGAGGATTGACAGAGAGTTCAAGCCCAGTCCTGGCTAGAAGGAGTTCTGGGTCAGCCTGGGCTACACACTGAATCCCTGCCCTCTCCCTCTACAACGTCAAAAAAAAAAGCCTACAAACAGGACTACGATCCTTTTTCAGGAAGTGCTTCGAGAAAATGAGGGTAGATTGACAACAAGCTGAACTGTGTAAAGGCCAGCACCGCCATCTTGTTGGTTTGGTTTGGTTTGGTTTATTTATTTGAGACAAGGTCTCACTAAGTAGCTCTGGCTGTTCTGTCACTTGATGTGTAGACCAGGCTGACCTCGAATCACGGAGACCCCTCTCCCTCTGTCTACTGAGGTTGGGAATCAAAGGTGTGCACCACCACACCTAGCTACCACCACGGTCTTTTTGCCCCCACAAAAAGACCAACTCAAAGTACCTGGTGTCTGTGGCGGAGGTCAGAAGGTGTCAGAGATCCCCTGGAGCTGCAGTTACACAGAAGGTTGTAATCTATGATGTGGGTGCTGGAAATTAAACCGAATTCCTCTATAAGAGCAAGGGTGCGCCGGGCATGGTGACACACGCCTTTAATCCCAGCACTTGGGAGGCAGAGGCAGGCAGATTTCTGAGTTCGAGGCCAGCCTGGTCTACAGAGTGAGTTCCAGGACAGCCAGGGCTATACAGAGAAATCATGTCTCGAAAAAACCAAAAGAAAAAGAGCAAGGGTGCTTAACCTCTGTGCCTTCTCTCCGGCCCCACCACCGCTGTTATTCTGGAATTCTGGGTTGTACTGAGCAGGGCTGCAGGGCTACGGGGTGCTCTCCTTCCCCCTTCACCCAAGCAGGTGAGGCAGCCCCAGAATTTTGCTCTGCTTACCAATCAAGAAAAGACTTTGTGGGTCCTAGAGGTAGACCCCCTGGGAGGTAGTAATGTCTTTGACCTCTGAAGTTTTCCTGTTCTTTCGTCTTCCCCTTCAGGGTTTTTGTTCAGTAGTAGGATTAATGTTTAGGTGATCCTAAATTAAGGGGCAAGAAAAAAAAAAAAGAAAAAGAAGTCGCTAATTAAAGTAACAAAACTTCCTGGAAAGTGTTCTGATTTTTTTTTTTTAAACCGAGGAAAGCTTATTAGCAGTTAGGATGGTTACCAACTTAGTTTAATGGTTTCCTTTGAATTTTTAAAAGACACATTCACCTCCCCAGCAGGGTATGAGTTAATGGGTGGTTTGTGTCTGAGTTTTAAAGGGAACTATAAGCAAAGATGACCCAGAAAACCTTCTGTGTACTGGAGAGCATCCACAATATTGTGTGAAACCCCTAGGGCGTTAGGGCAGGGAGCTGAGAAAGGGGAGTTGTCCTGGTCCACTCTGAGTTGGTGGGGAAATCCTTGGAGAACTTTCTCAGACCTGCCGGGCAATTCGCACGTTCCCCTACCCTCTATCCCCCACCCCCAGCCAAGAACAAAACGCTCAAGAGCTCGGATTCTCTTTTACTGGCCACCAAGACTCTGGAAACCCGGTCTGCACGTCCCCTCAAATTCTCTTCTCGTAGCACGCACGGAAGCCTCCCGTGGCAGCTCAGTTGGCTTTTTGTGAATTCCTGTGACCCCTGCCAGTTGCCACATTCCTTCACGCAGGGTTTATTTGCAGTACTGGGGATTGAACCTAGAGTCCCAGGCATCCTAAGCCAGGGCTCTGCCCCTGAACTCTACCCCCAGCTGTGTGCGTGTGTGCGAACGCATGCACCAGGAGACAGAGGAAGTCTTTCCTTGACCACCTTGTTTTCATACAGGGTCTCTCACTGTTTTGCTTAGTGGGCTAGGCTAGCCTGTAGCAAGCAAGCCCTAGGATTCTCCCGTCTCTACCTCTCCCCCAGCTCTGGGATTGCAAGAGCGTGCCACAGTGTTTATTGCAGAGGTTCCAGGGGTTGAATCCTTATGCTTCCGTAGCAAGCACTGTACCAAGCCATCAATTCATCTGTCTGTCTGTCTGTCTGTCTGTTTTTGAGGCAATCAGGCTGGCCTGAAACTCTTGGAGCTCAGCTGGCCTGTGCTTCAGTAAGCCTTTTTGCCTCAGCCTCTCCTTTACTCTTCTCAACCAAGCAATTGGATAAAAATATAACTTTATCCATGCATTAAAGCCCCCAGGCTGTAACTGACAGCCACCAACACCAAAGCAGTTGACCTTGGAGTTTTTTTTTTTTTTCAATGTAAAGTTTTTTGTTTTTTGTTTTTTTTGGTTTTTCGAGACAGGGTTTCTCTGTATAGTCCTGGCTATCCTGGAACTCACTCTGTAGACCAGGCTGGCCTCGAACTCAGAAATCCACCTGCCTCTGCCTCCCAAGTGCTGGGATTAAAGGCGTGCGCCACCATCGCCCGGCGACCTTGGAGTTTTTTGACCTTGCTGATTTTACTTGTAGCCTCAAACTCCTGAGGAAAGACAAAAACCAACGTTTCAGGAGGAAGGAAGGAAGGAAGGAAGGAAAAAAACCCATTGGAGGACATCCCCTACACGTCAAAGCTTTATGGACATCATCTCATTTAACTCCTACAGTAAACAGAGACGTGGTTAGTCAGCTCTGTTCTCTCCATGGAGAACATGTGACCAG
Source organism: Mastomys natalensis (assembly GCA_021653895.1). Taxonomy (NCBI): domain Eukaryota; kingdom Metazoa; phylum Chordata; class Mammalia; order Rodentia; family Muridae; genus Mastomys; species Mastomys natalensis. Next base: position 818,616 of record JAJTUV010000975.1, on the reverse strand, counting down.
AGTGAAAATGTAACTTGTTTAGAAGCAGGACTTGAACTTACACTGTTTGAAGTCATTAGGGTTTCATCTTGGCTCTGCCACAAGTAAACTGTGTATTTGGTCACCATTCCAACGTGGACCTTTAGTTTCTTCTTCATGAAGAAAGGCTTTGTACTAGATCAGCCGGGAAGGCCGACCTGTAAGGTCTGCTTTCAGCGCTCTCTGCCATCTTTTTGTCCATCTCAAGTGTGTGCAGGTTTTTCCAGGGAGTTGAGTTCCAGGTCCCAGTTCCCTTCCTCCCAGGTCAACACTGCTTCTTGCAGTGGCTCCCATCCTATGCTGGCTTAGCTGGCAGTCCCATGACAATGTCTAGGACCTCCACTTTGCAGCCCATGCTGGGCTCTGGAGTCTCTGTCCCCATGGAACTTTTCTCCAAGGATAGGATGCACTTGTGTGTGCATTTGCACGTGCCCACACACTGTGGGGCAGTAGAGTTCAGGGGCAGAGCCCTCGCTGTGAATAATACTGATAACTGGGCTCTGTTAACAAGCTGTAAGTACGTTCTGGAACGTAGATACCGAGAGTGGGTGCCATTATCCCATTTTACAGGTGTGGGAAATTGAGGCTGGCAATAAGAGTGTTAGCCTAGTACAGGCTCAAGGGTGAACTTTTCTAGTGACTCTACCCATAGATGCTAGTGGGAAAACCAAGAGCTGCCCATTATGGAAAACCAGAGAGAGAGAGAGAGAAAACACAAGAAAGTGACATCATCACAGCAGATGCCTAAATCATGAAGGGTGATCTTGCAGGACTAGAAGGAAAATTGATCCAGTCTAAGATACAAAAGCCTGTCTAGACCAGTGTGCTTGCTGGATGCCTTAATCAGGGTTTTTTTTTTTTTTTTTTTGGTTTTTTTGAGACAGGGTTTCTCTGTGTAACCCGGGCTGTCCTGGAACTCACTCTGTAGACCAGGCTGGTCTCGAACTCAGAAATCCACCTGCCTCTGCCTCCCAAGTGCTGGGATTAAAGACGTGAGCCAACACCGCCCGGCTTAATCAGGGTTTTTATTACTATGATAAAACACTGACCAAAGGGAAAGTTGGAAAGGAAAGGGTTTATTTGGCTCACACTTCCACATCCTTGTTCATCATTGAAGGATGTCAGGGCAGGAACTCAAACTGGTGAGGAACCTGGAGGCAGGAGCTGATGGAGAGACCAAGGAAGGATGCTGCTTTCTCATAGAGCCCAGGACCACCAGTCCAGGGATGGCACCACCCACAATGGGCTGGGCCCTCCCCCATCAATCACTAATTAAGAAAATGCCCTACAGCTGGATCTTAAGGAGGCATTTCCTCATTGGGGTTACCTCCTTGCAGGTGACTCTAGCTTTTTTCAAGTTGACATAAAACCAGCCAGCACAAGTGGGGATTAGAAGGAAAGAGCAGGGTCAGCTGCTCCCACTGGGTAGCAGTGGACGGTCTAGCCTGGGCAAGAACTTTCTCCCCCTCCTCCTTTGGGAACGAGTATTCATCTCACTAGAGGGGAGGGAGGGAAGCTTTGTCATTCATTCCTCCAAGTTGAGACATCCTTGTCTTATCTCTGAGACTGAATGACTAACGTCTGTCTGCAGCTTAGAACCACCACCCAGGAGACTCAATTGTCTGGAGGACTGAAGAACTTCCAACAGGGTTTTAAATGTGATGGATATGTCTGTCCAAGGGAGGACCAGTGAAACGTAAACAAGTCAGTGGTCTTCTCAGGCTTTTGAAAGAGAGTAGTGATGACCTAGGACTAACTTCCTCTCTTGGGTAAGGGTCAGCTCCTTCCTTGGACTCTGCCCTCAAGTTTCCTGGGAACTAAGCTGGGGATTGCTACCAGGAAGTGAAGTTCTGGAGAGGAAGGGAAGGTCGTGGAAGAGGAGGATAGCTTTCAGTTCATATGTTAATAAAGTGGTCTTTCAAAGGCTGGAAGGACAGGAGAGAAACCCACAAGTACTTGAAGGTCAGATGAAACTCTTTGGCGGTGTATAAAGAGGCTCCTCTTGACACACACACACACACACACACACACACACACACACACACACACGTCCTAGCACTTATGACTAAATGAGAGTGGGTGTAAATGCATCTTGAAAAGGACACATCACTGAGAAAGATCATCGTCATAGGAAGGTAACTAGGAAATGAAATGTGCTATGATGGAGAGGCATGGGAAAAGTACCTGGGACTTCAGTTTCCTTGTGGGGGTGAGGGTGGGGGGGTGAGGGGGATGGGAGATGAAGGATCTGCAAAAATAAAGCAAGGAGAGAAGAGCTGTTCTCTAGGTCTGAGCCTCAGTCTGTCCCAGCTCTGTCCCTCACCTCTGTGGATGTGTGCACACCCCCCACCATTCCAAGTTACTGCAAAACCTGGATAGATTCTGGTAATAGGATTCTGACATTCTTATCTGTGTCTTTGTAAACATTCAAAACCATCCCTGGGGAATGAGAGTCTCCATTAGTGAGAGTACCATTCTCCTTTGTTTTTCATCCCTAAGAAGATGCACACCTGAATCCCAGAACTTGAGAGGCAGAAGCAGGAGGATCTCTTGTGAGTTTGAGGCTAGTCCTGGTCTACAAAGTGAGTTCCAGGACAGCTAGGGCTACACAGAGGAACCCTGTCTCAAAAAAACACCAAAAAGAAGAAGAAGAAGAGGAGAAGAGGAGGAGGGGGAGAGAGACAGAGACAGAGAGAGAGAGAAAGAGAGAGAGAGAGAGAGGAGAGAGAGAGAGAGAGGAGAGAGAGAGAGAGAGAGAGAGAGAAGCCAAACCCATACTTTCTCTTGGTTCCTTGTTCATATAGGAATCAATACTCCACTGTCTGGAAGTATTCTGGAAGTGTCTCTGGAAGCCTTAATATCCTTCACCTACAACCCTTGGCTAACTTCAGAGTGGTTTCCATCTCCCCTTATTTCTGGTTTCTGTGACAGGGAAGTTAGAAGGCAACAATTGATCACCCGGGCTTGCAACTGTGGCTGTACGTGCTGACAGTCTCAGGAAGTGGCCTACAATCCCTGGAATTCCCTATCAGTCTCCAGCCCTTGGAGAACTGTAGCAAATAGAACACCCACGGTGGTAGCTCACACCTATGCCCCAAGGACTTCCAACTATAGCACTGCTTGTCTGTGGGTTCACAGCCCACCCCACAGGATAGCCAAGGCTTGGACAAGCCATGAGCACTTGCTGGCCTTCCCTATACCACTGTCTCTTCCTCCTGGAGGTCTACTTAAGGAAATGACTTCCTTTCTTTCCAGCCTAATGGGGCAGATTAAGGGGGACAGAGGCAGGGATGTGTGAGCTGTCTTTACCACCTGGCTTCCCTTCCTTGTCTCTGAGTACATTCCTGTTTCCAAAACAATCCCAGATGGAGGACCATTTGTTTTTCCAGTCCATCCCAGATCAGTATCCAATCCTGTTCCTGTTGTGTGCGATGGCATTGATACTGAGATCTCACCTAAGACCACTTTGAGCAGCCGGGCGGTGGTGGCGCACGCCTTTAATCCCAGCACTTGGGAGGCAGAGGCAGGCGGATTTCTGAGTTCGAGGCCAGCCTGGTCTATAGAGTGAGTTCCAGGACAGCCCGGGCTACATAGAGAAACCCTGTCTTGAAAAACCAAAAAAAAAAAAAAAAAAAAAAAAAAAAAGACCACTTTGGGCAACATCCAAACAGCTCTACACACTCGTCAACAGGAAGACCCTTGGTGTTTTACTGGCGTCTCTAAGGTCTTACTCTTGTAGTTTGTACCTGATCAGAGTTCTTAATGCAGGTCTGCAGACCACCCTGGGCCACACTCGGAGGTGCATTATGTAGGAACACTTTGTGTTTAGTAGTAGGATGTCTTTTTGCCTTTGACTTCACGGAGCAGCAGGTATACCAGAACTTGGGCACCATCTTCTTATGGCTAAGAGATCATAGATCAAGAGATCTCTTGATCAAGAGATAGTGGGGGGTGGGGTGATGATGAGGCTTTGGTAGGAGACAGGCCCCCAGTCTATTCATGAAATGCCTCCAGCACACAGGCAGACTGGGTGATGAGCAGTGTCAAGATCCTAGGCCATTGAAGCATCTTGAGCCTGCATCCTTTACCAAAACCCCCTCCTCGAGAAGCAGATGAAAATGAGGCCCAGTGGTGGAAGCTGAGTTTCAGGCCAACACCTGCTAAGGAGTTCCACTTCTAAGCCATTTGCTGTGGAAAGGGGGCTCTGCCAAGGAAAAGGACAGAAAGGGATAACAAGGTCCAGCGTCTCTCCTAGTCCCTTTTCCAACAGCCTCTGGTTTGAGGGCACGGGGACAGATTGAGAGCTGAGTGTCCATAGAGAGGAGCTCCATGCAGTCATCTCAGTTTCCCTGTGAGAGTCTAAGTACACAGGGCAGCGTAGGGTTGGGCTATGATCAAGATCCTCTAAGGTGGCTAGATTGTGTATTTAGGGACTTTAGCCACCAGCAGTTCAGTGTACCCTCCAAGCTCTCCAGGGACCTGTGAGCTCACTGGTGTGTGTGTGGGGTCATGGCTAAGGGCAGGGAGGGGAGGCCTTTGTGCCAAGTCAGGATCCTGGGAAACAGAGCTGTGGGCATCTCCCAAAAAGCACCAGTAAAACACCGTTGTTGAGTCAAACAATAATAGGTGCTCATTTGCATCGTATTTTACATACAGGTTCCATGTAGGCTTTTCTCTCCTAAAACTGCAACACTGGAGCACCGCCGCCACATCCCTCTCTCCTGAGTACATTTGAGGGGTTTTTGCCCTGACCCCTAGAATCTAGAACCTCCCCACACTCCATACACACACTCAATCACCAGTTCCATCCTTGGCTTATCCCGGAACAAACAGTAGTTGGCCTTGCCTGGGTGTGCCTGGCCAAGGCTTGCTCTAGAGCAGGTGGTCTGGCAGGTCTGACCTGGCAGGTGACCTCTGGTTCTGGATGGCCACACCTGTCAACGTCAGTTCCAACAAGGTCCCCAGCAGCGGAGCTTGTCCACTCCCCACCCTGGTTCAAGCTGTGGAGAGAATAGGAAAAGTCAAACCTGGGAACCCAGAAGGGGTGCAGAGAGGAGAGGAAAACCGGGCGGTTGCTATGACGATGGGGTCCCGCTCATCATTTGCATAGGGTGATGATTTCCATACTTGCCGGGTGAATTTCCATATTCCTGCCTCAAAGCCTGTTGGGATGCGGAGGGGGGAGAAGATAGTGATCATTTGAAATTCAAATGAGGCTGATTAAGGTTTTCTTGAGGAGGGAAGCGTGGACAAAAGGGGTTAAGCTGGCTTGCAAATGTTGGCTCTAGGGCTCAAAGTTATCAAAGGGACGTGTCCCAAGGTTAGCTAACTTCCTGGCAGCCCATCTCCCCAGACCTGGGGACCTGCCTGTGGAATACCGTCTCTTCCCTGCACCCTCTAGGTGGTTGATGATATCTGAACTCATGGGTCAGAACCACTAGGTTCTGACCTTCCTTCCTCGGATGGCTTCAGGACTGGTCCTGTCTGAGTTTTTATTGTTGGGGAAACAGTCTCTGTAGTTTGTTTGTCCAAGGGGATGAGAGGACTTGTCTTTCCCATTACCCCATCTAAGCTGACAATGCCCCCCTTCTTTGAGGCTGCAATTGTGCCTCAGGTGAATGGTGAAATTGAGGTCTCTCTAGCCACTGTCCACCAGAATGGTGGGATAGATGCCTCAGTGTTTTCCAGGCTCTTTGAGCAATGTGAATGACTTGGGAAAGGCTGTACTGCTCCTACTCTGACCTCAGGGTCACTAGTTAAAGGCTTACTACTCATTGCTTAGTATTCAAAGGCTTTCTGCTCATTTTTTCTCATCTATAAAATGGGGTTAATAATAGTATCTGCCTCGTAGAGCTTCTATGAGCATCAAAGTTTGTTTGTAAAACACCCAGAACAATGCCTGCCAGTTAATAATGTCATTTGTTAGTATTTATCCCCGGAGGGCAAAGTGCCCATGAATGCATACAGTGACCTAATAGCTAATCCAGGCAACGTCCATTAGAAGATCCCATCTCCTGGTCAGGCTGGTCTGTAGTCCAGGACTCCAGAGCTAGACCCATGCTCCAGTGAAGGTTGAGTGGATACATGCACGCATGCATACCACACACACACACACACACACACACACACACACACACACACATATACACACGCCACTTCTGTGATGACTGTGTTCGCCCTAGCTTGTGTCTCCATCTCTCAGGAAGCAAGAAAAAAACGGAGGATCTGAGGCAAGAGCCCTCTCCCAGCCAGTGCTAAGAGATGGGAGAGAAGTCAACAAGCTTAAATACTATTGAAAATTTGAAAAGCTTCTCTCTTTTGCCTGCTTGAGTTACTGTAGGCACTCCAAATAAATTTCAGTTGGCAGTAAAATGGTGGCATTTGGACAGCTAGTCACTTGCCTCTCTAGAACGTAGTATCCTTACCTATAAAATGCAAGCGTGAAGTTTAGAGTGTACCCTTGAATTCTTGATCCTCTTACTTCTTCCTCCAAAGTGCTGGGATTACAGGTGTCTGGTGCACAGCAGGTTTCAGGTTTGACCTCATGAACACACAGAGGACAGACATTAGGCATCTATGGTCCTCTATGGTTATAGTAATAATAATAAAATAACAACAAATAATAGAATGGAGCTTTTATTTCATAGAGCTTGTTTAACTGCAGGTTGTAGTGTTTTTCCAGGGTCAGGGGACTCTGAGTGGAGATTTTGAGGAGACATCTTACACTGATGGGGTCCTACTTCCTTGCATCAGTGAGCTGAGATCCTGGACCCTTCCTAAGCCCAGGGTGCTTCTTTGTCTTGGCCCTTGACCATCTTGCCCAGTTGGGTTCCCTCTACTAAGGATTTCCACATGTTTCACTGAGAGGAGATACAGAGGTAATGCATGGGAGTTCTAGAACCTCCATCCACAGCTTAGATGGAGAGGGGGATATTTCCCAAGGTATCAGAAGACTGTGGTGAGGTAGAGTTTCTTTATCAAAATATAACACGGGAAATTGCACTGGGAACCGGGAGAGTGATGTGCTTCTCTGGCAGAGTCGAACAGAAAAGATCATTTGTCCCCCATGGCATCGACCTCAGGCTCCTGACCTTTGTGAGAAGGGAACTGCTGAGTAAACTTCAGGTTTGTTTTTTTTTTTTTTTCTTTTTTGAGATTGGGTCTTACAAAGTCCTAGGCTGGCCTTGAACTCTCTGTGTAGTAAAGGCTGGCCTTGAACGTCTGATCCTCTGGTTTCACAGAGTGCACCACAAGGCATGTCCAGTGTGCTCAGGCTTGACCTTCTGAACACTCGCACCGGGAACACACATCAGATAGCTCAGTAGTCCATGTCTATTGAAGTCTGTGAATTCTACTCTTCATGTCCTTGGACTTGGGAAATGGGTGTTTTAGATTAGGAGTCCAGGGCTGGAGAGATGGCTCAGAGGTTAAAAGCACTCACTGACTGCTCTTCCAGAGGTCCTGAGTTCAATTCCCAGCAACTCACATGTGGCTCACAACCATCTGTAATGGGATCTGATACCCTCTTCTAGTGTGTATGAAGACAGCTACAGTGTACTTATAAAAAAAAAAAATCTTTAGATTAGGAGTCCACATGCTGAGATTCTAGAGGGAACTCGAGAGGTCATCTAGTCCTACAGTATTGAGTAGCTCTTTCTAGCGTGTGAGTTCTGACCATCAGTGTATTGACTTTAGGGAAAAGGATAGGGTACTAAAATTCATTAGTGAGGTCTGTCCCTGGGCACAGTGTACATGTCTGTGGGCATGTGCTGGGCATGTATAGAATGTTTCATCACCATCTATGCTCTGACTGGACCAGGGATACTCAGCTAATGCGAAATGAAACCTACCTGCTAAGCCAGTGTTCTTCTCACAGTTTATCTCAGGCCCTCCTGGGTCCTGCTTACTGAGCTGCTTCACAAGTTGCCTTAGGTTTCTTCCAGGCATTTCTTCCTGAAAAAGGTAGCAGGAATGTGTCTAGAAATGTTTTTTTTTTAAATTTATTTATTTTATTTATATAAGTACACTGTCGCTGCCTTCAGACACATCAGGATCCCATTACAGATGGTTTGTGAGTCCACCATGTGGTTGCTGGGAATTGAACTCAGGACCTCTGTAAGAGCAGTCAGTGCTCTTGTTTGTTTGTTTGTTTTCGACAGGTTTCTCTTGTTAGCCCTTGGCTGTCCAGACTCTCTTCTTACCTCTCTGGCCTCACACTCAATCTCCCTGCCTCTGCTCTCCAAGTTGCTGGATTAAGTTCAGGCGCCACCAGGGCCGACGGCAGTCAGTCTGTCTTAACCCATGAGCCATACCTCAGCCCCAAAACATTTGTTTTTCTCCTTCTTCTTCTTCTTCTTCTTCTTCTTCTTCTTTTCTTCTTCTTCTTCTTCTTCTCTTCTTCTTCTTCTTCTTCTTCCTTCTCTCTCTCTCTCTCTCTCTCTCTCTCTCTCTCTCTCTCTCTTCTCTCTCTCTCTCTCTCTCTCTTTGTGTGTGTGTGTCAGTTCAGGGGCCCTCAGAGGCTGAAGGCTGTCAGATCATTGTCTCTGAAACTCGGGTCACAGGTGTTTGTGAGCTACCTGGTGTGGTCCTGAGAATTGAACTCCGGTCCTCTAGAGGATTGAGGAGTGCTCTTTAAGTTGTGAGCCATCTCTTCAGCCTCTAGTAACTTTTCATTTTCATATCAAAGGGAGATTGAAGGCTACGAGGATGAACGTTTGCAGTAAATCCCGCCCATTCGTGTATTCTCAGGACAGAAACTTGAAAAGTGGGCCATAACTCCCAGTTTACTAATGGAGTCTTTATCATTCATCATCATCGCATCATCATCATTTTGTGTTGTGTGTGTGGTGTGTGGGTGTTTGTATCTCAGGATAACTTTCCAAGGGCCTACCTTCATCATCGCTAGTTAAGAAGTACCAGCAAGTTATCAAATTGTCCCGAAGTGTCTCTGGAAGTCCTACTGGCTTCTACTCAGTAGAGCTGCTGAGAATCATCCAGAGTGGGAGAGGCCCAGTCTCATTGCTGAGTGCTCCCTGTATTGTTTAGCAGGTAGAAGTGATAAATCCTGCTGGAACAGTTCTTGGTTTGGGCTTCCACCTCCCTCCCCAGAGAATTGTTCCCCAGGCAAAATCACATCCCATTGCTGCCAAAGCCATGCAAAGCAGGAGGCCCATCAGTCTGGGTGTCAGCGCTCTTGGTTCAGGGGTGGGAGAGCAGGCCTTCTTTGGGGCCCAGGTCCTGGTGTTGGGGAGGCCTAGTCAGGCATCAAAGCTGGTCTAGTGTTCATCAGATACTAAGGGGATGAGAGCTGAAAGCAGGAACTGTCCTCAGACTCAAACCTCCTGCATTCTGACCCTTTGATTTCTCTCATCTGTTGAATGTTATGACCATTCTGGCCCAACAGGAGCTACCTAGAATCTTGGGACTCAAGATTCAATATGCCTTTTGCCTTGAGTTGACCACTCATGGTCTATATGCCAGGAGCTGACATCTTATCCAACCTCAACGCTTTCACCTGTAGCCTCTGCCCTCTTACCCTGTTGAGAGCTTCTTGGTAGAGATGAGGTCGTTGGGTAGCAGGTAGGATCAAGGTGATGCTAGACTTGGGAAGCTAAGCTGAGCCTTGGATGAATGCGCAGACATTCTGTGAGTTTGTGCTGTTGACAATGGGACTGTGCTAGTGTGGGAAGCGGTACCACATTAGCGTTGGAGACCTAGAGCTTTGGTTTTCCTTTGGGATCATTCTCAACACACACCAACACTTTAAAACCCATCAGCGTGCAGTGAGCCATCAGTCAGCAGAGCGGACTTGTTGTAGAAGAATACACTGTCTGAGCAGCCTGGGCTGTAAATCACCTACGACCAGCTCGCTGTCTTGTCTACATGTGTCTGGAAGAATGTTCAGGATGCATGAATGGATTCAGCTTCTCCTTTGGATGTGAAATAGATGATCAACATCATCTTCCTAAAGCTGAAAATCTACCCAGGTAATTCCTGGATTCTGGCAGGCCCAAGAGCCAAGGTTCCAAGGCGTTTGCCTCGCCCCTTGCTTTCTCTCCAAGGAACCTTCTTGCCAGGGATTTATAAAGACCATGAAAGCTAAAGAAGCTTTGGAGATCCAGAAGATGACTCTTCCAGTTTAACATAGATGTCACCCACAAATCACTAAGGTCACAAATAGGAGATTCTGGAGAAGCTTCAGGAGCCCTCTCTGCGCTGCCCTTCTGTTTCCACCCTGAGGCAATAAGCCTTGCTGCACCTGAAGAGGACCAGGCAGAAGGGAGAAAAGGCCTGATATCTTTTTTTTTTTTTATTTTTTTTTGTTTTTCGAGACAGGTTCTCTGTGTACCTGGCGTCCTGGAACTAATGTAGATCAGGCTGGCCCGATCAGAAATCCGCCTGCCTCTGCCTCCCAAGTGAGGGATTAAAGGCGTGCGCCACCACCAGCCGGACCTTGATATCTTTTTAATGAACATCATCGAGCCATGTCATTTTAGAGATAGAAAGAACTTCGAGATCATTTGATAAATCAGCAGCACCTGCTGGGGTGGTCCCAGGCCACAGCAACTGCAGGCTCCCCGGTTGGGCAATTCCAGCAGAACTCCCCTTTACCTCAAGATGAAGCCTGCTTTCCCACAAGGCCTAGAGCCCCCAGTTGCTCCTCTCTTTGAACCTATCCAACTAAGCTCGCTTCTCTCCCACGCCAGACTTTGGGAATGATAGAAAAAGATAGCTGATTTTACCTTTTGTAGTGTACAAGACATTGCAGCAACTTTCACATTTCTCCTCATTGATCCCATTTCAACTTTTACTTTAAAAAGTTTTAGTCAGGCCGGGCGGGTGGTGGCGCACGTCTTTAATCCCAGCACTTGGGAGGCAGAGGCAGGCGGATTTCTGAGTTCGAGGCCAGCCTGGTCTACAGAGTGAGTTCCAGGACAGCCCAGGCTACACAGAGAAACCCTGTCTCAAATCAAAAAAAAAAAAAAAAAAAAAAAGTTAGTCATGGACAAGAAAAAAAAATTTAAGAGATCATACGTCTGTTTGTCTTTTGTGTGTGTGTGTTGTGTGTGTGTGTGTGTGTGTGTGTGTGTGTAATAGTCTCATGTAGCCCAAGCTGGTATCAGAGTTGCTACATAGCTGAAGATGACCTTACATTCCTGATCCCCATGTATCTACCTCTAGAGTGCTGGAAGTACAGGCCTTTACCGCTATACCCGGGTCATCGGTATTTTATTATTTTAATTTTAAAATTTATTTTTACTTTGATGTTCTTAAAAACTTAACCATTTTTAAGTTGTTTTTTTTTTTTTTTTTTTTTTTTTTTTTTGGTGGGGGTGGGGGGAATGCTTGTGGAGGTCACAGACAACTTGCAGTAGTCGGTTCTTTCCCCACTTGCTTGTCCTGGGGAGTGAACTTAGGTCGTCAAACTTGTGTGGCTTGTGACTTGGCCCACAGAGTCATCACTAAAGACATGTGCCAACTGCACCTGGCTTCCTGAGCCCAGTTTTACAAATATCACCAAGCAAAGTGGTGGCCATAGTCAACCAGCCCAAAGGGTTAAGCAATGCAGTATATTTCAGCTTAACCCTTAGCCTAAACAACAGGCTTTTTTACCATGTAAACCCCCCAGTTGTCCAAAATGGGGACAGTGGTTCATCTCAGAGCTCTGAGAAGGCTTGGTGGCACACACCTGTAATACCAGCATTTTGGGGCAGACGAAGGAGGATTGCCACAAATTTGAGGCCAGTCAGATCTACATACTTTTTACTTCCTAAACTTGAGGTCCGATTCTATGTTCTAAAGATACTGGTAGTAGACCTACCAATCCGTTGCCAGAGATGTCCAGTCTGTAGCAGGTATATTTTATAAAAGCTCCTTGATTAGACTCTGATTACAACCCATACCCCACGGATGGAACATTAAGAAAAAATTTCAGCCAAGATATCTGGGGAGAGAAGACTGGCTGTCCTTTGTCAGAGAGGACCAGCTCGGCATTCTGCCACAGTTGCTTCAGCCACTGTTTCTGCTTGTTTGATTGGGTTGTATTTACTTTGTAAAAATGTTTTTATTGTGTACCCTTTCAACAACACAAAAAGTAGAGGCTAATGCAATCAGCTCCCTCACCCCACCCACCTAATAATCATCCCTTGCTCTGAGCTGAGGCCAAATTTCTGCTTTCCTGTGGCTGGGATATTTTCTTGTAAATTATAGACATCAGAACTCTCCGCTCTGTGTGTGGGGGCGTGTGCATCTCTAAAACATAAAGACACTTCCCTTTTTAATCACAATTATCATTATCACACTTAACAAAACTAATCTCTCGTTTTAATTCTCATGGCAGTTTTGATGGTCAAGTGTCTTAAAAGATGCCACTTGGGTTTTTAATTGCCAGGTGTATCGGCTGTGATTATCGCCCGTTCTTGCTTCCAGTTTGACACTGGTGATTAGCGTTGTTGACAAAAGCCTTTATCAGGATCTGCATTGTCGCAGTAACTGTAAAACTGGGGGGCATCTGTACAATTCTACTGCTTTCACTGACTACCCACTAGGAATACAAAAGCAGATTTCCAGTTTGTTTAAAAACAATCTCCTAATTAGAACACACCCTTGGTTTACTAATTATAAAAATAATTGACTTATTGATTATGAGGGTTGGGGGTTGGGGAAGGGAGACTCACATCCCACATTGAGTTTCTGGAGTAGATTCTCACTTTTGGTCTTGTCGAGGCAGAGTCTCTACTGTTTCTCTCTCTGCACTTCTATGCTTGCTGGCCCCCAAGCTTCCCACAATTCTCCTGTCTCCACTTCTCATCTCTCCGGGAATGCTGGGATAGCAGATGCTTGCCACCACCACATCTGGCTCCTTAGGTTCAGGGGATTGAACTCGAGTTGTCAAACTTATTATAGGGAAGTGAGGCGTTTCTCCCAGCCCTGGAGGTGGGCGGGGGCAGGCAAGTATTTCTAAGTATGTAGTTCAGTCTTGGAATTATGTCATTAATGTTTTAAACTGTGGAAACGCACTACTGTCTCTCATTTACCATTTGTCATGTTTGTTTTGGCTTTCTATTAGAGCCTACCAAATCGTTTCCTAACGCCAAAGCTGTCGCCTACTTTTTTGCATTGTCTTCCGTTTGAATCACTTCCAGAATCAATTGACATCTATCCTGTTTACTTGCCTAAGCTGTTTATTAAAGTCTAATGGCAGCTTCCATTTTTATCAGACACAGGACTCGGTGAATCTATTGGGTCAAGAATTTAATTTTATTGCATAGACATTCAAACTCTCGTCCTTACATTTTCTTTTTTTTTTTTTTTGGTTTTTCGAGACAGGGTTTCTCTGTATAGCCCTGGCTGTCCTGGAACTCACTCTGTAGACCAGGCTGGTCTCGAACTCAGAAATCCGCCTGCTTCTGCCTCCCAAGTGCTGGGATTAAAGGCGTGGGCCACCACCGCCCGGCTCGTCCTTACATTTTCTAAGGCCATGTGACCTTGGGAAGGGGTTTTCTCTTTGGATGTTAGACTTACATGTAGACTCTAAAAGGAATGTTCCTGGCTGCATGTGCCTTGTCATGTTTTTTTCTGCAAGAAACAGAAGAAGGAGCTGGGACTTAGAAATGGAAATACTGTGTGTGTGTGTGTGTGTGTGTGTGTGTGTGTGTGTGTGTGTGCCTGTGCTCGTGCCCGTGTGTGTGCACGGTCCCGTACTTGCTCAGGTAGCTGCAGGAGTGGGACCTGGAGAGTCTATATCTAGATAGTCTAATTTTAGCACAATCATCCAACAGATGCCGTATGCCCGGTTCTGTGTTAGGCACCCAAGGTCCAGAGATGAAGATTATAATAAATCTGAACTTTGAGAGCTCCTGCGTTCATGAAGAAAACTAAAGCACAAACCATTGGCTCTAAAAACTATGGTACAGTCAGGCATGGTTTTACACACACCGATAATCCTAGCACACAGGAGACTCAGACAGGAGGATCATGAGTTTAAGGGGCAGCCTGGGCTACATAGTAGGACCTGCCTCAAAAAACAAACAAACAAGTAAACAGGGCTGAGGTGATAGCTCATTTAGCAGAGTGCTCACAGGGCATGCATGAAGTCTCTGGTTCCATCCCCAGCATGCTATAAACCAGGCATGTAATTCTCTCTGGAGGTAGAGGCAGGAAGGTGAGAAGTTCAAGGTCACCTTCAACTATTTCGAAAGTTCAAGGCCACCCTAGGAGTCATGAAGAAAATGAACATGAACAATTTAGCCCATACCATAAGAAATGCAAACGAAGGCCAGGAAATGCAGTAGGAGAAACCATTTGTCCTGAGACTGTCTCACCGAAGATGTGACACTTGATTGGGTCCTGAAGAATAACCAGGCAGTGGTGGCGCACGCCTTTAATCCAGCACTTGGGAGGCAGAGGCAGGCGGATTTCTGAGTTCGAGGCCAGCCTGGTCTACAGAGTGAGTTTCAGACAGCCAAGCTACACAGAGTAAACCCTGTCTCGAAAAACCAAAAAAAAAAAAAAAAAAAAAAGAATAGCGTTTTCTAGGTAGAGAAGGGTATCCCTGCAGGGGCAAAGTCTCTAACACAGGTTCCACCTGTCCGTGGGGACATGGCCCAGTACAGACCAGTACTTTCCAAAGGAAAAGTGTCATTTCCAGCTTTGTCTCACGCAAGGCCCTTGTGTCCCTAGGAAGGACAAGATGATACTTTAAACATACTTGTTTAACATTGAGAAGCCTGAGACTTCAGCTGGTCCCTGTTTTGAAGGGAGCGTTGACACGGCTTGGTGCCTGGACCCCAGTTCTTTAAAAGTCTGGGATTTCTTCTAAGTATGGCCTGCTGTGCTCCATACCTGGAAGGGATGCGTAGCGTCCTACGAAGATACTGGTGACTGGACTTGATACGTTGCTATCTCCTCTCCTTTCCCCTCCCCTCCCTTCCCTTCTCCTCCCCTCCCCTCCCTTCTTCTTCTCTCCTCTCCTCTTTTCTCTATGAAAGGGAGCCAGGAATAACCAACCCATCTCTCATCCTAATCTAGAGCACTGGGGCAGCAGTGAGCCCCAGCAAGCCAGGTCACAGCCTGAAATTCGCAGATGTCACTTCCCAGGCTTTCCTGAAGGCCAGGAGAGGAGAGCTGCCAGATGAACAAGTCCAGGGAACTCTGGGAGGAAAGCCGGGCCTTAAAGGCAGGAGCAAAGTGACGGATGAGGCAGCTTCATCATCCAGATCTAGAGAAGTGGGTCTTGATGGCCGCCAGGCGTGTACCTCATGCCTCTGCTGAACCACACCATATTGTTTCAACCTAGAGCTCCACATGCTCCCAGCTCCTTCTCCCAGACCAGAAGCCAGGCAGGAAGCCCTGTCTCCCAAGCACATGCTTCCTTGTAAATCAGAAAAGAACAGGGACCAAACTAATACTCACTCTGAGCAGCTGCACCCTTACTAAGTACCTACAGGGTTAGCTATATCTATTTCTATCCTGGAGCATCCAAGGCCAGGAGCCCTGTCTTAAAGGGGATCCTGCCTGGCCCCAAACCTCCAGATTAGCTGTACACTCGACCCTGGAGATCAGGAGAACTAGACAGAAATCTCAACAGAAGGCCCCTTCATCATAATAGTCTAGGCCCAGATTAGTGGCTGGCACCTGCACCATGTTCCATCAATATTGGTTGGATTGACCAGTGTGTTCTCTGGCCAGATTCTTATTTATGTGTGTATGTGTGTAGGTGCATGTGTGGGGATCTCTGGTTGATCATCAGGCTTGGCAGCAGGGACCTTTACCTAGTGAGCTATCTCATAGGTTCTTTTCTGCCAAATCTTCCTCCTTCTCTTCTTCCTCCTCCCCTTCTTCCTCGTCTGTATGTTTAAATCCTCTGTGTATGAATGTATACCACAAGAGTGCCTAGGGCGATGGTTCTCAACTTTCCTAATGCTGTGACTCTTTCATACAGGGTCCCATGTTGTGGAGATTCCCAACTATAAAATTATTTCCTTGCTACTGTTATGAATCGTAATGTAAATACCTGTGTTTTCCAATGACCTTAGGCAACCCCTGTGAAAGGGTCAATTGATCCCCAAGGGTGTCACAATCCACAGATTGAAAACCTCTGGCCTAGGGGGCCTAGGATGGTTGTGAGCCACCTTGTGGGTGCTGGGGATAGAACCATGGTCCTCTAGGAAAGCAAGCAATGAGTGCTGAGCCATCTCTTCAGCCCCTTTTTTATTTTTTCTTTTCCAAATCTGAACCAAAAAAACCTCTTTAAGATAACTTTAAAATGTGACTAAGGATTTTTTTTTTTTTTTTTTTTTTTTTGGTTTTTCAAGACAGGGTTTCTCTGTATAGCCTTGGCTGTCCTGGAACTCACTCTGTAGACCAGGCTGGCCTTGAACTCAGAAATCCACCTGTCTCTGCCTCCCAAGTGCTGGGATTAAAGACGTGTGCCACCACTGCCCAACCGTGACTAAAGGATTTAAAAAAAAAAAAAAATTTAAAGTAATTTTTCCCTTTTAGTGTCTACCACAAGCAGAGTGTGGTTAGCAGGTGGCCTTTTGATTTTAGTTTCTTTTTTTTTGGTTTTTCGAGACAGGGTTTCTCTGGGTAGCCCAGGCTGTCCTGGAACTCACTCTGTAGACCAGGCTGGCCTCGAACTCAGAAATCCGCCTGCCTCTGCCTCCCAAGTGCTGGGATTAAAGGCGTGCACCACCACCGCCTGGCTTTTTTTTTTTTTTTTTGGTTTTTCAAGACAGGGTTTCTCTGTGTAGCTCGGGCTGTCCTGGAACTCACTCTGTAGACCAGGCTGGCCTCGAACTCAGAAATTCGCCTGCCTCTGCCTCCCAAGTGCTGGGATTAAAGGCGGGGCCACCACCGCCCGGCTATTGATTTTAGTTTCTTTAGTGTGTTTATGTATGGTCCTAGCTACTCAAAGCATATATTCTGCTATAAGCTACCTTGTACTTCACCCTACTCTTCCTTTCTGAGCCCTAGGGCCCTTCATTCTCTACTCCGTCCTGCTAGCCTAGGTATCTTTAGAGATGACTGACCAATGTGCAGGAAGACGCTGCTTCCTAGGCTGAGGGATCATAATAAGCTAAGGTTCTAGGGAAGTCACTTAGGTCCCATTCAGCCATGTCTCTGGCATTTCTCAAGCCTCTGATTTGTGTTAAGTTCTTAAGAAATTCACAGAAAATAGTGTATGTCTCCCAGCCAATAGTGAGGAGGACTTTGTGTTCCCAAGAGGAGAGGGACAAGGCTGTGCAGCTTAACAGTGTTGAGGGGCGTGGTCACATGTGGACCTGTCTGAAGGTTCTGTGTGAACAGAACTCAGGGTGCCTGGGAGAGATCGAGAAAACGCAGAAGACAAAAGTGCAAAAAAAGCCTGCAGAAAGGAGGCAATCGAGGAGTTAGATGCCGTGCTGAGGTGGACCAAAGTTCTGAGTTTACTCCCTTGAACTTAGTCTTTCGTCCAATCACTGCTAAGTTATAAGTGAACAGTGCTTTTAATAAGGTTTTATTACACTTATTTACTTGTGGGTGTGTGCAAGTGCCACCCTGGGCACTTTGTGAAGGTCAGGTGACTATACATTTTTTTTTAAGATTTATTGCCAGGCAGTGGTGGTGCACGCCTTTAATCCCAGCATTTGGGAGGCAGAGGCAGGTGGATTTCTGAGTTCGAGGCCAGCCTGATCTACAGAGTGAGTTCCAGGACAGCCCGGGCTACACAGAGAAATCCTGTCTCGAAAAACAAAAAACAAAAAACAAAAAACAAAAAAAAAAGATTTATTTTTATTTGTGTGTGTGTGTGTGTACATATGTGTATGTTTGTGTGTGTTGCTGGCATTGGCTGGAAATGGGTGTTGTATCCTCTGGAGCTGGATTGATAGGCAGCCTGTGAGCTGCTCAATGTGGGTGTTGGGAACTAAACTTGGGTCCTCCAGAAGAGCAAGCAGCAAGTGTTTTGAACAACCGTGCCATCTCTCCATACCCTCGTAGAACAGCTTGCAGAAGTTGTTTTTCTTCTTCGGTTTATCTAGCAATAAGTATGTGTTTAAACAAATTACAGTATGTCTATGTAATAGAATATTATTTGTCAATTAAAATGAAGTTTCCTAATGTAGGAGAAGTAGGCATAGTTCAAAAAGCATGCAGAAGCACATTTACCATACTCCTTGGAAAGAGGATAAGAGACTAGACAGATGATAAACATCCACACAGTAAAACTAGAATGAAAAGGCTGGAAAGTGAGACGGAGATGTGTCCAGTTGGTAGGGTGATTGTTTAGCATGCACAGGCTCTGGGTTCCAGTCACACACAATATAAACCCAGCATGGAGGTGCACGCCTGCAATCCCAGCTCACAGGAAGCAAGGGCAGGAGGAGGATCAGGAGTCTTAAGGGGGGGCTATAAAATACCCCCAAATATTCATTATGGTTATGTCTCTACAGAACAATGTTCCTGTCATTTTTAGGCTTCTTTTGCACCTCGCGGCTTTTCTGTAAAGCACATATTTACTTTTTCAGTGCAATTGTCAGGAAAGAAAAAGATTGGGTGTGGTGGCACACAGCTGTAATCCCAGTTTTTAGGAGATGGAGGGTAGGAGGATCTGCAGTTCAAAGTCATCCTCAGGAAAGAGAGCAGCCGGGACTATACCTGACCACCGTTTTTGTTGGTGGTGGTGGTGATTGTGGGTTGTTGTTGTTGTTGTTGTTTTGGAGACCCTTGAATGCTGGGATTAAAGGCATGTGCCACCACACCCAGCCACAGTAAGTCATCAACCATGAAAGGAAACAGGGTCAACAAAACAAGAAATACCAGGCTAGGGGTTGGAGGGACAAGACAGATGCCTACATATCAGACAGAACTTAGGCATCATAATGCCCAGAGGGCAGAGCTGTTAGGAAGTCTCAGTTGGCTTAGGATGGTTCCTCCCTTTGGTTTCTCTGACCAGTCCCCTCTTATTGATCAGTGAAGGTCAGAACACCTGGTGCATGTAGGCTTTATATGATAAAACAGGCGCTCTGGATCTTCCTGTGTGACCTTGAGCAAGTCAACCGGCCCTCCAAGGTGATTCTGTCTTTGACTGCTCATGTAGCCCCTTATGTTTCCAGAAAATGGGATGAACTGTGAGATTCTGGCTACAGGGGAAGTCGACTCTTCTTCCAGCGTCTTTTTTTCCCTCTGTCCTGATTACATGGGATTGATACAAATATATTTCTTATCTCTTTCCAGGAAATGATCGAAATGGCCTAGATTTCAACAGACAGGTAAGAACTTCGATCAGAAGACATTTATCCTGCAAGTTCTGGGGGCGGAAGTCAAAATATAACACTTGTTGGTAAACATTCTCGATCATCTAGCTTTCAGGATAAAAGGACCCTGACTCTGTCCTCTCAGTCATCGCCACACTCCAGAGCTGGGGTCTCCTTTCTAGAGTGCTATGCTCACATTTATCTGTAGTTGGTATAACTACCACAGAGTTTCAGCCCCCCTAGATATTGACTGAGCCTCAGTGGACTCATGACGTGATATCTGAGAGGAATTTATGGAGCCACAAGGGAGAGAATGGCCATTCTTCCAGGAGAAACTCTTGATCAAAAGCATGTTGATAGAGGCCATAGTAGGGGGAGAATCATTCAGACAGGAGCACTCGGGGGCTGGGGCAGCAGCTCAGGGAGCAGGGTGCTTACCTAGCAGGGAGGAACCTTTGCTTTCCTCCATAGTAACATGGGGGCTGGGCATGGTGTTGCAAGCCTGAAATCCCAGCACGTAGGACAAATGAAGATCAGAAATTCAAGGTCATCCTTTGCTACATAGCAAGCTCAACTCTGTCTCAGAAAAGGAGTGTGCAACCAGGCTTGAGAAATGAAGGCACTAGCTTAGGGCTTTGGAAGTCACCCAAAGTGAATGAAGTTAGACTTAGTTCGGAAGGGCTTTGCCCAGAGTCAGATGGAGTTGGAAGATAGTAGAGAAATCAATGGGAAAGGCTAGAGAGAAGGTTAAAATGACATGTCCTTCTTGATGACAAGCTGATGGAGGGAGCCTGGGAGGTAAGGCAGGGTGTGATGGGGAGAA
Source organism: Mastomys natalensis (assembly GCA_021653895.1). Taxonomy (NCBI): domain Eukaryota; kingdom Metazoa; phylum Chordata; class Mammalia; order Rodentia; family Muridae; genus Mastomys; species Mastomys natalensis. The sequence continues at coordinate 798,537 of JAJTUV010000975.1, read as the reverse complement.
GGCTGGGCTGCTGACAACAATGTGAAACTGGGGAGGAAGTAGAGCTAAGGGTGACATAAGGCCAGGAAGCCTGGTGTCTGTTCCTGGTTCTGCCAGTCTTTAGCTGGTTAAGTTTGGGGTGTGTGTGTGTGTGTGTGTGTGTGTGTGTGTGTAAGGTCTCAGACGACCACCATGCTCATACTCCCAGTCCAGAAGTTGGCTAGAAATCTGGGAAAGAACAGGGTCAAACATGCACTCCTCTCATTGCACGTATGGTCGGGTTCTTGTATCCGAAGAAGGAATCAAAAGTGACTACCAACATTTGCTAAAAAGGCGTTCATTCTAGAAGCATCCTTCATAGTTAAAAAAAAAGAAGATAATCTAGAGTCCCAAACCAAAACCTCTCAGGCAAGTGATGCAGTTTTGTTATCAAGAAGCCAACAAAGAATTTTGCCAACAAATGAAAACCAACTGCTTTCTGTCTGCCCTGGACACCAAGGGCCATGGGCCCCATTAAAAAGAGATCTGGGTTAGCTATGAGGAAGGACTCCCAGTCTATGCAGTATAATAAATTCTGCAATAACTAGAGAGGAAGGCTGCAGAAGCAGGTTCTTGCACAATATTGTTAGATAGGAGACTGATTCTTATCAGAGAGAAAATTCCAGCCAGGCAGACTTGGGAGTCCCTCCCCATCTGGGACAGTCAGTGCTGTGGGAGGCAGGAGGATTACCATGAATTTGAGCCCAGCCTGGGGTGGGGTGCAGAGTTAGACCCTTTCTCAACTTCCTCCCATAACCCTCAAAAAAAAAAGCAGGGGTGGGGAAGTCAACCAGGCACGTTAGATTTTAGAAAAGCAGATATCCAAAGATTTTGTAACTCTGAAGGAGTACCGAGTAGGTTGAGGCCTCAGGACCCTAAGCCTGGGCCTGCCTCTCACTACCCTCAGGGTTTTGAAGGTCGTCCAGGAGGTGAACTCACACCAAAAGGTGACCACGCCAGCTGCCAGGCAGTGTGTTTGCTCTCCTGTGTGACGTAGCTTGTGCTAGACAGCCCAGGTGTCCGCATGGAGGTCTTGGCCCCTTTCCACATCCAGTGGTCTTGTCACTGATTGGCCTCTGGTTTCTCAACACTGACAGGAACAGATGGAATAGGCTTTTCTTCTGGAAAGGGGCTTGAGGGGGGTCTGCAGCCTGGGCATTGCACACTTCCCTGGGGCTTTGTTCATAGGCATAATCACAGCCTCTGGAAAGTTCCTATTTGAACCTGACCCTCCAAGACCATCAGATCTCAACATCCACAAGCTGGGACCTTCATCTCACCATAACTGGGTGAAGTGGGGGTATAGACCCCTGCCTGGCATCCATGTCTACTTCCTCTGTCCTTCACATCGAGGGAAGGCAGCTAGCACTCACTGACCACCAATGCTGCAGGCTCTCTCTATCTCATATCCCTCCTACCATAGCCCAGGAGATAATTACTGGTGAAGAAACTGCCTTCCAGGCAGCCCCGCCCCTTTTCAATCAAGGACCTGAGAGATTAAGCAAGTTGACAAAGGTCATTCAATTGGTCAACTGGCTGGGGCAGGTTTTGAGAACAGGCCTCTGACTCTAGAGCTTCTTTTCCCCTGGTTCCTTTGTGGAATCCTCCTCTGCATCTCTCCATCTAAACACACCATCCTCAGGGAGAGGCCTGGGAGCAGAGACTATGACCTCATTGTGACTAAACAGGAGGCAGAAGGAGTGGGGAGAGGACAGGAGGAAAGTGTAGTTGTGCTCAGACACAAACAAGGTGTTGTTGAACTCCCCAGAGCAAAAGAGCATGCTACCCTTGGAGCCCCTGGGCCAAGCCGTAAACTAGCTGGTACAACTAAGAGTTGCAGCCTGGGACTGGATGGACTGCAGCCCTGAAGTTGAATGAACCAGGGCTGTTGGCTCACCCACTATGCATGAAGCATGGCCGTGCTGTGCCAGTGATCTTCAGGAGATCTTTAGGAGCAGAGGTGCCTGCCTCTTCATCCCAGGGCAGGTACAATGGGGTTGAAAGGCAGTAGGCAGAGGCCAGATGCCCAGATGGAGGCAAGCCCTGGCCTCTAGTGTTGCCTGCCCTTTGCTAGTTGCTGGCCTTTCACATGTCCCTTCTGGGTCTCAGTGTCCTCCTGGATGAGATGAAGAGGTTTGGGTAAGATGGTCTCCAAGATTCTTATAGTCTGTGTGCTAAGGAACTGCCATTTTTCTCTGACTACCACCTACTGCATCCTGACTAATGGGTTGAAGTCCAGCTTCCACTTTGTGTTCCTCTGCTTGTTGAGAAAGTGGCTTGGGTTGTTCTCAGGCTCACCGCGTAGCCGATACATAGATGGTGATGACTTTGACCCTTTGATCCTCCTGCCTCTGACTTCCAAGTGTGCTACCACAGCTGGCGTTATTTATTTTCTTATAAAAGAAACGGGGGGAGGGGGGTCAAGAGTCAAGCTGTAGAACACAAGGGAAAGTGGGTTCCAGAAGGCCTTTCTAGACTTTTTGATTCTAGGCTATGTATGCAGTGAAAAGAACTCTTTGTAATGTTGGAGCAAAGGCAGAAAGACCTATCGAGTCATAGCTGGGACCCTCTGCTGATTCCCTGGATATTAGTTCTTATATGTGAGACAGAGGGTGTCCCACATATAAGTCTGAGCAGAGACTCCTGTAAGGAATGACTGTGCTGAGCTCTGTGATACTGTCTGAGAGTTGCACTGTAAAGATGGTCCTAGAAGTGGACGGCTAAGGGACAGTGGGACTCTGGCTGGCAGGAGTTGAGTCTGGCTGGTGTTGAGAGTGTCCCAAACATAGAAGACCGCGTGAATGCAGAGAGAGACGTCAATTTGGCAGGAACTGGAGAGTGAGTTGGCAGAACGTGAAACTGGGAGCTGTGGCTTGGGCCGAATTAGGAAGGTCTCTGAGAATCTGGCCATGAAGCTCAGAGTTTCTCCTATAGGAAGCAGGAGGTCACAAGGCATTTCAAATGTAACTAACGTCAGTCAAGGGCAGAACACTGACCGGGGCGTGGGGAATGTGGGTGTTGGGGATGAGGAAGGCAAGGTGGATGGAGAACTGCTATAGGAAAAGCCAACTGGGATAGTGTTGTAATGAACACAGGTGGGTAAGCCAGGGAGGGGAGCCAAGACGCTGAGTGTATGTGTCATCAGGGCCACTTTACCTGGGCTCCAGTCATGGGTCTGTGCTATGTGACTGTGTGACCCTGGGCATGTTCTTCTATCCCGTGTGGCTTGGGCTCATCTGTAAGATGCGGAGGATAATGGTATTTGTTGTGCGGGGTGGTTGTGAGGATCAAAAGTGAACACGAGTGTGCGCTCCTTACACAAGCACCTGAACACGTAGATCACTGCATTTTCTGCGACGAGTGCATTACTAGATATGAGGAGACCCAGGTTGGAGAGAGCTCCTCTTGAGATAGGACCAGGAGTGTTAGGGCAACAGGTTGGTTGTGGGACCATTAAAAGAGAGTGATAAGTAAATGTGCCCCTGAGGTTTCTGGCTGGGAGTCGGAGCTTTGGTGGGACTGCCATCAAAGAACAAGATGGCAGAGCCAGTTCATCTAGTGGCAGATGGAGGAGGGAACACAGGGTCTAGGGAGGTGTAAGTACTCCACAAATGGAGATGGGTCAGGACCAAGGGCACCCTGATTCAGGCTACATGAAGTGACGGGTGGAGAGGAGTTCGCCCAAGGACAGCCAGGGTGCAGACCAAAATGGAGAAGGAGCACTCAGAGGCTGGCTGGAGACTGGGTGCTTGTAGGTGAATCTCAGAAGGGGTGGTAAAGGGACTGAAAGAGAGCCATAGCACGGCAGGAGAGCTTGTGTGATGGTGGGAAGGACAAGAAGGGTTGTTGATGATGCCCCAAGTCCAAAAGCAGAATAATAGACTAAGTAGGGAGACAAGCAGCGATGGCAGCCAGTGTAGTCCTCGGTGAGAGCAAATACCAAAGCAGCCGTTGGTGAGGGTTGAAGGGGAGTATGGCGATGATGGGATTTGTACAGCAGGATATCCCCTTTTAAGGAAGGGCACTGTGAATGTAGGAAAGCATTGGCTTAAAAAAGGAGAGTGGGGCGGGCCAGCGGTGGCGCACCGCTGCAGTTGCTGCACTCTGGAGTCCGAGACAGCCGTCTGTCTCTCTCGACCAAGTTTGAATCCCGCCTGTGCTTGCTCACAGGAAAGAAAAAAAAAAAAAAAATGGAGAGTGGGAAGAGAAGCTTTGGGGCTGAGGAGGTAGAAGGTGGGGAGATACAACATAGAAAGAGGGCATGTTGGGGGCACTCGAGGGACCCTGGTAAAGGGCTTGGATGATGAGCAACTCTTTTCTGAGGGGGATAAAGGGTGCCTTGAATGTTTTGGGTAGTTTTCTGCTGTTTTGTTTGAGGCATGATGTCATGTAGCCTAGGCTAGCCTCATCCTTATTATGTAGCCAAGGTTGGCCTTGAATCCTACTGCCTTTACTTTAAAACAAGTTGGAAAGAATCTTCATCCTGTCTTCCAAGCTGAGAACCACTGACCTGGGGTTTCCTGTCAGTCCCAGCTGGGCAGTATTTGGGGCCCACTGACACTTATTCATGGCTTGCCTCTGTTCTTCTGGTGACTTCCATGCCACCTCATACAGAGCAATCACCCCGCTGTGCCCCTACATAGCACTGAGTTTGTCTCTGGCTGCTAAGATATACACAGGCTTGTAGTATTTGATTAGTTGGTTCTGCGGGGCACCCTCTCTAAACTCAGAATGATCCCATTTAAGAAAAGGTCTCTGAGGATTCAGCATGGGGGAGACACAGAGTGGCAACATCAGGCTCTACAGCTGGCATGGAAGAGCTTGTGGGTAGCAGAATAAGCTCCCCGAATGGGACACTCAGGAACAGCTGAGTTTAAGGAGCAAAGGAAGGAACTGAGTTTGACTTTGTTCTACAAACCTGTGCTTGGCTGGGTGCTATGGAGAGAGAAGGAGGGCTGCACAGTCCCTGCCACAGGTACTCCCAGTCCAAGATTGGGAAACCAGTGTGTCTTACAAGAGGAGAGCTGTGTACAGTAGCATCCATGGAACGAATCCCCAAGTTTAAAAGTCTCACAAGAAGACACAACTCCCAGGGAGAGCCTAACATGCTGGAGAGAAACACAGATTCTCCTGTTTGAAAGGCCCAAGAGAATGAGGGGTGGCGGGTTCTCTGGTTGCTCTGAGGATGCTGCAGCATTCCAGAACTTTCCTTCTGGGAGAAAGATGGATTATCTAAGATGGAGGATAAAAGGAAGAAGTAGCCAGGGCTGTAGTCCAGCTACTCAAGAGACCAAGGTAGAAAGATGGTATGTGTAAAGACTCCTGGGCCACAGAGAGAGTTCAACACGAGCCTGGTCGGCTTAACAAGATCCTGTCTCAAAGAAGGAAAAAGAGAGCCAGGGCTGTACGTGAGTTGTAGCATCCTTACCCAGAATGCACAAGGCTCCAAATTCAATTCCAGCACTGGGAATAAAAGGGAGGAGGAGAGCCACTAAACCACAACGTGATACCTCTGTGAAGCAGAGTAGGATTCAGGGAACCAGTACAGCGTCCCTCCCCGCTCCAAGGCAGCAAAGCAACTGGGAATAGTAGAGGCTAACAGGGCTAGATTAGAAATAGGGCTTTGGTGAATGCCTGTGACGATTTTTCCTAAGACCCTAGAGAGTTACACACAACACACACACACACACACACACACAACACACACACACGGCACAAAGACTTTGACAGAGGAAGAACTGGAAACTTCCGTCTTGGATGCCCAAAGGACCCGAACCTCATACCCTCTCACACTTCTTTCTAAACCAGACAGAGCATGATGTGACACGCAAGATTCTGAAAAGCTCCTTAAAATCTTAAAATGCCCTGGAGGTGGTGATGGTGCACACCTTTAATCTCAGCTTGGGGGGGCAACAGGTGGATCTCTGAGTTCGAGGCCAGCCTTGTCTAAAGAGCGAGTTCCAGACAGCCAGGGCTAACAGAGAAACCCTGTCTAGAAGTAAATGAATGAATGAAAAAAAATAAATTAAAAAAATTAAAAATCTTAAAATGAAATTGATACCAAGGTCAGCCTGGTCTACATAGTAAGTTCCAGAACAGCCAGGCCACCCTAGTGAGACCTTGTATTGAAAAATAAAATAAAATTTCTAATTTTACTGAAAAGGAGAAAGCTAAGAAATTTACAATCAAAATAATTTGCTGTCAGCAAGCAACTCCTTGGGCATCATCCTCAAAGGATTAAGGAATTGGTAGCGTGCTTATGCCTCTTGACCCTGATGGGCACAAATGAAGACAGGTTTGGTTCCACCCATTGGCAGTTGAAAAGCCATGGTTTTCAAAAAGTGTTAGGATCTAGTAAAGCTCAAGAGAAACAATGTCCTTATGAGCAGGGAACCGGGCATCGTATGCTCGCATGTAGTCCAGCTCTCGGGAGCCTGGATTGGAATCATCTCCAGTTTGAGGCACGCTTGGATGGTGAGGCCGAAGTCAGCTTAGGTTACATAATAAGATCCTGTCTCAAAAATAAAATTTTAATTCAAAAGGAAATCGGGCCTGAGAGTGTAGTTCAGTGGCAAAGCATCTGTTTGGCTTGTGTGAAGCCCTGATTGGATGAATACCACCAACAAAAAAGAAAATTAAAATAGAAACACAGAAAATAGCATACCTGGGCAAGGTACATGCTGAGTGCAAAAGGACCAGAAAGATGGCACCGGTCGGAGCAGTCTACTGAATAAGCACGGGGACCTGAGTTCAGATCCCCACCACCCGTGAAAAAAATCTGGGCATAGTCGATCTCATATGTCACCTAACACAGAGGCAGAGAAGCCCAGCCTGTGAACACTGGATTCAGTGAGAGAGTCTGTCTCCAGAGATAAGGCAGAGAGGTGGCTGGAGAAGACATCTGATGCAGACCACCGCCACCATATTGCAAGCATTCCCATGTACACATGTGTGTATTTGCACTCACACACACACACATGTGATTGCGTGCGAGATGGAACTGGGGTGTGAATCTTGTGATTAAAGACAAGCTGTTTGTCAACGCAAATGTCCAGTGGGGGGGATGGGGGGCATTTGAAGACAACGCTGAAGCTGTTTGGCTCTGTGTCCTGTAGACTCTGCCTGATGAAGTTGAGTGGAGCCTCCTCTATCCTTAAGACAGCCAGAAAATCACCCCTTGAACTTCAGCAAGCGAGCTGATCTCAGCCTTCCACATTGCGCCGAGAGGCAGAGCCAGACAGACCTCTGGCTGTTGTCCTTCTACATAGAGATACAGGAAGTAAGACATGGGGGGCTCACCCTGGCCCGGGAGCCAGGCTCCCCAGAAGTAAAACATAGCCTCTTGTTTTTCCTAGAACTCAGTTTTCTATCCAGCCTAAAAATGTCAGAGGACTAACACCGGAGGAACTAGAGAGTCGCTTATGCTCCTTCTTGCCCCTCATGGATCCGCTGTCTGCAATGCTTAGCCACTTAGGACTGAGGCGTCTGCCAAAGCCACAGACAGGGAACAGCAGAGACTCAGCTTCAGGCCAAAGTTCCAAGCATGGCTGGCAAAAGGGCAAATCTTCACCCCAAAAGTGTGCATGGGTGCTTTTCCATCGGTGCTGGGCCTCAGCTCCCTTGAGAACTAGAGGTAGGAAGATCAGAAATTCAAGATGATCCCTCAGCAAAATAACAGCGTGATAGTTAGCCTGGGCTACATGATATCCCATCTCAAAAAAAAAAAAAAAAACATTGAATGGAGAGCATTGCACGCCAGGGCCACCTCCGCAGAGAATAAGCTGGCTTGACTGGGTGACTAGGGGCGGGTGGAGCAGAGTTTCCAGGCAGAAGATAATTGACAAGATCAAATGACTGTGGTGATTTCCTCACCACAGTCGTGTGTGTGTGTGTGTGTGTGTGTGTGTGTGTGTGTGTGTGTGTGATAACATAACATTCATTGGCATTTGACTGTATTCCAGGCACCAAATAAGAAAATGTTCTACAAACATTTCTTTTACTGTGCTTAGAAGCCCTGTTAAGTAGCTGGCATCATCCCCAGTCTATAGATGAGCAAATGGAGGCCGTGAGGGGCTGAGAGACTACCCATGCATTATGATCCACAATATCCACAGGTTAAAAGCTTTACCGGTGACTCTCCTGGTCCATGGTTCTGTCATCCCGATGCTTTTCCTGGGTCTTGCATAGGGTGGTTTGATAGACAGGCATAGCCAGGTTGACCTGTTGGCTAATTCCTATATACTTTCATTTTCTCACCCGAAGTTGAGAACAGTAACCAGGTCCGCTTCCAGTCTTAAGAATGAATGCAGATCTATACAGTATTCAAAGAGTCTCTGGCATACAGGACTCTGCCAATAGTCACCTGCTCTTCAATATGTTCTGATGAACAGGAAACTCTTGTCTCTTTCTGTGTATGGCTTCCAGGTAGGTCAGGCCACAGGTACTTCTAGAAAGGTCATGCCTCCCCTCCTCTGGATCTGTCATCTCCTGGTCTAAACCTCCCCAAGCTTGGACAGGGAAGTAACAATAAACGCATGTGCTTTGGCAGAGCTGAATATTTGTCCCCCTTTGCCATCCATACTTGATGCTTTGGCCTAAGGCTGGTAACAGCTGTTTCATATTTACAGCCTAGCCAGCTCCCTCAGTACCAAGGAAACCAAGTAAAATCTTCCTTTTAAAGAGGCGGCTGGGGTAGTGAATAGCAGACAGAATGGGAGGCCCTGTCTGAGTTCTCCATTTTTCTTTGGACAGTCACAGAAACCACCAAAGTCTTTCTGCAGTGAGGAGGTTGGGTTTAGCGGCTCAGGCCAGTACTGCTGTCAACTTGTGGGTTCATTCTGGAACATTCTTGATCTCAACCCAGGTTGTTGGGTGGACAGCGTTAAGGATGAAGGCAGGAGAGGAGAGGGTTGAGGTCCTTTCCCTTATTCCCCATTCATTAAAAAGGGGCTCTCTTGGGAGATGTAAGTGGCCTTTCTGTATAAAGAGGCTGCAGGTGATGCCGCAAGCGGGACCAGCCATCTCAATTCCTGTCCAGACTCTTTTTGGAGCAGAGGTCTTGAAAGAGAACTGGGTTAGTTTCTAGCAGTCAATGGGCTATGCACTGTACATGCGTAGCTCATTAAAACCTCACACTGGGTCAGGCCTGGTGGCACACACCTTCAATCCCAGCACTCGACAAAGGCAGGCGAATCTCTGAGTTCAAGACTAGCAGCTTGGTCTACAGAGCGACTTCCATCCAGGACACAGAGGAAACCCTGTCTCGAAACAAATACAAATCAAAAACATAAAACCAAAAGAACCTCACACTAGGCTAGGGTTATAGCTCAACAGCAGAATGCTTGCCTTGTATGCACCAAACTTGAGGCCGTAACACCACAAACCCAAACATACACACCTGTAGCAACCCAGATTGGGGAAAGTAAGTGTGGAAGAGGAAAAGTGACTGATGTGACTGGCTCGCTTAGAGCCTGGGTTCCAGCCCAGGTGCATGTGTACCGGGCACTTTCCCGGTTCTACCTTGTTGGAGATTGCTTCATCCTTAACAACAGGTAGTGAGGTAAGCATTGTTATTCCCATTATAGAGCTGAGGAAACTACAGCTCAGAGAGGTTCGGTAACTTCCCCGTGGAGGATCAGACAGGCTTGTTTGACTTCTCACCACGCCAGGCTAGTTTGAGAAAGAGAAGCGAGAGAGAAAGGAGGCTCCCGATCGATACCTGATTGATTGGTTCTTACCCAGAGCCCTCATTTGCTGGCCTGTACTTTTCCATGCTTACAGAGCCTTCTCATTCCTACCTACTCCTGCAGACCTCTCCTGCCTGGGGCTTGCCAGTGGGGAAAGCAGAGATTGTATCTTAGGCTCATGGAGGGTTGCCAGGTGAAGGGCGGGGTGCAGAAGCATTCCCACCCAGAGAGGGTTCCCCTGGCCCTGGGAGCTACCACCTCCCTGGGCTGTGCGTGAGAAGGGCGCTGGGAGGAGAGTCATGTTTGCATGTTGTGCCCACAGGCCAGGGGGCAGGGCCTGGTTTTCTCTCTGCCCTGGGGCAGAGGGCTTCCTGGGAAGGCAGCCTTAGCATCTCTTAAGAGAAATTCTCTAGGAATTATGGCTTCAACTGGAAGTATTCCTATTTTCACCTTCCCCTGTAACCTCTGTGATGTGGGTGGCTTTGGGACCATCTGCTGGGCGCCAGTGTTTGCTCAGTTTATACTAAGACCAGTTCTGTTGGCAATCAGGCACCTCCATGGCCAGCCCAAGGGACCCAGCAGCGACACACATCGACGCAGTCTTCACTAGCTGCCCAGAAGCAACACATTCCCGTTGTTGCCTCTGTGGCATGTCCTCCCGTGCATGCACCAAGACCCAGATAAAAAGCCTGACCCCTTCCCTTCCTCCACCCAGAGCCAGCCTTTGTATCCCTTCTTTTTTGATATCATTTTCCCACGCTAGACCTGTTGCGTGGTGCAATTTTGTCATAATTCGCTACTTAGTTCCATCAAGATCACCTTTCATTGTGCATCCCTCTGCTTGCTGATTGACAAAGGACAGAGCATGCAAAAGGGGTACGGTGGCAAAACGCAGTGCTGGAGGCTGAGGCTAGAGGGTTGCTGAGAGGCCAACCTAAGCTATGGAGTAACAAAATAAGTGGCCAGGTGCATTGGCAAACACCTTTGATTCCAGCGCTCAGGAGACAGAGTTCAAGGTCAAAGTTATATAGTAAGAAGGAAGGAAGGAAGGAAGGAATCGAGCCAGGCCAGTTGGTGGTGGAGCACGCCTTTAATCCCAGCACTTGGGAGGCAGAGGCAGGAGGATTTCTGAGTTCAAGGCCAGCCTGGTCTACAGAGTGAGTTCCAGGACAGCCAGGGCTACACAGAGAAACCCTGTCTCAAAAAACAAAAAGAAAAAGAAAGAAAAGAAAGAAAGAAAGAGAAAGAGAGAGAGAGAGAGAGAGAGAGAGAAAGAAAGAAAGAAAGAAAGAAAGAAAAGAAAGAAAGAAAGAAAAAACCTGGAGACAGAGCTCGGGATCAGAAGTTCAAGGCCAGCTTCATCCCTATAAAAAGTTGGAAACCAGCTTGGGATATACACGATCTAGACAGAGAGAGAGAGTCAGAGAGACAGAGACATATCAAATATTGCTATCCTCGTTGACAGATGGGGAAACTGAAGCATAGGATTCTAAGGTCACCTGAACTAAGTGGCAGAATGGAACTTAAAGCAGTCACCTTCACTTAGTGTGTACTGGTCATGGTCACTGTGGCCCCGTATGCCGTTCCAGGTTGTTCTATCAACCGTTCTGCCTTTGCCATGGCAGCAGCCTCTAGGATTCTGCTGCTTGTATCTGGCTTGAGTATACAGAGACTCTTCTCTCCCATGGCACACCCTTCTTCAATCCCCCTGGCTCCAGTTCCCTGAGGATTCGAATCATATCATTACTTGTCTTCATAGGCAGCCCCGCCCCTGCCTGGCATCTTCTGCCTACTCCATGGACTTGGTTACACGGACTGCCATGGTGAGCTAGTACAGCCCTGCAAGAGGTCAGTGCAGCAGCCATAGTATGTCTGGGTACATTGTACTGACTCTATTCTCGGGAGCTATGCAACCAGGTCACTAGCCTCAGTTTCCCCTCTGTAGAATGGGAGGAAATAACATTAAACACGAGATAAACTCAAGTGTAAAGTATCCGGACAAAATAAATGCCCTTACAGGTTGAGGGTTATTGTTAAGAGTTTCAAATTCTGCAGCAGTATAGGGTTGAATGCACCGCCTCACACCAGCCTGCCTCCAATTAGCCTCTTCTCCTCAGGCTTGCCCTTACGTAGGGGCTGGAGCCCAGCCAACAGCAACGCTCTCCCTCAGTCTCCTTACCTATGTCCCCCTAGAGCAACGAAGAGGAAGTTGTGGCAGTCTTGATACACCCGGGCATGCCACACTGCACCTGAGAGGCTGATTTTTTTTTGACATATTTACATAAATCAGCTTGCTAAGTGGCATCTTAAATTTTTTTCACGACCAAGAGAGCCTTACATTTAAAGAAATACTAGCCAGGGGTCCACGCCTGTAATCCCAGCACTTGGAAGTAAAGTGGCAAGAAGTTCAAGGACATATAATAGTTTAGCTATATAACAAGTTTGAGGCCAACATGGGCTACATGAGACCCCAGCTTTAAAAAAAACTAAAAAAAAAAAAAAAAATAAAGCCAGGTGGTGGTGGTGCACACCTTTAATCCAGCACTCAGGAAGCACAGGCAGGTGGATTTCTGAGTTCGAGGCCAGCCTGGTCTACAGAGTGAGTTCTAAGACAGCCAGGGCTACACAGAGAAACCCTGTCTTGGAAAAAAAAAAAAAACAAACAAAAACAAAAACCAACCAGAAAACAGGGGGCTAGAGAGATGGCTCAGCAGTTAAGAGCACTGACTGCTCTTCCAGTGGTTCTGGGTTCAATTCCAGCAACCACACGGTGGCTCACAATCATCTGTAATGGAATCTGATGCCCTCTTTGGGTATATATGAAAACAGACCATTCATATACATTAAATAAATAAGTCTTTAAAAAAGACATAAGGGAGGGGTGAAGAGACTGCAGAAAGTTGATCTCAGGCCCCCACATGTGAACCGTGGCACATGAACACCTACCCACATACATACTGCATACATATACACATACATACTACATACATACATACATACTGCATACATACATGCATGCATACATACATACTCATAGCTGAGCACACCACATATATGTACATGTGGAAAGTAAATATGTAGCCAGACTTTTGTCTACTTTGTGGGTTCTCCTTTCTTCTACCTTTCAACACCCTAACACTTGGTAGGAGATAAAGTCGAGAAAGGAAGGGGGGGACAACCTTATCGTTAGACTACTTCCTGCTGATTAGGTGCGTTCCTTAGAGCAAGTTTGATCTTTGCTGTTAGGATATCTTATTTTTCTTGTTTCTTCTTTGCACACGACTGCTTAGCAAACTTCCCACCGACTCCACCTCTAGGGGGTCCTAGGGCTTATATACCCTGAAAAGTTCCCAGAATCACACAATCACAGAAACGATTGGCAACTGGCAAAACCACGCCTCTGATAAAGCACAAGGCAAATCCTAGTCCGCTGCTGTGGACAATCTGAAGCAGTCCCGTATCCCACCACTGGTATTAAAACAGAGACACATTCCCACTAATATTTCTGCGTTTTTCAAAGAAACCAAAATTCTCACTATGTAAATACATGGAATACATTTGTTTAAATGCTAGGTTGATTCTTTTCAGAAGACCACGTTTTCTTTTTGATACGGGGAGTTAGGGGTCTGAATCCAACATTAATAGGATTTGCTGAATGTCAGTTACATGTTAGTCTCAAGTGTGTGTGTGTTTGAGTGTGTGTGTGTGTGTGTCTGTGTGTGTGTGAGAGAGATGCAGGTACAAGCATCCATGCACACACATAGAGGCAAAGGACTCCATTGTGCTTCCTGCTGTCTACCTTCTTTTTCTGAGACTCACTGATTCTCCCTGGAGCTAGGCTGGTGGCCTGCCATCCTCCTGTCTCTAACCCTCCGTGTCCCTGCCACGGAGCTGGGATTGCCCGTGCATGTGACCATGTCTGGCTTTTATACTGTATGTGAGGCTAGATGCTCATGTTTGAGCAATGAGCACCCTTATTCACCCAGTCATCTCTCTCTAGCCCCTGGTATTGGTTTTGTTTGTTTTTGAGATTATTTCAAGTAGTCCAGATTAGTTTCAGTTTTTCTACGTAACCAAAACTGGCCTTGAACTCTTTACCTCCTAGACTCTACCTCACAAGTGCCAGGGTATGTGCCACTGTGCCTAGCTCCTAATAAGTTTGGAAATTTGGGCCCATAGTCTAGCTCAGAAGGTAAGGACACTTGCCATCAAGTCTTACAGTGTGTAAGTTTAATCTTTGGGAACCACAAGGTGGAAGAGAGAACTGACTTCTGCGGGTTGTTCTCCGGCCTCCAGATGTGTGCCATGGCATGAGGAGCATAATAATCTCACTTTCCCTCACTGAGTATTTGTGCGAGTGCGTGTGTATGTGTATATGGCTGGCGTATGTGCAGATATAGGAGAGCATGCTTCCTACATGGGTAGCCAGTGGAACGAGGTGCCCCACCCACTACCCACTCCGTCCTGGGTTTTGTGAATGAACGGCTGCCCTCTCCTCCTGTAGCTTTGCCATCTGTTGTCAAAGTCTTTTCTCCTTCGAGATCCCAGGTAGGTGAGCTTGTTGGGTTTATGCAAACAGACACTCCAGTCAGCTCTGGTAACTATTTCCCAACTCCACCACTTGCTTCTAGGCCCCCGGAGCTGTTTGCGGAGGCACCCAACCAAGCTCCTGGCCAAGTGGGTGCTGAGTGCTGGGGCCTGCCTCTAGGGGCCCCCCGGGTGTGGAGCAGACTCTGCCAACACTGTATAAGCTTGGGCCTTCAGCTAACTATCCCAAGTCAAAATGGAGTCCTGGTCTCCTGCTGTCCTGGCCATTTTAATGGAAAGAACATGATGGTGCTGCTCACAGGATGGTACCTTGCCGTCTGGTACCACGGTGATTTGACTGTTTATAAACTATGGATATGAATTTGCATTGACACTCTAGCTCTAGGGAACAAGGCCACCGAGATTCTTAGGGCCATAGTGGCAACAAGGTTGATGCCCCTGTCCTCAGTAGAGAGTCACAGAAGGGGCTTTCTTCTTCCTGCCTTTCATCCTGTGCCTCGTTCTGTTTACTATCCCCAGTCTTAGGTCTCATGACTCAGTTTATGCTCTTTACAATGAAAGTCAAGCAGGAGGAAATAAAGTTGGGTAAAACTGGACAGTCGAGATTTTGCCTGTCCTGGCGCTAACATATTTATGTTCTATACTGAGAGAATGGTGAAAGCAGACAACACTACTTCAGCATCTTTCCTGTGTGTGCGCTCACATGTACACGCATGCAGGTGCAAGGGGAGAGGTGCATCTTAGGTGGATAGAGGTCAGAGGTCAAGTATAGGTCTCATTCCTCATACATTGTCCACTTGCTTGCTTGCTTTCTTCCTTCTTGTCTTTTCTTTCTTTCTTCCTTCCTTTCTTTCTTCCTTCCTTCCTTCCTTCCTTCCTTCCTTCTCTTTCTTTTCTTTCTTTCTTTCTTTCTTTTCTTTCTTTCTTTCTTCCTTGCTTCCTTTCTTCCTTTCCTCCCTCCTTTCTTCCTTTCTTCTCTCCTTCTCTCCTTCCTTCCTTCCTTCCTTCTTTTCTTTCTTCTTTTCTTTCTTTCTTTCTTTCTTCTCTTTCTTTCTTTCTTTCTTTCTTTCTTTCTTTCTTTTCTTTCTTTCTTTGAAACATGGTCTCTTTTTGCTTGAAGTTCACCGAAGCTTGGTTGTTTGGCCCTTGAGCCCTGGGATCCTCCTGCCTCTGCCTCCCCAGCACAGGGGTTACAAGCAGATGCCAAGCTTTTAACACGGGTTCTGAGGCTCATACGCGGTTCTCCATGCTTGCATGGGCAGCACTTTACAGACTATCTCTACATCTAATTAACAGTGTTGTTTGGCAAAATAACTCTGCCCAAATCCCCCAAGAGACAAATAGTATTGCTAGCCAGGAACCTTAAAGACCTGGGACTGGGAGACTGCAGTCTAGCTAGCTCAGCACACAGAGCCCACATCAACTGTGTCTCTCCCATAGCTCCTTTCTGCCTTTTCAGCTCACTGCATAAAAAGGCAACACATATCAATGCTGCAGGGTAAAGTGGGTCCCTTTCTTTTTTCCTTCTTTCTTTCTTGTTTTTTTTTTTTTTTTTTTTTTGGTGTTTTTCTGTATAGCCCTGGCCATCTTGGAACTCACTCTGTAGACCAGGCTGGCCTTGAACCCAGGAGATAGCTCTTTAGTATTTGAGAAATCAACACGCCATAACCTTCCTGTACAAACACCCTGAATTCAGCAATCCATTCCACGAATCCTGTTTCCCCCTGCTTTCCCTAGAGTAATGCATCCTTTCCCACTGAGAGAAAAAGCATTTAGTCCCGAGACGAATGCTGGCAGCCATTCCTATGACCAGTGCACTATGTATATACATTTAGAAGACTTTCTCTCTTAATACAGTTAAAGGAAAAATGTGTCTTTTTTTAATGGCATTTAAAAAATATTTATGTATATAAATGATAAGGTGTGTATTCTTTCGTGCCTTTTTAAATTTAAAAATATGACTGGTAGATTGTTTCTTAGCAATCCATAGTTGAGTCGTGACTTTTGTTAATGACCATGAAATATTCTAATTGTTCTTAATCTTACCTTTTCTGTTTCCCCTCTTAATAATTGTTAAGTTGACCTAAAAAAAAAAAAAAAAGTTTGTTTGAATTTTTTGTAGCCTTGCAGAGTTGAGGTTTGACCGTCTCTGCCCTCCTTTATGTCTAGCTGTCTTCATGTACACAGGTTTTAGTTTGCCAGTTGTTCATTAAGTCTGTCATCCATGGCATATAAAACAGGGTGCTCAGAGGAGGCCCAGGGAGGTTAGAGCACTCTGTGATCACTGATTACCCGTCAATCTAGTAACTCACTCATACTCTTTTGACCAAGAGGTAAGATTTCTTTCCAACAATCTGATGTCCATTCAGGGCACTCATAAATAAGCCAGCAACAGAGTCTGTCCTTGAAGGATCACCTGAGCCACTCAGAATCCCTTGATTCAGAGACTCTGTGTTATTTATTTGTGTATTTGTTTGTCTATGAGACAGAGTCTCACTGTGTAACTCTGTAACTCTGGTTGGCCTGGAATTGGCTATGTAGACCAGGCTGGCCTCAGATTCTCAGACATCCACCTGCCTTAGCACTTCTTCATATGCACCCAAACCCCACATTTCCTGTATTAATCAGATCACATCATTGATGCGACATCTATTACAGGCAGCTGTTGCCTCTCGGTTGTCTTATTTAACTAGGAACTATTGTCTTAATATGTACAATTAATGTCCATAATCTAAGGAAAGGGTGTCAACGTTTGCTTCTGTATGGTGTCTAGTGGTTAATTTCTTCCCATCCTGAGTGTGTTCAAGCTTTTATATTTTCTTCGTCTTAATGTCTTTGTGCAAAATACTATTGGGTCTTGCTCCTCATAGAGCTTTGATGTATTCATGCATTATCGTCAACCACAAAACTATAAGCATTCGTTGAGTGTCACTACACACCATCTTGGGTGGCAGTGACCCATTAATCTCCGGCTTTAGTTTTGAGATAGCATCTAACTGTTTAGCCATGGCTGGCCTGATACTCATCGTACCTCCAATTTACAGGAGTACTCCTGCTTTGCTTTCCAAGTGCTGGGATTACAAACATGTGCCACCACACCCAGTTTAGTGACCCATTGTTAATCTTGATAACTCTATTCTGACCGCCAATAGCTATCTGTTTCCTCACATGGGACCCCCTCTATACGATGACCGTGGTTTGGCATGACTTTTGAGTCATGCGATCTCATCGACTTGATCTCATAAATGTGGATTCAGATTCTGGTCCTGCCACTTTCTAGACTTGGGGAAATCATTTTAGCCTCTGAGATCTGGTTTCCTGTATTTGAGACTCGTTGGAAGTCTTTAGGGACTGGAAACGTACGTAGCTCAGTGGCGGAACGCTTCCCTAACACGCATGAAGTCCTTGGTTGAATCCCTAGGGCAGAGCGAAAAAGGAAAAAAAGAAAGTACTTAGATACCATTCTATATCTATTTGGTAAGTCATTTATAATGAAGACCTGTGTAATCAATGTGCAAAACCAATCTTCATGTATATAGGTTTTGTGGTGATAGATTTAGGTGGAATAGGTTTTATAAACACACCTAACCCTTGAGGGGAATGCCCATATTATCTCCCTTCATAGATAAGAAAACTAAGATGCTAGTTGGGTATCTTGTTGGGTGTGGCACCTTATATCTGTATTCTTAGTGCTTAGGAGCCAGAGACAGAAGCATCCTCATCTATTCTAGACCAGAAAGGAAGTTGAGGATTTCTACCTGAAATTCAAAGTGTTTCAAAACCCACGATCTTTTTGAGTGTCCTAATGACACCTGTAAATGAAAGGTTCCACACTTGACCCCGTATGATTGCTGACAGACGACACCTTACAGGTGCACTAAAATTATATCCGATCGTCTTCGGTCTGTGTGTATAAAGTGTATATGAAACAAATGGATGTTATGATGAAACTCATTCCTGAGAACTTCTCATTATTTATATGCAAATATTCAAAAATCTGAAAAAGTTCTAAATCCCAAAGTTCTAAAAAAAAGTTCTAAAAAGTTCTGAGTCCCAAGCATTTTGTATAAAGGATACTCACTCAACCTGTATGCCCTGAAGAGGGTCTGTTTGTTGACTCATGCTCACTCAGCCTTTTGATAAGGACTTGGGTGGCTGTTCCCCAGCCTTAGAGAATTTTACTGTTTGTTGTTTTGAGAGAGGGTTTCTTTGTGCTACAACCCCGGCTATCCTGGAACTTGCTTTGTAGACCTAGCTGGATCGAACTCACAGAGATCCGCCTGCCTCTGCTTCCTGAGTGCTGGGATTAAAGGCATGTGCCTTGGAGTCCATCCAGCCTTGGAGGGTTTAACTTAAAATGTAGGCTGAGGTCATTGCTTTGTCAGTTAAGCATTTGCCTTACTGAATATGAGGATTTCAATTTGATTCCCTAGGACACATGAAAGGAAGAAAAAAAAAAAACCAACAAGAAAAAGCTGGGTGTATGGTGTGCACTTGCAATCCTCTTCCTGGGAAGATGAAGAAAGGAGGATTTCCAAGGTTACCCCACCTAGAAAGCTCCAGGCCAGAGAGAGACCCAGTACCCAAGGAGTAACAGAAGTAAGCCGGTAGCCATGTCACTTAACACAGAGACAAAAGCAGCGAAGGAATAGAACCTCGGGCTAAGTGCTTCTCAGAATCCCAAACTTATACACAGTCTTACACACAGTGGTAAAATCCAGGTGTGGTGGCATCTGTCTGTAATCTCAGAATTAGAGAGACGAAAATAGGGAGATCTTGAGTTGGAGACCGGCCTTGGCTTCGTAGTGCGATCCTGTCTCTAAACTGTTAATAGCCAGTCTGGTTTGAGGTGAATGTTTCAGTTTTCTCAGCCCTTGGCAAGTAACAGCTGGAATAGGAAGATGCTAGAAGCAAACACACAAATAGTAGCAGAGCAAAACATAGTCAAGAAGAAAGAAGCAAAGGTCCCAGAAAAGCAGAGATCCAAGCTGCAGGGAAGAGGCAGTGATTGGCTACGTGGTGTATTGGCCAATAATGACCGAAGCCCTCAGAATCCCTGAGGGCATGCTTGCTTTCCAAATGAGTTGGAATTATGGCTCTGAGTCACTGGCTAAATTAGCTTTCAGGTGCTCTTCAAGGGAATGTGGGAATGTGTATAATTTCTCTTAGCAAGATCTCTATTTAAACAAAAACCAATAAAGAGCTTCCAGACTCAACAAGGCTTTGCGGCTTCAAGGGATAAATTTCAGTAACTTGGAAAAGTCCCTTGTTAAGGAAGACGTCCTCGGAAAAAGCCTAGGCATCTCCAAGGAGACTGATTTCTAAACCAGATGCTGTAGATTCTGAACACAGCCCTCCTGCTAGTCAGCCTCCTGTTATGGACAAATCCCTCCTCCTTATGAATATTGTTCGCCTCAACGCTAAAGTCAGAATCACAATCCCTGGCAGCCCTTTCTGTCTCCGGGGAATATTTTGAAAGGCAGCAGACATGATAAGATTTGAGGGTGTGGTGTAAGCTGTGGAGCATGGTGGAAACATAGAAGCAGGTCTGCAGGTCACTCCCCAGATGTTGACTGCTGGAAGATGACACAGACGGCGGATGTGGAGGGACAAGGTGGCAGGTTCCCAGTTGTTGCTTTCAATGTGTCTGTGAGTGTGTGCATGATTTACACACACTACTTGTACATATGGACAGTGCCAGGATTGAACCTAGAGCTTTGGGGCATGCTAGACAAGCACTTTACAGTCTGAGCTACCTTCGACACATTTACCTTACAAACATATTAAAGGCTTGCTACTCTCTGTCCTGTCTCTTCCATTTGTGCCTGCTGCTTGGCCTTTTGCAGACCCCAGTGGGTTCTAGCCTAGACCTGTGCAATAAGGAGCAGGGTACCAACTGCCTGTTTGTACACTTGTGCTCTCCTCAGACCAATCTGCTGTCTCACCTTCCTTCCTGTGTGCATGCTCTCCTTCAGAGTCCAGCCTGAGTTCGTTCACACACTACCAGTCTTCTCTGTGGCCCCTACCTGCTTCTAGCCCTCAGGGCATCTGAATAGGACTGCAAGGAGCTCCCATTTCCCCTCTGACTCTGGACTAGGTGCTTCCACTTCCCTCAGAGCCCTTCCTGCCTTCTCGGCTTATTAACCCCTTTCATACTTAGCGCTACGAAGGAGTTTCTGAAAGCCATCCCTGTCTCATCTCCCATTTCATGCTCCTGTCCCCCCTCCCCCATTTCTTCTCTCCAGCTTCCTTCATTCCTTCTCTTTCCCTTCCTCCCTTTCTTCTTTCCCTCCATCACTTTCTTTCTTCCTCTCTTCCTTCATATCTTATTGGGGGGAGAGGGATGTGATAATATCTCATTATGTAGCCGAGGGAGGCTGGCCTCAGACTCTCCACCCTCTGGCCTCTGCCTCAAGTGCTGGGATCGCAGGTGTGCGTGGCCACACCCAGCCAGCTTCCTTCCTTTCGTTTTGCCAAGCTGTCTTCCTCCCTGAGCTGCCACCCTTTCCAAGCGACTCCATATTTTTGATTGTGGTCATTGACTTTGGTTGACTAATCTCAGAGCTCTCTGTGCATCTGTGTTCCGGTTAGTATACAGTAGGTGCTTTAAAGATGTGTGAATTAAACTGTACCAGGAAGGGGCCCCCTGATGGAGCAGGACTGCTCTGTGTTACACTCCTGGCATCCTACTGCACTGTCGCTGGAGCAGACCTGGTGACATCACACTTTCTTTTGATGCCACAGGCATATAAGAGAAGTCTGGCCGGGCAGTGATGGCACACGCCTTTAATCCCAGCATTTGGGAGACAGAGGCAGGCGGATTTCTGAGTTCGAGGCCAGCCTGATCTACAGAGTGAGTTCCAGGACAGCCAGGGTTTCACAGAGAAACCCTGTCTCAAAAAACCAAGAGAGAGAGAGAGAGAGAGAGAGAGAGAGAGAGAGGAGAGAGAGAGAGAGAGAAACTGAGAGAGCGGTCTGGGTATGGTGGTGCAAGCCTCTTAACTCAGAGCTTGGGCAAACGTGGCAGAGTAATCATTGTGAATTTCAGGCTAGCAGAGGCTAACATAGTGAGACCTAATCTCAAAACAAAACAACAGAAAAAAAAAAAAAAAGGAAGACAAAAACCTCACCTTTACTACATGGCTATTCATTCTAAAGGACAAAAATTTACCCAGGAAAACCCACTTATTTTATTCACTGCTCTGACTTTTTTTTTTTTTTTTTGAATATTTTCTCTATTTATATTTCAAATGTTTTCCCCTTTCTAGGTCTCCCCTTCTGAAGCTCCCTATCCCATCCCCCCTCCCTCTGCCTCTGTGAGGGTGTTCCCCACCCACCCACCCACTCCCTTCTTCCAGCCCAGGCATTCCCTTACACTGGGGCATCGAACACCCTCAGGTCCAAGGGCCGCTCCTCCCACTGATGTCTGACAAGGCCACCTTCTGCCACATATGCGGCCAGAGCCATGTGTACTCTTTGGTTGATGGTCCAGTCCCTGGGAGCTCCAGTGACGGGGGTGGGGGGTGGGAGGGTAAGGGGGAGTCTGGCCAGATGACACTATTGCTCCCTCCATGGGGCTGCAAACCCCCTCAGCTCCAT
Organism: Mastomys natalensis; assembly: GCA_021653895.1. Taxonomy (NCBI): domain Eukaryota; kingdom Metazoa; phylum Chordata; class Mammalia; order Rodentia; family Muridae; genus Mastomys; species Mastomys natalensis. The sequence goes on along the minus strand of JAJTUV010000975.1, from coordinate 776,686 downwards.
CAGTCCCTTCTCCAACTCCTTTTTAAGACAAGTTTTGCAGTTACCACAGAAAGTCCCATTCAGATTTTTTGGAACTTGTTTTGAAACAGACTTTTACCAGTCAAGCCAGGAACCTTGGAACTCATGATGGTGGTCTCCCGGATGGACTGTGGACACAGTACCACCTAGCTTGGCTTTCATTTTCAGTAACCCAGCCACACATACCCGTGGAGGTTCTAGGCTAGCTGAGACTATACAGGGAGTTACAGTGGAGCAGCTCAGGGCACCGTACCAAGAAAGGATGGAGAGGGTGGTGTGGAGGCCAAGGGTCCAAGTAGTCAGTGTGCCTGTGCCCTGTCTAGCTGGGTGGCATTGGGCATGTTGTTTATGCTCTCTTAGCTTCAGTTACCAAAGTTGTAAAAATATGAGCGGGTGTCTTGGGTAAGGGCGTTTGCCGCAGAGAGGGATAAGCTGAGTTTAACCCCTGGATCCCGTGTGGTGAGAGGAGAGAACCAAGTCCTGTAAGTTGTTTTCTGACCTCCAAGTGCACTCCATGACACTCACTAGCACGTGTGCGTGCCTGTGCGTACACACACACCCCAAACAAACAAATAAACACAATTAAAAAAAATTAAATTCACTTTTCCCATTAAGTGACAAGACTCCTCATTAAACTTTTGTGAGATTTTTTTTGTTGAGATATTTTGTGAGAATATTATTGTTCTGTCTTTCTCCAGCGGAGACAGCTGTCCAGTGGAGGGATTCATACTCATATATTGGTGCTGCTCACATGCGTGTACTCAGAAGGCAGGATATACCTGCCTCACCCCTGTCAGTTTCATATGGAACCCACTCCCACCCCACCCCACCCCAGCTAGCAGCATCCACAGTAAGATGGAGAAGTGGCCAGTCTGAGCGCTCTCTCTCCCTCTCCCTCCCTCTCTCCCTCCCTCTCTCTTCCTCCTCCTCCTCTTCTTCTTCCTCTCCTCCTCCTCCTCCTCCTCTTCCTCCTCCTCTTCTTCTTCCTCTCCTCCTCCTCCTCCTCCTCCTCCTCCTCCTCCTCCTCCTCCTCCTCTTCTTCTTCTTCTTCTTCTCTTCTTCTTCTTCTTCTTCTTCTTCATCTCTTCCTCATAATGCAAGAGGGAAAGACAAATAACTACTCTCCAAAAGCTTAAATGTATATAATAGGATTCAAGGATGCAGACGCTCGCTGGTCCCCTCATCTGTGCGGAACCTCACTCTGAGTTCTAATCCAGAACTGAGTCGGGTCTTTTCTTGACTGACGCTAAACCTAGGTCAGGCTCCTTTCAGTTATCACTGGAGCCAAGGGAGGCAGCAGCATGAGTGGCAGAACTAGGCAGCAGAGTCACAGAGCGCTTCTCTTAGCAGCTTGTTTCCCCCGTCTGGAGTCATATCTGTAAAGTAAGCCCTGTGCTGTCTGCACTTCTTCTAGCGCTGATGAAGAAGGAAGAGAAGCCATACTTCCCAAATACCCCGCCATGTACCTGGCACCCCGATGCCTTAAAGAGTCTGTAACTCAGTGTCTCCGTCACCCACAGTGAGTCAGAATTATGGAAAAAGGCTTTGGAGTCAGACAGGCTTGGGTTGAAGTTGCAACGCCATTATCTGCCAGTGATGTGACTTTAAACGCATTTCTTAAGGGCATCAAGCCTCAGTTTTTTCATTTGTTAAATGGGTCCAGTAATAACGAAAACACTCCTACAAGCCTATTTCTGCTTTCTTTTACATGTGATAAATTTCTTAAGTAGTTTACACGTCGCATCTTTCCCTTCTTTTATGGAGGAATAATCTTTGAAAAAACACTGAGGCTGGAGGTGGCTCACACCTGTAATCCTAGCACTGCAGAGACTGAGGCAGGAGGGCTGCGTTAGAGGTAGCCTGGGCTACATAATGAGATGCTGTTTCAAGAGGAAGGAGGGAGGAAGGGAGGGAAGAAGAGAAAAAAACCGAAAACAAACAAAAGCAACAAGCTGGTTGTGGTGGCCCGCATGTGTAATTCCAGCGTCTGGAAGGCCCGAGGCAGGACAATTGCTTCAAATTCCAGGTTAGCCTGATCTACATAGAGAGATCTTGTCTTAAAAAGGAGAAGGAAGACTGAGAGGAAGAACTTAGTCGTAGATGCTGGAAGCTCAGCCAGGAATGGCCAATGTCTCTGCGTCAGGTGCCCTGGATGGTTCAAAGCCTTGCACTTGTTTCCTGTCTTGCCAGTTCTGATTGAAACAGCAAATTCCTTCCATGGTAAGCAGCCTGGGCACTGTGGTGACACGCTGCATTTTGTTCGCTGACTAAAGAAGTGCCACGGAGCTAAGAAATAGTTCTCGTAGTATTGGGTTCATCTTTTCCCGCCAGCTTGCCTCATCTAAGGGCAAACAGCCTTTTAGACTCCAGAGCCATCCAAAAGCTCCCTGTGGTACCCCTCCTTGACTAAAGATGAGGAGCAACCACTGTCCTCTGGTCTATCAGGGTGGCCACCAAGAGAACCAGGAGACTCTATCAAAAAGGGGATCAGAGAACCAGAGCAAGCACCCGTGGATATAGTTTTCTACAGCGGTGTCCCAGGTGGCTGTATAGCAGCACCCTGCTCAAAATTGTCCCTGTCCTGGACCACAGGAAACACCAGCTAGAATAGGGCTTCTCTGAGGGCACAGCCCCCATTCTGTTTAGCACCAGCACTGCAGAGTCCTGCTGCCAAAGATCTAGGAATATGAAAGAAAAGTCTCTTGTCCTTCTTGAGAAGATGCAAGCAGAACAAGCAGAAAACACCAGACCATCCCATCAGAAAGCTCCCTTGGTGGTAGTGGTGAGGGTGGGATGGAGGATGGGAGAGAGGATGGACAGGACACGGGACACAGCATCTGTTCATCAGAGAGTCTAGGGCTGAGGAGGAAGCTCTCACTTGGTTGGCAGAATGCTTGCTTAGCAGTCAGGAAGCCCTGCGTGCCCATCCCCAACACCCACATACATTTGGCATGGTGGTCCATACTTGCAATCCCAGCACTTAGGAGGTACAAGTAGGAGAATCAGAAATTGAAAGCCATCCTCTGTTATCTATCTAGTTTGAGGTCATCCTGGAGTATATGAGACCCTGACTTCAAACAACAATAAAAAACAGAAATAAAGGACCATTGCCCACACTTGTCCGTTGCTTTAGTGTGTAGAAGCTTGATTTGACTCAGGGAGTTGACCCCCATTTGCATAAGAGAGGAAGTGGACCAATCAAGCCACTCTGTTATAGGTGACATCAAGGACTGGATAAGGCTACATGTACTTCCTGGAGGTGTCTAAGTGGACAGGAGCCTTGGATTCTGAGGGAGAAGCCAAGAACCCTGGAGAGAAAAGGTCTTCCAGTAGAATCAGCTATGTTGGGGGGTCTGGTTCATGCTAGAACACTTTCATGGAGTGTTTGAGATTCAGTCTCAGCAACATTAAAAAAAAGAGAGAGAGAGAGGTTACCAAAACCCAGCCTCCGCTGACACCCACCTGAATGGGGTGCTTTAAACCCTATTCGCTGAAGGTGCATTGCCTGCCTGCCCCATTCCTTTACTTGGAATGTATTTTTAGAATGTTTTCTTGAGATGCACCTTTGCCAGCTCTTAATAGATAAGCTACAGAAACTCTGCCTCACTGCTCGGGAGAAACATAGAAGGAGGAGAGCAGAGCAAGGAGGGGGGGGAAGCACCACCTTGCCTGTAATTGAAGGCAGGTTGGGAGTTGTTCTGCTTTGAAACGCGCCTTCTTGTGAAATGTTTTATGAAACACTTTCCACAAACGAGTTACGCAACCAGAGCACCAGCTTTGATCCTTCTCATCGCCGGTGATATATTCATTAGTGTTGGACTGTTTCCCCCCCCCCCCCCAGAGAGGGTCATGTGACTGTGCCCTGGAGGGGCGCTAAAGAAAAGGACCCCAGCCCCACCATGCACCTGTCCATCTGAGGAGGTGCAAGGCAGAAGCACACTGCTTCGCCCATCTCTCCTGATCTATTTCTGGGATGTTTCTATATCTAGTCTTTTCTAGTAGAAATAGGGATGAGGAGGGTCAGGAGAGCACAGATTTGGGGGTGTCTGGCTATGTATCTTTGTATCTACATCTGAAGTTCTCCGGGCTTCTGTGGAATGAGATGTTTCCGCATTCTCTAGGCTGAGGAAGACACCAAGGAGGCTAGGAAGGGGCTTCTACCTCCTTAGGAGGGGTACCTTCCTTCTTGAAGAAGACTACTGCTTTCTAAAATAGTAAAGTCAGGGAGTTCACTTGGATTAGAAAAGATAATCACTCACGATAGCTCTTTACCTCTCTGGTCACTGCCCAAGACTCATTATAATACCTTTGCACAGAGACGTGGGTGGAGGAGATCCTACACCATCAAGCCATCTGCTTGGTGGATGGATGCTCTAAGCCTATGCCAGGGCAAGTGTATACTATGGCCCCTCTCCCCGGGGATTAGCCATCCCAGCTAGAGCGCAGAGAAGCCTTTCCACTCAGGTGACAAGAACTGTCAACAAGGTCCTGGAGACCATCTTCATGGTGCTAAGCAGGCTGTAGGTTCAGTTAGGTTTTCACAAGTATGGGGGGGAGGGAGGGGGGACTGGGTTTTCATCCAATTTGCCTGCGGTTCTCATCTTAGAAGTCAACGGGACCCAACACAAGTCTCTCTATCTCATCTCGCAGACCCACAGCCAACACCCAGTTGCCTGGAAAGGTTCCAGCCTTTTCCACTCGACAGCTGTGAAAAGGGATTTTTTTTTTGGATTAGTGAGGGCTTTATTTCCTAATTTCTTAGGTTTCTCAGCCCCTAAGAGTGTCCAAAAAAACACGCTGGAGGCAGTACTAGTGCACTATCTCCCTGTGCCGGCTATTTCTGCTCTGTATTGTTTTGTTTTTTTTTAAACCAGGGGACACCTTGGCCCCACAAACTAAGACTCTGGAAGAAGTATCCCTGTGTCTTTTTTTTTTTTTTTTTTTTTTTTGGTTTTTTGAGACAGGGTTTCTCTGTGTAACCCTGGCTGCCTGGAACTCACTCTGTAGACCAGGCTGGCCTCGAACTCAGAAATCCGCCTGCCTCTGCCTCCCAAGTGCTGGGATTAAAGGCGTGAGCCACCACCGCCCTGCTTTTTGTTTGTTTGTTTGTTTTAGGTTGTTTTTTTTTTTTAGGACGGAGTTTTTCTGTGTAGCCCTGGCTCTCCTGGAATTCTGTAGACCAGGATGTCATTGAACTCAGGGATCTGACTGTCTCTGCCTCCCTACCAGGACTAAAGGCATGGGCGCCATCACTCCTGGCCTCCTGTGTCGTTTTCATTTTCTCGGTTTGGGCTTCTTCTTTGAGCACTTCTTACCCATGGAGTGTGGGGGGAGGGGATTGTGAGAAAAATGAATGAATAAAAAGGCTGATGAGTGGAAAACGAGACAAATCCATCTCTGAAGAGTAACACAGGAAGTTAACCAAGAAGCTCCAGCCTGCACCTTAAGGAGGTCTCTACCATCAGGCATTCTGTTTGCTGAACTGGGAAGGTGGGCGTGGCCCCCTCCAGAAGAGTGGGGGTGGGGGAGAGCATCGATCTTTGAGGGAGATGAAAGGGTGCCTTTTCTTTTATGGTGGTGCTGGTTTCTGAACTTCAGCACTGCAAGAAGACCTGGCAGCGATCCTAACAGATAGCGCCAGGGTTGGAGGCAGAGCGCATGCTTCTGAGCTCTGTCATAGCCACACCCCCTTATCTCTTTCCACGGAGCATAATGAGCCTGGAAAGGAACCCAACACTTGCCTTTGAATTGGAACTATGCCAGGCTGCCCGAGATGATTCGACCAGTGTGATTGCTCCTCCACCTCCGTGTTCCCGTGCTCTCCCCTGTCCTTCTCCCCCCATCATGCTTCCCAGAGCCTCTCTGGGATGGGGATGCCTGAGGGTAGAAAAGAGCAGAAAGCAGAGAACAGAGAGGTGTGGCACAAAGACTGGTCAAAATGGCTTTCGGAGCAGATTTGTTTTGGTGGAGGTGGTTTTGGAAGAAGAAGCCATTGATTATCTAGTTTTTAAAAAACCTGCTAACAAATGTCTCAATGGAATCTAGGTTGTGTAGACTCTAAGGTCTCTGGACGGAAGCAGAGTATCAGCATTTCTGGGATTGGCAGAGCTAAGGCTGCCTAGGAAGGGAACTCTAGAGACCGACCCCATCTGCCATGCCTTTGGAATTCTTAGAGTTCTCTACATTCACTTAGTGCTACCATTTCTTTTCCTTAGTTCCCTTTGCTTCAAGATTCCAGAATGGTCTCTCTTGTGGGCAATGACTTGCAAAGTATGCTGGAAAAGCCAACCTCTTACCAATCCACCTGTCTAGGGCTTCTCTGAGGTTTCATCACTGGACTGAGGAGTCTAACGTCTATGCATGTGACTAGAGTTGGCTTTTTTTCCCTTTAGAACCAGAGGGATAAAAACCAGATAAGAACACCTATCAGGTGGGGAAATGCCTATTGATCAAGATCACATTTAACGTTAGAGAGTGAGTTAGGATGAGGGGCAGGGTCCAGCTCACTCACTGTCCTGTGTTTTCCTTATCGCTTCATCTGATCTACAGAGGGGAGTTTTGTCTTTTTTTATTTTTTAAACAGTCAGTCTACTATATTTGTTTATTAAATGATTTTACTTATTGGTACATATCTGTATGTGTGAGCACGTGTGTGCAGGTGCCCTTGTATGTCAGGAGAAGGCATTGGAGTTCTCTCGTAGCTGGAGTTGTAGGCTGTCTGTGAGCCACCTGACTTGGTGCTGGTCATCAGAAGCATCAAGTACTCCTAATCAATGAGTTATCCCTCCAACCCTATTATCTTCTTTTAATCAATTAATAGTCTTTGGGTTCCACTGTTTAGTTCCTTCCTGCTAGCCAATGAGAATCCCTTCCTTGGTGATCAAAGTTCATTTTTCGTAGGGATTTAGCACAGGTTCAGATGTTAATCTCAGTTTGATGGATGATGGATGTGATGGATGGATGGATGGATGGATGGATTTATCTTCGTCGTTTGTATTTTTTGGGGGAGGGTCTCCTATGTGGCCAGGCAGTCTTTATACTGGAGACCTTCCTGCCTCATCCGTTAGCAGCAGCCTACACCCCCTTGTCTTGCTCCTACTCTCAACTCTTTGCTTAGGTCAGGCAAATACCCAACAGGAAGAATTCTAAATTACCAGTGATATTCCCAGTACAGACCAAGACAATGGTTTACGCCAGTGTCTTCATGGTTCGGAGTTTTTAATCTGTGGAGAAAACAACCAGCCATCAACTGATCTATTTCAGAAGGACCCATCAAAGCCTATCTCGAAGGGTAGTGTGGATTCTCCATTCATTCCTTGATATAGTGTACGCTTTCAAAGTCACTTGGCTCCCCTCCCAGTGGACTTCCTAAGCTTTTCCTGAGAGAATAGTTGTTCCTGGCATAGGAGAGGGATGGGCACAGGCAGGACTTCCTGTCTTCCCCAGGGATTCCTGGGAAACCCAGAAGTGGGCGGTTCTTGTGTGTTTTGTGGAAGAGTGATAGAGACAGAAGAACTGGAAATCACCAAGGGTCCCTCAGGCTCCTGGAAGGAAGGCATGTTTCTACTTGTAGGGAGACTGCCACCCTGTCACCAAAATCATGCAGACCCAGAGGGCCTCGGTAGATGCAGCTTAGTACTGAGAAGGTAGAGAAAAGGGATGAATGGACAGAAGCCAGACAGACAGTTTCCAGGCTTCCGGGCTTCATTGATGGCAATTTATACATGGAAATAAAAAAGACTCCGGGAAAGAGCAATTAAAGGATGTCCTCTCTCTCTCTCTCTCTCTCTCTCTCTCTCTCTCTCTCTCTCTCTCTCTCTCTCTCTCTCTCTCTCTCTCTCTCCAGAGAGTTTTAAAGATACTATTTAGAAACATAGTCATCTCATAAAGGAAATTCTGATAGCCCAGTACAGTAGAAAAGCAAAGGTTTTACAAACATTTATTCTAGTAAGCGCTCTTTCTTTCTTTCTTTCGTTAGTTTGGTTTTGTGTGCAGCCCAGACTGAGTTTAAATAGGACCCCCTACCTGACCCTCCCAGCTGCTGTGATCAGAGTGCATGCATGCACCCAACCACTGAAGATTATTTTCTGGTTTGGCTTTGTTTTGTTTTTATTGGTTTGTGACAGGGTCATGCTATCCTCTGAGCTAGCCTTCAATCACAATAGCCATTATTGTCATCAGAGCAGCTGAGGCTGTGTGTAAGAGAACCCCCCCCTCCCCCGCCAGATCAGGCCTGTCGACTGATGACATTCCCACCCAGGAGGAGATGAAGGGGGCCGTTAGCACCTTACCTGAGGTTCATACATTCTCTCTGTTCCTTCCCACCAGTTGTATGTAATGCTGACCCAAGTGTGTGTTGTGTGCACGCATGTGTACAGACCATAGACAATTAACTAGAGGGATATTCTATGCAGTTGTGGGAAGCCATTATCAATCAATGTTGGAAGAAGACTCTCCAGGATGGCTGCTCTGGGGTCCCCCATGCTCCTGTGTGTGCCCCTTCTCCTGCTCTGTAAGGAAGCCCGTTAAACCCACTGTTTTCCCAGAGCATACTTTGATGGACTCATACTTTGGTTTGTCACTGTGGCCTTAAAGGAGAGGATAGACTTTCGTTATGTCTCCCTAAGGCAAGAATTTTCACAAGCCCCAAAACTCACCATGTAGCCCCGACTGCCTCAAACTTGTAGAGACCCTCCGATCTCAGCCTCCCAAGCACCGGCATCCCAGGAATGCATTCCTGGCTCGGCTTTCTCATTACAAAATTTAAATTATATTTATTTATTACTCATTCGCTTGTGTGCATGTGTGTGTGTGTGTGTGTGTGTGCGCGTTGCTGATGTTATAGACATGTGTTTTGGCATATATATGAATATATATATGATATATGAAGGTCAGGTCATCAGGCTTGCTGACAAGTGCTTTCTTTACCTGCTAAAGGTTATCATAGCAAAAGGATGAGCAAGTGTAAGCTTTTTCTTTTTATAAGGCACTATGCTATTCTGGCTTTCTCATTCCAAGGAGGAAAAGTACTGTCTGCACAACACCAGTATATGGTATATGGCTCTGCCTTGCAGACTGGTCCTGTAGAGTCTGCTTAGAATCCATCCATCCCTTCAGTCCAGGGAATTCTTGGCTACCCTTTCTCTCCAGACTTGCCATTCATCTCCTGCTTTGCTCTTCACGGTTCTGATTCTATCTTCCCGGGGAGGCCCAGGACTCACCCTCTCCCTCTCTTCTACTTGCAGATTAAGACAGAGGATCTGGGTGACTCTCTTCAGCAGACCCTTTCCCACAGGCCGTGCCACTTGAGCCAAGGACCTACCATGATGCCTGGAAACCAAATGTCTGGGGTAGGTGCCAGCCCGTGCCATTGACCCGGGTGTGTTTACTGGGCTGGTGAGCTCATTCCAGCCCTTCTACAAAATGCTGGGTTTTCTCCCTCAGCACGCTGTGAATCCATCCAAAGAGCCCCCATTGCAAACCAAGGAGGCCCGGGATTGTGTGTGTGGGGTTTCCAGAAGCAGTCCTTGCAGAAGTGAGGTCTGGTGAGGGACAAAGGACACATCACTGCTTTTGCAGAACCAAAAGCTAGTCTTGAAAAAAACCAAAGGTCTCAATGGCTATGCTGTGAGTCCAACATCGAGGGCATCCAGTGACAGACAGTGGTCTTCTCTGTGTCCTTTATGACAAAACTAAACTGCTGTTGGGAGAGCAATGACCCACTGTCTGGGCCATTAGGATGAAAGCCTCTAAGGAGATCTTGTGGTTCACGTGGGAGAGAAAGATCTACTTTCCCAGACATACTTGAAAGCGACATATGTAGTTATCCCTTCACCTCCTTCATTCCATGAGGATTGTCAACTGTATGTACATACCCTCCATCCCCGTATGTGGGGTCTGGAGCCTCCGATGCTGGGATTGTCATTTCTATGTCTTGAGCAAGTGAGAGAGGCTTAGAGTGATGGACTTTCTGTTTAATCAAGTTGATTTTATTAAAATGAAGCCTGGGACAGAACTTGGTCTTGCACCCTTCGATCCTAGAACTCAGGAGGCAGAGGCAGGTGGATTTCTGTCAACTCAAGGCCAGCCTGCTCTACATAGCAAGCTCTGTAATAAGAAACCATGTCTCAAAACAACAGAGCCAGGCATGGAGGAGCGTGCGTGTAATCCAGTAGTCGTGAAGCTGAGGCAGAGGGATTACTACAAATTCAAGGCCCACTAGGGCTACACAGTGAGTTTGTAGCTCTCATGACTATGGAAAGAGAGCTTGTCTCAAACAAAACAACAACAAACATAACTGGTCGTTTGTTTGCCCCATCCCCTAGTACCTTCTAGAAAGACTCAGGTACAGGAAATAACTGAAGAGTGGCTTTTAGCATAATCAAGTGACAGTATAGTTTAAGGAAATGGATGATCCAGATTGCTGTCGTGTTTTAGGATAATCCTCTGCGATTCCGGTGATATCTACTATTGGCCCTCAGGGCATCTGCAGTTGGGAGACAGGCATAAGAGATGGAAGCATGAGAACAGAGTTCAGTAACTATGCTACAGGAACTGCTTAGATGATTGCAGGAGTAACACCAGAACTAATGGAGTAACTACTTACTGTGCACCATGTCCTGTGCTACATGTCACCAACACCTAGCAACACGAAGCAAGAATACTACTGCCCACAACCTCCAGAGTTTGCAGCCCCGGAGACTATATGAGTCGTAGCCCAACAGGCTTCAGGCCCTCCAGCTGTAGATGATGTAACATCTGTGCATCTCCCCACATGCAGGACATGACTTCCCTCCATCCACTCCAGCAACTTGTGTTGGTCCCCGGTCACTTACAGTCTGTATCCCAGTTCCTGCTTTCCCAGACCCCACCTGGGCAGCAAGGTAAGTACCCTGGGCTTTGTACAGTCTTTACCTGAGTCTAGAAAAGGCTGGATACTGCTTACTGGGCACGGGGGTGTCACAGATGTTACTCACCCTTCTGGTAGGAAAACCAACTTGGGGCTGGCAATAACTCTTAGAGAATAGAAAGCTTGCCTAGCCTACGGAAAGCCCTGGGTTTGATACCAGGCATTATACAAAACCAGGCACAGCGCCATCTTTAAACCTAGCACACTTGTAGGTGGAGGCAGGGGGCTCATCCCTTGGCTGCACAGCAAGTTCAAAGTCAACCTGGGCTGTGTACAGAAACCCTGTCTGAAAGGACCAGCTGCTCTGCCTGTGACCTAGCGAGCGATCCCTGTGGGTCCCCTCCAGACTATTCAGTGTTCCTTGTTTCTCCTTCCTGCCAAGGCTCTTGCTGGAACTCAGTTTTCATAGAAACTGAGTCTAAAGGTTCGAAATGGTGGGGACGTGGGTGGAGGTAACACAGGAAGTCGAAGCTCCCTGGGAAATGAGTACAATGAATCCAGTTCTTTGGAAGTCTGCTGGCTTTGACCCTTTCCCCTCCCATTGGCCCGGCTGTGATTCTGTCCGGATGGAACTGCAGTGCCTCCCACAGGCTATAGAAAGAGGCTCTGGTTGTCTTGGCAGGAAGCCCTGAGCAAACAGATCAGACTATTACTAACACTAGGTAACATTGCTTAACATGCCCGCGAGTCTGTTGAGTTGTTTTCCTGACTTATTCCTCAGAGCACACTTGTGCTATAGATAGCCTTATCGCATGCTGGTGACCTACTAGAAAGTTCCAGAACAGTCTGAGCCCCGTGCTCCGAGATTATCACACTGTACTGCTTGCCTCTTCACTCACTTATTCCTAACAGGGTTGAAAATGCTGTTGGAAGTAGGACATCAAGGTAGCTTACACCCCGCTCTGAGCACCTGCTGAAGACACAGGTCCTATGCTTAGCTTACAGGGTGTCTCGGAATAGCACTAGGATGAATGGGAACACATCCGAGTGTTTATTTTGGCTACCCAGCACCCATCATGCCCCTGGACTAGGAAAGAGAAGATAAACATTAGTTCAGCTTGTTTCTGGAAGACTGTACTGTGGTGTGAGCATGACCCAGGCACAGAACGCATGGGCATATAATACACATGCTACGATAGAAAGGACAGAAAAACAGGTTAAAATGTGAAGTCAGAGAAACTCTTCTTTAAAAAAAAAAAAATTACTGGCTGCATTTCTATAGAAAATTTACCGGCCAGCGGTGGCGCACTGCTGCAGTCGCCATGCTCTGGAGTCTGAGGAGGCTGTCTGTCTCTCCCAACTGAGTTCAAAGCCCGCCTGTGCTTGCTCACAGGTGGTGCACGCCTTTAATCCCAGCACTTGGGAGGCAGAGGCAGGCGGATTTCTGAGTTCGAGGCCAGCCTGGTCTACAGAGTGAGTTCCAGGACAGCCAGGGCTACACAGAGAAATCCTGTCTCGAAAAAACAGAAACAAAACAAGAAAGAAAGAAAGAAAGAAAGAAAGAAAGAAAGAAAGAAAAGAAAGAGAAAGAAAGTAAAGCTCCCCACAACAGGGTCACTGATGGGTGCTTGGTTCCATTCATACGATAAGCCTCTGCACTTTGCAGAATGCAGTGTAAGCAAAATGAATACCCAAGCCTTTTCGTCCCCAGCCCAGGGTTCCTCCAAGACCTCTCCTACCTTTTGACCTTTTGAGACTAAAAACAGCGGGAGGGACAACTTTAGCAGATGTGATACATTAGTGACCCAGAACCACCTGGGATGTGCCAAGGAGCTTGTCTAACGCTGAGTGACCGAGCTCTGCCCTTGTTGTCAGCTTTGGTCTGGGAGTTTCCTCTTGCTGTGAGTGAGGGGTGCTGACTCTGGCTATCAGAAGACAGAAACTATACACCACAGTCATCAGACAGGCAGGGCCTTTTCTTGGCATTTTTTTCCTGAGGACAAAAGGACAGGGAAGTCCCTAGGCAAGGTAGCCTGTAGATGAATCCACACTGCCCAAGGGAGTTTGAAGGCCTCAGCATCTGGCCTTTCTTTTGCTCCCAGTCTTCCCTCCCATGAATTTAATGACCTGGTCTCCAGGGGCCTCTGACCAATGACCCAGTACCTTTCCCGGCAACATGGTACCATCTGCTTGCTCTATCCTTACAGACCTGGCAGGCCTAAACATCCCAGCTGCTTTCCCTCGCAGGCAGATTAAAATAACTGGCTCCCCCTGGGGGCTCTGTAGGGATTCCTGTGTCCTCTTCTCTCTGGGCTTCTCACCCTGCTAATCAGATCTTAGGTAGAGTGTGTTGACCCTCCTATGCCTTTGCGCTCCCAGGCAAGCAGGCAGGCAGGCAGGCAGGACAGGTTTGGGGACTGCTGTTTACAGCTGTTTATCCCTGAGTCTGGTTGGCCTCCACCAGTATGTAGCAATTGCTGGCAGTGCCCACAGGGTTTTTCAACCAGGTTTAGGGTGGGTTGTGGGACCTGATTAGGTTAGCAGGAGGAGGAGGGGGCAGTTAGCATGGTTTCAATGTTCAGCTCCTCTTTCAAATGGCCTGGATTTTGTTTGTTTGTTTGTTTTTGTTCCTTTGTCCGTTTGTCCCTCCCCTGTCACTCAGGTCTGCAGCCGAATCTTCTCTCCTTTCCACAGCAACAAGGCACTCTACTCCTCCCACAGACAGGGCCTGGCCTCGCCTCCCAGGTAACTGCTACCCTCCCACCCCTCCTGATTCTTCTCAGATTGTCTCAGCCCTGGGCAAACGTCAGCTCCTCGGTCTTCCCCTTGTTAGCAGGATACTGACTCTGGGGGTTCTCCCTGTTGGTACATGGGAAAACCCCAACCTCCTAAGGAGGAGGCAGTTTGTCCTGTCACTAGAATGAACTCCCAGGCTGGCCAGCAGCAGGCCAGCAGCTTCAATCCCTGGCTTGACCTCTCTCAGAATTTAGCCAATTACTCAGAGATACTGATATCCCCCCAGTTCCACCCAGATTCCCTCAAGTCCCAAGGAGGGTGGGGTATCAAAGCCAGGGTTTCACTTCAGGTCCTCTTCAGCTGACTCTACCCTGCAATGGGCAGATGTTGGGGGCAAGCAGGGTGAGGTCTAGCAGGAGAGCACTATGCAGACCCAGTGTGGATCACACACAGAGCACTTATTATCAACTGGGAAATAAAAGTCTGTTTCTTGTCAGGGATCCTCTGGGGCATCAATTGCCTGCACAGATTCATGAATTGTTTCTACAAGGGATGACCAGAAACGACCACAGAGACTTGTAATATGCGTTCTCTGGACTAAAATCCCCAAGGCTCACTGAAGGACCCGGACTTTTCCCAGGCCTAATGTCCAAGGAAGATAATTAGAGGAAGAGCGCCACCTAGTGGTTGAGAGAAATGGGGACAGCTAAGTTGGAGGATGCACTTTTCTTCTTTCCGATTGTACCCGAAGCATGGCATAGTTATAGACCCCAATCTATGACTATGAGGTCATACTCTGGAACAGCTCTTGCATCTAGTATTAGAACATAAAGAGATTGTCGGAGGAGCCATTTAGAAGATGATTAAAGTCCTTCTACTCAGGGTACCATGGTTTGTCTGTAGTATTGCTTGTTGAAGACCAGCTTGGGGAACACAAAGAGACCTCATCTATGCATAAATAAGTAGAAAGGTCCTCCTAGGGGCTGACCAACAGTCACAGAAGACAAGAGCAAAGAGGGATTCATGAATGAACTCTGGGATATCAAATTGATATAGTTAGGCAGTTGGTGGAGGAGGAGAGGCAAAATTGCGTTTCAATGAGTTTGTCAAATGAAATAGCAGGTGAATTAATGGAAAGGGATGTTCAGGGGCTACTAGAACTTTGCTCCAAGGATCTGTCTGGGCTACTTCCCTCCACCCCATTCCACTACCCCTGACCCTCATCTGCATGATGTTTCTAGCCATTCTGATCTAGGAGACACCTCTTCTAAAAATGAGGAGAAAACTCTTTCTTAACTTGAGTCTGACTCTTTATCTACTTCTTCATGAGGATTCTGGTCTCTGGTAAACCAGAACAGGAAAGGGATTTAACTTTCTCTAAGCAATAAAAGGAGAGACAAGGGGATCTATACTCATTGTCCTTAAAGGCAGTGAGTAGTCTCTGTGCTGGACCACAATGCTTGACCCTCAAGATCTGGACTGCACCCCATCTTTGTGGAATAATAGATATCTCAAGGGGCTGGAGAGATGGTCCAGGAGTTAAGAGCACTTGCTATTCTTGCAGAGGACCTAGGTTCAGTTCCCAGAATCCACATGGTGTGTAATGCGCAAAACTAACCTGTAAGTCTTACCTGCCCAGGAATCAGTTAACTTCCTGGGGTGCTGGGACTTGTAGTTTTTGAGAAATAACAAAGCCTCATGGGAAAGTACATGTGGCCTATAGGTTTGTTTCCATAAGCCTCTGAAGCATGTGGCTTGAGGCAACTCCAGCTGGGAAATTCCAGGGACTTGTCCTGACCCAAGTCCATTTCTTGGACAGTATTATTAATATTCAATAAATGTTTGCTTTAAATTTGGCCCAAAATGGTGTAGTTGGTTTTCCTGGTGATTCGCAGGATTAACAGGTGGTTCACAAACATCTGTAACTCCAGTTCTAGGGATCGACTCCCTTTCCTGCCCTCCAAGAACACACCTTGGAGCACTTACACACAGGCAGGCAAAAACACCCATACACACGAACAAGTAAATCCTTTTAGAAAGTCGATATCTCAAGACTAGATATATTCCTGATCTCACTGGAGTGCACTGTGGCTCTAAATTAAATGGTAGAATTTCCTATGAGATAAGACTAAAGGGGAAGGGGGGGCTGTCTTCTGACAAGGTGCATTGAGATAGCACTAGTTAAAACAAAACAAAAACCAACCAAACAACAACAACAAGACCTTTCACTGAGGCCAGAGAGATGGCTCTGCAGTCTGTCCATTTCCTGTATTCACACGGTGGCTTACGGCCATCTGTAATTGCACTCCCAGGGGATCTAACATCCTTCTTGTTTCTGTAGGCCATGAGTGCACAGGGTGCATGCACATTCATATCTATAGGCAAAAGCACTCAAAGACATAAAATAAAAACAAATAAATCTTTCAAGAATACCTTTGATGAAAGCTACAACACTCTCCAGGAATAGTGGTATATATCTGTCAACCTAGTATGAAGGCTGAGGCAGGAGGATTGTAAGGTAAGGACCAGACTAGACTGGGATACATAACAAAATCCTTTCTTAAAAAAAAAGAAAAAGGCCGGGCGGTGGTGGTGCATGCCTTTAATCCCAGCACTTGAGAGGCAGAGGCAGGCAGATTTCTGAGTTCGAGGCCAGCCTTGTCTACAGAGTGAGTTCCAGGACAGCCAGGGCTATACAGAGAAACGCTGTCTTGAAAAACCAAAAAAAAAAAAAGAAAAAGAAAAAAGAAAAAGATACATAAAATCAACCCACGGCATTCTCATTAAAGAGGACAGTAAAGTGACATTCATAACTAATGTCTTGGATTTCCAGATGTCCCTCATTGTCTTCCGTCTGTGACTGTAGTGTGTGCCTCCTCCGTCATTTTCTTCTATGGAAAAGAACAGGCCAAACCAGTGACCTTTTCCTTGTCCCATGCTGAGATTTGTCCCAAGCTGAGATCTCAGATCTCACAGTAAACAACTCTGCCAGTTCCTTTTATGGTGGAAAACTGACTAGAGGAAGTCACCTACTCTGGTCAGTGAGTAACAGACCAAAAGCCAAAGAGACCACCTCCTGGTCTTGCTTCTTTCTGTGTCTGCCCCATACCCAGTTTTTGTTCCAGAACACAGAAATGCTAATCTCTATCTCTACCCATCTGCAAACCCAAGGCCCTGTCACTCTGTCTGAGTGAATCTTTCAGTAACATCTGCAGACACCTCAGTGTGGTCTGTTGAGTCTCTGTAACTTACTGTGGTGTGTGTTCCTTATCAGGCAGTTGGGCGCCCTGGGCTGTCAGGATCCTCTTTAGAGCCACACCTGGAAGCCCCTCAGCATCTTCCAGGGCCCAAACATCTGCCTGGCCCCGGAGGGAATGACGAGCCCACTGACCTGGAGGAGCTGGAGAAGTTCGCCAAGACCTTTAAGCAGAGACGCATTAAACTCGGCTTCACACAGGTTTGCTTTGGGAGCCGGAGTTGGAAGAACTGGGTTGTGTGACAGACAGATAGTGGCTGTGTCTTCCAAATGCAGGTTTCAGGAGCATCCTGACACGTCTTTGGAGCAAATGCACTACATTATGTTCCCTGGGAATAGAGTCCGGGTTGCTAGTGAGAAGGAAAGTGAAGGTATTGATCAGGGAGATAGAGGAATAAAGACCAGGAAATGGTATGGCCCAGCAGAGGACAAAGAGAGAAATAAGCCGGTTTTGTATCCTAGAGGAAAAAAAGACAGAGAAGGTGCCAGGCTGTGGGCAGATGCTCAGGGCTCTGACAGTGTGGTAGTTTTAGGGTGGTGGAGGATACAGGCAAGAAACGGACATCTGTCCCTCACCTCCCTCCCTCTCGGCCCCTCTCACAGGGAGACGTGGGACTGGCGATGGGAAAGCTGTACGGCAATGACTTCAGCCAGACTACCATCTCGCGATTTGAGGCCCTCAACCTAAGCTTCAAGAACATGTGTAAACTCAAGCCACTGCTGGAGAAGTGGCTGAATGATGCAGGTGCGTGCAGGGCAAAGGAATGAGAAATGAGCACAGAAGGGGCTCTCCCCCAGGAGATTCCACGGGGCGCTTTCTAGGGGCATGTGTGTGACGGGGCTTGGGCAAGGTAAGAGAGAGGATTACTTCTCCTCTCCAGCTTGGTACAAACCAAGAAGTGAGACCTAGGAGATGGGCAAGCAGAGATAAAAATGTCATAACTGAGGTGGCCCTTTGGCAGATATGGCTCATCTGGTGGCCAGGACAGCTGGCCTATTATTCTATTCTATTCTCTACTCTAGAGCTAATTTATATTTTAAGATGGCTGTTTAGAGGCTAGATTCGATTTACTTACTCAAATTGTATGGGATCAGCCTAGGATAGGAGACCAGGAAGAGGGTGAGGCAAGAAGTCCCAGGCCTAGCTTCACGTCTTTATTTGGCTCTTCTGGAGTAGGTGTCAGAGGACAGACAATTGCCATGATTAGGACTGACCAGACAAGCCTGTTAGAAGGAAGGGTGATCAGGAGATAGATTCTGTCAGGATACAGGCCTACCAGGGGGTCAGGGGCAGAAGCCAAGGGGTGGGGCATTTGGAATAATGAATGAGAGAACATAGCAGCAGAAAGAGTGAGGGGACAATGCTTCTGACATGTGGATCAAATAAAATTGTTTTTTCTTTGGGGGCTGGACGAGTCACTGGAGGCGAGCAGCTTGGCTCTCTACCTAGGCATTGACCAAAGTGCCTGCCTCATCTCCCCAGCTGACTCCATACGTTGTCAAGTGTGCCCAGGGGAATAGGTGGTACAGGGTGGCCCTTGCTTGAGACATCTAGCCAATGTGGAGAAAGAAAGACCAGGCCTCTCTCTCCAGAGCCGGGTTCTGTTAAGTGGGGGGTGTGGGTTATTGATTATTATTCTACTGGTAAAGGCAGGAGGGGTGGGCTGAGTAGCCAGGATGGTCCCCTCCCTCAGAATAGTGCCTGGGAATCATCTCCCTCAACATACTGCCTAGGAGACAACTTTTACTGGAACATCCAAATGGAAGACATGATCTGAAGCTCCGGAGTCTGGGGGAAGGCTTTTGGAGTATTATTAGTATGGGTTCTCCCCACCTTACGGGCCTTGGCTCTCACCTTCCACTTGTGGACAAACGGCCTCAGAACTAGCATCGGTTCCTAAGTGCCAGAGAAAAATCCATTTCACTCAGTATTCACAGATGGGCACATCTAAAATAGGTCATGTGGTGTGACTCATAGTCCTACTTGCATCCCTTACGCCCACACAGGCCCGATGTCTGGGCATCCCTGAACCATGACTGCAAACACCTGGAGACTCTGTGGTGGGAGCCCTCAGGCACATTTGCCCAGAGCATCCTGGAGAAGCAGGATATGGTCTGTCTTAGTCAGGGTTTACTGCTGTGAACAGACACCATGACCAAGGCAAATCTTATAAAGGACAATATTTTCATAGGGGCTGGCTTGCAGGTTCAGAGGTTCAGTCCATTATCATCAAGGTGGGAGCATGGGAGCATCCAGGCAGGCATGGTGCAGGAGGAACTGAGAGTTCTACATCTTCATCTGGAGGCTGCTAGTGGAAGACTGGCTTCCAGGCAACTAGGATGAAGGTCTTAAGCCCATGTCCACAGTGACACACCTACTCCAACAAGGCTATACCTCCTAATAGTGCCACTTCCTGGGCCAAACATATACAAACCATCACATGGTCCGTTCTGGAGTATCTGCTGGGGTCAGGGCAGGATCCATGGGAAAGATTAATAAGTCTCAGGTTTACTCTGGCAGGCTAGACAGGCCACACACCTCCATCTTTGAGCTCCATTTGCTCCTCTCTCCAGAGTCCTCCCCGTCAGACCCTTCAGCAAGCACACCCAGCTCCTACCCGACTCTCAGCGAAGTGTTTGGCAGGAAGAGGAAGAAGCGGACCAGCATTGAGACGAACATCCGCCTGACTTTGGAAAAGCGATTTCAAGATGTAAGCAGCATCCTTGGATGGGAGTGGGTAGGCCCGACTGTGTGGTGGGCACGCATGAAGCTGGGCTCAGGGCAGGACCCTAAGCACTGCTCTCCCATCCCCACCTGCCTGGGATGAAACCAAGTCACCCTTCTCCTCAGAGAGCCCAGGAATGCTGGCCTTCCATAGTTCCAAAAAACTCCTCTCTCTCTGACATTTATCTGGGGCTCCTGGTCCCTCTCACTGAAAGATTCAAGAATGGAACACAGCGTCCCAGTGTGTGTTTGTGTGTGTGTGTGTGTGTGTGTGTGTGTGTTGTGTGTGGTGGAGGGAGGTCTCTATATTTGAGGTAATGGGAGAGAGCCAGGGCATTATGTAAGTCTCTGTCTTTTTTGAAGCAAATTTTACTTTTCAACTGAAAAGTATAATTAAGAGCTTGCACGATGAATTATTGAGGACGAAAGGTGCTTGTAGCCAATCATGGTGACCCTACGTTCAGTCCCTGAGGTTCACGTGGTGGAAGGAAAGAAAGTTCCCTCAAGGAACCAGGTTCCTCTTCCTCCACACACCTTTGCCATGGTGTATGACCCCCTACTCCCAAACACATAAACATGAATTTTTAATTAATTAATTAATTAATTAATAATTAATTTTATTTTTTATTTTTATTTTTTGGGGGGTTTTTCGAGACAAGGTTTCTCTGTGTAGTCCTGGCTGTCCTGGAACTCGCTCTGTAGACCAGGCTGGCCTTGAACTCAGAAATCCGCCTGCCTCTGCCTCCCAAGTGCTGGGATTAAAGGCGTGCGCCACCACCGCCCGGCTTAATAATTAATTTTTATATGAGTAAACTGTAGCTGTCTTCAGACACACCAGAAGAGGTCATCGGATCCCATTACAGATGGTTGTGAGCCACTATGTGGTTGCTGGGAATTGAACTCAGGACCTCTGGAAGAGCAGTTGGTGCTCTTAACCACTGAGCCATCTCTCCAGCCCCAATATTAAATGTTTTTAAAAGGGTTTCAACTTAAAAAAAAAACAATGGAATAAATGCTCATGGTCAACATTTTGGAAAACACAGGGAGAGAAGGAGAAAGGAAAAACAACCCATCGGCCTTGTTTTTTGTTTTGCTTCCTGTCTGTCTGTCTGTCTGTCTGTCTATGTCTTGTTTACCTTTGCTGTTTAAAGGTATAGTCTCACACTGGGCCGACCCAGTATATAACCCATTATGTAGCCCAGGCTAACCTCAAGCTCATAGCATTCCTCCTGAGTCTGTCCCCAAGTGGCCTGTGCCACCATCCCCCAGTTAGCAGTGTCTTCCGAAAGCGTTTGCGTGTGTTACTTTTTCCAGACTGGTGGTTATACTGCACACTCTCTCTTTTTTTTTTTTCCCCTCAGCAATTAAACTGCTTTATTTCTTACAGTTATTTTTAAAACATGCCTTCATGTCCTTTTTTTAAATGAAAAGTTTTCATATCTTTCCATATTCTAAATGACAGCTTCTAGCTATAGATTCTGAACAAACCCTCTCAAGAAAGCATATCCTTGAGGGAGTATGTGCAAGCCGTGAGCCTCATGGAAGCTGGGGGTGAGAAGAGGGATGCTCAGGTGACTCCTGAGAGCCTCTATAGAGATCCCTTGGGTAGCAGTCCCTAGAGCCTCTCTGGATACTGAAAACTCCTCAGTCCAGCCTTGGAGGTCCTGGCTGCTAGGATTGCTGCCCTGGAACAGGCTCACCAATGAGTCCGGCTCCGGGACAGCATTCCATGGCTGCATCTAGTCAGCAGGATGACTGGAGTTGAGTTTCCCATCTCTTTAGGTTTTTTACTACGGTTAAAGGAGGATGCCGGGCTGAGGGAAAGGGGCTCATGCCACAGACTGGGTGGCAGGTCAGAAGGACAAAGTGATGACATCATATTGCCTACAGCTTTCCCACAGACTATGGTAGGCCTGAGAGTTCCAGCCTTCTCATTTTCTAAGAGATATAAAGGGAGATGTTATGAGGAAGGACTTAGAGGGATGCATTTTTCATAAGGAGTCCAGCTGCCCTCCATCATTCAACTGTGGAGGCTTTGCAGTAGAACTACTCCCAAGGAAGGAGTACAGGAAGAGAACTATCTTTTGTTTCCTCTCTCCTGTACCAGCCCTGTGCTTGATGGTATGCACATGCCTTCTCTTGTAACCCCTACCTTGATGTGCTAGCTGGCTGTCTCGTTCCATATAAGAAAAGACTGAGGTGCTGAGGTAAAGGGGATTTCTAAAGACACTCAGTACACATGGGATAAAGCCAGTATTCCACCCTTGGTCTGACTCCAAGGCCTTTGACCCATATATTCGACTCTTGGTGTTTGGAACATCTAACCCTCACCTCCAATTCCTGAGCCTCTTTCTGTCTCCTGACCACACTCTATCCCTTTGTCCCTAAAGAACCCTAAACCCAGCTCGGAAGAGATTTCCATGATTGCGGAGCAGTTGTCCATGGAGAAGGAGGTGGTAAGAGTCTGGTTCTGCAATCGACGCCAAAAGGAAAAGAGAATCAACTGCCCCGTGGCCACCCCTGTCAAGCCACCTATCTACAACTCCCGGATGGTAAGTGGCGTGGAGCCAGGCTGACTGCCAAACCCTCGGTGGACTTGTACCTAGAGGTCTAAGAGTCTTCCATCCTAGAGAGTGGTAGATCCTGGGTAGGGGAGATTCTGTACATGAATAAACAAATGGATATGACATATAAAAATGCATAATACAGAGAAAATTAAACATGGGTGGACGGGGTTGTTGAGATAGGATAGCCTATAAAGGTGCTTGCTGCCCAACCTGATGACTCATTTTCCATCTCTGGGACCCCCATAGTGGAAGGAAAGAACCAATTCCCAAAAGTTGTCATGTTACCATCATACATGCTATTATGGCAGTCACGTAACCACACACGTATGTAAAATAAACAAAACATAATCCAAGTTTTATAAACATACATAAAGGCGCATAACACAACTAGGAGATTTGCGCCTTTTTAACAGGAAGACTAGAGATAGCCTGTCTGATTGGCTGGTATTTGAGTGAAAAAATCTAAACTTCATACAGGGATGAAATATGCATCTCTCTAGGGGGAAGAGTATTCAAGCTGGAGGGACCAGCTAGGAAGTCTGTGCAAAATGGGCAAAAAGCAGGTGACTTCCGAGAAGTGGCAGGGAGCAGACACCCCATGGTCTTGGAATTCAATGAGAGGACCCAGGACTGGAATAGGAAGATATTGGAGAAGCATAGATGCATACGTCTGTGCTGGGACATGGGCTGCTGGGTAGAAGCAGGAAACCAGCCAGGAGACAACCATCAGGCTGAGAATAGAGGAGGCTTGGAGGGTGGTAGCCATGGTGATAAGAGTGAAGTGACTGGCTGGGCGGTGGTGGCACATGCCTTTAATCCCAGCACTTGGGAGGCAGAGGCAGGCAGATTTCTGAGTTCGAGGCCAGCTTGGTCTACAGAGTGAGTTCCAGGACAGCCAGGGCTACACAGAGAAACCCTGTCTCGGGAAAAAAAAAAAAAGAGTGAAGTGACTGGATGTGTATATTCCTCAACTGCGAAGCCAACAAGATGTGCTAATGGCTCAGATCCAAAAGCAGGACAGCAGGCTGGAAGACGCTGCCGTGTTTTTTCTAGGTGGCTTTGTTGATTTTGTTTGTTTTATGGTACAGGATCCCATGTAGCCCAGGCTAGCCTTAAGCTCATTACATAGCCAACCAAGAATGACCTCTATCTCCCAGGTTTATAGGTATCATACGTGTGCACCAAGACACATGATTTCTCTCGTGCTAGGTATGGAACCCAGGACTCCCTGCATGTCAGGCAAGCACTCTTAATCAACTGAGCTACCTGAGAACTAGAATTATAGACATGGGCCACCATGCATATTATTGGCCCCAGCCTTTTTATTAAAAAAAATATTGAGCTGGACACGGTGGCACACACCTTTAATCTCAGCACTCAGGAGGTAGAGGCAGGCTGATCTCTCTGAGTTCAAGATCGACCTGGTATATATTGTGAGTTTCCTGGTATATATTGTGTTGACTAGGCACCCAAGAAGCAGTGCCTAGTTAAGGTTAAGTTTTAGCCTCTGGTGTTGCAGGGAAAAACTAAGGCTGAGTGAGAATATCCTCAGGTTCTAGGGAGACATGGAGGTTTAGGAATTAGAAAGTGTCCCATCCAGAAAGAGATGTGGAGTTAGCGATGTGGAGTTCTCCATCTTTGGAACAACTGTGCTAGAAGAGTTGGAAAAAAGGATATCCTCTAGTCTTCTAGTATTCCAGAGTGGCTGCAGGCAAAGTAAGACATAGCAGCGACTTAAAAACTCCCATATTGTTGATATCCCCCAAATAGCCATAGGCCAGCTCTATGTTGTGTTTATGTCAAGTACTGGAGAGAGAAAGATAAATACCCTTTATTTCCAGTCCGAGAGGACCTGTGTGTCTAGCAAAGGGCACACACACAAGTAAACAAGAGGTAAACATCAGGGTCTCTAAGCAACTTAGGAGCAGCAGCTGACACACCTTGGGGAGGGTGGCTAGGAAGGCTCCCCCAAGGACGTCATTAATGCCTGAATTGAGTCTGCAAGAGGCAGGTAAGTGTGGGGTGGAGCTGTCTCCAGGGGAGGCGTGAGGACAGTGAGGTGGGGGAAGTATGCGGTACATTCACGGAACCACAGGTGGTTCTGTGCAGAGGAATGTCGAAAAGTCAGGCTGGAGTGATCGCTGGGCAGGTGATAGAAAAGAATGTAGAGCGATAAACAAAGGGTTACGGTAAACAAGGGTTACGGGTGTAATGATGGCAAAGTGCTTGCCTACTACACTTGAGGCCCTGGGTTCCATCCTCAGCCCCACTGTATAATCTCAGCACTCGGGAGGTGGTTCAGGGTTATCTTTAGTGACTTAGAAAACACTGGACCAATTTGAGGCTCTGTCTCAGAAACAAACAAACAAAACTATAAACGAGAGACCTCAGTTAGTAAACTGAAAGTTGGCTCAGGGCAGGGAGAGTGACGGAGGGAGAATTCTTGTGATGACTCAAGAGTGTTCAGGCTGGGCTGGTTGGGTAGATGGTAGCATGTGTGGACCAATCAAACAGGATCAGCTGGTTTTGGAGTGGGCAAAGGTAGCAGCACTCCACTTCTTTGCATCATTATGATGTAGGCCTGCAGGACACCTAAGTGGGACTGCCCCTAGACACTTGGAATGGCGGCTAGAGAGGTCAGGAGAGAAGCCGGGATGGAGACGTGGATCGGGAGTGTCACAAGCATACGGGTGGCAGTTGAAGTCTTAGATGAGGAGAAGCTCCATTATGGAATTTGTGTGAAGTGAAGAAAGAGAAAGGTCCTCTTCCAAAGCCGGATGACATCAGCCGACTGAAAGCAAGAACCAGGGGAGGAAGAGCCTGAGAAGGCAAGAAGTAGAACCAAGTATGTGTGAGAGCTGGACAGGAATCCCACAGGAGCATTAAGGGAATGCAGATAAAAGACACTCACTCAAGTCAACATGGCAGCCCACAAGCGGGGAGCCCGTGGTTTGCTTGAAGGACATGTTGAGTTAGCAAGAGTAGTTCTACAGGAGGCAGAAGGAACAGCCTGTGGGAAGGTGTGCAGTTAAAGATCCTCAAGCTGGGGCTATGGAGGTGGCTTAGAAGTTAACAGAGCTGGCTGTCTTCCAGAGGAATCCAGGTTCAAATCCCAGCACCCCCATAGCAGCTTAAAACTATCCAGGGCATTCTCTATAAGCATCAGACATTCACAGACATACATGCAGGCAAACTACCCGTACACATAAATCTAAAGAAATCTTTTTGGAAAAACAAGAATTTCAACATAAAAATGGCCCCGTCATGTCTGGAAGACAAAAGTTCCACACCAGATATCACAAGAGGGTAGGGAATGTATTCTGATCTTGTCTTTTTCCTCATGTCTTTTCTTTTTAAAGATTCTATTTATTTATTTATTTATTTATTTATTTATTTATTTATATAAGTGCTCTCTCTGCATGCCTGAAGAGGACATCAGATCCTATTACAGATGGTTGTGAGCTACCAGGTGGTTGCTGGGAATTGAACTCAGGACCTCTGGAAGAGCAGACAAGGCTTTTAACCATTGAGCCATCTCTCCAGGTCCCATCCTCACACCTTGATGGACTAAACATTGGTGTCTTTAGCTTTTCATACAAATCAACCTCACGATAGTTGAGTTAGAAAAATAAATGAATAAGGGCCGGCACTGGAAAGATGGCTCAGTGGTTAAGTGTTTGTACCTTTCTTTTTTTTTTTGAGACAGGGTTTCTCTGTGTAGCCCGGGCTGTCCTGGAACTCACTCTGTAGACCAGGCTGGCCTCGAACTCAGAAATCCGCCTGCCTCTGCCTCCCAAGTGCTGGGATTAAAGGCGTGCGCCACCACTGCCCGGCAAAATAAAATCTTTTTAAAAATGAACAAATAACATTTTAGATGGATTTGGAAGATGTATGTAGCTCAATGGTATAACACCAGCTTAGCAGGCATAAGAACATAGACTCTGTCACACACACATGCACACGCACACGCACACGCACATGCACACGCACACACACACACACACACACGGCATAACTGCACAGATCAGTTTGGCACCATTTTGCTACTACATGTTTTCAAAAAAAAACCAACTTGTTTAAAGTAAGGAACCCTCCATATGCATGTTTACAGATGCATAGCCTGTCTTTACCTGGAAGTGGAAGGAGCTAATAACAGTGACTGCCTACCTTATTATCTATTTGAAAACAACCAATTTCTTGGGTGTGGCATCTGAGAGGGGAGGAGAGGAGGTGATTGATAGCATCTCTCCGGTGCTCTGCTGCTCCTCCCAAACTGCCCCATCCCTGCCTCTACCCCTCACAGCCCTGCCCACTGAGCATGTGCATTGTAAAAAGTTAGTGGAAGCCTGGAGGAGGGTCATCACTGGAGGGGCTGTTCCAGAGGAGGGGAGGACCTTAGCAGACGGCAGCTCCCTAAGTGGAGTTTCTACATCTGTGTCCTATGAAGATGATCCTCAGAGCTTCCTGGTCAACATGAGAAAGGTCAAAAGAGTTAAACTTCTGCAGCCCTCAGCTCAAAAACGGAGCTAAAAGAACAACTAGAGAGAAGCAGAAGTCCATAGCCCTCTCTTCAGGGAGTAAGGGAACTAGCATTGAACAAAGCTGGTGCTCTTTGCCAGCCGCAGGGTTGGAAGCTTTATGGACATTATCTCATTAAATCTTAATTAAAAGAAATATCAGGGAGGGGCTGCTGCTGTCTCACAGATGAGAAAACCAAGCCTCCCTGGCCTTGATATCTTACTCATAGTCACGCAGATGGTGAATGGCAGAGCCAGGTCTCACACCTATATCTGTCTGCTGTTTATTATTCTTGTCCTAGGCTGGTTTTGGATAATCGTAGTGAGGGGGTAGGTTCCTGAACACGGAGGTTAAACTTTATAAATCTTATGCTTCTTCCATGTGAGTGTGTGTGTGTGTTCTTGTGTGTGAGTTGTGGGGGCAGCAGTTAATGTTGGATATCTTCCTCAATTGCTTTTCATCTTGTTTTTTTGAGATAGGTTCTTTCACTGAGCCTGGTGCTCCCTGGTTTGGCTACACTGGGTCCTCTTGTCTTTGTCTTTCCAGCATGGGATTACAGGCTATGACTGTTGTACCTAGCTTTTGCATGGCTGCTGGACATCTGAACTCTGGCCCTTAGGCTTGAGAGTCAAGCACTTTAAGTCTCTACCTGCCTGTCTGCCTCTCTCCTTCTCCCCCTCCCCCTCCCGCTTCTCCCTTGGACAGGGTCTTGTTATGTAGCAGGAGCTGACTCAACTCCCAGCCATCTCCTGCCTCAGTCTCCCAAGCGCTGAAAGTACAAATGGAGCAGGCAGCCGGCAGCATCTGCCAGAATAAGGGCCTCATAGGCTTGCTCCTCTCACCACCAGGGCAACTTGGACAAGCCTTCCGCCTGGCAGTACCAGAGAAACTTTGCCAGGGGCCTCAGCAGAAGAGGGAGTGGTCTGTGTCTGTACTGGGGAGCTTCCGCTGCAGGCCGGAAGTGGGTCTGGTATGTCGTAGTCTATGAAGTACAAGGTGAAAATTTCTGGAGTAGGAGGTCATCAAGGAAGATAGACTGCTGTCTGCAGCCTTTAGCCCAGTGTCCTGAGAGAAGAAACAGGATGTCGCATGGACATTCACAAGCCTCTCTTGTTTTTCAGGTCTCTCCCTCAGGGTCTCTGGGTCCCCTCTCAGTCCCTCCTGTGCACAGCACCATGCCTGGAACAGGTGAGGTTTCCAGACACCACAATTAATCTAAATAACATATTAAAACTGAAAGGACCAAGGAGTGATAAATACCTTTAATCCCAGCCCTTAGAGACAGAGGTGGGTGTTCGAGGCCAGTCTGGTATACAAAGTGAGTTCCAGGACAGCCAGGGCTACCTAGAGAAACCCTGTGTCAAACGAAACAAAACAACCGAAATCAGCATTCCTCATGTATCTCGAAAGACATCAAAAAAATCAGTATAGAAAAAGAATATAGCCGGCGGTGGTGGCGCACGCCTTTAATCCCAGCACTTGGGAGGCAGAGACAGGCGGATTTCTGAGTTCGAGGCTAGCCTGGTCTACAGAGTGAGTTCCAGGACAGCCAGGGCTACACAGAGAAACCCTGTCTCAAAACAAAAACAAAAACAAAAACAAAAACAAAAACAAAAACAAAAAAAAAAAAAAAAAAAAAGAAAGAAAAAGAATATGATCTAAGTTTGGGAAATGCTTGTAAGCAGAGATTAAACAAGTATTTGTTTTTAATTTTAATCGCCTTTGCCTTAGCAAGCACTCAGGGTGTATAATGCATTCCAAAATGAGCTCTACAGAAAGCCAGAGGAAGATGGGTTTTTAAACATGTTTCCAGGGGTCTATTTTTCCATAAGCACCTGTAGTGTTTCAAAGAGCTTGGTAAGGTGGCCATATGTCCAGTTGTTCTCTAGAATCACTAATAGCTCCTTAAATGGTGGGGTAAATCTCAGTATGTCCTTTTTTTTTTTTTAAATCTTAGTTTGAATAGTAAAATATATGGCACTCTTCATGAAACACATATTGGGGTTCTCAACTCAAGGAATATCTATTTAGTCCAAAGCCAGCATTTTACAGAGGATAAAAATGAGTGTCAGGGTGGGCCAGGGCAGGCCCAGAGGAGGCTAGGGTCCCCTTTAAGGGGACCATGTGTGTTTTCTTTATGGAGTCAGAGAATACGAGGTTCTGGCCGATCCCTCTGCTCTCAGGTTTGCTTCCTCCCGTCCCTTTTCCTTTCCTTAGCCTCATATTCTTTCCCCCTCCCGCCCAGGGTGTGTCCCACAGTAGGATGATTTTTGGCATCTGTCCTCTGCATTTGGCAAGTCTCGGACTGCCAGAACCAGCCACGCTACTCTGAGGGCCTGGGCTGCAGAGAGAACTTGAAATGAGAGCCCCGCCA
Organism: Mastomys natalensis; assembly: GCA_021653895.1. NCBI lineage: Eukaryota > Metazoa > Chordata > Mammalia > Rodentia > Muridae > Mastomys > Mastomys natalensis. The sequence continues at coordinate 747,643 of JAJTUV010000975.1, read as the reverse complement.
AGGCTGGGCTCATGGGTGGGCCTTGCTATTGACATGGTGGAAGGTGGGCAGATGGGTGGGGGGTAGGGTGCCCTTTGGAGATTCCATCAGGAAATGGTGTGTTGGAAGGGCTGTGTCACGAAGGTCCCCTGACCCAGCAGCATTATTTTGTCCTTGTTTTTGTCTCTCTTTGTCCTTAGTAACGTCATCCTGTTCCCCTGGGAACAACAGCAGGCCTTCGTCTCCTGGCTCAGGACTCCATGCCAGCAGTCCCACAGCATCTCAAAATAACTCCAAAGCAGCAGTGAACTCCTCCTCCGGCTTTAACTCCTCAGGGTAAGTCGAGGGCAGTGAGGAGGCGTCCAGCAGGCTCAGGGGCATGTGAAGAGCTGGACCAGTGCCATAGGCGAGAACTGGAAACAGAAAGTGGGGTAGCGGTGGGGATGGATGGAGGAGGGACACTAGACTGCATCCCCCAGGGATGGAGGATTTAAAAAAGAAACTGTAGCCAGTGAGCTGTCCTGGCAAGGGCTGGTGTCAACAAAGCCAAAATTTCCATCCTCACTTCGACGGTGGAAATTTCCAAACACTCACGTGAGAGATGATCAGGTCCTCTGCTGGGCTCAGGAGCCCTCCATACCAGGAACTCGAGTCCCAGGACATTCTGACCCAAGTCTGAAGATCAGGCATTGACCAGTTCTGGCCTTCAGGTGCGACTGGTACGGGGAGCCAAAGAAGTGCTGCCGAGCCTTGTCTCCCGGTTATACCCGGGAGTCGTCTGTAGGTATAACGGGCCTTAGCTCCCAAGGTGAATAAACTACTGGAAAAGTGTCCTTAGAAGGGATGCCATGAGAACTTGCCCAGGTGCAGAAGACAGAGGTGTGGGGGCTGGGCAGACAGTCCAGTTAGTAAAGTGCAAGCAGGAAGACTGAGTCTGAACTCCAGAGCTACAGCCAAGTGTGGCCGTGTACTTGTAATCCCAGTGCTGGGGTACGAGTGAGGAGAGAAGCCTTGGAGTTCCTGGCCGCTGAGAGAGCCTGTCTCAAATAATGTGGGCACCATTCCTAAAGATGACACCCAAGGTTGTCCTCTGGCCACACAGCTTATCTTAAGGGTCTTTGCTTTGAAGAGACCAAGGCAACTCTTACAAAGGAAACCGTTTAATTGGAGCTGACTTACAGTTGAGAGGTTTGGTTCGTTGTCATCATAGTGGGAAACATGGCAGCGTCCAGGCAGGCATGGTGCTGGAGAAGGAACTGAGAGTTCTACATCTTCAACCCAAGGCAGCAAAAGGAGACTGTGTGCCACACTGGGCACAGCTTGAGCATATATGAGACGTCAAAGCCCACTCCTACAGTGACACACTTCCTCCAACAAGGCCACACCCACTCCAACAAGGCTAAACTTCCTAATAGTGCCACTCCCTATGGGCCAAGCTTTCAAACCCATGAGTCTATGGGGAGCCAAACCTAGTCCAACCACTACACAGATGCACACACATACATTTTTTCTTAAAAAAAAAAAAAAAAGAAAGAAATTTGGTCATGATGGTACACACTTGTAATCCCAGCATACAGGAGGCTGAGGCAGGAGGACCTTGAATTTGGAGGCAGCCTGTTTTAAGCATAATGAGACCCTGTCTTTTTTGTTTTGTTTATTTTGTTTTGTTGTTGTTGTTTTCTGAGACAGGGTTTCTCTGTGTAGCCCTGGCTGTCCTGAAACTCGATCTGTAGACCAAGCTGGCCTCGAACTCAGAAATCCACCTGCCTCTGCCTCCCAAGTGCTGAGATTAAAGGCGTGCGCCACCACCGCCCAGCTCTTAAACACACAAACAAACCAAGTTGAGTGATAGATTATACTCTTGCCACTTGAGATGAATCCACTTGTCCAAATCTGGTTAGTTCAGCAAGGCATCTAGCTTCTACCATCTAGATATTTCATAACCTAGAAAGTCAAAATTTCTGGGGGGTGAGGAGACCCAAATAATTCTAATAGTTTAATATTGAAAATATGATTCATATACCATAAAATTGAGAAGGCTGTGCCGCCATTACTGTTTTCCAGAATGTCTCTTCCTACCTTGTCCTCCTGTCAGGTTTGTAACTCAGAGTCTGGCCTTTTTTTCTCTTCCTTACAGACCGTGGTACCGTTGGAATCCCACCTACCTCCACTGAGACCAAAAACATCCTCCCAGTCCACCTAGTTCCTTGATCCCGCCAGGAGGAAGAGTCCCACCTTCCACGTATGGACAGACACTTTGAGAAGAGAGTGAGAAATGGCTGCTGCTGAAAAGCAAACCCACGCTCTTGCCTTCTCCTGAATCCACAGCTTCCAGAGCACCAAACTGTGACCAAAGGCCACACTCTTGCCTTGGGCTCTCCATCCCCCCCACCCCCTACCCTGGGAGTTTACTGTGCTCGCCTGCCTTGCAGTGCCCCTCCATGCTCTCCTGATGGCTTCACCTTTTGGAGAAAGGGCATTCTACCATTGTTAGTTTTCAGCTCACCCATGGGCTTCTGGGACAGCCTTTTGCTCGGTGTGTCAAACTGCAAGAAGGGTAGATTATGGCTTTGACTCTGACCTCAGCCACAGTCCTACACCGATCCCAAATTCTATGGATAGACTGAAATCTCACATCTCCACTAAAGCCTTATCTTGTTAAATTAGCACAGTTTTCCCATGGGAATCTCCATTTTTGCTCAATTTTCTTTCCAACCTTACTCCCTTTTTTACAACCAAATCCGTCTATTCTTGGGTCCTACTAAGTCCCTTCCTCTTTAAAAGTGGCTGAGCTCTTCTCTGGCCATATTGCTCCATCTGAAGGTACTCTTCTGTTACCCACATGTACCCAAGTTCAAGGACACGTGTCTTTTCTCTGTTCTCTGTGGGTCTCCTCGTCCTGTCCCCTCTCCTTTCTCCTGGTCACAGAAAAGTGATGGCCATGTTCTTGTACATAGTCCTTACCTGTTCTGCACTATGACCTTTCTTCTTCAATGTGTAATTTTCCAGCAAAATGTTTAACTCAGGTGTGAATTTTGAAGATGTCTCTATATTATTTTATCTTCTGTTAAGAAAGGGGGAAGGCTACCAAACTGTGGAACACCCCCACAGAGTTCCCGCATGAGCTGGGGTTCTGCTGACTTTGGGGGCAACGTTATAGTGGAGTCTCCTTCTGTGGGTCTGTGTGTAAAGCTGTCACATGAAAGCCATCCCAGAAATGGTACCTTTTTTTTTTTTTTTTTTTTAAAGACTGAATATCCAGGAAACTGTTGAGACTCAGCGGAATCTCTCTGTTTCTAAATATATTTGTACAGCAATGACATAAACTATTCCACTGTTAATGAGAGGTGTTCAGAGGACTGTTTTGTGCCTTTGTGTTTGGGGGGTGGGGGGTGGGGGTGGGGAATGTCTGTGCCAACAATGGAAATGGGACATGAAGTGGGTTTTGGGGATGCCCCCAAATAACTCACATTCCTACCCTGTGGGACAAACCTGCTTTGGGAGCCGAGGGGGTAAAAGATTGTTCCTCATTTTATAAGAAGGAAGTATGGTGACTATTTCAGGTTATGTCACTTGAAGATGCCAAGGCTAATCTATCTCACGTATCCTAAATATTGACTATTCTGCCGTCGTGATTTACAATGAAAGCAAAAGCTGCTTAACACAGGATAATTTGCTGACTGTATATATCAGCTTGAGAAGATGACTTCCGTGTAGTGAGACCGTGAAGGGTAGGAAAGCTATTGTTCAGCTTTTCGCTAGGTTAATTTTTGTTGGTGGCAGGATTTTATGTTGCTGTGTTTGTTTGTTTGGGTTTTTTTTGTTGTTGTTGTTTTTGTTTTTTGGCTTTTCGAGACAGGGTTTCTCTGTATAGTCCTGGAACTCACTCTGTAGACCAAGCTGGCCTCGAACTCAGAAATCTGCCTGCCTCTGCCTCCCAAGTGCTGGGATTAAGGGCGTGTGCCACCACTGCCCGTCTGTTTTTGTTTATTGAGGTAGGGTCTCACTCTGTAGCCCAGGCTGTTCTCAAGCTCATTATTTAGCCAGATTGACCTCAAACTCATTGCAATTCTCCTGTCTCAGCTTCCTATATGCTAGGATCACAGTCCTGGAAGCTACCACAACCAGTCACACAGCTTAACTAAAAAAAGTAAATAGTTGCCATTCCTAAAAAAAAAAAAAAAAAAAACATTGATCTGTGGGGAAGAAAGAGCTGTAACAGCTGGTGAGGAGAGATAGGTCCGCGTTTGTGTTACTTTCACATAGCTGTGGTCAAAATGGCTGACAGAGGAACCTGAGGCAGGAAAAATTTCTTTTAGCTTATGGGTTCAGAGGTGTCTGTCACAGCTGGAAGGGCAAAGCAGAGTGAAAGAACTCTCAACATCGCAGAGAGGAAACTACAAAGGGTTTGCAGGAAGGAGAGATGGCTACATAGCCTAGAAGACCTTCCCCTAAGTAATTTCCAACCTCCGCTAATGCCATCATGTTATGGTTCTATCAGGAGATTATTTCATTCTTTATGTCTCAGCCCTTGTGACTTCTTCTGGAAACAGTACCATAGACAGCAGTGCACCTTGCCAATGTCTCAAATCCCAATCAATTTGCAAATCAAAATTAGCCGTCATAGGATCAAACATTTGTTGCAAATAATACTAAAACCCACATGGGAAACCTACACACAAATCATCAGGCGTCTACTGTTGTTGGTGTTGGATGCAGCTTATATTTAGACTTCTGTTTTGTGCCACAAAGTGGGGGAAGTCCTGTTGGTAGTAGTTATTTTTGAAAGAAAAGAAAGCCGGGCAGTGGTGGCGCATGCCTTTAATCCCAGCACTCAGGAAGCAAAGACAGGTTGATCTCTGTGAGTTCAAGTCCATCCTGATCTACAGAGTTAGTCCTAGGACTGCCAGACAAGGAAACAGTGTCTCAAAAAACCAACCAGACAACCAATCACACATGAGGCTAAGGTAGGAAGGTTGGTTGAGCCTAGGAATGCAAGGCTAACACATGTGGAAGGCAGCAGAGAGACAGCAGAGGGGTTCTCAGCAGAGATTTAAGTGTCTAATGAAAGTACGCACTGCCAATATAAACATATCTGTGCATAGCTGTCACTGCACATCCATGGGTGTTGCTGACAGGTCCAAGCTGAACCTTTCCTGTCCCAGTCCTGCTCATCTTGACGTCCTGCCCTCGTAGTTATTGAAAACCATTTCCTGCACCATCCAAGACTCTGGCTTTCACCCATTGGTCCATATATTGTATAAAAAATAAACAACAGTGGTGGTGGTGGTGCACTTGGGACTCAGAGACCCGTGGATTACTGTGAGTTAGAGCTAGCTTGCTTGGTCTAGCCTCTAACTCATTGCCCATTTGTTAACTGGAAGCAAACTCTTCTGAGGCATGGACTCGGCATTCATAGCTGCAGGATTCTGTAAAAATTCATAATTCCTGACGGGCAGTGGTGGCACACGCCTTTAATCCCAGCACTTGGGAGGCAGAGGCAGGCAGATTTCTGAGTTTGAGGTCAGCCTGGTCTACAGAGTGAGTTCCAGGACAGCCAGGGCTACACAGAGAAACCCTGTCTCGAAAAACAAACAACAACAACAAAAAAAATTCATAATTCCAAAGAAGTTTAATGGAAGTTTTTTTGTTTTGGTTTGTGTGTGTGTGTGTGTGTGTGTGTATGTATGTGTGTATATTTTAGTTGCTTCATCTAGGAGCATCTAAGAGACAGGCATCTAAGAGCAACATTAGCCAGTATGGAAGTGCAAAGAAAGAAGGAAAAGATTAAGGATTCTGATCATTTCATACTGTCTGTCTGTCTGTCTGTCTGTCTGTCTATTTACAGCTGGGTGCCTTTAGATGGCCCAGTACTACATTGTAGCTCAGACTCTGGTTTTTTTTTTTTTTTTTTTTTTAAGTATTTACTTTTATTTTATGTACATTGGTGTTTTGACTGCATGTACATGTGTGGGAGGGAGGGTGTTGGATCCCCTGGAACTGGAGTTACAGTTGTGAGTTGCCATGTGGTTGCTGGGAATTGAACCTGGGTCCTCTGGAAGAACAGTCAGTGTTCTTAACCACGGAGCCATTTCTCCAGCCCTCTGTCTGATCTTTTATTTGTTTGTTTGTTTGATTGTTTGTTTGTTTGTTTGTTTTTTGGGTCCCTTGTGGCACAGATTAGCCTGACAGGATAGATCAGGATAATCTAAGCTACTGAGAAATCAGGTACTGGGATTACAAGCCCGTACCACCATGACCATCCTTTAAGGCAAAGGAAGAACTATGGGTTCAACTCAGGAGATAATTTCAATCAGGAAACCTGCCACTAGCCCCCAGGCGCAAGCACAGGATGCTCTGCCATGGGCCCTCTGGCATATCTCTGGGATGCTTCTGTCTCCCTGGGTTGTTCTATTCTCTGCTGTCTCTAATGACTAGCACTGATAGTTGCACATAACAGGGACTAAGAGCTTTAAAGCCAGGTATGGCAGCACATGCCCATAATCATAGCACTCAGGAGACTGAGGCAGTGGGAGTCAGGAGTTCAAAGCCAGCCTTGGCTATAATAGTGAGCTCTAAGTGAGTCAGGGCTTGAGTTGGACCTTGTCTCAAATACTGCTGCACACAGGGAATTTAAACTAGGGAACTGTAAACTTACTCACTCAAAACTCTCTTTCAGCAGAGAAACTTTTCCAAGATACCCTACATTATATTTATAGTATATAAGTCAAACATGCCTGGTAGAAGAGCCATAAAGAAGTTTATTAATTTATTTTAGGACAATTCTTTGCCAGTTAGGACAATAATTTTGTCAGTTGGAAAAATATATCAACAGAGGCTGGAGAGATGGCTCAATGATTAAGAGCACTGACTGCACTTCCAGAGGTCCCGAGTTTAATTCCCAGCAACCACATGGTGGCTCACAACCATCTGTAATGGGATCCGATGCCCTGTTCTAGTGTGTCAGATGAGAGTGACAGTGTACTCATGTACATTAAATAAATAAATAAATACATAAATCTGTCAAAAACAAGAAAATATGCCGGGCGGGGTGGCGGCTCAATCCTTTAATCCCAGCACTTGGGAGGCAGAGGCAGGCGGATTTCTGAGTTTGAGGCCAGCTGGTCTACAGAGTGAGTTCCAGGTCAGACAGGACTACACAGAGAAACCTTGTCTAGAAAAAAAAACCAAGCAAACAAACAAACAAAACCCAAGAAAATACATAAACAACTTTGCATACTAATGAAATGGATTTGCTTGTTTTTACAAAAAGTTAAAATATTGATTTTTTTTTTTTTTTAAATTCAAGTCTCACTATATAGCTCTAGATGGCTGGAACTTACCATGTAGACCAGGTTGGCATCAAATTCACATAGATCCACCTGCCTCTGCCTTTTGAGTTCTGGGATTAAGGGTCTGTGCCACTCCGCCACACCTGGCTAACACCCTGAAATTATGTGTTTGACTTTGAGTTAATTTTTTGTAAAGATTTATTTATTTGTATTTTATGTGTATTTTGCTTGTATGTATGTCTGGGTTCTGTTTGAGGGTACCAGATCCTTTATAACTGGAGTTACAGACAGATGTGAGTTGTTATGTAGGTGCTGGGAATTGAACCAAGACCCTCTGGAAGAGCAGCCAGTGTTCTTAACCACGGAGCCATCTCTCCAGCCCTGTGTTAATTCTTTTTTATCTGTAGGCATTCAGAAACAAAACTGTACTGATGTACAATTACCATGACCCCACATTCTACATGACCCCAATGGCTTGTGTGTGGTGGGTGCGCGCGCGCGCGCGCGTGCACGAGCGTGTGTGTCACAGTTTAGGAAGCCTTTCACTGATTATGAATGCAAAAATGTAGTACACACCTGTGGGGAGTAATTGTCAAGCAGAGACAACTTCCTTTTTTTTTTCTTGTATTGGAGGTTGTCAATTTTTTTTGTTTTTTTTTTTGAGACAGGGTTTCTCTGTATAGCCCTGGCTATCCTGGAACTCACTCTGTCATTTCAGCCTTGATCAACAAGCCAGACTCTGCCCTTGGCCACATAGCTGAGCCCCAACCCTGGTTGTGTGTGTTTTAATTTTGAAACCAAGTACGCAGTCTAGCCTCTGATTTACAATTCTCCTACTTCAGGTTCCCAGATGCTGGGATACAGGCAGATACAACAACTATGTACATGACTTCTTCAAATTCACTATCCTCAGACCCAGAGAGAATTAACGATTTGTCCAAAAATAAAATAAAGGCCCAGGAATACAACTTAGTGGTGGAGCATTTGTCTAGTCCTGCCTAGAGCTCTGGTTTAATCCCAGTATTGGGGGAAAATATTTTAATGGTAAATAAAGACAATAGGTGATATCTATATGGACTTCCAGGTTCTGGTTAATGTTCTATGCACTTATTATATATACCTTTTCGAATTTTGATAATAATATATGAGAGAGGCATTTCACACCCCATTCTGTGGATGAGGAAGGAGGCATAGACTTAACTTGCCCCACGCATACCAAGCAGAATTAATTAAGAGGTACGGTGGTCTGCAAGCATGCGCACCCATGAGTGTGCTGTCACTAGAGCCCAGAAGAGGGAGGGAGCGGATCCTCGGAGTTAGCGTTAAAGACATTTGTGTGCGTGGATGCAAGACACGGAACTCTCGTCCTGTGTGTGGAAGAGCAGCCAAGGCTCTTAATCTCGAGCGGTCTCTCCAACCCTTACTTTTAAACTTAGTTTCAATTTACGCCTAGTTAGGGTCAGCGCTAAAAAGAGATCAACGTTAATTCCCAGGCCTAAGTACTTTTCTGACACTCAGTGTGCTTGTTCACTCTTCAGATTTAAGTGGGGAAGTGGGAGATCAAAGCGGTCTTAGTAGGTACGCAAGTACATGCTCAGTGAAGAGCCTGTTCCACCTCACAGATGTCAGAGTGGATCGAGATTTACTGCGATAGAGTACTAGGGGTTGAATCCAGGGCCTTACGCGTTAAGCTAACGTTCCACCATTAAAAAGCCAGACACTCTCTCCATCTACAGTCCTACAATGATTTAAACAGTCAACAAACAAGAGCAACAGATCATCCTTCCCTTCCCTATCCAAAGTAGGACCCTCCATCCCGCTCCCTTCCTTGGCCCAGCATCCATTCTGCGCTCTGTCCTCCCAGCCAGCAGGTGCCCCTAGACCCCCGGCTCCTCCTCCGCCGCCGTCACAGCCTCGTCTCCCCCCTCCCTCTACAGCTTCCTGTCGCCGCGATCCGGGCCCTGGGCTGTGGGCGCCCGGGCGCCGGAGGCTTCCTGGTGCGCTCCGCCAGGTAACCTCTCGCCGGAGGGATGGGTACCGGCCTGCCCTTGGCGCAGGCGGGGAAGGAGCGGGCGGGTGGCCAGGTGCGCGCCGGCTCCTCTGCCCCGGGGCGCCGGGGCCTCTCCGCGCCAAGCTTTGGGCACCCGGCTGGATGCCTAGATAACGGTCCAGGATGGGTCGATCCGGGTTAGAAGTCGGGCGTGGTCCAGGAGTTGGGCACGTCCCTCCGGGGGGGATGCGATCTTGCTACTGGCTCGGAGCCCCGGGTTGCAGCTCGCAGGAGGCCCGGAGCCAGGCGCCCGCCCAGTGCCGCGGCTCTCCGGGATGGGGGAGCCTGGGCACCGAGCTTCGAGAGCCTGGGAACCTCCCAGACCCCACACCAGACAAGCAGGCTCAAGGTCACAGAGCTGTGTCTGCCGTTTACAAATGCCTGCTTTTTTTTTTTTTTTTATAAACTGGAGTGTTTGTAAATGGGCTACTGTTTTCTCTCTTGGGCCAGGGAATTAGGATTCAGAGAAGAGGACTCTAAAAATACTAATCGCCGAGTCCCAATCAGCTGATCCGCCTTACTGGCCAGTGACCCTGGCCTTTGAAAGGAAGTAAGAGGGACAGCGCTTTTCACTCGGGTACTTTGTATGTCTGGCCTTTACTCTGAAGATTGGCCTAGAAGTTTCAGAAAATGTGTCTTAGAACTGAATTGACCTTTTTTTTTTTTTTTTTTTTTCCTGTTCCCTAATTTTAGTTTAAACACATTCCTCAGGTTAAAGAGATTTCCCCACTTACAGGTTGTGATGGACACCTACTGTTTTTTTGGAATGGGAACCTGATTGCTCCTGAAAGCCGGACAAAACTTGCCCTTTGCCCAAGCCCTCTCTGGATAACTAACATTCCTGGGAGTGGCTCGTGTATTGAGGGGTGTTGGTCTGCATTTGTCAGAAAAGGGTGAGCGGTTAAGTGCAGCCATGCAGAGAATTCCTGCAGAGATGAGAAGCGTACTTGACGTGTTTGGGATTTCTTTTCTTATTTGTACTTTCAACAGAGGAGCTAATGTATAATACCAACGACACGTTGGTCCTTTTTGGAGTCTCTTCTGTATGTCTAAAGTAACTCAGTGTTGATTATTGTTTAAATGTATAAGCAAAAATTCTAAAATGTAAATTTTCTGACTTTACCATCCATCCGTCCATCCATCCATCCATCCATCCATCCATCTTATCATTCATTTTGAAACAAGGTCTTACTTTGTAGCCCTATCAGGCCTGGAATTCTCTGTGTTGACCAGGCTGAGTTGCTCCTCTAGGTGATCCTGCCGCCTCTGCTGCCCCAATCCCCATGCTGGGATTATAGGCTTTCACCAGCTACTTTGCTTCACGTTTAACTGAATTCTTGCCTTAAGGATATTTTGGTATCTCAACATTTACTTTAAAATCCTTTTGCTTCCTTGTTGATAAATAATAGAGTTGGGACACCTTCCAAGACGTCTGGAGTCTTTGTTTGCCTCTCTATTTACATTTGCCTCAAGTTTTGATTTTGACTGATAAACCTATGACCCACATATCCAGACCTCAGCCAAATTTAGTTTCAGCTTAACCACATTAAAATGCCTGGTGTCATGTGACTTCTAGTAGAAACCAAAGTGGTATTTTATTTATTTATTTATTTTATTTATTTATTTTATGAGAGCTTTGCATATGGAGGCCAGAGGTCAACCTCTGGTGGTATTCCTCAGTCCCTGCCTACCTTGCTTTTTGAGATAGGGTTTCTCCACAGGAATTCATCTGTCTCAGTCTCCCCAGCACTGAGGTTACTAGCATGTACTGCCATGCTTGGCTTTTTTATATGGATTGGGTACTCAGACTCAGGTTCTCAATGTTTACCAATTGAGCTGTCTTCATTCCCCTGTGTGTGTGTGTGGTGTGTGTGTGTGTGTGTGTGTGTGTGTGTGATCCTGGAGACTGAACTTAAGGTGTACACCGCTGAGCTGTATCCCTAGTCCTTTCTCATTCTATTTTGAGGCATGGCTTCTGTAACTAGTCCAGGCTGGTCTTGAACTTGCTATGTAAACTAAACTGGACTTTAAACTTGACATCTTCTCAACTCAGCCTCCTGAGTAGCTGAGATTATAGGCACAATAGCCAATACCTGGCTAGCGCTGGGATTCATGAAGTGTGAGCACATTACCAGATACTCGTGCTTCAAAGACTGTGTGTTGCTGTCCAAAGTGGGTAATCTCTGAAAGGTGATTATTGATAGATAGTTGGTCATCGTTAGTTGAGTGTGGAGTTACCTTAATGATTCAGAGGACATTTTGGTTTTCCAGTTCACAACTTTCATCGGGTGCCAAGATCGAATCTCTAGTGGGCTTGGAGTTATAAACAAAGCAGTCACATTTATTCAGAAAAGTCTTGGACTCGCATGGAGTGAAGAGTTTCCGTATCAGTACAGGCCCTGCCTTCATATTATTTCTATAATAGCAGTTCGGGGCATGCGCACAAAATGAGCTTCTGCTGTTTTCTTGGGGTACATTTCTTTGTTCTCCTGGTTTTGGTCTCTTCTGTCATAGGATGGCAGTAGGTCTCTGTGTGCAGGTGCTGTGCAGCCTGGGTGGCTGGCTCTCACTCTATACATCTTTCTGCTGCCTGAACAAGCACCGAAGCTGTGAATGGAGCTGTCGGCTGGTGACCTTCACCCACGGAGTCCTCTCTATAGGCCTGTCTGCTTATATTGGCTTCATCGATGGTCCTTGGCCTTTTACCCACCCAGGTAGGTAGAAGGAACATTAGAGATATTTCCTAAGAGATTTATGATTTAGGGACTTGGAAAGAAATAAACTTGTGTAACATTAAAGAATAATTCTCATTCTAATAATTTGTGTCGCAATCTTCATTGTTAACTCTGAGATTGTGTGGGTTTAGGTTCTGCTTGTCATAACCCTTTTGTGCTGCTGGGGTTTCTTTTTTTTTTTTTTTTTTGCCCTTTTTTGTTACTGAGGATTGAATGTAGGACTATGAACATGTAAGGCAAATGTTCTATCACTGGTCCGTGAACCTGATCTCTTCTCTGTTTTCTTATTTATTTGTTTGTTTATCTATCAATCTGTTTGTTTGGCAGTTTGTTTTTTTGAGAGGGTCTCACTAAGTTGACCAGGCTGGTCTGGCTACCCACTCTGTAGTCAAAGCTGGCCTTGAATTTACAATCCTCCTGCTTCTGCTTGCTGAGTTACTGGGATTGTAAGCTTGTACAACTTTGTTGTTGATTTTTTTTTCCCCTAGAGAAAAAAGATCTTGTTTTATAGCCCAAGATGGCCTCAAATTTGTAATCTTTATATCAAATTGAAATGAAATAAATTCTTAAGTTTTGTGTTTTATTTGAGGGTTCTTAGTGATTTCAAGTATGTCAGGTCCTTGTACCTCATGTTCTTGGACGAGAGAACACTCTACTTTGGAAGTTCTCTCTGGAGTCTACTTTCATGATGAGTTACGGTTGCCGGTGTCCAATAACCTAATTCCCTAGGTTAATAAATCAATCTGACATGCATGACAGAGTGGCCCAAGGGTCTGGAAACAGACCCGTAGCTGTTTAAAAAGGAGGGAGCTAGAATATTCACTGAAACAACAAAGTAAGTGTTTTATGTTCTTTCATAGGAAGGGTACTGTGGCTAAATAATCATTCATTGAAGTCTTTGAGGTTTTATTACTATTTTATTATCTTTCCTGATATTCTTCTGAGATGGTGTCTCACTGCCCAGGCTTGCGTTGAGTTTACTCTGGAGCCCCTGTCTGTAATCCACAGCCTTGGAGACTGAAGTAGAGAGACTGCTAAAAGGTCTGGGCCAGCCTTAGCTACATAGCAAGTAGCAGGAAGACCCTGTCTCGAAAAGCAAAAATAAAAGCAAAACAAGAAAGACCACCATTGTAGACGCTAACTTGGTTTATTTGTCTTTTGGAGACAGGTTCTCATGTAACCCAGGCTAGCCCTGACTCCCTGTATAGCCCAGGCTGGCCTTGCTCCGATCCTTCCACCACCCAACTGCTGAGATCATAAGGCTAGATTTTAGGTTTTGTTTTATTGTTATCATTTTTCAAAGCTCGAGCCTGTCACTGCTTTTGGCCTCTTTAGTGGTTCAGAAAGGTTTGAGAGACAGTGGCAGAGGACCTCTAGGAAGGTGGCCCAGTTCCTAGCCATGTTGTCATCTGTCTTAATCTGTTTCAGGCTCACCAAACACACCTCTCCAAGTTCACGTTTTGTGTCTTACCTTGGGCTACTTCATCTTCGACTTGGGCTGGTGCGTCTATTTCCAGTCTGAGGGTGCCCTGATGCTGGCTCATCACACATTGAGCATCTTGGGGATCATCATGGCCCTAGCGCTTGGGGAGTCAGGCACAGAGGTCAACGCCGTTCTCTTTGGAAGTGAGATCACCAACCCGCTGCTCCAGATGCGATGGTTTCTCCGGGAAACTGGCCGCTATCAACTTTCACGGGGGATGTGGTGGACTTCCTCTTTGTGGCTCTGTTCACTGGCGTGAGGATCGGCGTGGGCGCTCATCTCCTTTTCTGCGAAATGGTCTCACCCACCCCCAAGTGGTTTGTGAAGGTTGGGGGTGTGGCGATGTATGCCGTGTCTTGGTGCTTTATGGTTAGCATCTGGCGCTTTGCGTGGAAGAAAAGCATCAAGAAGTACCATGCATGGAGAAGCAGACAGAATGAGGAGCGGCAGCTAAGACATAACGGGCATCTCAAGACACACTAGCCAAGGCTGGTTCCCAGTCAATAGATTGGGTTGAACTGGCTATAGGACCAGGGTCAGAAACAGATCTGAGCTCATAGGGCTTAAAAAGCGACCTTATAGAGAGAGCACTTAGGTTTTGAAAAAGGGCTAAAGGTATGTTCATCACTTCAGTGTCTAGGCTAAGCATATGCAGTCTTGAAATACCTACCCCGTAGTGGCACTTGTGATATCCTCAGTGATGATTGACAAGTGGGCAGAATTGTATAGTGATGACCACTGTGGCTTGTTTTTGGGTCCCCATGTTCATGGGAAGCCTTGGTATTCAGACTGTTTTGAAAAGAACTTGAGTCAAGTCAGTGCTGTTTCTTCTTCTTTTGGAAATAACTCCTTCCCCACACTTACTCTGGATTTCCAGGAGACATTTTAAGTATGTTTAACCCATGTAAAGGGAGGGACTCTCAGGAAAGGACATGGGTTAGGTATTCTAGTATTTGTGAATGGGAGCTGTTATGCCAAGAGGGACAGAAAGGTGGGAGTGAAGCTAGCCATGGCAGGAACTTCCCACTGAGCCTCCCTTCACTGACTTGTCCAAGGTTCCCAAGGACACCCTTGGCTTCTCTTAAGGACACCTTTGGCTTCCATGATTAATCAAGACGACTCGGGGCTTTGATGTGTGACGATGAAAGGATATGGAGAAGACTCAGCAAAGGGAAAAGGAACCTTTGTCAAAGTTCACGGGATCTAAGCACTAGCTTCTAGTCTCCTACGTGGATGTACGGGAGTGATTCATGACAACACACATGAAAGTCATCCAACACTTGGTGACCTGAGTCAATAGGCAATAGGTCATGTAGGCACCTTCTAAATAGCCTAAGGCAAAATTCAAGATTTCCCCACAGTAGTCATTTGGCATAAGCCATAGTGTTTCAGAAAACAGTGAGCAGTGAGGCATTCTTAACCGTTTCTGGTGGGAGCCCTTTCCAACCTCACAGGCAGACCTTTGCAAGGATAGCAGCTCAGGATTCCTAGGTTAACTGCTTGCACAAAAACTGTAGAGCTAGTGCCTCGGGTGCAAGGTGAATGAGATGTGGGTAGATTAAGATTTACTCGGTCCAGTTGTACGGGTTCTGCCCTACCAGGAAAAGTTATGCCAGTTCTCAGGGCTTTTGTGAATTAATCTGCAGGCATGAGAGGCCATGGCTAAATTCCACGGGGATTTACCATGTGGATTCCACTGTACTTGAGATAGAGTTCAGGTTTCAGTTCCCGGTACATACTGTAAACTAGAACCAAAGATTTTAATGTATGTATTAGCCTCAGGCTATTTCCTCCCTTCCTTCCTTCCTTCCTTCCTTCCTTCCTTCCTTCCTTCCTTCCTTCCTTCTTTCCTCTTTTCTTTCCTTCTTTTCCTCCTTCCTTCCTTCTTCCTCTCCCCCTTTCTTCCTTTCTCTTTGTTTTAGATAAAGATCTAAAACAAAGATCTTCCCCGCTTTTTAAAAATCACCTTTTCCCTTCTCCTGAGTCTTCTCCTGAGACTCCTGGTCTTGCTTGTATAGTTCAGGCTGGCCTTGAGCTCTATTCTGCTTAAACTTCCTCAGTGCTAGGAATCCTGTACCACCATGCCTGGCTCCAATGTAGGGCTTTAATGGAAAAAAAAAAAAGTATTATTTGTTTATGTATTTGTTATTTTTTACCATGATCTTTAGATCAATGGTGACTGGTTGATTCAGGTGGTAAGCCAGGAAATGGTGCCACTGAAGAAACAAGGTTAATGGTCAGTGAGGTGACTGTTACGTAGCTAAAGAGGTATCTTTTAGCTGTTTTGCTTTTGTTTTCTGGACAGTTAGCACCATGTCCCCTTTTCTATGATTTGTGTTCCAGATATGCTGGTGGTGTGTGTGCTCCTTTCCAGCAAAACTTCAGGCAGAACTGGAAACTGGGGAATGCTGATTTCAGCAAAAGCATAGTCAAAAAGAGTGGCTTGGCACACGGGCATAAAGAAACAAAACATAACAAAACTGGCTTTTGTATTTTGGCACCGTTGCAACCTTGCTCCAGACCAGACAAGTGAGCAGGCTTAATCTAATACTGGCTCCTTACTCCCTCCCTCCTTCCTCAGAAGTAAAGAATTGTAGATCTTTCTGTTTGAGGCAAACTCAAGGAAATACCTGGTAGGGTTTTATTTATTTATTTTTTGATAACAAGACACCTGAACAAGTGATAAGTGGGGAGGAATTCCTCATTTCAGCTCTTCTTGATGTTCTAACTAGTAACTATGAGGAAATTCAGAGATAAAAACTCCCGTGAAGATGACTCAGCAGTTAAGAGGTTGCCTGTTTTTACAGTACAGGTAAAAGAAGGGCAGATTAGCGTTCCATGTGTCCCCAGACACAAAAGGGAACACTTAACTTGCATTTGAATTACTGTGTAATCATCCCTGATATTGCTCAAGAAGGATTTATATTTCAATACGATTTGTACTAAATTTTATAAAAAAAATAAAATAACTTTATATAAACCTAGCGTCTGCTTTTGTATCTTTGGGGCAGTTTTGCCAAGGAGAAAAGCCTCTCCAAAGTAGGAGTGTTGACATCTATTCAGACTTAGTGGTGACAGTAATCTGCTCTTTAGCAGTAATCATTTAGACTTTTTATATGGAAGATAGCAATCAGCACACAATCCGCACAGAAAATAGTTTGCCTAGAAGAGGAAGGATACATTCTGATTTTACCACCTGTTTGAGCAGTTGCTCCCCTACTCTGACCCCCCAAGTGCTTCAAGCATGCAGGCAAGCACTCGACCACTGAGCTATGTCTTCATTCCTACTCCCCTTTTTTGAGACAGGGCTTTACTCTGTAGCACAGGCTGGCCTGAAACTATATAGCCTGCCTCCAAACTCACAAGTAACCCTCCTACTTCAGCTTCCCAAGTGATGGGAGTAAGTGTAAGTTACCATATCCAGCTAGACAGTGGATTTCTAATGTTCAGAACAGTCCTGGACACAGTAGCTCCTTAATAAGCACATTGAAACAGTAAATAAGAGGACAAACATGACCTGTTCCATTGGAAACCGCATGTCCAGGGATTGGGTCACTGGTGCCACCTTCCTAGGTAAAGGGTTACGTATGACCTAGGGAAGGGCCTTGGTTTGCTTGAAGGTATTCCATAGATTGACTATTAGTAGAGCAGTTATAATGAACCTTTCATCAGGATATTAAAAAGAAAATCAGAGCCTTGTGAGTGATTAGAGATTTTCATTGAAACAGTAGTTATTCAGTCCTCTGCGGACCATCTTCTGAAAGCTTTCCCACAGCAAAATGCCTTCTTTGCTCACAGCTAGAACCTTGGGGCTGTTCAATTTGGAAAGATGTTGAAAACAGCCTGCCAAAAGGTTTTGTATGCAAGGAAGAGAAGGTGAACTAGGAAGGCTTCCCAGTTCGTTTCACTCCCGAAACTCCCGAGCATTGAGGCAGACTGGAAAGGAAGCCGGGAACTTATTTTTTAAATTCATGATTTGATGAGTCATCAGACCCCATTCACTTGATCCTTGCCCTGTGACATTATTAGGACAAGGGAGAGGAGGACAGTACACTCAAGAAAACTCGATTCAGCTTGGGGAGAAGGTTCACATTTTGCTTATTGTATATAGATTTTTTTTTTTTTTTTTGGAACTCTTTCCAACCATAGGTAGAAACAAGTGGAGTCTTCAGGCTAGAATTGCCATGTTGGGATTTACCAGCAGATGGCAACGTGTCCAGGTCTGATCATTAGGAAAGTGGCTTGGAAGTCCAATCTGCTTCTATTCTTTCCAAAAATAAACATTACAAAATTAGCTGGCTGTGCCCCGAACTTAAAAAAAAAATCATCAGGCTTCTGTTTATCTTTCCCCCTTTTCCCCATTCTAACGTCACCTTGAGCTCATGCATCTATTCAGAGAGGATGATCCGATCCTTTCGAGAACTGTTGTGGAATGCCTTAGAAACAGCATTATTAAGAGGTAATTATTTCCTCTCCACACCCACTGTTTATTAGATTTGATTTCCACAAAATGGCCGAAGTCTCTTCCCACCTACACGGATTGAAAGCTCAGAAGTCTGAAGATAACTGTACAAAAGGAATAGCCACTTGATGTTTACAGGCAGAGTTGGAGAACTATATTGTGTCGTGGTACTCATTTCCTCAGGGGCAGATTTATTCAACCATAAAACTACACGGTTAGCTGAACGTCTGTTCCCCCATCGAAAAAGAAACCGGAAAACATTTTTGGGAACTCTTCAAAGGGATCCTTAGTGCTGTTTACCGGACAGATGTATTTCTTCTTCCATCTCTTTTCACAGCAAGCTTATTAACTTGCCGTGGAAAGCACCATGCTTTCTCAATTTGGCAGATAATACAGTTCATTTTGCCAAGGCAAAACAACCTAAAAGCAATATTTATAATCAACAACTCCTGGCTCAAGTGTGAGCCCAGATCCTTTCTCCACACCCTCTTCTGGCCATTCCCCTCCATCCACACCTCTCCATGCTGCGGGGCTAGGCTAGCAGGTGCCCAGGTGAGTGATCCACCCCAAACCTGTGTGTGTGTGCAAGTTTGCCTAACACTGTCGGGGCCATGGATCTGGGCTCGCATGCAGTCATCAAAAGCATTTGACACCGGGAACGAACCCATTCTCTTAAAAGAATCAAAGTTTCCAGCACTAGAGGGGCGGGGAGTTCCCGAAGACCCTCTAGACGTGAACTCTTCAAGATTGTGGCATGGCTCCTCTGCTGTCCCGGGTGGAACCTACACTGTGGTGGTTGCACCTCGAGGGCATTCAAGGACCTGAAGGCAGCGCGATTGGTGGAGGAGGAAGAAGCAGCCCGCTCCGCCACACAGAACTACTTTTTCGCTCCCCTCTATCCACCCCCCGCGACAGCGTTGCGCGGAAGCATCCGCCCAAGTTTGGAGAGAGTCCGGGAAGCGGAGGGATCCCGGGTGAAGCGGCTTCCCGAAGTCCCAGGGAGAAGGGCCCAAAAAGTCGGCGGGGGAGGGGACGGCTCGGCGCGCTCCAGTCGCGCCGGGCCGAGGGGACAGAACCGGAACCGGAACCCGCGCGCGCCCCCGCCCGCAGCGGTCGCAAGGCTCGTCACCGCCGGCGGCCCCCCTCCACCCTGTGCGCGCTCCCGTGAGTGCCCCTGAGACCCGGCGAACGGCCCTGCGCACCGAGCCTCCGCCGCTGCCGCCGCTGCTCGGGGGCCGGGCTTCCGGGCCGGGCCGGGACCTCCCGCTCCTCGCGGGAGCCGCCGCCTACCAGAGCGTCGGGGAGGAGCCGCCGTGCCACTGCGGAAGAAGCGCGGGGGCCTCCGAGGGATGGGGAGCTGCCCCGGGCGCTGAGGCAGGGTCCCTGTCAGCGCGGCGGCCGGAGCCGGGTGGGGGCGGCGCGGAGCAGCTCAGGGCCCTCGGCCCGGGGACATGGGGCGGCGCGAGCCCGGCGCGGGACGGCGCGAGACGCGGCGGAGGTGGCGGCCACGAGCGGCCGGCAGTCCCAGATAGAGCGGGGGACCCGAGGAGGGCTGGGCCCCGCCGACTCGGGACAGGAGCCGACGCCCGTCCCCGAGCCGATCCTGCTCCAGCCCCGGAGGGATCCGGGTTCCCGTCCTCCGGCTCGCGACTTCCCTCTGTGACGAAGTTTTCTCCCCCGTGCCTCGCTGAGGATCGTTTTTAGTTCTTGAGCTCGCCTTGTGGCCGACTTGCTCGGTCGGTTTGGGGAGATAACTTGTTTTGCTTCAACCCGCATCCCCTTTCCTTGACCCCTTGCCATCGGATGTTCTAGATGACTGAATGGAGTTTTGAGTTGGACTTTTGTGTCCCTGCCGAAATTGGGCCTGATCCCAGAGCACTGGGGGTGGGGTGTGGAGGTGTTACTGTAAAATGCAAGTTGGATAAAAAGAAGACCTCTCGCCAAGGGCCCCAATGAGTGGCACACAGTCTACTATCACGGACAGGTGGGTATGAAGTTCCTCGGTCGCTAACCTTCCCCGGTTTCGGCCCCACGCAGCAGGGGAGTCGGTGATTGCAGATTTGCCTTCAGCTAGTGCAATTGACAGGCATAGGAAAGAGGGTTGTTTCGGAGCTGTGCAATTAGTCTAGGGTTGCTGCCAAGTTATCCGGTTGATTGAATTTGGAAATGCAGTTTTTCGGGAGAGAAACTTTCCCCCCACATTCTCAGAGGAAATGAAGGAAAACCATGATTGTGGTTTTCTGTCGGGTGCATTAAGATTGTGTACTCATTTTGGAACCAAGAAGGGAGGGCATTTTGGGTGAAGGTCAGAGCTTGAGGTCGGTGGGTATTGGTGCATCATCCGGGTTGATTCCTGTCCTGTGGTATCAAGACTCTCAATTTTAATAGTTTCTGTCTGTGAACTTAATTTTCATCCTGCTGCATGGTGATTTGTGACTCTGATCTCTTTTTACTTGTTGACCTGCACAGTGTTTAATTATTAATTACCTAATTTTCTAGAATGTTGACATTACCAGTAAATCACGGGTTCTTGCTGGGGACAGTTTCCAGGAGCTAAAGGAAATGAGGGAAAATCATGGGGCCTGCTTCTAATTATTCTTTTTTTTTTTTTTTTTCTTCACATTTCATCTTCCAGAAGCCCTAGCATTTAGAGATGTAAAACCCTAGTTCTGTTTTAGTTATGGCAGGTGGATCTTATTTGTTAGTCGGGTGACATGGTGTGGTGTGTGTAGTCCAAGCGTAGTTCTTTGACTTAAGAGGTCTTTGGAGTTCTTTTTAGTGAACGCAGGTTGGTTCCTTTAGCATATTTTATTTCTCAACTTAATTATGACATTGTATATTACTTCCAAATTTTATCTTGCTTTTTTTTTTTAAAGTCAACCTTCAAATTGCTGTCATAAAAAAAAAAAAAACAAAAAACAAAAACAAATCCAAAACACAAAAAACCGAATAATTGAAGCAGAAGACGGAAAGTCTTCAAGAGCAACAGTAGTGCTCCTGCGGAAAGCAGTTTAATTTCCTAATGAGAGAGTCTCACCCAACTACTGTGCGACTCATTTGTTGATTTTTTAAAGGGGCCAAATTCCATTATCATACCATAACAGCTTCTCCAGAGACAGAACTTCCTTTTTCCTGTTGATGCTTTCCAGTATCACGTGAGTGCTCACCTAAAAGATGTCCCTAAATATTTAAAGTACTTATGTTTATCCTTTGTTTGTCTACTCTGTTAGGCAGGATTTCGTGTCAGTTTTCCTGCTGATACAATGTATTTCTATGTAGAGACAGTCGCTTCGGGTCTGCAGGCCGTAAGGGTCCATCCTGTTCCCTCTCCTATCCTGATGTTTCGATTCTGAGAAATCACTCACAGGTGTCCAGATTGTTCTACTGGTTCATTCAGTTCTTTTCTGCCAGTTGAGCCTGTAGTTAAGCAGACTTACCAGAAACTGATGTAGTCCTGGTTTTCATTAAGATGTTACAGAGTTTAATTTGTAGAAACATAATTTAGAGTCATTGAATCATTCCACACAAAAGTCACACAAAAGCACCCGTGGAAGGAATTTTTTTTTTTTTTTTCCATCCCAGCTTTGCTTCTCAGGGATTTTTGTTCTCTTTCTGGTATATAAATACATTGGACATAAACATTGAAATTTGGGTCTTTTTTTTTTTTTTTTTAATATCACTTAATTCATCGAATGAACAGTACACATGCAGAAGTAAAAGTACAAGAATAAATCTTTAGAAAACCCTGCCTGTTTCGTGTTCCTATGTCTGTGTGTGCAGGTATGTGCAGCTGAGTGCAGATGCCTTCAGAGGCTAGAAGAGGATTTAGGCTTCGTGTGGGTGCTTGTGAGCTGTGCTGGGTATCTAACTTGGGTCCTCCGAAAGAGCAAGTACAGTATGCACTCTTAGCTATTCTGCCATCTCTTAAGCCCCCCATCCCCCTTTTTGAGATAGGTTCTTGCAGTGTGTATCAGGCTGTGTGTAGCAGCATGGCAGTCCTCCTCCTGCCTAAGCCTCTTGAAGAGGTGGGCTACCTCCCTACTGGATTCTTACTCTTAGATATTTATGTGAGAACAGTGGGATGGGCTCCACATTCTATGGAGTCAAATGTTATATCTGCCTCCCTTCCCCCAAGACAGGGGTTTCTCTGTGTAGCCCTGGCTGTTCTGTCTGCAGGCCGGCCTTGAACCCAGAGATTCATCTGCCTCTGCTTTCTGAGCGCTGGGATCAAAGGTGTGAACTACCACTGCCCAGCTTAAGTGTTTCATCTTTTAACTTCGGGGGAAAAGTTACATTGGTGAAGGGAAGCAGTCTAAGTATGTTAATGCTTTGTGGGACTTAGACCTAACTAACTTCTTATCATAAACCTTTACTATGTTGCTTCAGACAACCGAGCCATGTAAAATAAGATCCTGGAAGGTTTATTTTAAAACTGATTTGGAGTCCTGTTCTTTTTGTCAGGCACTCGAGTTTGGTGTCTTTTTTTCTTCTCCTTTAAAAAAAGAATTACTGGGTGACCACTCCTTTTTTTTTTTCCCCTAAACTTACTCGGTAAATATAAAGCAGCCCTTTCTCTTTAAGAGAGTAGTAAGTAGTTCCTGGTTTGAATATATGTTGAAGTGAGATCTTAAAGTACTTGTTTAGTAATACTTATGCCAGAGTGCCTTAGCATAGTTCTTCCTATAGACTCCAGCTTCTTCTCAGCCCCTATGTACATCTTTCCTCACTGATTCAGTGAGCAGGAGATAGATTTTACCAATTCTAGGACTGTTGGCAAATTAATAGTGCCAGTGCAACTTTTCCGAGACCCTTTCAAGTTTGAAGTACTGTATGTGATGTGGCTTTGTTCTGTAGAGTGTGCAGAGCCACCAGGGCAGCTGTGTGAGTTGGAGTCCTTTCATTGTGGTGCTTCTGACTACAGAGTCTGTCTGTCCTCAGTGGAAATCAGACTAGCTGGTTTTGGGCGTTGTTCTGTTTTGCAGTTTGTGGCAGGCGACACATGGCTGAACAAGATAAGAAGGGTTTTATTCTTGTGTTAGGGACGTGCTGGGGCTGGGATGGAATTCAGTTCTGTTTAGGCTCTGATTGGTCACTTTGGATACTCAGAACTCTGTTACATCCTGTTATTATTTTGCAGTTAAATTCATGCATTCATTTGCTCCCTTTTTTCTTTCCCTTACTTTTTTTTTTTTTATTTCTTTTTGGGGTGATTTTTGAGGCAGAATTTCTTTGACTAGCCCTGGCTATCTTGGACTCGTTTTGTAGATCAGGTTGGCCTGGAACTCACAAGAGATCTGCCTGCCTCTGCCTCCCGATTGCTGGGATTAAAGGCGAGTGTCTACCCGGCTAAAGCTTGTGTTTTTATGTAGTGTTTTTTTTTTTTTTTTTAAGATTTATTTATTTTATTTTGGGTATTTTTATTTTGAGTATTTTATTTATTTTGGATATTTTGCCTGCATGCTTTGATATGTGGATCGCATGTATGCTTGGTGCGATGGGTCCCCTGGAACTGGAGTTACAGAAAATTGTGAGCTGCCATGTGGGTGCTAGGAATGAATGTGGGTCTTCTGGAGGAGCAGCTAGTGCTCTTAACCAGTGAGATATCTTTCCAGCCCCTGAAAAGCTTTTTAAATTAAGTATTTTATGGATGCTTTCTAGTTGCTTCCTTTGTAACTACTAAGAAGTCAGAAGACTCAAAAAGTGATGACTGTCTGCTTGCTGCTTTTCCCTCTGCACTAATGGCTCTATTTAGCCCTAAAATATCCTAATAATTTTCGGTGCTCTCTGGCTTTTTCTATCCCGAGAGTGGCAGAGTAGACGGGAAAGGATGTTTTTCAATGGACCCAGTGAATGATTTCTGAGTAGATTCTGTTAACAGCAAGTTTTCAGGGTGATATAGCTGGGAAAGTCAGCAGGGTCTTCCTTGAGACGTGTGGACTTTGTTTTGTCTGGGACTTACAGATCTTGCTGTTTTTGGTTTGTAGATTGACACAAGTTTCTGATGTTTGGAATTTACTCAGTTCTGAGTTTAGCTTTAAGCTGACATTTAAGTAGCTTTAAAGTGAACACAGAAGCCTGTAACTTTATATTCCTATGTACAGCTATCGGTCATGTTTCTTTTTTTCTGCCAAAGTGGTCTTACAGTTCTTCTAGTTAATAACAAAACAAGCAACCTACCTACCCCTTTAGGGTTGGATGTTATTTTCAAGGTTGCATAAGTCATTATCTGTAAGATTGAATTATTTGTAACATTTTCTTATACAGTGAATCCTATATTAACTTGACACTGAGAATAGGGAGTCTCACAGTGCCAACTTTATAATATTTTGTCTTTTCTAAGTTCACAATAAAATCCTGATTCATATAAGTCTGAAATATAGTACATGTACTCCTGCAGTTTTGCCAGTCAACATGGAGAATCCAAAGTAACTTTTAAAAAATAAGGAGTTTAGTCTTTCTGACTAAAATACACTTACATTGTGTTTCTATTTGTTTCATGAGTTGACAAAGGACACTTCATTTGAAATCATTACAAATGTGTGTTAGTCTGCTGATACCACTTAATAAATTAGTGATTTTGGTTGTTAACATGTTAACACTGCAGCGGCACCCCACCCCCACTATTTGTTACATTATTTATTTATTTATTTATTTATTTATTTATTTTTTTGGTTTTTCGAGACAGGGTTTCTCTGTATAGCCTGGCTGTCCTGGAACTCGCTCGGTAACCAGGCTGGCTCGAACTCAGAAATCCGCCTGCCTCTGCCTCCAAGTGTGGGATTAAAGGCCTGCGCCACCACCGCCCGGCTGTTACATTATTTATACTGCAGTGTTAACCTGTTAACATCATAGATCAGAGACACAGCAGGATGTTTATTGGTTCTCCACAGGTGATTGGAGGGATCTTGTGCTATGACTGTCCGACAGTTACTAGAAGTGCTTCTTAGTGGCTGGGACTCTAGATCAGTAACAGGGTGCTTGGCTTCCTCCTCCAGCAAGGCAGGAACAAATAGGTCTTACTACGTAATTACTTATCTCTCAGAAATGGACTGTGCTGTTGTTTTTAGGAATAAGAGGCTCACCTTAATTTTGTCTCATCTGTTAAAATTTGGATTTGATGATTTAATATATGTGAAGATAAGATCCCTTCTCTTAATTAGGAGGCTTCAGAATAGTGATATAACGTTTCAACTTCTTCTGAATAAAATATTCCTTCATGTATACAGTGATATTGTATGGTAGTATAATTTTTAATATTTTATAATGTTTTTTAATTTGGTGTATGGCAGATCATATTTTCATTATTTATATATACTTTAAGGCGCCGGGCGGTGGTGGCGCACGCCTTTAATCCAGCACTTGGGAGGCAGAGGCAGGCGGATTTCTGAGTTCGAGGCCAGCCTGGTCTACCAAGCGAGTTCCAGGACAGCCCAGACTACACAGAGAAACCCTGTCTCGAAAAAAACCAAAAAAAAAAAAAAAAATAATATATATTATTATTATATATTATATATATATATATATATACTTTAAGGCAACTCATTATCAAGTCAAGCTTATAAAACCGAGACAAACATACATATTATTATTATTATATATTTTACCTGTGCTGCTACTGAAACCAAAGGCCTAGTATGCCAGGCAAACCTTTAGATTTAAGGCTTTAGTCTGGATTTTTTGCATTTAAGCTGTCATTATTATTATCATTAAATTAATTAATTAATTAATTAAATTTTATTTTGAGACAGGGTTTCTCTGTGTAGCCCTGGCTGTCCTGGAACTTGCTCTATAGACCAGGCTGACCATAAAGTCAGAGATTTCCCTGCCTCTGTCTCTGAGTGCTGGGATTAAAGGCGGTCACCACCACTGCCTGACTTTTTGTTTTTAAATCTTAAATTATTTTCTTTTTACATATTTTATGTTTTTCACCATTGTTTAGCAGCTTTTCAACCTCATCAAAAAAAAAAAAAAAAAAAAAGAATAGGGTATTTTTTCTTACAGGATGCTTTCTTCCTGGTCCCTTATCTGTGCTAACTTTAAATCTCTCTAGAGAATAAAGCTCTTGTCACTTCCTCAGGAGACTGAACACCGAGCTGATAGGGTTTGTAGTCAGGAAGCTGTTCCTGCTCTCCAGCTCCAGCTGTTCTTTTTAAGTCGTCCTGGTAACCTGTGCATTCTTGCTGTACCAGGCTAGATGATGTTTCCTGCCATCTTGAGCCTGCATGCCTGTAATGGTTCACGTGGTTAGTGGCTGCTTTCTTCCTGGCTCTCCTCCCCTTCTCCGTCTTTGTTTAGCTGAGTTATGTTTTCTCTTGTTCCACTGTCTAAATGCAGTCTGTCTCTCAATATTTTATTAGCTTTGCTTGACTTGCTCTCCTAGTACAGTTCTTAGTTGGTCTTCTGGTACAAATGTGATATTCTATATGATTCATGTTCTGGAGAAGCAAGTTCCAACTTATTTTTCCTGTATTTTGAGATCTTTGATTTTTCTCCAGGCATAGCCCTAGCCCCAAAATTACAGGTAGAAAAAAAATTCTCAGAAAAAAATTTAGGATGAAGTCGATGTGTGAAAGTGATCTGTTACATTTTGTAAAGGGGAAAATCGCATGGCCTCAAGGCTTTTTGGGGCCGACGGGTTAGTATATTTCGGGTTTCCCATGTCTTTTTTAAAATGTATGTAAGGAATTGTAAAACCAAATGAAACAAATTATATAAGAACACAGTTATCAAATCACTTTTAAACAATTCCCCATGTTTGGGAAGCTTTTTACAAAGTGATTCTTTCAAATGTAGTTCCCTTAGTACATCAAAATGTAGGAATAAAGAAATGCTGTCAGGAGTTTTGTGCTCAAAGTTAGTCAGAAGGAAGCAAATTTTCACTGGGGGCAGTAAAGAGTTTGGGCATTTGTATTTTAAAGATAATATGGTAGGGCATTGAAATTGGTTTCCCCCTTAGTGGATTGTTTCTCTAAGTTATTAAAATTTTTAAAAAAAAAACCCTTTTGTTCTACAATTTTAAAAGTAGCCTGCAGTGTTTGTTAGTTGAAATTTTCCCCGGTAAAATAATGGTTTTAAAAAGTAAATTTTCTTTTTGGCTGGAGAGGTGGTCCTAGGATGTGTATGCTCTTGTAGAGGACCCAATTTATTGTAAGATTGAATTATTTGTAACATTTTCTTATACAGTGAATCCTTATATTTGCACTGAGATAGGGTCTCACATGCCATTTATATTTTGTCTTTCATCACAATAACTGATCATAAAGCGAATATGTACATGTATCTGCAGTTGCACAACTGGAGAATCCAAAGTAACTTTTGTTTATTTGATAAAATGTTTCTTTCGATTACAAGACAAGCAGTGATTGGATTCTGTTACTGCTGATCCACGTTATAGAGTGCACTTAGTGTTTTGGTGTTAGATCAGTAACATGCAGGCTCCCCCTCCACATTTGTAAAAATAGGCTTATAACGTATTACTATCATCAGAAATGAAGTGGTGTTTTTGGATTAAGGTATTAATTTGTCTATCTGTTAATTTGAGGCTTTAGTGCGGGACTTAATATAAGGAAGTTGACTCCCTCTCCAGAATTAGGCAGGATTCAGAATAGGTTATAACTGTAATTACTTTCTCTAAAATACTTCATGTAATACAAGGTGTCATTGATTGTAGTAAAATTGGTTTATATTTATAATGGAAATAAGATCCCTTCTTTAATTTGAGGCTTCGATAGGCGATCATAATGTTTCAACTTCTTCTGATATAATACTTCCTTCAGGCCGGGCGGTGGTGGCGCACGCCTTTATCCCAGCACTTGGGAGGCAGAGGACAGGCGGATTTCTGAGTTCGAGGCCAGCCTGGTCTACCGAGCGAGTTCCAGGACAGCCCAGACTACACAGAGAAACCCTGTCTTGAAAAAACAAAAAAAAAAAAAAAAATCCTCATGTATAAGTGTATGTATGGTAGTATATTTTAAATTATATGCTTTAATTGGTGTAGAATATATTTTCATTATTTATATATACTTAAGGCAACTCATTAATCAAGTCAAGCTTATAAAAACCGAGACAAACATACATATTATTATTATTATATATTTTACCTGTGCTGCTACTGAAACCAAAGGCCTAGTATGCCAGGCAAACCTTTAGATTTAAGGCTTTAGTCTGGATTTTTTGCATTTAAGCTGTCATTATTATTATCATTAAATTAATTAATTAATTAATTAAATTTTATTTTGAGACAGGGTTTCTCTGTGTAGCCCTGGCTGTCCTGGAACTTGCTCTATAGACCAGGCTGACCATAAAGTCAGAGATTTCCCTGCCTCTGTCTCCTGAGTGCTGGGATTAAAGGCGGTCACCACCACTGCCTGACTTTTTGTTTTTAAATCTTAAATTATTTTCTTTTTACATATTTTATGTTTTTCGTTCACCATTGTTTAGCAGCTTTTCAACCTCATCAAAAAAAAAAAAAAAAAAAAGAATAGGGTATTTTTTCTTACAGGATGCTTTCTTCCTGGTCCCTTATCTGTGCTAACTTTAAATCTCTCTAGAGAATAAAGCTCTTGTCACTTCCTCAGGAGACTGAACACCGAGCTGATAGGGTTTGTAGTCAGGAAGCTGTTCCTGCTCTCCAGCTCCAGCTGTTCTTTTCAAGTCGTCCTGGTAACCTGTGCATTCTTGCTGTACCAGGCTAGATGATGTTTCCTGCCATCTTGAGCCTGCATGCCTGTAATGGTTCACGTGGTTAGTGACTGCTTTCTTCCTGGCTCTCCTCCCCTTACTCCGTCTTTGTTTAGCTGAGTTATGTTTTCTCTTGTTCCATTGTCTAAATGCCAGTCTGTCTCTCAATTTTATGCTTTGCTGACTTGCTTCCTAGTCAGTTTTATTGTCTTTGTACAAATTGATATTCTATGATTCATGCCTGGAGAAGCAAGTTCACTATTTTTGTAATTTTGAGATCTTGATTTCTAGCATAGCCTACCCAAAATTGTAGAAAATTCTCAGAAAAAATTGCGGGCAGTGGTGGCGCACGCCTAATTCCACACTTGGGATGTGGGCAGGCGTGATTTCTGAGATTCGAGGCACTGGTTACGAGTTTAGTTCCAGGATAGCCCGGCTACCACAAAATACCGTGATGAAAAATCCAAAAAAAAAAGAAAAAAAAAAATTTAGATAGATAAGTCGATGTGTGCATGGATGTATCTGTACATTTTGTACTGGGGATAAATCGATGGCCTCAGGCTTGTTGGGCGAACAGTTAGCTATATTCTCTGGTTCCATGTCTATTTTAAAATGTATGTAAGGAATTGTAACAACCAAATGAAACAAACTTATATAAGCAACACAGTTATCAAATCCACTATTTAAACAATTACCCATGTTTGGGAAGACTTCTTTACAAAGTGATTCTTTCAAATGTAGTTCCCTTAGTACATCAAAATGTAGAATAAAGAAATGCTGTCAGGATGTTTGCTGACTCAAAGTTAGTCAGAAGTGAAGACAAAGTATCACTGGGGACAGTGAAGAGATGCAGTTGTAACTTAGAGGTAATATGGTAAGAGGCATCTGAAATTGGTCTTCTCCTTAGTGGATTGTTTCAGTCTAAGTTACTTAAAATGTTTAAAAAAAACCTTATGTCATCATACCAATTTTAAGAACTAGCTCTGCAGTGCTTGCTTAGTTGTAATTTCCTGGTAAGAATAGATGAGTGTTAAAATGTAAATACTAGTCTCTTTTGGCTGGAGAGGTGGCTCTGGCTAAGAGTGTGTACTGCTCTTGTAGAGGACCCAAGTTTAGTTCCCAGCACCTGCATCAGAAGGCCCTTAACCTACTGCAGGTCCAGCTCCACGGGGAGGAGTTGCCCCTGGCCTCCACAGGCGCCTGCACTCACATGCAGGTACTCTCCAGCAAGTGTACATGTAACCAAACATGCAATAAAAATGACTCTCAGAAAGCCATTTTATTTTCTTGTTTTTGGGAGAGCTATTACTCACGACAAACTAGCAACAGAGAAAATGTGTTTCAATTACTTATGAATATCTTAAGATTAAAGAACCTTTATGTTTCCTTGGGTTTAGACTTCCTTTGATACTTATTTAATCTAATGTTATTTAAGTAGATATCCTTGATCTTTTGGGTTTTGCTAGTAAGTTTTGAAATTGGAAAATACCAGTTTTATGTTTTTGACTTAGCGTATTGAAGTATCAGAGGTAACCATGTGTGAGACGTTTGTAAGATGCTTGTGGACCTGCCACCTGGGATACTGTGTAGATTTTGATCTTGCAGAGTGGTATATGGCGGTGCTGAGGGTCAGCTGCTCTCAAAGTGCTTTCGTGTGTGGTTTTTGACTCTTAGTAGAAGAAGCACGTTATGGTTCCTGTACTAAACTGACATGCCTCAGTGCAGCTGTGAGTTCAGACTCACAGCCCAAATGATTTTTAATGAATTCAAATGCTGATTCGTGGTTTTTAAAGTCTTAGTCAGGCCTGGGTGGCTTCCTTGTGTTTAGAGACAAGCAGATCTAATAGCCAGGAAAAAAAAAAAGTCTTCTGGCTCGGGACTGTAATAACAGTCACACAGCAATTAGAAATGTGTACGAGAATATGGGAGTGGCACATGGCGCTAATTCCAGCACTTGGGGGCTAAGGCAGGAGGATCTTGAGTTCTAGGTCAGCCTGGGCTATTAGTGGGATTGTACAGAGAAGGGGGGGGGGACCAACTTAAGGTTAGTCATTGATCACACAGCTTCTTACTTTGACATTACACAGTATATTGCAGTTATTAAAGATACTACTTTTAGACTGTAATTTAACATAGCATTAAATATAAATGCTGCTTTTCAGTTTGTATAATGAATAAAGAGGATTTTTGTAGATCTTCCATGGGTTCAGCAAATGTCCATTATTGTATAAAAGCCAGATCATCTGAAGGCATTAACTTTGAAATTGATCACTTAATGCAGACAATACCCACTAGAAGAGTACAGTGCCCCCGAATATACATAAATATGTGTAGTACAAGCCTGCCTTTCTGTAGATTTTTAGATGGCTTATCGGTCTTTCCTGTGTCAACATACATGCTGATCTGTTGTGGTTTGCCTGGTGTCTCTGTGGTTTACTCAGAGGAAGTGGTTCTTGTGGGTGAAGGTCTGGTCTTCTTGGAGATTGTTGGTGGCACATGCATTGTCAGCTTATTTCCTGTTTTATTGGTTGCTTGGGCCAGACGTCTCAGGGTGACTACTCCTGAGGGGTATCTTGAGTGTTCTGTGGTGGAAGGATAGCTGGTTGCAATGTTGTATAACACCTACATGTCAGGTGATGCGAAGGTGACACTGATGTTTATAAAGTACTTTGAGAGTCTAGGATAAAAAGTGCAGACATCATTTCTAATTGTATTTGCAGGTTCAGACATTACTTAGCTGCAGTATAAACATGTTCATGTAATACAATGTTATTTTGCCAAAGTTGATTTTGTAGTCATTCAAGTGGTTTTTAGTCACCACAAGAATCATAGTTAGAATTTTTCCTTTCTGGGACTGGGGCGATGGCTCAATTGGTAAAGTGGGGACCTGAGAGTGGATCCCTAGCACCTGTGTAAAAGCGGGGGGGTGGGAGACAGACAGTGGTAATCTGTAACCCCAGCACACTGGGGTGGGGTGGAGACAGGCAGGTCTCTGGAGGTCATTTGTCAGCCAGCGTAGCCAGTGAGTGACCTCTAGGTTCAATAACAGATCTGGTCTCTGGGCTTCCAAAATAGCACAGCTGGGAATGGTGCTTGTCACCAGCTTTGGAACCCACATGATGAAAGGTAAGAACCAAATCCCAAGAGTTGTCCTCCAGCCTCCACATCAGTGCTGTGGCACTTAAGGTGATAGACACCAGCACTGTAACACTCACGGTTCCCTAGTGCTGTGACTCTCGTGGGTGCGCAGATGCGTGTGGCAGAGGTACCAAGAGACAATGAATATTATGAACTCATGCCATAAAGTCATCTTTCTGCTCTTTTACCTCAATTTCCACCCCGCCATTGGTTTTCAGACATACTTCTCAGAAATAACTGTATTTAAACCTGTTCCAGTCATGGAGACAAGGTCTTGCTGTATATATATATTCTGAGTAAGAGGACTCAGAATCCTCCTGTCTCTGCATCCCAAGTGCTGTAGTTAGAAGTGTACCACCACTTTAGTTAGTATAATGTCATCCCTTGCTCTTAGCAATACTACAAAACCACAGCAACCCGTTGTCTTAACGTTCTGCACATCTGTCCTGACGTGGTAGGTATCACCTGCCAGCCTTTGCAGGTTACAGCAGAACTGGGGATTGCAGTGCCAGGTGTGGAGTGGAAGACCATCACTTCCTGGGTCTTATCTTGGAACCTGGCTGCAGGAACGTTCCTGGTTACTGTGTCAGAGAGAAAGGACAAGGATATGGATGGGACGCACATGCTGATTTTTTTGTTTGTTTTTTTGAGACAGGGTTCCTCTGTGTAGCCCTGGCTGTCCTGGAACTGCATCTGTAGACCAGGCTGGCTCAACCATAGACCCACCTGAGTCTGTCTCCTGATACTGGGACTAAAGTGTGCGCCACCATACCTGGCTGCATATCATGACTCTTAAAGCTTTTGTTCAGTCACATCAGATTAGCTCATGAACATAGGCCAGGACAAAGGAAGGCTCCTTATCAGTGGAGTAGGGATGTCTACTCTCCTGCAGGTGGCATTGGAAGGCATGTGGTCATTGGTAAGGCTGTGTAATCTTTGTAAGGAAGGACTATGGGGCTGAGTAAGTGGGGACAATAATGCAGCCTAGCACTGGAGGTGCTCAGTACACGTTATTCTATAGGCTCTTTAGTTATGGAACAGGCTTTTTAATGTACAGAGTGTTACGTCAGCCTCGTGTTCCTGTCAGTAGCTTCAACAGTGATCAGTGCATGGATGGTCTTGGTTAATCTTTCTTTTCCTTTGTCCCTCCTCATGGGGTTAGAGTGAAGCCTCTGGATACCCTGATGTCACCAGTGAAGCTCTCACTGTAGTCATGGAGTCAGGAAAGACTCCATGTAGTTTGGACTGTGACGTCTCACATTCTCTCCTCCCTGTGTAATGGTTAGACAGCGGTGCTGAGAACCTCGGGAGTGCTGTCAGTGGGAGGGATCTCACGGTGAGCGTGGCGAGTTTTGACCGTCGGCTCTTGTTTTGATTTCAGGAGGTTCCTTGAAGGAGGTTTGCAAGAATCTCTTTGCTAACTCGTCTTACTCAACTTTGGGTGTGTGGCGTGGGTGCAGTTGCGGTGGTGTGGTCAGTGGGTGTGTGTGTTGTTTATGGGTAAGTAACAGAAGCAGGTATCAACCTCATGGGGAAATACATTGCACAAAGATTGTTGCAGAGGTTTATTCCACTGAGCTTCTGTTGGAATGAGCAGTAAAGGAATCAGTTTTAATGCGTCCAAGTCAACATGGGAGCGTGATGTTATTTACCTGAGAAGCATCAGGATCACTTACAACCAGCTTCATGTGCCGTCGTTTGCACCGTCCGTGTGCAAGAAAGGCTGTCACACCTGAGGTATCGCACTGATAGAAGAGTAAAGGAGTTATTTTACGTTAGAAATCATTCACAGGACTAGCGCTAGGCGAGAGTCTAAGGGCTCTCATGTGCGAGTTTGACTTCCGGCTCTGTGAACAACGTGGTTGCTATTTCTGAGTGTAAGAGTAAGGGCCATGTGTTACTACTGCAGGAACTACGTTTAAGGGGAAACAGGAGCAACACAAAGAAGACTCCTTTTTAAATTTACTTGGATGTGAAATGGTTGCACAAAGAGCTTCACAGTTTATGAGTAATACTGATAATTAACTGTTCTTATACACTACACACACACACACATTCCTTTGATGGAAGTATTTAGTATAATACCTTAATTGAATAATTTTAACTGCTATTATCTCTGTGTAGACACTTAATTACAGTCTTTGGTATGAATAGCAACTACATTTCTTATTTTTTTTTCGAGACAGTTCTGTGTAGCCTGCTGTCTGGAACTCACTCTTAGACAGGCTGCTCGAAGTCAGAAATCACCTGCTCTCTCCATGTGGATTAAAGGCGTGCCCACACGCCCTTACAACTACAGTTTCAAATGGCTTTTGTTAGCTTAAATAAAGTTATTTTAATTTCAGGTTTTCTTGCTGTTGAATTGGTTCTGGCTTTGGTTGCTCACAGCTACATAGCGTATTTAAATATAAACAAGTAAATCTTATCTGTGGTGAGTAATTCTTTGATGTGCTATTCTTACTCGTATAGCTGTTGTCTCACGATTGAGAACACTAGTCGCGGGATAATAGTTGTCCTGTCCTTGTCTGGACAGTGGCACTTAGGTTCGTTTTAGTCGCATGTGCTATTACCAATTTAGAAAGGGTTGTGGGTTCTTGTTACTGTATTTACCAGCCTGCTTAGAATTCTTGAGGCAGTGTTTGAAGGTAAAGAGGGTCAGTTGCCTAGATGGGACAGCAGGGACAAGAAGCTCGCGCCACCCCAGGCCTGGCAGCCCAGCACAGATGCTTTACTTCTGAGAATAGGAATAAGCCAGTGTTGTAAGTGAGAAGTAGTCATCGTATCATCATCATCATCATCTCTATCTCATCTCTCTCTTCTTCCTCCTCTTCCTCCTCTTCCTCATCTTTCCTCCTCTTCTTCTCTTCTCTTCTTTCTGCTTTGATTTTTCAAGACAGGGTTTCTCTGCGTAGCCCTGGCTGCCCTGAAACTTGCTTTGTAGACCATGGTGGCGTTGACCTCAGGGAATCCACCTGCCTCTGCTCCCAGAGTGCTGGGATTAAAGGTGTGTACCACCACCTGGCATCATCACCTGGCATAATTTTTTCTTTAAAAGTAGTTTTTGAAAGAAAAGTTGTCTCGCCCTGGTGTGGAGCAGCCTTTTTATTCCCAGCTTGGGACGGCAGAGCAGCGAGGATTCTGATTCGAGGCCAGCCTGGTCTACGAGCGAGTTCCAGGACAGCCCGGACTACATAGAGAAACCCTGTCTCGAAAAAACCAAAAAAAAAAAAAAAAAAAAAAAAAAGAAAGAAAGAAAAGTTGTCTCAGCCCTGAATTTAATGTGAGTAGATATTTATTTTTATTTTTGCCCACGTTAGAGGATCGGTAGAAGAACACGGAGTGATGCTGATGCTGAGAAAAGCCTGACGTCTTGGCGTGTTAGGTTTGTTCTAGTAACAAGCCTGGGTCAAATACAGTAACAAGCTAGGAGATCTGGGGCAAGCTCACTTTTTGAATAGCATCTGTGAAGGTGGGACTAAAAGAGGTGGCTGTGATTGACCCATGCCTGTAACCCAGCACTCAGAGGCAGAGGATTGGTACAAGTTTTCCCCAACCCAGCGAGCATGGACTGTCTGGTAAGTTCAGTCCATCTTGTGTAACTCCATGAGAAGAGAGAGGCAGAGACAGAGACAGAGAGAGACTGACTTCTTTTGAAGATAAATTGTGAAGACTGTAAGAGAATGTTAAGATCTATTGTTTTGAGCATGGTGTGGTAGCGTATGTATTTAATAACACTGAGGCAGAGGCAGAGGAGAGGCAGACAGAGAGAGGCAGAGAGGCAGAGAGGCAGAGAGGCCAGAGAGGCAGAGAGGCAGAGGCAGGTGTATCTCTGAGTTTAAGGCCAGCCCCGTCTATATAGTGAGTTCCAGGACAGCCAGGGCTGTGTAGAGATACCTTGTCTCAAAAAAACAAATATAAGAAAAAGTGCTAGTGTATATATAGTAAGAAGTCAGTAAGTTATTGACTGTGACTCTTAAACTTTAGAAATCATCCATTTTCCTAACTTTTTAAAAAAATGCTAGTAAAATGATTTTGAATTTATACATAGCTGTTTTCCCCTTACTAAATATTTTTTTTGTTTTTATATTTAAAAACTTAAATTTAAGAAAGTTATCTGTAATAGTGATATTTATTGATTCATGCTGAACATTAAAGCAAGAAGTCGGTTTTGTTTGTTTGATTTTGTGAATGAGTGAGATTTTTCCATGTTGTTGAGGCTGGCTTGTCCTCTGGGCTCATTCTCCCTGGTCCAGGCATGTACCTGGCTCAAGAAGGAATTTTTATTTGGGGGAAATAGTACAAGTAATAATGATTAAAAATTAATTTTACTTTCCATGTTAAAAATGTTAATATGGTTACTTCTATTGCACACTTTTTTTGTTTGTTTGTTTTTTAAGACAGGGTTTCTCTGTGTAGCCCTGGCTGTCCTGGAACTCACTCTGTAGACCAGGCTGGCCTTGAATGCAGAGATCCGATTGCCTCTGCCTCCCAAGTGCTGGAATTAAAGCTGTGCTCCACCACTGCCCGGCCACATCGTCCTTTGGTTTTTACTCTTTATTTTTTGCTCTCACTACATGTGCATGCATTGCCTACACTTGAACTGAAATAGCGTTGGAGTATCATTAATCTCTTTGCTTTTGGATGTTTGGGACCAGGTCTTTGGTCTGCAGTCTAGTCTGGCATTCAGTTTGTGGTAGTCCGTCAGGATTGCAAGAGTAAGCCGTCACACCCAGCACACATTTAGGGTTCTTACACTTGCTGTTGCTTACTTTGATTGGTGTTTTGAGAGACAGGATCTTGCTGTGTAGTCTTGGCTAGCATAAGATATGGAGACTGGGCTGTCCTAAAAAAGTCTAGTAATCCTGCCTCCTAAAGGCTGGATTAAGGTGTGCACCACCACAGCTTGCTTATTATCATTCTTATTATTAACTGATCCTTGTTGATAAGTCATTTTCTGTCACAATTATTCTAAAGTTCTTTTAATATGTTTGTACTCTGTTTTCTACAGATATTTTTGGTATTAGAAGAACAGAAATTATTATTATACTGAATATGTAAGGTGGAAAAAAAAAACCAGTCAGTGCCCTTGAATAGATGGTTATTTGTTTTTATTTTTATGGTGGTGGGGATTGAGCCCAGGGCCTTGTATCTGCCAGGCATGTGCTCCGCTAGCCTCGTCCTTGGGTATTTGTTTTTGTTTTTTGTTTTTTACTCTTTGGAACGGTTTCACTATGTAATCATAGGCTGGGCTTGAACTATAGATCCTGCGCCTGTGGAGAGCTGGGACTGTAGGAGCGTGCTCAGCAGGCATGGCTGAAGAGGAGGCTTTTGTGACGGATAAGAAATAGAAGCAGATTGCCACCACCTCCCTTTTTTTTTTTTTTTTTTTTTTTTTGTTTGAAGACAGGGTTCTCTTGTAGCCTTGCTTCTGGAACTCACTCTGTAGACCAGTTGGCCCTCGAACTAAAATCCGCCTCCTTCTCCAAGTGCTGGATAAAGGCGTGCGAACCCTGCCCTTTTTAAAGAAAGACATTACTGCATAACGATTTCTGGCTACGTTAATCATATCTCTTTTTAAATTTTTTCCACCGTTTAAAAAATAATTGTGTCGCTTATAGCCTATAACCTACACTGGGGCCATGAAATTTCTACTTTATCTTTACACCTTTTTGTAATTTTTGTTTACTGTTACAGAAACCTCTGTGCAAAAGAATAGTTCAGAAGTCAGAGTTCCTTATTTTTGTGTGTATGTGTTTGCTTGTGTGACTTTATGTAGAGAATGAGTGCTCTTAGAAGCATTGTTACACATGAGGGGACTTCACAGCCTTAGGGAGAGCTGCAGGAGTTTGGGAAGCTGCTTTCCCCATGGTCACAGCTGCTTCCTGGGTAAAGGTCTGTTGATTTTGTATAAATAGGAACCATGTTTAATTTTAGCTAGCATTGCTTCCTCACACTGTAAGTAATAAGAACTTTGCTTATCCAGCTTGGAAATTTACTGTTATCATTATTGCTAGTCTGGAGAACGTTTGGTTGTCTTGGAGGGTTGATGAGCTTAGTCAGATTGGAGGGCTGTGAACAGGACGTAGTTGGAGAGCTTGCCTAGTACCTGGCATATGCAAGGCCTTAGCTTCAAGCCCCAGAATAAAGTGAAACACAAATTCAAATTTGAAAAAAATAACAGGTAAATGACCAATTCATAATGATTAAATAATTTGATTATTATAGGTATTTTCAAGTTTGGATTTTAAGAATGCGGTGTATATGTCCACGAATGTGCATGCCTGATGTCTGAGGGGGTCAGCAGAGGGCATTGGAGTCCCTGGGACTGGAGCCACACGTGGTTATGAGCAGCCTGCTGGGTGAAGGGAACTGTGTTCCAGGCCTCTCCGAGGGCAGCAAACACACCAAACTGGACATCTCCCCAGTTCCGCCACATTTTATTTTTAGGATGATATTGTCACACAAGCAGCATGATTCATTTGTTTTGTTACAGCTAACAAATTGCCACTTATGTAAACTAATGTTTACTCTGTGTGTGTGTGTGTGCATGTATGATGTCTATGTGTGAGTACATGCGCCATGGCACACATACAGAAGTTGGAGGACAGCTTCGAGTAGTTTGTTCTCTTCTGTCTATGTGGATTGCAGGGATGTAATAGCTCAGGTGACCAGGCCCTAACAGCAAGCACCTTTCTTTACCTGTTGAGCCATTTTGCTGACCTTATGTTTGTTTTGAGATGAATCATTTAAATTTGTACTTACTTTGCTTTTACAACTGTTTCTGTATTTAGTTAAAATAATTAGTTTCTATATACCAAAACATCATCCTAGTTACTTTATGGATATTGTCATAATCCTTATAATAACTCAACAAGGCATTTGTTATTCTCATTTTACCAGCAGAAAAAGCCTTTTAGATTCAACAACATGAATTGGCTGCCTAGTGCTTCCCTACTAGAAGATTTTAGAATCAGACTTAAAGTCATTCTACACGTGATTCACTGTATTTCCTACTGTATACAATTTTACGTAGCACTGTGTGTGTATCAATATAAATAGAAACTGTAAAACCAAAGTGAGCAAAATCCAGCAAAAGATTAGTTTCTTGTCTTTTTAAAAAATATTTTTATTTATGTATATATGTGTGTTGCCTACTTGTTTAAGGAGACCAGAAGAGGGTGTCAGATCCCCTGGAACTGGAGTTACAGGTAGTGGTGAAGCGCCCCACCACCCCATGTGAGTGCCGGCAGCTGAGAGAGAGCAACAAGTGCCCTGACCCACGGCCTCTCCCCAGCCTCTGAGGCCTGAGAGGATCTGGGGATGGCCTGGGCTCGGACCCACCTGTGTCCGCCTCCCAAGTCCTTAGATTACTGGGATTAATTTCTGTTTTTAAATATAAATTAAAGCAGCAGTATCTATATTGTGTGCCATGGAACATGTAGGATACTTTATAAGGAGGGAGACATTTTTCCCCTTGGTTTATGAGTCCCACATTCAGGTACTCAAGGTGAAAAGGTAGAGTGTAAAATATAGTTCTGAATAATCTCCAAATTAGGATTCATTATTAAGAAAATCCAGTTTTTTGCTTGAAATGCTCTTTTTATTAGTCACAAATAGCCCCAAATTGCACTTTCATGTGGTTCTTCTTAGACACCACTTATTACTGCAGACTACATCTTAGACGTTGCCTTCCTCGGAAGGCTCTGCTTTCAGGTTTGGGTGCTTCTCCTTCTCTCCTGCAGTCTCCTGTCTGTACTCTGGCCCTGTGTCGACATCCACGGGTGTTACTTCTGCTGTGCTGTCTTAGCCCATGCAAGTCCTCTGTTCTACTTCAGCCTTTTATTATTTCTGCTTGAGTCCTTATGCTGTGCCTTCAGTCTTCATACCATGTAGTAAATACCCAGACGTCTTCCTCACTCTTCCTGTATCTTTCTGGGAGATAGTAACTCAGCTATTAATCTCTCATTTCAAAGTAAAAGTTGTGAGGCATAGTAGCATTTTATAACTGTATTTCATATAATCTTCCCAATGACTGTGAGGTAATGGGTTTTAAATACAACCTACATTTACAAGGACAGAAACAGAGACCTAGGAGGTTTATGTATCACTCCCCATGAGTGGCAGAAGTCTGAATCCCCAGCCTGAATTAGACACTGTCTTACTGTAGAGACAGGCAGAGGTGACTCAGGTACTGTTCCTGACTCGTAGGAGATGCTAGTGTGATAGGAGACAGCAAGACTCAAAGCAGTGTAGTTTGCCTTTCCTGGCCAGACTAGAAATTATTTCTTGGATAAGATGAGGGGTTGTGACTTGGTTCCCACATAGTGAGGATGTGAGAGCATTGAGAGGAGTGATCTGAGTGGAGCTGGGTGAGAGCCTGCTGGGGTGGCTTCCCTGGAGTCTCAGTGTTAAGGAGACAGAGGTGGGAGCATGTGGTACAGACCCGTCTATATAGTGAGACCTGTCTTTAAAACAACATAGGATGAGACATCCTGTGTTCTGTATAAATGCACCCGTTTGCAGTGAGTAGAGCAGGGGAATTGATGGTGACGATGGCTCGGTGGGTGGGACACTGGCTGCCCTTGGAAGGACCGGGATTCCATTCCCAGTACATGGTGGCTGAACAGTGCTCTGTCACTCCAGTTCCAGAGATCTGATGCTCTCTTCTGGCCTTCTCAAGCACCAGGCATGTAAGTGGTGCACGATAGACACATGGGCAAACACCCCATACACAGGAAATAATTTAAAAGAGAGACTGATGATGATGAAATTGAAGTGTTGGGTGGCACTTGATGATGTCGTTTTAAGGAGGTTGGGTTTAAACCCTGGGTTCTGAAGGTTAGTCTGTCCTTTAGCCATAGAAGTATGGGATCCTGTGGCAGTGTGAAGGATGGGTTAGTGTGAGAAGCGGTCTCAGAAGCAGAGACTGATAAAGAGATAATTTTCTGTAATCTACATGAGACATGAAGTCCTAACAACACTGTAAACCAGAGCTACTCAGCGGTATGTTTGAAAGAGGAGAGGCAAAAGTAAAGCTCAGAAGACTTACGACTGCAGTGGGACAACAGGATTGGGAGGCTCAGTGTGTGTGCCAGGCGTGGGGTGCCAGGCGGGGGTCAGTGCCACTCACTGAGATGGGGAATGTCAGGAGGAGGCAAGGCTTGGCTTGTTTTTGCTTGGCTGACTAATTAACTAGAGGGAGGAGACTAAAGAATTGTAGTAAGGGGGGCTGGAGGATGATGAGAGTCTCAGTGGTTAAGAGCACTGTCTGCTCTCCCAGAGGTCCTGAGTTCAATTCCCAGCAACCACATGGTGGACTCACAACCATCTGAAATGAGATCTGATGCCCTCTTCTGGGGTGTCTGAAGACAGTGACAGTGTACTCACATAAAATAAATCTTTAAAAAAAAAAAAAAAAATAAAGAAACTCCTCAAGAATGAAATAAACTAGTTATCTATTGGTGTGCAATACATGATCCCCGGAGTCACAGAGGTTCGTTCTCTAGCATAGTAGATACACAAGACAAAATTGGCTGCTTAATTAAAAATTACATAAAATGGAAAGTTTAGTTCCTGGTCACACCATATTTTATTGTTCAGCAGCCACATGTAGCCAATGGCTATTGTATTGGGTGTTCATTATCATAGAGCATTTTGTCAGTGAAAAAGTATATTTTTTGATGGTATTAGAGGTATCTAGGGTTTCACACATAAGGTAAACACCCTAGCATACCTTTTAATTTTCTTTTTAAAGAATTATTTATTTGCTTTATGTATATGAGTACACTGTAGCTGTCTTCAGACACACCAGAAGAGGCGTTGGATCCTATTACAGATGGTTGTGAGCCACCACGTGGGTGCTGAGAATTGAACTCAGGACCTCTGGGAGAGCAGTCAGTGCTCTTAACCACTGAGCCGTCTCTCCAGCCCCCTGGCAATCTTTTATTTATTTATTTTGAGATAGGATCTTTGAAGTTCAAGCTGGCTCTGAATTTGAGGCACTCCTCCTGCCTCAGCTTTCCAAGTGTCGGGATTACATGCGTGAGCTACCGCACTCAGCTTCTCTTTATGTCTCCCTTGGGGTGTGCGCGGTGATCAGAAAGCTAGGAGTCACTTGGCTGAGTAGTTCTGATTTCAGGTTCCTCTGAGGAATGTCGAAGTGTTTTCCCCTCAGAGAAGGTACAGGTCAGGGATCTGAAGGTTTGGTGTGAGCCAATAGCTCTACTCCTAAGCTTGTCCACTTACACTGGGCGAGCGGCTGACACTGTTGGCAGGAGAGGTTGACTCCTTTTTCATTTTGGGGACCTCTCTACGGGACACTTAAGGAGGAGTCTGCTTTGTGTGATTAAGAGATCAGGATGGAGGCTGTAGTAAGTTTGTTGAGGTGACCTCAGAAGATATGCTGTCATTTTCATACTGTTCTATTGGTCGGAAGGTGAGCTTGGTTCACCCAGCGCGTTAATCGTCTACCTTGGTCCGTGGTTATACACTCATAAAAATTAGGCAATTTGATAAAAAAAAGTCATTGAAAGTAATCTTTATACTCATATATTTTATAGTTCTATTTTTACAGTCATCTTTATTTTGTTTTATTCACAGAATACTTATACTTGTCAAGATAATTCAAGTCGTTCACATGAATAGATGTATTTGTCAAGATAAGGTTATTTGCAAAACTAGCCTTAGTCATGCATAAGATCTCACAAAGGAAAGACTTCTCCCAGAAATATTTGAAATTCTTCCTGAAGCTCGAATGGATGTGTGAAGAGTTTTCCATTCTTCTGCCAAACTCTGTATGTAGCTCGAATTTTGAAGCTAAATAATGAATACTTCTAGAAAACTAGAAAGTTTTTTTTTTTTTTTTTTTTTTTTTTTTTAATTCTTGCCCCTCTTTTAGAGACAAGATCTCTTATATACATCAGGCTGGCTGCTTCTAACTTCCCATTCTCCTGTACCTCCTAAGTTGCTGGGATTATAGGAGTGAGCTACCATACCCATCTCGCTCGCTCGCCCTTCCTTCCTCCTTCCTTCTTTTCTTTCTTCCTTCTTTCACTTTTATTTTTAAGTACACACATGAAATGTTCAGAGGACAACCCAAGGGAGTGGGTTCTGGGGTTCAAACTCTGGTCATCAGGCTTGGTGGCAAATGACTACTGGCTGGGCCATCTCGCCAGCCTACGCTGGGCTCTTTCACAAGACTTTTACTAAGCTATAATGGCTGCCAAAAAAAAAAAAAAAAAGCCAACTAAAACAAATGTTGTGAAAGTATCGAGAAAGGACATTATTCTTGAAGGTAAGGTAAAGGTCTCAGGATGCCTGTAGGTGGTGGCGTGTATTTAAGGAACTACTCAGAGGGACCAGTCATACAAATGGGTAGCCACTCGGGGTTTTATGAAGTCTTACAACTTTAACAGAAGAGGTAGCCAGTTTATTTAAGAAGTAGGAGGGATGTAGTGGCTGGGCTAGCTAACGAGTTCTGTAGTTTAGGACTTCACCTATAGCCAGTGGA
This sequence comes from Mastomys natalensis, assembly GCA_021653895.1. Lineage (NCBI taxonomy): Eukaryota > Metazoa > Chordata > Mammalia > Rodentia > Muridae > Mastomys > Mastomys natalensis. Next base: position 704,315 of record JAJTUV010000975.1, on the reverse strand, counting down.
GTGCTGGCGCAGTAGGCAGTTCTGTGTATCTGAGGACTCCTACTTGAGTGGTATAATCCCAGTCTTGTACTTACGTTGGAATCAGTTTTAAGATTTAAAATAATATATAAACACAGAACAGATCTGTTAAGTTAATGACAATTCAAGAATTATCTATGGAAAAAGTTTTTATGATTTGGAAATGTGAGGCAGACTCATTGAAACACCGCTGTCAAGTTGGATGAGGGTAAAGACAACTAGTGAGTTATTTGTGGTAAGATTTAGTGAATGTTTTTATGTGTGTCCTGTTTCTTGTTCCACTGTAAGTAAACTGAATTGGTAGTTAATCTCAGAGATATATTTAGTGTAGCTTATATGAGAAAGATAGCAGTCTCTATGACTATCTTGCTAAAGAAAAGCCTTTATTCCATATCTAAGAAGTGGCAGACCAGTACACATTTATATATTCTAGGTTGAGCAGAGTTTAAGATCTTTACAAGTGGCATTTAATAACTTCCTGATTTGACTGCTCTCCCCCCCCCCCCCATTAAATGACCAACTACTGGTAATAGTAGAAGGATTTGTTTTGTAGCCAGAGGAACATCGTGACAGCATCAAGTGTGAAAAGAAAGAATGAACTGCCTCCTGTTTGAGGAAATGACCAGCTTGTAGTTGTACTGACTTAGTGTCATTGTCCCAGAAACATATACTTGCATTTCATTGCTAGTATTTTCAAGTGCAATTCTGTTCATCTATTGTTTTCTAGTGTTACTTTCCTTTTGGCAAACAATACTGTCTTTTTCCTACTTACTTTTGGGAATGATGACAGTGTTAAAGGACAGCACTAAGTACCCAGTAGTTGGAGGCTCTGGGCTGCGGCGAATCATTGAGCCTGTATAGACGTATAAACATACAGTTGGCCGGCCCCTTCTCCAGCACAGACCTCAGACTGCGGTAGAAGGTGATTGGCAGAGGGGATTTGAAAGCTCTGAGGACGGCGTTTTGTCTACAGGAGTCTTAGAACTTAATTTTTCCAGCTTTATTGAGTTTGCTTGTCTTCATTTTTCTTTGTCAGTACTTGGAAGATGTAAATATTGAATTAGACCAGTGGTTCTCAACCTTCCTAACACTGCAGGCCTTTAACGCTTCATGTTGCGGTGACCCTGACCTTAAAATGACTTTGTTGTTACTTAACACTGTAATTTTGCTAGTTATGAAATGTAATGTAAATATCTGATATGCATGACGAGCTCAGGGGTCATGACCCACAGATTGAGAATCATTCGAATTAGACTAATAAATGAACAGATGAAACCAAGTAAGAGTTATAGTAGCATAAGGCCAGATTGGACACTTAGAAAAAAGTTGAATTCCTGAGTTTGTGCTATACTGGGAATGCTATCTTTTTTTTTTTTATTACTTATAGACAATTGAAGCAAATTATTATTATTACTCTTCTTGTCTCTCCTCTACCCTTCTCTCCTCTCTCTCTATTTTTTTTTCCCTTTTCTTTTTGAGACAGGGCCTCTCTGTATAGCCCTGGTTGTCGTGGGTCCTGAAACTTACAATGTAGATCAGACTGGCCTTAAACTCACAGAGGTCCGCCTGCCTCTGCTTCCTAAATGCTGGGATTAAAAGTGTGCGCCACCATTAGTCTTGAAGCTAATTCTTAATTTGAAAGGAGACTTGGAATAGTATTCTTTCATCTGGACTTGGACATCTAAATAAGTTTAAACATTACAGAAAATAATTTGACAGTATAGTTCAAAACTTATGGGATGTTTAAATGTTCTGAGCTAGTAGTGCCAGTTTTAGTATATATTTCAAGACATGAAGGGAGTAAAGACTAAAACAATATTTAAAAAATCAGTGATGCTATTGTTGGCAAAGAGAAATTTAAATTGAATTTCTGGTACTAGAATTTAAATCTGGTACCTCTGAGGTACCAGATTTGTCTTGGACACTGATGAGAAAGAGCTCCCAGGAAAGAGATGGTAATACATTATTGCCTGTCATTCGCTTTTCAAGCTTCAAAAAGGAACAAATGATTCTAAGTTTCATTGTGGAATAGAGAAGAAAATGGGTCCTGGGCTGGACGACAGAGAGTTGGGGACTAGCCTGGTCGACACAGTGAGCTCCAAGTTAGCCCAGAGTAGCAAGTGAGACCCTAAGCCCAAATAAGGAAACAAGCAAACAAATAAGTTAAATAAAATGCTGGGCATTCAGGAGATACAAGAGCAGAATCCAAGGTTATCTTAGTTATCTATATAGTAAATGGGAGCCCAGTGGGAACCACTTGTGCTTTTTCCCCTCCAGTGCTGTGGGTCAGACTCGACCTTGTGCATGTCCATGTCGGTGAGCACTCCACAGTTTTATCCCCAGCTGCTTTATCCCCAGCCCTTCTTGTTTTTAAGTCTCATGTGCAGCCAGCCTCCTGAGTACTGATGTCTGCTGCTCAGTGAGCAGCCATTTTCTTACAAGGAACCAGCATTTGCATACTACCTGAGAAGCTTCACTCCAGGGCATTGTGCTTGCTTACCTTATCCTGACAGCATTGCTCTAGAGCAAGTATCTAATCGTTTTTGAAGTTCAGTAACCTGCTCAGGGTCCTATAAACCACTGAGTGAGTGTGCCATATTTTGACAACCTTCTCTGTACCAAACCTACTTTTTACAAGTTTTCCCTCTTCAGAAATTACCGGTAAGCAAGTGTCACCTGCATCTGCAGTCAGGTAGTCATTCTGACCACTTGGCAGGGTGGCATATTTTATCTGGAGTTTAGCTCACTCTGTAGGCAGCAGCTCAGTGACACATGCTTAGGACACGTAAATATAGCTCATTATTGAAAACATATTAAGTTGAAGAGATAAGAGAGCAACCTGAGTATGTTCTAGAGCGTTCAGTCAGAGATGTCGATGTGTCCAGTTTAAGCAGTATATTTGCCTTTTTACAGATTAATTAGAGTGATACAGCTTCAGTAAAGAGTTTAGTGGGCTGCAGGGGAAGCTCTTCTCGTCTCTGACTCATGGCTTTCAATTGGGCAGCAGTCCATAGTTTTTACGATTTCTTTTCCTCTTTGTTGTACTTCATTCTGAAACAGTGTAAATAAGAGACAGAAAAGGAGCATAGGACAAACAGCCACATACACAGGCCCTCCCTCCCATCACCTCTGGGTGGGAAGGTGAGTGTCAACTTTGTCTCTGAGCTCTCCTCATCCAGTACAGCACTCTGCCACGTTAGCTCCGTAGTGTAGTGAGACACCTTGTCTAGATTTATTCTTCAAACGTTTCGTTGATATTCTTGGCCTTTTCTTTATAAATTTGAGATTAACTGTGAGATTTCATGCGAAGGCTTAATGAGGTTTTTAAAAAATTGTCATTGCATTGCATATATAATTTAGCAGGGATAGAACCGGACATCTTTATGACACTGCCTTTTATATGTAGATGTAGTATTTAGTTGTTTTAAAGCTTTTTTTCAGTAAGGTGTGAGCTTTACTCAGGTCTGAGAGCTTTTGCTAAGACAATTAATTACCAGCACTTTATGATTTTTCCCGTTATGAATTGTTGGTCAGTGACTTTCTCATATCCCTCCCTCCCTCCCTCCCTTCCCCATTCTTTCCTCCCTCTTTCCCGTTCTCATCCTTTTCGTTTTCAGTTCCTTCCCTCCGTCCTCCTCGTCCTCCCTCCCTCCCTCCCTCCCTCCCTCCCTTCCTTCTTCTTTTTCATTCTTATCTAACATTAAAAATTTACTTAGTCTTGGCGGAAAGTTCTGTTTAAAGTATTATGTAGTTGCAAGTGTGTGAGAATCAGAGTCAGAGCTGCTGGGACTGCGTCCCTGCTTTGTTTCCCAAGGATTACAGAGATAATTAAGTGAACTTTTCTGAGTTTACTTCTCCAGCGTAGGGAGAATAATACTGCTTTTGGGGGAAAAATTACCTCAGAGTGACACATGTGTAAGGTGGTTTTTACCTAATTAAAACTTCTCGTGTAAGGGCTGGATGTATGTGTGACTTACTGAGGAATGCCTGCCAAGCATACCCTAAGACCTGCTTTCTCTTAGCACAAAGACAGCTGTAAAAAATTACAGTCAGCATTATAAACGAAGGACACAGTGGTTTGTAACAGCAGATATTCAGACACACTGCAGTTAAAGGTGCTAGAATAAAAACCTTGTGAGTTTGTACTTTAGTGATGAACATGTATGACTCAGTGTGTGTAAGGCCCAGCGGCACACACAAGTGTGGTGACGTTAGTGCAGGTATAATTATGAGGGTTAAGAGAGCCATTGTGACAGCCCCTGTTTGGGAGATGCTGTGGGAAAAAGATAAGTAGATTTTCTTCTATTAGTGAATGGATTTCCTTCTTTGTGATAAAGAAACATGGTTTTATTGCTTTAATATTGGAATATTAATTTTACACTGTCTAAAACTTGAGTTTGTCCTGCTTTAATCTCCTAAATTTGTCCAGAACACTTGACTCATGTATACTAAATTATTTTTATTACATTTGCATATTTTACAGGTATAGTTATATGGACACATCACAATACAGGTGTGGTTAGAGGACAAGTCTCTGGAATCATCTCTTTCCTTTCACTATGTGAGGCCAGGGGATGAACTCAGGCCGTCAGGCTTGGCGGGCAAGTGTCCTTACTCACTGAGCCTCTCTCTGGCCCTGATGTTAAATTCTAATGCAAAATTTTGGTCACATGTGTTTCAAGGGGTTGCTATTGGAGACACTATCTGTTAACAGTGTTACAGAGATGAATGTTTCTATGGCTCTTGAGTAACCATCAGTGATAACTCAGGGAATAACATTAAGTGACACTGTTGTGTAGCTGTTTCTTCTGGGTAAGACATGCTCACTGATTGCTCTCTTGAATCAGAGCAGCTGTGGTCATATGCATGGGAACCAGATGTGGCCTGTTAACTTGACTTTATGGTTAGTTGCTAGAGATTGTGGTTCATACCACCAGTGACAGCAGAATTGTACGTTCAAGGCTAACCTGGTCTGCATAGCCATACCCAGTTGCAAAAGTGATTTTAAGAATTCCCTTATGGAGGGAGGAAGGGAAGAAGAGGCTCATGAACCTTTACACCCCCGCAGCCTTTTCTACTTACTAAGAAGAAAACAGTTGAACTTGTGTAGGACCTTTTTTGTCTTCCTGTAAGTAACCCCAGTAAGCTTACTGATTTGCCAGCCTGGACTTGGTGAAATCTTTCCTGGCTTTGTCCATACCTAGTCTGTCTGGGGTGAATGAATAGTCTTCTAAGGAAAAGTCATATATCACTCAGTAAAACCAGTTCTTTGGGAAAACTCAGCTGGTGTTCCAGGGAGGCATTAACTTGGATTTTAACCCAGAGCCAGATCTTAGTCACTTTCCCTGTTGCTGTGATAGTCTGGCAAAGGAAATTAAAGGGTGATTTATTTGGCCTACAGGTTAGGATACAGCCTGTCATCAAATGGTCAACATGGGGGAGGGACTGAGGCAGTTGCTCAGTTGTATCTACAGTCAGGAAGCAGAGTGACGGGTGCCGGTGCTCAGCTCGGGTTCCTCCTGCTTCTGTAGTCTAGGGTCTCAGCGTCAGTGGATGGTGCTCCCCTCAGTTAACCTAATGAAGACCACAGGCGTGCCCAGAGGCCCGCCTCCCAGGTGATTACGATGTGTCAAGTTGAGAGTTGGATGAACTTGGAAGCGGTGAGAGCTTCAGCATTGTGAATATTGGGATTTTGGTGAAAACCTTAAAGCCAGTGAAACTTTGAAAGCAGTAGTAACTCAAGATAACCGCCGACATGGTGAAATGCCTTCTGGTTATAAATGAGTCCCCAGCCATCTTGATTCAGCTGATGGACACAAACACCGCCATTGAGTTTGAGCAGAGCTAGGCATTCTTTTTTTTTTTTTTTTTTTTTTAACTTTCTTTCCTTCTTCAGAGTTTAGGATTTTTACTGTCTTGGAATGTCATTGAACAGGTAACAGAGTAAAAACCCCAGAGTCCTTTCTTTAAAATGAAGAGAAAAATGTGGAATACTTCACGAATTTGCGTGTCATCCTTGCACAGGGGCCATGCTGATCTGCTCTGTATCGTTCCAGTTTTAGTATATGTGCTGCCGAAGCGAGCACGGTCTAGGTGTTCTTGATTTGGTCAGATCATGTTTTCCTTCGAATCCAGGGACCAGGATTTGTATCTTCAGATGATGATCTGTCTTTTACATGGCGAGAGATTGTTTAGTGTCCCAAACTGTAGTTATTTCATGCTTTAGTCCATGTATCTTGTACATCTATTTCAGTAAGAAATAGAAAACTTTCTGATGAACTTTTCTACAGTTGGTTACTAATCATTTTACTTAGCAGGGCCTGCATCTGTCTCAAACATGTCTTGTTTTGCCCAAAGCAAGTGACTGGGGGAGACTTAAAAATTCTTACTTGGTTAACTCCCTGCATTTGAAAGATTTATTTTACCTTCCCCCAACCCCCTTTGGTTTTTTGAGGCAGGATTTCTGTGTGTCACCCTTCGTGTTTTTGCATTTGTTTTGTAGACCAGGCTGGCCTTGAACTCAGATCCATCTGTCTCTACTTTCCGAGTGTTGGGATTAAAGGTGTGGGCTGCCACTGCCTGGCACGATTTATTTTAAAAGTAAATTATTTATTTACTTATGAGTCAAGATCTTGTTTTGTAGTTCTGGCTGGTATGGAATGTGCTACATAGACTAACTGGCTTCAACTTGTGGTGATCCTCTTGCCTCAGCCTCCTAAGTGCTGGGATTATAGATGCACACCATTACCCCTGGCTGAAAGTCAAAAAGTCATCTTTTAGACAGTTAAGACAGGTGCTTGCTATTTGTAGGCCTATCCTCACATCTTACAGAAATCAGGCAGGCTTTCCTCTCAGGTAGACCTTGGTTTTGATCTCAGCTGGACTGTTTGTTAGTTGAGTGACTTTGGAAGAAGTTACATAGGTCCCAAATTTAACTTTTATTTATTATCCTCAGTGTCTTCTATAAAATATCAGCTTCAAGAGGCTTTCAATATATATGTTTTTAAATTACTTGTTGTAGCTTGTTGAGGTTTTTATTTAAGAGTAATCTAGTTGAGGGACCCACCCCTGGAATTAGAAAGAAATACAGATCAGGGAAATGATGCAGGATGAATTTGGTCCCAAACAGTATTGTAGTAGAAGTACTTGGGTGGTTTGGTTTTGGTTTTGGTGACATAATCTTATTCTTGTCAGACTATTCTGGAACTTGCTTTGTAACCCAGGACAGCTTGGCCAGCTTCAGATAGACGATCCTGTGATCTCGCTTCAGCCTTCAGAGTACTGGGGTCATAGGTGTGTGCCACAGAAGTAGCTTCTTGAGAAGTATAGCAGTGCTTGAAAGCCATCGCTACATAAAGTTAAAATCAGGAAAGCATAGTGAATCTGTTACAGGCTCTCATTATAAAGTACAGCGTCTTTTTCAGTGATCCAAGTGCAAAGCCCCAGATTTCCTTCTTTGTTTCCACTTACCTGGTCTGATCTAGCAGCAACCACCATTCCATTGCTTTACACGATGGTTTACCTCATATGAATTGAGTGCAGCCAGAAATTTCATTTGGCATCGTACACTCCCCTCCCTCTTTCTCTGAGAGACTGACTGCACTGTTACTTTAGAGCCACCACACAGTATACCTTGTTTGTACTTTCGGATTTCTACTGTTGAATATCGATTGTTGGCTTAGTTGGATGTATGACACTTTTGATTCCGTGCACCAGTCCTTTTCAGAGGAAGGAATGGAAGAGATTGGTATTTGACTTGTAATTTTTCAGTGAAATTAAGAGAGGGATTAATGGTCCATAGAAGTAAGAAGAGAATTCAGATAAGTGTGCTCAGCACAGCCCTGTGTTTCTGTCCTCCCCATGGCTAGCCACAGTGTGCCTCAAGTTGTCAGAGGGTTGTCTGCTCCTCCTGGAAGCTGTGAACGTTGATTAGCAGCTAGCTTCACTGTGAAACTTACACAGCAAACATACAAGAGTGGATTGTTGCTCTAACCCACGGGCGTCTTGAGATTGACGTCAAAACACAGTGCAGCTGTCTAAGCAGTGGGAGAGTATTTCTGACATCCCTGTTAGATCATTGCTGCCCTTTCCTCTCCTACTTTCTTCCCGGACATCGTGTAGAATGGCTTTACCGTTCTTTGCTAAGCTGCAGTGGCTTCTTTACTTCATCTTGCATAGCTTTTCATCCCTCCCCTACGTTAAGTCCTTGTGATGAGAACCTTTTCTAAAAAGTATTTTTTTTTTTTTTTAAAGAGATTTACAGATTGAGACACTAAAAGGGCTATGGATAGCCCATATATGTTCCTCAGCTTTTAACATGTTATGTTAGTATGGTGCATGTATCATATTTATGAGTCAACACTGACATGACTAAGTTCATAGTTTATTTAGATTTCCAAGGATTTTCTTTTCTTTTTTTGGTGGTGGTTGTTGGGTTAAGCCATTGTTCTGTTTCTACCTAGGATACTGTCTTAATTAAGGTTTTGTTACTGTGAAGAGACACCATGACCATGGCAACTCCTATAAAGGAAAACATTTAGGGGGTTAGCTTACAGTTTCAGAGTCCATTATCGTGGACTGGGTCGGGGGAAGCATGGCAGTGTCCGGGCAGGCAGGCGTGGTGCTGAAGGAAGAGCTGAGAATTCTAAGTCTTGATCCGAAGGTAGCAGAAGGAGACTGTGCCACGCTAGGCGTAGCTTGAGCATATATGAGACCTCAACCCCATCCCTATGGTAACACACTCCCTCCAACAAGCCACACCTACCAATAGTGCCATTCCCTATGGACCAAACATTCGTACACTTGAGTCTGTGTCTTATTCAAACCACTAAGGATACCATTTGAAATTTAGTATTATGTCTCCTTAGGTTCGTCTTGGCTGTGAGAGACTTTTTTTTTGATGGTCTTGACATTTCTCAGGAGTCCTGGCTAGGTATATTTTAGGATGCCTCCAAACTGGAATTTGTGTAGGTTTTCTCATTATTAGATTGGAGTTGCCTGTATGACGAGGCTGTAATGTGGCTCAGGGCTAGAGGTGTTACATAGCCTGTTAGACAGGCTCAGAGCTCAATACATAGTAAGTTCTAGGCCAGTTTGAGCTACCTAATTATCCCTGTGTGCCTTACTGTCCACCCCCAGATGCATATACCCACAGGCACATGTGTGAGCACCCACATACACATACCTGTGTGCACATGGAAATGCAGAAGCCATTCTGGATTTGCTAGTTTCTTATTGCTAAAACAAGAGAAAGGAGAGTAACCATTTAAGAAGGGGAAGTAGGTCTTGCTCACAGTCTCAAGAGGTTTCAGGCTTGGTTGGCTTGCTGTGTTTCTGTGGCCTGTGGTGAGAACAGTGTCCTAGTGCTGTGAGGGCAGGGCAGAGCAAACTGCTCAACTCCAGCCAGCTGGGGAGAGCTAGGTAGGTAGATACTGATAGACTGAGAAGTATGGGGAGAGCGACAGCCTTCAGTTAATAGCCCGAGTTTCCCCAGTCAGAATTGCTAACCTGTAATCCCTATGATGTAACATTTCCAACTAGAATGCAGCATTTCTTCGTTATTTCAAGTCATAATGTTAATTTTCAGAAGTTAAGTTAGCCTCCTTAATTTTTAAACTCATTTTGGTACTGGGGCTTGAACCTAGGACCTTGGGATGCTAGCTTGGACTCTGTCTCCCAGGTGTGTGCTCTGTAATTTCATTCGAACTTTTAAGTTTTGTGACAGTATCTGTCCAGGTTGGTTTTAATCTCATTCTGCAGCCCATGAAGTCCTTGAGTGTATGTATGTATGATCCTCCAGTTTTATCACTGAGCCACAGGGATCTTAGACCTGTGCACTGAAGTCCTAGGACATGAAGCTAGGGACATGGCTTCTGCTCTTGATGTTAGACACATGCATAGATCATGTGTCCACCCCTATAATATCACACTGAAGTCCAGCTAGGGACATGGCTTCTGCTCTTGATGTTAGACACATGCATAGATCATGTGTCCACCATTATAATATCACACAGCATAGATTCTGCACCTTAAATACTCCCTTTGGATTGTGGATTCTCTTTATAGTCTCTACCTGTGCTTTCTAGCAGCTAGTAACCTGCTCTCACCAATGTCCTTCTGCGTTCTCCAGAGTGTGAGACGAATGCAGCGGCACAATGCCTACATTTGTCTATGGCTTCTTTGACATAATAGAATATTATGGAAGAATACATTTAAGAATCATTTATGATTCATGAATTAATTGTTCGTTCTTTTAAAATTGTTGAATGGCCTTCCTTTGTGTGGATGGATCATAGTTTGTTTTTCTTTTCTCTTATTCATATTTATGAATAAATTTTCTCTAAATGTTCACGGGCAGTTATTTGCCATTTTTATTTTCTAAGTTTATTACCATGTGCAAGCACACGTGTAGATACACATGTACCATGTTATACACATGTAAGTCAGAGAACAGTCTGATTCAGTGGGTTCCCTCCTTCCACCCTCTGAGTTTTGGGACTTCAGCTCAGGTTGCCAGGTTTGGTGACCACTGCCTTTGCTCACTGAACCACACACTTTCAGATCACTTAGTAAATATCTAAGTTGTAAAATTCAGGTGTGCCTTATGGGTAGCTCTCACTCTGTAAGTCTGGCTGGCTGGAATTTGGTATGTAGAACACGTCGGATTTAAGCTCAGACATCTTCTTACCTCCACCTTGTGAGCGCACAGCCCTAGTGTTTATGTCTTTATGAACACTTGACACACTCATTTTCATTGTCCTCCCTCTCCATTTGCCTTTTCCATAGTGGAGCATATTCGTTTATTACTTTTTCATTATGTGTGTACATATGTGAGTGTGTGCATCCCATAGCATACAGAGGTTAGATGACAGCTTGTGGGAGGTGATTGTTTCCTTCTACCGTGTGCACCCAGAGGGTCATTCTCAGGAACTTATCCACTGAGCCATCTCACTGGCCTCAGCACCTTTTTATATGTTTACTGGTTATTTGGATTTTCAAGAGAAAAATTATGTACTTCCTTTGGACTCTGAATTATGTACTTCTTTCTGACACTGGGTTTTGAAAGAAGGCGTGGTTTCCATTAATAAAGTCAGTAAGAGAAACTGTTGGGGGAAAGCCAAGTTATGGCCAGGAAGCTGAAGTATAGTCTGTGAGAAAGCTGAGATTGTTGACATGCTGGGTTTGTTATAGCAAAGGGGCAATAGAGATTTTGACTAAAAAGAGATGCTACATGATTGATAGGTGGCTAAAATTGTTTCTAGTGACCTCAGATGAAAGATGCTAAGATATGAAATCTACTAGCTTCAAGTTCTAAATTGACATGTGTTGTCGAATTGCTTCAGCAGTGTAGACCTATGAAGACATAGACAGAGGGGAGCTTTATGACGTTTAGGATAGATGAGCTTCGTGGGAAAGTGCTAAGCCTGGAGGGGGGGCAGGCCAGGCAGGCCAGCAGAGGAAGTTTAATGGTATCTGCAATTAGCAGCAGTCCTCTAGTTTGACTGGTTTCTTGTAGATTGAGGAGACCTCCTTTAATAACTTAACTTGTTCAGTGCATAGAAATTCTGACCTTAATACATCTGTGCTTTAGTATTTAAGGGTATTAAAAATCATTAGTCCTGTTTTGAAAAGCCACGAAATATGGATACACAAATAAAGACTATATAACATACATTTATAAACTATATTTGCCTAGGTGTGGGTTTCATGTAACCTGATTTTTAGTTCAGTAACAGTTGTTCTGAGGTTCTTTATAAATTGAAAGAACCTTGAGCTATAATTTATGTAGGTAAAGTGTTTCTGGGATTGATCTAAGAGCTATATCATTGTTTTATAATAGACAGGACAGCTTTCATTCAGTACTAGTGTGTTGGTCCTAGAGGTTATCTGCATGCAGACTTGACAGTTGGTGCCTCAGACCAGGAAAGCAGAGGCTAGTAACGCTCGGTATGCTTTTGTTAGAGAAGTGTTGGACACAGATTACTGGTTTAACAAAGTCAAATTGCTTCTAGGGATCAGAATGGCTGAGTGTGTCTCTTACTCCCCTCATTCCACTGCAAGTGGCAAGGATGAGTTAACAGTGCGCCAGACATCACAGTGCCTGGGGCATAGTGGGAGACCTGGGAAGATTTACAGTAATCAAACACAAACAGACAGAATAGCATGAAGACATTTCAGTCCTCCCAGCCCAGCTTGCAGACTTAATTAGGCTTATTGGGGCAGAAAATATTTTTCTTCCCTCCCCAGTTTTTATCTGTTTTTCTCCACTCCTACCTCCTTCATGCTCTGAGTCTCTGATTCTCTTTGTGGGGATCCTATTGCTAACAAAGGGAGTCCTTTTCTTGTTGCTTGTTTTTTAATCCTAACTTGGTTTCTTTGGCTCATTAGGAAACTGAACAGAAATGACAATGAAATAAGACATCAGAAGACTCCATTTGTGTACTGTTTTCAGAAATTCCCCATTTAAAAATCTGCATTGAGGAATTTTTTTATGGTTCTCTACTTAGATCTTGTATACATCTTTGTGATTTAATGGGAGCTCTTGGCTCGCTGTCTTACAAACTGTCAGCCGAGCTAACTTGCTCTGCCTGTCATCTATATGCATCGGATGGTGTAATTCAGGGGAGTGTGCACGGATGCTGCTCCCCGCCTTTCCATTAGCTGTGCAGTGTGGAGCTTCAGTTGATGATGGCAAATGATTCAGGGTAGGAGAAGAGGTGGGGTTTCTTCCTGTCTTCCCTCTTGTGGTCAGTAAAATCATTGACAAATGCCTCTCCAAGGCTGTGGAATGTATGGATAAAGGAAAACCTAGGATTGCTAGGGGAGTGGCGTTAGGTGAGGATTTCACTCTCCTGTGCTCCATGGAAACAAGAAACAAGCCTTTTGAGCTTCTGCTTGCCTGCTGATTTGCCGGGTTATCCAGGTAATCTATGGCAGTCTTTGTTTTCTCTGTAGTGTAAAGAATAAGACAAAATGGTAGAAAAATAGCTTCAGTAAAGGGGATATACCTATAACAAGAATGAAATGGGCAAGGGAAAGGGTTTTTGTACACCATTACTATTTCTTATAATAGCATTTTATTTTTTTTCTTCTTGCTTTAAGAAGCATATCTTGATTTAAAGAAAGGAAATTCCTTGTTTTGAAAACCCATGTCTTAATGGATTAGCTTGAGAACAAAGGTTTTAACACCCAGCACGCAGGGCTATCTTTATTCAGAGGACTGGAAGCTCACCCTTCTGTTACCTTTGTAGAACTGAGCTGGGTAATGGCTCTTGAATCTGGGCTGATGAATTATCATTCTGTGAATTGTGATTTAATCATCTTGAATTTTTCCGATGGTTGTCTCCCTTTGATACCCAAGGGACTATGGATGGGGCATGGGGGCAGGGATTCATATTCCAGTGGGGGAAGGGACTGTTTTTACAGAGTATTCTGTGTGACTGTTTTTTCAGTTTATTTTTTTTCTCATAAATGAAAATATACGGTTATGTGGAAAAGGTGATACTCATAGCTTCAAGAGCTCTTGCATTAGTTTGAATTATTTTATCCTTTGTTCAGTTAGTGGTATTTTTGCTTGTGTCAGCTAAAATGTTGATTCTAACTGTAAAGCTGCTGCTGAGCTGCAGTGGTGGCATTAGGGTGGCATTCTCCTTCCCTTCAGTGACGTCTGAGTTCGAGAAATACAGTGGTGGAAATGGTTTTTCTTTTTAGGGTCATACTAGTTTTTGAACCCAGGACCTCTTGCATGCTAGACAAGCATTTAACCATTGAGCTATATCCCCAGCTTAGGTCTGTCTGTCTTCTGAAGGTGTTGGTCATGTTGGGAGTTATTTTCTTGTAGACAAACAGACCGAGGGCTATAATTTATAACACTGAAATGTATAGTATTGTAGATTTCTTTATAGACAGATTAGACTCACACTTCGGAGCACACGGTAAAGCTTTCAATTCATTTGCTTATCTTTTTCACAATGACATGTGTTCCCTCGTGATTAGTTACATTTGGAGGACTGACTCCTCAAAAGTATTAGCAAATTAACATGCTCAGTTAGCATTTATATTGAACTTTAAGTGTATACAGGGTTTATAATTGAATAGAAGAATAAAGAAACGCATGCATATGATGCACCTTTTTTGGTGCACACATATAAGCAGTATTTATATACTGATATGTAGGTGTCTTTAGGTTTTTCATTTACTGCTAAAATTACCTTCATCTCTTTTAAACCATACTTTATGTATAGCAATAGTTTATCTCTCATCTCTTTTTATAGATGGGAAATTTTATATTTAGACAAATAAGTTAGTAACCACAAAATAATGAAGTAAAGGCCAGTTCACTGTTTGCATATGAGCAGATTAAAATATTTTCTTGAAATTATTGATATCACAAAAAAGGAGCTGTAGTCTGTCAAAACCTGAGCAATTGAGCCACTGTTTAATGGTGTAGGTAAGGACTGGACTTGGGCTTACTTCTCTGCTCTGCTATTTCCACACTCCTTGTGTGACTTATGAAGTCAGCCCGTGGAGAGTTTCCATTACCCTTACGTTTAGCTTCCTTACTGATTCTTCATAGCCATGACGTACAGTATGAAGGGACCTCTTCATTTATTTAGGAAGACCATTATTATGTATTGGTTGTCTTCTCCCTTTCTTCCTTGCAGATTGCAAGGGCCTGTATGTTGCCTGGCTACACACTATGTGCTGTCTCAGTTAACTTTCTGAGCGGGTGAGTGAAGGAAGAACAAACTACAGTGTCTAGGGAGAATAAATGACTAACTCAGCCCCAGAAGACAGAAGGTTCTTTTGGGGCTGATGTTCATCTCACTATACAGTCATCCTTCAAGGAATTTATATGTTTAAAAACCTTAAAAGAAGAAAGTTACAGGACAAGTCTAGTCAGGTAGTCTTAAATTGCTGGAATTTCCCATGCAAAAATATGAATAGTCTAAAATTTATAACAGGGTGAAAGATGATCGACCACTGAGTCTTTTACATCTTATAAATTATAACAATGCTTATGGGCAAGAGGTTCTATAATTGCTTATTTTTTTGTGTCTATATAGTGTATATATCTGTATGTCTGTATGTGTAGTACACAGACTTGTACCTGTGTTAAAGGATACTTAGGTCTCTCCCACTGTTCAGCTGTCCACTAGTCCATCTGTGTGTCTGTTTGGTGTGCATGTTTGTGGGTGCATGTGGAGTCCAGAGCTTGCGTTAAGAGTCATGCTGAGTTGCTTTTCACTGCATGTATTAGAGACGAGTGAACCCAGAGCTCACGTATTCAGCTAGTGTAACCTCTGGATGAGCAGGATTACAGGTGGGATACTATACCCACCCAACATTCCGAGGGTGCTGGAGATGTAATCGTGACCTCACACTTCCGTGGCTAGAGCTGTACTTGCTGAGCCGTTTCTCCAGCCCTACTTTTCCACCTGTCTTTTGAGACAGGGTCTTTTTGTGACCCTGAGACTAAGTTTAGAGTGGCTGCTCAACTAGCTTAGCCTGATTCTGCCCGTGCTCTAACACGAGGATCAGAGCAGAGCGTTACCTAGACTGACTTTTAAAATTAAGTGAGTTTTAATAATTAATTAGTTTAATTATTTTGTGTGGGTGCTGGGGATCCGAGCTTGAGCCTTCCCGCTTGTACGCCTGTGCTTCACTGACTGAGCCATTCATTTTCTAGCCAAGAAGTGTTTATTTTTTATTTTGTAAAAACTTACTTATTTTAACTTTATGGTTATTGGTATTTTGCATGCCTGCAGGCATGTGCATGTGCCTGTGCATGTGTTTGTGTGTACCATGTGCATGCAATTCTCAAGGTCGAAAGAGAGCTCTGGACCTGGAGTTACAGATGGTTGGGAGCCACCATGTGGGTCCTGGGAACTGAACCTGGATGCTCTCCAAGATCAACAAGTGTTCCTAATTGCTGAGCCATCTCTCCAGCCTCTGTGTAGCCTTTATTTTTAAGAAAGTATCTCATGTTGTGCATCTGGCCTTCAACTTGGGAGGACTTTCTTCCTTAACTTCCTAAATGCTGGGATTTTAGGAGTCTATCATTGTACCTGGCTTTATGGGTAAACATTTAGTTTTATTTTTAGAGTCTAAAAGCTTTTTTGAAGTATAATTAATGTGTAATAAGCTTTAAATGTTTGTGTGTATGTGTGTAGGTGTGTGTGTGTGTGTGTGTGTATGTGTGTGTGTGTAGGAGTTGGGTGATTTCTTTTCCTTCTTGGTTTTTTGAGACAGGCTCTTTCTGTGAACCTTTGGGCTCTGTGTTTTCCTAGGTTAACTGGTGGGCTGCTGAACTCTCAGATTGCTTATCTCCACCTTTCAGTTCTGGAGTTACGGATGTGTGCTATTACACTTGTCTTTTACATGAGTGTTTGGAATTTGAACTCAGATCCCCATGCCTGCACAGCAAGCACTGCATCCACTAAAGCCTGCCTTTAGCCCCCAGTTTTAGTATTTCTTGTGCTATGCAATAGTTGTTATATAGGTTTAAATTCAAATATATTTTAAGAACACGAGTAAATAGAATTTGAGGATCAGAGAAAAGGCAAGGGTTTTCTGAGGTAGCAGACATTAAGAAAAGATCTCTGCAAGGCGGTGGTGGCGCACACCTTTAATCCCAGTACTTGGGAGGCAGAGGCAGGCGGATTTCTGAGTTCGAGGCCAGCCTGGTCTACAGAGTGAGTTCCAGGACAGCCAGGGCTACACAGAGAAACCCTGTCTCGAAAAAACAAAAAACAAACAAACAAAAAAAGAAAAGATCTCTGAAATTATGTTGGTGATGAGCCGGCTCACATAGAGTAGTATATAAGATACCACTTTCTAGGGAAAGTCCTCCTGAAGGCCACTAGGACATATCAACTTAACTGAAGTTAGAGGAAAGAAATGCCTGATTTACCCTCATATGTCATGTTTGGTGTTTGGATGCCCATGGAAAATGATTGAAGGAATTTTAATGGGAGCAACCATTTGTTGTTTGAAAGTCTGTAGCTGCTCAACAGGAAAGGACGTTGTGCACAAGACTGGAAAACCTATGTCCTTGCAGACACCAGGCCTGGCCTGGCATAGTGGGTCACTCTAAGCTAGCAGTGGAGAAGGCCAGAAGAAGATGAATTGGAGGTTAGTGATAAAGCATTTGAATGCGATGAGAGATGCAGACACCACAGAAACAGAGACACTGTGTTAATACTGTGCACTTCTGACTCTGTAAGTGCTGCTATACAGTAGATGCTCAGAAATGGCCACCTGATAAGTGGATATAGTTGAGGGCAGAGAGAGAGGTGGATGGCATTAATGGCTTCCAAATTTCTAATTTAAAAACAAAAGAAATTGTGTATATGAGTTTGCCTACATGTACATGTGCCTACATTGCCTGTGGAAGTCAGAAAATCCATATATCCCCTGGAATTACAGATAATTGTAAGCTGTAATGTGGATGCTGAGAATTAAATCTGGGTTCTTTGCAAGAGTAGCCAGGGCTCTTCACCACTGAACTATCTTTAGCCCAAATTCTAGATTCTTACTAGACCATCTGTATGGATGTTGTCCATTTGTTAAGGCAGAAAAGCAATTTTGTGAGGGTCAAAGTAAATAAATTTAGGTCTGTTGAACTTGATGCCAGTGGTAAATCTAAATGAGTGCCTAGAACATGAGTGTGTGGAACTGAAGATAGACAAGCTGACCGTGACTGGGGTCTGTTCCTACAGTACACAGACATTTATTGAGTGCTTGTCCTGTCTAGCACTTTGCTAGGGTGTAGCACTGACCTAGGACCCTGGTGCCTTAGAACGTACTTCAAGTGTGTGGATGAGACAGGAAGAGTCTCCTTTAAACACACACACACACACACACACACACACACACACACACAATTTATTTATTTATTGGATATAGTGTGTGTGTGAGTGTGTGAGAGTGTGAGAGTGTGTGTGTGTGTGTGAGTGTGTGTGTGTGTGTGTGTGTGAGTGTGTGTGTGAGAGTGTGTGTGTGAGTGTGTGTGTGTGTGTGTGTGTGTGTGTATGAGGGTTAGGGGCAAGCATGCCACGGAGTGAATATGGAGGTCCCAGGACGGACAGCTCGTGGAAGTCAGTTCTTTCCTTTTACCACATACGTGTTGGGATTGAACTCGGGTCTCATGCTTGGTGCCAGGCTCTTTTACCCGAGTCATCTCTTCACATTCTTCTTAAAATCAAAAATCCATGTGACTAGTGCCTACTGTGTGCCGAAGTGTGAACACAGAGTTAAGAGTAGTTTTTTTTGTTGAGGAAGTACTTGCGTCCAAGATGTTTCACTGGATCTGTGCCCACCTTCCCTCCTTCCTTCGTCTTCTGGAGGGCTTGTGAGTGCTTTTTTTTTTTTAAAGATTTCTTTTGTCATCTGGAAATAGTGACACACAACCGTGATTTCAGCACTTAAGGCTGAAGCAGGAGAATCACAAGCTACAGGGTTTCTCTGTAGCCTCTGCTGCCCTAGACCTGACTCTGCAGACCAAGCTGGACTCCAACTTACAGAGAGAGATCCATCTGCCCCCCGAGTGTGGGGACTGAAGGCATGAGCCACCACTGCCAGTCAAAACACTCTTAAATCATTGTAAGTTGGCAGCTAGCAGCACTCACATCATGTTCATGGTTCCTGTCCGTTTCTTGGGCACACTATTTTGTACTTTTTGGAATTTGTCTCTAGTGTGTTAATTTTTTAAATACTCATTTTATTTATTTAGTGTTGAAGGAGAGGTTGTTAACATGCACCATATATGTGGAGATCAGAGGGCAATTAGTTCACCCACTATTTGAGTCCTGGGGATTAAACTTGGGTTGTCAGTTTTGGTAGGAAGTACCCTTTCCTGCTGAATTATCTTGCTAGCTGTTTAATGTATTTTCGACTTTAAAAAAAAATTCCTGTTAAGAGGATAGAAATGTGGCTTAGTGGTGAAGGAAGATGGCTTACCAGTTCCTCTCTCAGCGAACCTAGGTTTGCTTCCTGGCATCCCTGTGGTGGTTTATAACCATCTGTAACTCCAATTTCAGGGGATCTTTTGACCTCTAAGGGTATCAGGGACACATGTATACATGTGTACATGCATACGCAGGCAAACACGCACACATAAATACATTTTAAAGGTTTAAAAGGATCCGGTTAAGCAGTGGTTAAAAATGAGTCTGGGGTGGAGAGTTGGCTCAGGGGTTAAGAACACTTGATGCTCTTGTAGAGGACCTAGGTTCAAGTCCCAGAACCTACATCATGGTTGCTCTGTAACTTCAGTTCTGGGAATCTGATGCCCCTTTCTGTCCTATGTGGGCACCAGGCACACATGTTGTACATAAATATAATACAGGCAGAACACCCATGCATATAAAATAAAATAAAATAAAAATAAAATATTAAAAACAGAGTCTAGAGCTAGCTATAAATCCTGAATTTACATGTCAGTTTCTGCCTGACTTAGACAGGCCCCCCTTAATCTTTCTATGCAGTACTTTTTCAGCCACAAAATATGTATAATAATGGTGTTTGCTGCAAATCCAATGAGGTAATGGGTATAATGCAGCTACAGTGGTTATTAGCATGTGCTAAGCAGTGTTGGCTGCTATTCTTAGCATTTTCATTTTTCTGTCATTGTTCAAGTAACAGCATACTCGAGGTCATTGTTTCTGTGTTATGATCAGTGACAGTTGCTTTGTCTTTTCACGGCTTCTCCATTTTTACCCCTGGCAGCATCCTGAATCAGTGTCTGTGAGTCCTGAATCTCTGCAGTAGTCTCCGGTGTTCCTCCTGAGCGCCTGGGTATCGCCTGCTAGATCTAGGGAGAGCAGGATCTGCATTTCAGGTCTATATGACCCTTATGCTTAGGCGAGTTGACTTGGAGCCTACCACGTGGCAAGTACCTTTCCTGGTTAGTGACTGGAGGTTATCATCATGTCCTTTCTTGAAGGATGAGTTTGCTTTTCAGTGCTGAGGAACACTGCTGTGGTAGGACTGCGTTTTGCTGTCCTCCATCTTTGTCTGGAGTTGAATGCATGCTTATGAAGAAGTGGCCGCTGTGCAGGTGGCAGCATGATCCCTGTGCATGGACAGCTGGCCAGTTGCCCACAGGGCAATCATATAAATTGAATTCTCCACTGAATTTTTAGGATTGGAAGAAGCAGATTCTGTTTGTAACCATTTTCTATTGGTGTGTCTTTTCTTTGAAACTCTGTAGAATTACTCGAACACCTTTTAAGCATCCACATGCAAAGGAGGGGAGGAGAGAGAAATTCAGTATATGGTATTTTTCTTGAAAGAGTTAAGATATATCTGTTCCAATGGTTGCTCCATTAGAATTCTGCTTTCAGCACTGATGGAAAAGTAAGTCTTGTAATTGTAAGTTTGGCCAATCACAATCCTCTGATCTTCCAGGGTGGAGTTGTAACCCTCCCTCTGTCCCCAGGACTGAATAGCTTTATCTAGCAGGGTCTTCTGGCTTTGGCAGAGGCGCAGTACAAAGGCCACATTGACCGTAGCTACTGGGGAAACCCTTTTTCCTTCTCTGGCCTGTAAATGCTGTTCTGTCTCTGTGAAAAGCCCTGACATCAGCTCTTGGAAAAATTCAAATACTTGTGTTGAACGAGGGCAGAAGCACTGGCCTGGGCAGTGACTGACGGCTGTGTTGCAGCTCTGAGTTTCAGAGGTCTGCAGTTGTGTTGCACTTGAAAAAAATCTCCCCTTTCAAAAAGAGTTAGAGCTTTAAGTGTAGCAGCTCCCACACTGCTAGTTTCTTTTTCTCTTTCTTGAATAAACTTCTGCTATTAATGTAGAGGAGGCTGAGCCTAGTGAGGCAGAAGGACCACATGCACTTGTGGCTATCCTGGGGTCTGTAGTGTTTAGGCCAGCCTGGGCTGCAGAGAGAGACCTAAAGAGGTGATGGAGAATTCTTGTTTGAGGGGCTAAGCATTAACATTGTACATGCTGTGTGTTTTCTTTCTCCCTGTTAAGTGCTTCTTAAGTCTTTGCTATTTGGGGTAAAATACACTGTTACTGTAAGCACAAATTAAACTTGGTTAAATTTCTTAGTACTCAAATTTGTGCAATGTGAAGGTTTATTTATTGTTTTTTAATATTTTAAAGACCAGAGAAACAGATACCCTTTATTTTATTTAATTAAAATAACATTTATTCTTGTTTAGTTTTTATAGGTTGAAAATTCTGTGCATGTATATAATGTATTTTCTGCATATCCACCCCTACTTCCCTGTTTAATTTTTTAAAAAGTGATTTATTTTTATTTTACGTGCATTGGGTTTTGCTTGCATGTATGTCTGTGTAAGGGTGTTAATTTACCTGGAACTGGATTACAGACAGTGGTGAGCTACCATGTGGGTGCTGGAAATTGAACCAAGGTCCTCTGGAAGAGCAGCCTGTGCTCTTAACCACTGAGCCATTTCTCTAGCCCCTCCTGTTTAATTTTGAGGACAGAGTCTTGCTATATATATAGCCAGGGCTGGTACTGAACTTTTTTTTTTTTTTGTTTTTTTGTTTTTTTTTTTTTTTGAGACAGGGTTTCTCTGTGTAGCTCGGGCTATCCTGGAACTCACTCTGTAGACCAGGCTGGCCTGGAACTCAGAAATCCGCTTGCCTCTGCCTCCCAAGTGCTGGGATTAAAGGTGTGCGCCACCACCGCCCGGTACTGAACTTTTGACAGTCTTGTATCCTTAGCCTCTTGATTGCTGGGATTTTAGGTGTCTGTCACCATGCCTGACTAGTGTTCTTTTAAACATAAATCAGATTGTGATTAAAACTTTCTAGCTGTTCTAGGTTATGAATAGATTTCTCACATTATTGGTTTCTGTCTATAGCTGACGACATCTCAATACTACTCTCTGAGTCATTCTCACACTTGGGCCACAGTGGACATGGTAGTTCTCAAATACACTAAGTTGCTTATTCTTGCAGACCTTTGTCTTAGTTATTTTCATTACTCACAACTACTTCTGTGCCCCTCGATCACCTCATGGCTTCTACTCTTACCTTACAGTGTCTCAAGTCATGCACCTCCAGGTCTTTGAAGGTCCATTCAGTCACAGTCACATACCAGTGGGTGAGGAAGAGCTGTGTCAGGAAGAGCTGTGCCACACATCCTCTCAAGAGGAAGGAAGTTTCTTTCATGTGCACCTCCCGTGGACTTTATTTTGTTTCTCTGTCCATTTCTTGTGTCTATGCAGTCAGCTTACTCACCAGAGAATGGCACTGCCATTAGGCCAAAAGGTCATTGCTACAGCTGGATCTGCTGCCCTTTGTCACTGGCCTTTGAGGACACTGGTAAACCACTGGATAAACTTCATGGTTTTTCTAAGGAAGACTAAGATTTCCAGGGTCAAGAATAACTTACATCTTCTGTTCTCAGAGAAAATGTATTGAATGAATAAATTCATATAGAAAAGATATGTCAAATTGTTAACCGTGTTCTCATAACTATGCTGGCTAATTAGACTGTAAAATCAAATACATGGAATAATCTTTCAAATAATTTAAAGTGTGGGAAGAGCTGAGTTAACAGAATATGAAATAATTTTAAGTTAGTTAATTGGTTTAAATAATGTATTCCAGTAGAAGGAAGAGACGGTTGGAAACAACCGAGAAACCCAATAGAATGATGATTAGGCTTAAATCTGCCTACGTCAGCAATCTCCCCAAACCCAAACCAAACCAATCCAAACCAGTTAAAGGAATGTGGTAGTGTATACCTGTAATTTGAACACTGTGGAGGCTGAGGTAGGTGGGTCATGAATTTCAGATCAACGTGGGCTACTGTGAGTAAGATCCCATCTTTAAAAAAAAAGTTGGCTTAGGGCTAGCTCAGTGGTACAGTGCCTGCTCAACATGTGAGACCCAATGTTCAGCCTCTAAAATCACAAAACAGTTAAGGCAAAAGTCACAGATTACATGAAAGAGCAAAGCCCAGCTGTGCTGCCTTTAAGGAATACATCTTAAAAGAGACATGGTTTTGAAGCAAAAGGACGAAAAGAGGCACGGCATGCTATGTAATAAAAATAAAACTGAAATGACTTAATCATTATAAAGTAGATTTATGAACATAGAATATTAATAATGATAAAGCGGCCCCTCTCCCTGTGTGTTGAGGTTTATTCCTGTGACACAAGTGTGCTGTGTATATGAAAACTAATGGTCAATCCTGTGTGTCCTTCCTAAGATGCTGTCTACTTTGTCTTTTGAGACGGGGTCTTCTATGGGCCTGGAGCTAGCCACATAGTCTGGGCTTACTCACTGCTGAGTCCCAGGAAACTGCTTTTTTCCGCCTCCCTGCTGTTGGGATTACAAATGTGTACACCTTGACTTTCTCACCCAGGTCCTCACGCTTCTGTGGCAGCAATTTACCTTCCTACTGCCCTCCCTGCTCCTAATCTTTTTTTTTTAAATGAGATAGGGTCTTTTGTAGCCAAGGCTGGCCTTGAACTCATTATGTAGTCTCGGATTCCTGATCCTTCTGCTTTTGCCTTCTGAATGCTGAGATTACTGATGGGAGCTACTATGCTGGGTTTAAGAAAACCATTTCATAATGATAAAAGAATCAATTTAAAAAGAAGCCCAGCAAAGTATTACACGAAATCTCAGTTAATTGGAAGGTTGAGGCCATCTTAAAATTTAAAGATTAAGCCAGACACACCTTTAATCTCAGCACTTGGGAGGCAGAAGCAGGCAGATCTCTGAATTTGAGCCCAGCCTGGTCTAGAGAAAAAAAAAAGCAACAAACAAACAAAACCAAAAAAAAACAAAAAATAAAATTTAAAAATTAAATCACGAAGAACAAAGAATGTATCAGTAGTAGAATGCCTGCTTAGCTGATAAAGGTTTGTAAAATTTTCACGGCCTTATTAAAAACAAAAGCAAAATTCTCCTCCTCCCCATTTCTAACCTTTTATGTGTCAATAAAAGAACTTCAAAATTCACAAAAACTAAACAGTATAAATTTAAGGACAAACAGATCCACAATCATGGTCATGACAATTTCAGCTAAGAGCTTAATACATCTTTTCAGTCTTGTATGTGTATGTGGAGCATTTATGAAGATAGGCCGTATTGCAGTGTATGTGGAGCATTTGTGGAGATAGGCCGCATTGCAGTGTATGTGGAGCATTTGTGGAGATAGGCCATATTGCAGTGTATGTGGAGCATTTGTGGAGATAGGCCGTATTGCAGTGTAGAAGCTCAGTAAGGTAAGGGCTGCAGCCTATATGGAGTACACTGTCTAATCACTGTGAAGTAAGATAGAAATGAATAAATGAAAGATCTCAAATCTCCAGATGTTTGGAGATTAAGCAGCACAATTCTAAAATAATGCACAGGTCAAAGAACAAATGGAGACAAAAATGAGAAGGATTTTTTTGGTTGAAGGAAAAAGAAAACACTACACTTTGGAATTTGGAAGATAACACTGAAGTGTCACATAGAACTTTATGGACATGAAAGATGTATTAGAAAAGAAGAACTTTCTGAAACCAATAGCATCAACGTCCACACTAAGACACTAGAAAAAACTAGACAAAGAAGAATAAACCAAATCCAAACTAAGCGTAGAGGAAAAATAATAAAGATTGAAACAGGAGTTCATGAAGGAGAGAGTATTAACCCATAAGTTGGTTCCTTTGAGAAGATTACTAAAATGTTAAACCATTAGCTAGCTAGACTAGCCGCTAGGTGAATCAGTAGAGATAAGCATTACCAATAACAGGAATGAGAGGTGACATCACAACAAGTTGTACAGCTATGAAAAGGACAGGAAGAACATCAGGACTAGCTTGATGCCAGCTTAAATGAAATGTGGTTTGGGATTTTATAAATCATAATTATGTAATGTGAAAGCATGTAACAATTATACTACATAAAACGGCAGGAAACAGCTATGTTTCATCCGTATTTTTAATTCCCTGGTTTACAAGGTTGGCGTAGGAAAATGTTCTTGTAGTTTCCAGTGTGCTAAGGAGCCTAGAGTACCAGAAACAAAGAAGTACTCAAAATACAGAAGGGAAGGCCGTGTCCCAGTAACGTAAGTGCCAACCTGAGAGGCTCTCAATAGCTCAAGCTAGAGTAACTGGAACATGGAAATAAACATTGCAGGATTGGATTTTATCTCAGAGTATAAAGTAAACATACAGAGTCCACATTTGGTAGATGGGAGAACACAGAAACACAGCTCTTCTAGAAAATTCCAGAGCACGGAGATTCCTTTCTGTTTGGAAAATGGAGCTTAATACCTTCAACTCCTAATGGTGGTTAGAATAAAAAAACCAAGGCTTTAAAATTTTCAGGCATTATTATTGTGGAGTGTGTGTGTGTGTGTGTGTGTGTGAGAGAGAGAGAGAGAGAGAGAGTTTATATATAAAAGAGAGAGACAGAGAGAGAGAGAGAGAGACAGACAGACAGACAGACACACAGAGATAATGAATATGAGAATGAGTCACTGGGTCCGGGGTGGAGGTCAGAGGACAAGTTTGCAGGATTGGCTCTCCTTCTAGCTTAATGTGAATTCTTGGAGTCAAACTCAAGCTGTCAGACTTTTGCTGCAAGTTCCTTTACCTTCTGAGCCACCTTACTGACTCAGGTTGGAGCTTTTAATGATTTTTATTGGATTTTATTTTAAGCACTGGCTATTCTGGAATTTTCTCTGTAGAGCAGGCTGGCCTCGAAACTCATAGATATCTGCCTGCCTCTGCCTCCCAAGAGCAGGATTTAAAGACATGTGCTGCTATTACTAGCTTGGGATTTGTGTTTTTTAAGCCTAAAGTATGGCAGCCTTATATAAAAGCACTAGCCTTACGGAGAGAAGCCTTGAAGATATCACCTTAATGACCAAAGCTAGCATAACTATTTTTTTTTTAGATTTATTTATTTTATGTATATGACCACACTGTAGCTGTCTTCAGACACACCAGAAGAAGGCATCGGATCCATTGCAGATGGTTGTGAGCCACTATGTGGTTGCTGGGAATTGAACTCCGGACCTCTAGGAGAGCAGTCAGTGCTCTTAACTGCTGAGCCACCTCTCCAACCCCCTAGTATAACTAACTATTCATAGACATAGCATGTTGGTAGCCTGCAGCTCTTAGGAAGTAAGGAAGTGCACCTTCCTCTGTTAGGAGATGAAATGGACGCTTCCCTTCCACGACCTTCCGCAAACACCCAGAACATAGATGGATAACTGATTTTCAGTGACAGTCCAAAAGCAGTGCCGCAGACGGAATTGTTTCTGCAGTGTGCTAGAAGATTGGGCTGTCCACATGTAAACAGGTAAATGTTTATCCATAGTGTCTCCTGCAAAAACACTCTACATCTAAAAGTAAAACAAAATTCGAACTATCAGGAAAAGAAAACTTAAGAAAGCCCTTATGATTTTGGGTTAAGTAAAGATTTCTTGGAAGTTAACAAAACGTATGTAAAGACCCAGCTTCTAAATTGGGCCATGTTCAGAGAGTTCAGAGGCTTAGGAGTTCCATCTGTCTCTGAGGCACACATCCAAAAACAAATGTATCGACTTCAAATGTAACGACTTCTTAAACTTTGTATCATTTCAAACCTTTAGTTCAGTCAAATGTAACAACTTCTTAAACTTTGTATCATTTCAAACCTTTAGTTCAGTCAAATGTAACGACTTCTTAAACTTTGTATCATTTCAAACCTTTAGTTCAGTCAAATCAAGACTCTTTGCACCTAATTCTTTTCACAGATTTCCTAAGAAACATCATTTACTCTCCTGACACATTGATAGTAAATTGCACTTAGATCTGACAGTGTTCCATGTTTGTTACAGCTCTTTGTTACTACTTATCAGTTTTTGTGTCATCTAACTTGTGACTGCCACTGAGCGCTTTCTTGGTTGGTTGGTTTTGCTTAAAACAAGCAGGGAGTCTCTCATCCCCATATACAGTCACTTGGGCAGCAAAGTAATGCTATTGGGTCATTTGTCTTATAAGAGCTATTGTTAGAAAAGTTCCTGCTGCTGTCCGCTTCCACAAAGACTACTCACAAATGGCTGCATAGGGTTAGTGAGGCCAGAGGAGCCTGTGTCCTTCCTTTTCTGTTTATTTAGTACTCGCTGACTGCCTTTATCGCTAGTC
Source organism: Mastomys natalensis (assembly GCA_021653895.1). Classification (NCBI taxonomy): domain Eukaryota; kingdom Metazoa; phylum Chordata; class Mammalia; order Rodentia; family Muridae; genus Mastomys; species Mastomys natalensis. The sequence continues at coordinate 677,175 of JAJTUV010000975.1, read as the reverse complement.
TAAACTCTCATGTGGGTTCCTTCCTGTTAATGAGTTCATCCTAAAACTTCAAGGGGTTAAGTATTTATTATAGTGTTGTCCCTGGGCTGAAAAACTATTACCTATACTAAATAGTAACAAAAGAAACTGATGAGATTAGTTAAGCAGCACATTACAGAATAGATATTTTGCAGTTATAAAGAGTTATGTGGGGTTCAGTCCCCAGTAATGGAAAAAAAAATAGAGCTCTCTTGTTTAGATTTTTTATTTATTTGGAAGCTCTATCTGAAATAAAAGCCAAGCCATTCTGATGTACGGGGAGCATAGGCTAAAATAAAGCCAGTGCTGTAATGAAATGTTTAATGGTATATAATATGTTAATGTCTTGTCTGTTTGTTTAAATTCTTTGGGTTCAAATGATCCAAGTCAGCCTCCCAATTAGCTGGGGTTACTGTGGCATGTGCTGCCACACCTGGCTTGATGAAAGTTACTAGGTGATATGTCTAGATGCTTTAATTTTCATAAAAGAACTTTTGTACTGTATGAAGTCCATATAGAGAGAAAAAGAGATCATTTCATGGTGTTACAGAGTAGAAAGGCTTCACTTCATAGGAACTATCTATATCTTGGGAAGGAGATAGTCTCATTCGTCAGTGACTTGGGAGTAAGAGTCTCTTGTTGTTATTTGATATTAGTATGTAATATAGTAATTTGTTTAGTTATGTTAGCTTAAGTAGTCTTATGTATAAAGTGTATTAGAATAAGTTCCATTTTTTTCTAGCTAAGAAAGAGAAAATAGTGGTCTGTGCATTTCAAATGCATCTTGTTTTTGGTGTTTTGCGACACTCTCATCTCAGTCTTTGAGGTCAGACAACTCACTGTAGGTTCAGGCTGGCCTTAGGCGGTGTGAACCCTCTACCTCAGGCCCACAGCATTGAGATGAGAGGCATGAGGCATGCCTGCTGAACTTTTTGTCAGCAGCAGTTCACAGTTCTAGGATGCTGTAGGAAGAATATTGGAATTATTAATACATTTTCCCTGTATGCTACCAATTTAGTGCTGTGTAGAGCCATTATTACTGATGACAGTATATTTTAGTATATTTTGTGTTTTTAAGTTTCCTTCCCCTGCAATTCTCTGTTGAGAGTAAAACAAAATATACACATCTGGGGCGATAGCTTGTGATAGTAGGACTGGAACCCCAATCACCAGAATAAGATAAAAGCCAGGTAGGCATAGAGTCCCCTGCAATCCCTGATTTCCAAAGGCTCCTTCAGCTAAGCTAGTCAGCTAGATTAACTGGAATTGGGGAGAGACACTGTCTCAGTACATAAAATGGAGAGTGACTGAGACACGCAAAATGTGCATGTGCTCCCCCATTCTGTGTGTGTGTGTGTGTGTCTGTCTGTCTTTCTGTCTGTCTCTTTCTCCATGTATATAGAGAAATTAAACAATAACTTAGTAGGAACAAGTATGAAACAGCGTTATGATGCTAATTTTCTTATATTTCTCATAAGAAATTTCTTCCACTTCCCATAAAATTTAGAGGATCTTCCCATATAATTGTTTGAAAGTCTGAGACATTTACATTTCACAGAAAAACATGGTTTTGTGACAAAGTATTAAATTGTGACTGAGAACTTATTAACATTTGACACTAGACTCAAAGACAAACCTTTTAGTACAAAACCAACAGTCTTTTAAATGTATTTTAATGAAAAGTAGTTTTCTTAGTAGAAACTAATAAAGTGCTTTCTATGGACTTGGGAAGTGTATTTGTAAAATGTAATTGAGCTGACGAAATGGCTCATTGAGAGCGTTCTGAGTTCAGATCCTAGCAATTAAGTAAAAATACAGGTATGGCCAGCACACTGGTGTTCCTGCTATATATTGGGTTAGGGCAGAGACAGGAAAAGTCATTGAGGGCCCAGTAGCTGCCAGCCTAGCTTGGGTTCCAGGAAAGGCCCTGTCTCAGAGGACTAAGACTGGAGTCATGGAGTAGGACACCTGATGTCCTCATCCTGAGCTCTGTGCACAGGCGTCTGCATGCAGGTTTGTGCACACCTGGCCTCATTTGTAATTGTAATGATAATATCTTTTATATTCACATAGCCTCTTAAATTTCATTTATTTATAAAAATACACTTAACCACCTAAGGTAAAACTAAATTAAAGGGTATATAGGAAAACGTCTTATCTATAATGTATTTCCTTTGTAATTAAAAACTGTAAGTATAAACCTGGAGTCTGCACAGTCTTTATCCCAATAGGGTTCTACTTAGAGTCCTACCTACAAAAAAGGTTTCCTTTCTCCAGAAGACATAGGTGGGTTCATATTGCCTTAATTCCCGGAAATTGCAGACTTCTTTGGAGCACATGGGAACTGAGCTTGTGATTTCCTGGCTCCCTGGGTTCCTTTCCTGGGAGTTTTGGTCAAGTCGTTGTCTTTCGAGCTTGTATAGGGATGGTGCAGTTAACTGGTTGGCTGGGTATTCAAGTGGTAAGTGCAAGCTAAGTGCAGGGCCAGATGAATGGACATCTTTCAGTGCTCTGTGATTTGAAAGAGAGTCTAGATGAACTCCTAAGACTTGAGCAGTAAAGGTTCCTCCCTTCCCCGTGATTCTTTTGGTACTTAGAACAGCTAAGGTAAGCCCATTGTCATAGTTAGGGTTTCTGTTGCTTTTGTGAAACATCATTGTGGGTCCTGGTGCCAGAAGGCTTTCCACGAAGATCTCCAGCCCAGCCAGGCACGAGGGGGTTCAAGGCCAAGGGAATCGAGTGTGAGCAGGGAGAGGGAATTGCCTCCACTGCCTTCTGCCTCCGCTGCCTCCTGCCTCCACTGCTGTCTCTACCCATGTCTCTGCTGTTGCCACCCAGTTGCTCCTAGGTATTGCACCTGTCGCTCTGCGCTGAGTCGGTCAGGGTTGCAAGGAGCGCAGTAAGGGTCCTGAAGGCGCTTCAGGAGAGCAGATCTTTTCCCAAGTGGTAGTGTTACAGCTCTTGCGACAGAAACTCCCAGACACCAGGATGATTCTCTCGCTCCTTTACTTCTCCCGATTAGGATTCTTATATACAGTTTTGGCGTGGGTTAGAGTCTAGCAGCAGGTAACTCCTATTGCCTTGGTCTGAGAGCTTGGGGATAACTCATCTGCATGTGGGAGAGCCTGAGGCACTGTTCCTAGGTGACTGATGGCCATAGACCTTTCTGTGAGAGGAACCAGGGGGCCCAGGAGCACCCCCAAACTCCTGCCATCCCTTTAGGGTCTCCAGGGTTCGAAGTAGGCTCAACCAGGTACCCTACTGCCTCTCACAGCCCACCGCCCCACACATCATGACCATAAACAACTTGGAGAGGAAAGGGTTTATTTCAGCCTAGAGTTCTGCATCATAGCAGTCCATCACTGGCACTGGTCAGGGTAGGAACTCAAACAGGGCATGAAAGCAGCTGTGCAGAGGCCACACAGGAGTGCAGCATACAGGCTTGCCCTGATGGTTTGCTCAGCCTGCTTTCTTAAAGCACACAGGACCATCTGCCTTGTTTGCTTTAAATAGAATTTGGTAATTAGAGAAAAAGTGCTGTGATTTTAGAAGTTGCGAGTTCTTTTTGGAGCTGGAGAGATGGCTCAGTGTTTAAGAGTGCTGGCTCCTCTTCCAGAGGACTTGGGCTCGATTCCCAGCACCCACCGTTGTCTGTAATTCCAGTTCCAGTGGATCCAACACATTCACACAGACATACATGCAGGCAAAACACCAATGCACGCACGTAAAATGAAAATGAATGATTTAAAAAGTTTTAATAAGAATGTGTGATTTCTCTCTGTACTTTGTGACTGTAAGGAGCAGATGGTGAGGTCACTCTGTGGCTGTCCCTGCTCTTCTGTTCCTCACTTCATTTCTGTCCTCTTCCATCATTCCCAGTTTCTTGTAAGAGAAAACAATCCGGGAATCGTAACAGACATGCTGCTGGAAAGTTCTAGAATTCTTTGCCAGAGTTCCCTGGATGCTGCAGATCTGACAGTAAGCAGCATTGCTTGGGGTGACTGCGGTTGATAGGTGAAAAGAAAGGTTATGTTTTGCTTTGTTTTGTTCTTCTGAGATTCTGTAGCTCAGAGAACCAAAGGGTTTCCTTTGGTTGATAGACTGCAGGTGCTGTTCTTAGCAGGCGGTCCTTTCAGAGTCCATCTCTGCCAGTTTATATTCATTGATACAGAAAAGTCAATTCTAGTCCCTCCTCTTCCCCCAAAAGGATTATCAGGTGACATAGGAACGTTTCTCCTGGGCTGTCTTTTGGCGTTACCTGTTTTCTAGAACAGCATCCTCTTGTTCCAGACCCCTTCCTTCTTATCACTGTCTTTCACGTTATCCCACCACCTTATCATGGAGGCTTGTAGATGCTTTGGCTTTTTCTGTGTTTCAGTTTGATTTAAATAAGAGTTAAAGTAAATTTGTAATTAAACTTGTCTATTAGGGTTTATTTGGCAATCAGACTGCTTCTGTGGTAAATGGATTTCAGTTATTCATGTAGCATCTAGTTCTCACCAAGAAGCCTCTCTGGCTAGGGGTGGTAGTGTAGGCCGTTTATCCCAGCACCATGGAGGCCAGAGCAAAAGAATTAGGGGTTTGAGGATAGCCTGGTTATGTAAGGAGACCCTTGTCTCAGCTCCCTCTATCCCCAAACAGAAACACCAAACAGAAAAATCAAATCCACCCCCTCTGCCCCTTTTTATTAAGACAGGGTCTTAACTCTGCAGCCCAGGCTGGACCAGGACTTGTTTTGTGGTCCACACTAGCCTTGTACTTAGAAACTTCCTGGCTCTACCTCCCAAGCTGAAGGAGGGCTTGTGTCACAGGACCAGCTACAATACTTAAAAAAGGACAACACTAGGGATCCCCAGAACAAAGCAAAGCAAAACATACACTTTGTTTTCTACTTGAGGGACATATTTTTAGTAGCTGGCAATACTCTGAAGGTATTCTATTTTTTTTTTTTTTTTTTTTTTTTACCCAGAGTTTCTGTTATGAAAGCTAAAATAAATGAGAATGGGCTTTAAAGAACAGAGCAGGGCCTCTGACCCCATTGTTCTCTTGCTTTGGGAAGGTTAGCATAAGATTGTAATGTCTTCTGGTTTAGCATAGTCAGTAGCTGGAATAACAGAATCTTTGCAAGTTAAATTAATGCAAATATCTGTCTTTGTTTTCCCTTTGTTTCAGGTTTCCCCTCAAAAAACCTATAAGGTAAGTTGTTCAGTTGCTTTTATACGGAAGTTGGAGTTAAATTTTAATTAGAAGCATTCCTTTGAAATTATGGGGATTTTTGTGGTTCTTGAGAGCATGGATTTAAGTAGTACAAACTTGCATAATGCCTCACAGATTTCAAATACAACAGGTGTTGCTTGTTTTTTCTGGAACACAGCCTTGTTTTGATGATATTTTCAGTGTTTTTAATGTAAGCATTTAAAAAGTTTATTCAAATTGACACTTTAAGGTCACTCCTATGAAGAAATTTAATTTTAAAATCTGTGACTGTTTTGAATTGTGAGTTGCTTGGGGAGGTGCAAATGGATTGTTAGTTTGGGTATGTGTTGTCACGTGTCTGCCTTTAAATGTGTTGTCTCCTTTAAATGAACTTTGTGTGGATTTAGTTTTAGTTATTTTAAGACAATAAAGGAAAGAAGTATAGAAAGTATTTAGATTATTTTGTGCTTGTGTCTGTCACATACATTTTGAGAGTCTCTAACACTTGTGTCTTAACATCTTTTGTTCTCGCTCCTTAATTATCGTAAATATTATTTAAAATGCAATATACGGTTCCTAATAATTGTAACCTTTCAGTTAGCTAGAAGTGTGTATATTATAGCTTCTTTCTTCTTTTTTAATCATCCAGCCATCATCTGATGCTTGCAATTGGTTAAATCATAGTAAAACACAATAATTCTGGTGTCATTTTGGGCCCAGAGGTGGCTGATGAAGGCTTCAACCCTAGGAAGGCGAGTCTTGCCTATGTAGGTTTGTTTTAATGACTTGTTCTTACATATGTTATATTTCTGTAGCGATTTCAGTTTGACTATAGTGTATATAGTGTCGGGGAGTGTGTTGAATTCTTTGGGGTACTGTTTTCTTATTGTTAGATGGAACTATAAAAATCAGTAAACTATAGGCAGTTATTTTAAGAATAAAATTAACTTTAATATTGAATACTAATTTTACTACTTGAGGCCCTTTTATAACCAAGAACATAGACTGTGTAGTATATATAGCATAAGTTGAATTTTAAAACTCTTTGAAGAAAATAGAGGCTTATGCTATGGAAGACAAACTTGTTTCCTTTTTTTTTTTTTTTGTTTTTGTTTTGTCTGGTCTCTGGAGAGATGGCTCAGTGGTTAAGAGTGCTTACTGCTCTTGCAGAGGAGCAGAGTTTGTTCTCTGTAACACACACTGGGCAGCTCAGTCTCCTATAACACTAATTGCAAGGGGCTTTATACTGTCCAGCTTTCATGGGTACCTGCACACACAGGCACCCCCCCATACTGTACACACAACACACACACACAGGTACACACACACACAGAGATACACACGTACACACACACATACACACCCCACTGTAAACAGGTTCATTTGTGTAATTTTTATATGAGGTTTTATTGTTATGCTTTTTAAAATAGTAAATATTTGATTGTTTTAACTTAGGCATGGAAGTATTTTGAACCGAGAGTCACCAACAGATAAGAAACAGAAAGTCGAACGAAGTTCATCACATGATTTTGACCCCACAGGTAAAATTCTGTTGTTCTTCCAAAGAATGTTTTGCAAGTAGTATGTTGAGAATCGTAGAACTTATGTGACTTGAGACACCGAGGTGTGGTCATTCCTTCCCTCTCATACCTTGCCGTTGTGTGTCACCGGAGTCAGCAAGAACGAGTGCATATGTAACACAGCATTGGAGATGCCACAGTGAACCATCGTGTAGGACTCGGAGAGTCAGAGAAATAGACACGTCCAGAGTGGATACTGAGGGTGCACCGAGGTCTTAGCATCAAGAGGAATCATGGTGCAAGTCCCAGTGTGTCATTAAATGAAGGGTACTGATCACTGGGAACTTGGGCATTCTCTTAAAGCTCGGCTGTGATCGTGGTGAATTGATTAGCTGCAGTGCAACTCAGAAACTGATTGCTGCATTTGAATAGACGAACAATGTAAATCTACTATTTCGCCTTCCCTACCCACCTTCCTTTTCTTTTTTTGTTAAAGGGGTGGGAGCAAGACAGAGTCTTTCTCTGTGTGTAGCTCAGGCTGGCCTTAAAATCTGTGATCCTCCTGCTTCAGCCTCTATAGAGTGCTGGGACTGTAGGCACGTGCCACAGTGTTTAGCAGAGACCCTCCCTTCCTTCAGTCAAGCACTCTGAGCTCGGTGGTCGCTTGGTCTCCGTCCTGCTGATTGTCCCGAGAATTTTCATGTTGGCCGATACAGTTTGTATTCTTAATGTTGTGCACATGATTGAGTTCTGCTGGCTTTTCCTTTCCCCATGTAATCTCAGTGTTTGCTTTGTAGATAGTGCTTAATAGTTTTTTATTAGATATTTACATATGTTCTTTAAGCAAGTATTATTTTGTTTAGTTGTGTGTCCCTGTGACAAAAGATAAACAGCACACCAATCTGAGATAGACAATTACATCTTTTAAAGACATTTTTACTTAGAAATGTAATTTAAAATATTTAATAGAATATTTTTGTGTGAATAATTGAAATGTTTCATACTTTTAGAATAGTTTTCTTAATTTCGAACAAGTATTGTAAGCATTTAAGAGGGAAAACCTAGGAAGTTAGCAATGAATAATTTGCTTTGCATCTTGTGTCGGTGGTCAAGAAATTAATAGTTAGTTTAGATGGCTTTGGTGGTGCGGTGGGAACCATAGCATGTCACAGATCTCCATGAAGAGAGAGCACCGCACTTCTGATCCCCAGGATCCAGGTCATGGGCCAGAGGCTCTTAGTTATTTTTATAGTTAGTTATTGTCTTTAATTATGGCCACCAGTTTCACTGCTGTGGTCTTCCTAGTCTTGATATTCTGTATGCTTGTGTGAAGTGCCCATTTCCACAGAGCCCACCCTTCTCGGGGAGCTGAGTGTAGTTTCCAGGGTTGTTTTCCTCTCTGCAGTTACCAGATGATGATGGTACATTGTGTGGGCCATTCACCTGTTTTGTTTGTATTTTTTATTGCGCTCTTTTCTTCCATAATCTGTAAATATGTCATTCATCACCTGTGCTGTTCATGACTGTTCTAAGTACTGTCACCTGTGATGTCCATACTTCATGTTTGCACGATTTAACTTGATCATGACTCGTTCTTTTATCCCCATGAAATTTCCCCCTTACGTTGGTCTCCATATTTTCTATATCTCTCCTTTTCTCCCGCTCTTGTGCAGATAGCTCCTCCAAGAAGACAAAGTCTAGTTCAGAGGAGAGTAGATCCGAGATCTATGGTAAGCTGATGTAGCTAATGCGGCCTTGCACCTCTGCGGCTTGCTTCCTGCTGTCTCATTTTATTTTTGGTAACTGCAGCCTTTCTTGTCTGCTCTGCATGGCATGATCTCCTGCAGGGAAAGGGATCCTGGGGTTTGGTGTGGCTGTGACACGGAAGCTTAAGATCACTGGAAACTAACATGGCAGGTTAGGATAGGCCGTGGTCCCCGTCTCCTCCTTGTTATCTTAGGAGAGTCGGGTCAGTCTCCCTGAATAGCAACGATGGGCTTTGAATTATTGGCTGCTTCTCTGGTCTCATCCACAGGTTTTGAGTTAAGTAGAATTTAAGCAGCTCAGTCATTTCCTATTCTTACAGGAAGTGACATCACTTATGTGTGTTAGCAGTTCTTTGAAGTTTTTTGTTTTATCTTTTATTCATTAATTTTTAATTGGTTTATCACCTGGAAAAGTCATTCTTATAAAATGTATCCCTAATTGCAAAATTTTTTAAGTATTTTATTTTCAGGCTTAAAACATTTATGCCTTCTGGAAGTTTCACTGAGACTTACTCTTACTAGGAAAATTTCAAAATACCTTTAAAAATAATCTTCATCAACAGTAAGTTTAACCTGGACACCGAGCTTTTCTAGTACACGATGGAAATGAAGTATTTCCAGGTGCTCCTGGCTGCGTAAATATGGCAGACTGTGTGTGGCCTTCGTAGGGCTTTTCCTCTTTGATTTTGTAAAGCTTTTTGGAGCATGGTTTTACTGTGCAGACTGACCGGAGTGCACTGTGTAGTCCAGCTGACCTCAGACTTGCAGTGTCCTCCTGCCTCTGCCTCCGGAGTGCTGGGATGACCTGCCTGCACCAGCACACCCTGCTCCCTAGTTAGGTAGCTAATAAGACAAGTGAGTGAGGAGACGAGGCATGAGCTGGAGCAAGACTAAAAGCCTTCTCTGAAGACTGAGCCGATGCAGTCCTCTCTACCAGAGCCAGGGTCCATCGGATGGAGTTTACTCAGATGGGGCTGGTCTTCCTCGGCACTATATGAGAGGAAAATGTATAGAATTAATTGTCCTTCCTGAGAACCTTTGGAAATTGATGCCTGATGATAGGACTTAGCACAGAGCCTTAGCGCTCGCTTCTGAACAGGTATGCTTGTGTTAGGTCTGCTCATATGCTTTTCGCTGTTGTGTAGTCAAAAGGAAATGTTTGCCAGGCCTCGTGACAGGCTGAGTTTATGCTTTTCTTTCCTCTAACGTAGTGTTTAATGATCTGTGTTTCTGTTGTAACTAAGGCGCTTCCTGTCTTTCTTTGCTGAGGACTGTGAACATATCTGCATCTCCATTCTTTCCACAACCATTTCAGTGTTGTGATTCACCTTGGTCACCGTTTTTCTAGATTTTGTTGTGTGTAGGAGCTTGTTCATGTTGGATGAGGATTAATGATCTAGGAATCTGACAGAAAATACTGTACTGACATTTTTCTTAGAACAAGGAGCTCTATACTAGTCCAGACATGGCTTGGTAGTGACAGAAGCATCTAATGTGCTTAGGGGCAGGCCTGCTTTTCATATATCTGTCCCGTGAGAACCCTTGAAACACCTTTTTTGGTGGTGGTTGTTGGAGGAATTGAACTAGGAGTTCCCAGTGAGCCCGCATTAGAGGGATGAGTTAAGTATGACAGCTAGCATGCCTCTCTCATTGTGAATGTGTGTCTACTTTAGACTATACAGGTAGCTCAGGTGATGAACATGCTCTAGGGAGCCAAGGCGGGTTTGGAGATGGTGTATGACTGAGTGGAGTCCTAGCAACCAGGGACACTCTGCTCCGCAAGGGTTTTGGTATCGGCCCACCTCAGGCTGTGGAGAGAGGACAGTCTCTTCTCTTGGATGATGTTCTTAATGGAGTGCTCAGTACAGATGTCACTCAAATAATTTCAAACTTATTTTGTCATTCTCAGAGTTGCTTTGTGGGTTAGACTGACTGTTGATTGTTTGAAGAGGAAAGCAAAAGGATTGCTTTGTAGAGACTTCCCTTGCACAACTTGTCAGTGTAGCCTGATCAGTGTTCTGTTTGTCCCCTGTACCTTTATGAGCATATTTTCTGAACTGTAACTTTAGTGTGCTCAGTTTTCTGTTATATATAGATTTTTTGGAGACAGGTGTGCATATATGTGTATGTGTGTGTATATATATATATATATATATATATATATATATATATTACACACACACACACACACACACACATACACTGCATCCATCCCTATCTGGCCTTCAGTTCCTGATCTCTGCCTCTACCTCTTGAGTGTTGGGCTTACAAGTATACCCCATCATGCCTGGGTTTGTTGTTACTGTGAGACAGAGTCTTGCTATGTGACTCTGGCTAGCCTTGAACTCAGTTTGTGGTCCAAGATTGGCCTTAAGCTCAACACAGCTCTTCTGTGTCAACTTCCTGAGTGCTGGGATGACAGGCATATCTCTAATACTGTAATGAAGACCATTGTGGGTTACTGAAGGGTATGAGGGAATCTGTGTAAGAATAAATCATGTCCCTTAGAAGCCATCTTAGACCACATGTGCTGCCATAGCGAAATGCCTTGTGTGGCATGTGTGCCTTGGCCCATGTGGTTAGAGGACGGAGTGTCATTTTCTGAGGGTTCTAGAAGCTGGAAGTCTGATACAAGCAGGTGAGGCTGGAGAGGTTGCAGATGGCAGCCTTCTTCCTCTCCTTCACATAGACCTGGAGAGAGAGAAGGGGTGTGGGGGTGGAGACACAGACTGACTTCTAATTCTGTTATGAGAGTCTTACCCTTGTCATCTCTTCTAACGAGCCACCTTCAAAGGCCTGCCTCTAGATTACATTAGGAGTTAGGGCAGCAATGTACAGGTTTTGAGGGGATATGAACATTTAGACCATATGAGAACCAAACTGTTAGCAAGTATCCCTTCTCTGAAATCTTTGAGACCAGATGTGTTTTGGGTTTTGAAATACTAGAATATAAACAGTGCATTTGTAGGGAGTCCTGGCATAAACTTTGCTTATACTTCATACATAGTATATGTACTAAATAGACATAGTCTGAGGGTGTAGTATTTTTAATAACGTTGTCTGGCTTGACTAAGGCTCATCACATGAAGTCAGTGTGGAGCTTCCGTTGTGACATCATGCTGGCATTCAGCATGTTTCAGATTTTTGGAGTATTTAAGAGTTCAAATTTTTGGGTTAGGAATGACCATCTTGTACTTAGATATGGTTTATGTATTCCAGAGAGTAATTTTGAAATTTCATGCGTTTCTCTCATTCGAGTTTTTCACATCTTTAAAAGGAGAGTTGTTGGTTGACTCTTACCCCCACCTTACTGTCCTCTCTGTCCCCCAGCCTTGTGAGGAATGTTGTACATAGGCCTTGTGTGTTCTCCTAGATCACTCTTCCACCCTTTCTCTTGAAGTCTGGCTTCTGAACTCACACTGTCTTAAAAGTGACCCAAGATATCGTGCTTGAGAGCCTGTCTGTGTACACCTCCTCCTGAACCACTCAGGCAGCGCTGATGTCTTTTCTTGTCTTCTGTAACACTTCTTTGATCTGGTTTTTTTTTTCCCTCCTGGTTATTAGGTTTTCTATTTACTTGATTGTCAGTTCACTTTAACCCTACAGGATTTTATATGTGTGTGCATGTGTGTGTGTGCCCATTATCCTGTGGGTGTGTGCATGTGTGTTTGTCTGTGCTCCTGTGTGTGTCTGTGTGTATGTGTGTGTGTGTCTGTGTGTATATGTGTGTGTGTGTGCACTCATCCTCCTGTGTGTGCACATGTGGATATGGGGTGTTGTCTTTGCTTGCTTTTTCGAGACTTGGTCTCACTGAACCTGGAGCTCAGCAACCCAGCTAGGTTGTCTGGCTACCCAAGCCTTAGGGGTCACCCTGACTCTATCCCCTGCACTGGAATTATGGTGTGCACTGTAGTGCTGTGTTCAGCTTTTATGTTGCTGTTGTGGATCACGATCAGGTCCTCATGTTTGCAGTGCAGCAACTATCAACTCAGCTCTGTTGCCATCCCATGTTTGTTTTTTGAGAAAAAGTCTTACAGAGGGGTTTGTGAAGGCTGCCTTTAAACTCTCAGGGTAGCTAAGGATGGCGTGACATTCCTTACCTCGTCACTGTATCCCCCTGTGCACCACCTAGTCTAACCCTTTACACTGTCGTTTTTATTCTTCCTTCTGTGGTTCCAGCCCCACTTCCTTTTTTAGTGTTCACCACATCATTATACTATTTATTTTAATAGACTCGGAGCTTTGTTTTTTTATTTTTTTTAAATTTTGTTTTGTTTCAAGACAGTTTTTCTTTGTAGTTCTGGCTGCCCTGAAACTTGCTCTGTAGACTAGGCTGGCCTTCAAACTCAGATCTACCTGTCTCTGCCTCCCGAGTGCTGGGATTAAAGGATCTCCCACACGTCCAGCCATAGATTCACAGTTTGTATCACTTCAGTTTCATGTTGACCCACCTCCTCTTCTCTATTCTTCTGTAGTCTGTTTGGACTTGTCAGATTAATATTACTAAAATAACGGATGTGCTTATTCACTTGCTAGCACAGCACACTAGTTATTGGAATATACTGTACTTTGTTTGCAGTTTATCACCCTGCCCCATCGTCTGTCCTCCTTAGAGTCAGGCTTGTCCCTCTTTTCTCACTTCTGTTGCCTTCGTGCTTAAGTTTCCCTACTGCACTTCCTGTCTCTCTTCCAGGCTCAGTTCAGGCACTGAGAGGTCATAGTTAGAGACAAGGAGTAAGTTCTAGATAGCTCTGTCCCTCGTGCCTTAGGAAGATGTGTTATTCTTTAGCTTTAAGAAGAGTGGATTAAGAACTATTACCAGAGTCATAACCATGTGAAGGAAAATTTTGATTAATTAGCTACATTTAGCCATTCTGCATTATTTGTGTACTTCAGAACATTATAGACAGAAAATAACACACAGATTTGTCAGTTAAAAAACACTGCCTCCCTCATGTTGCTTTTTAGGATTGCCCAGCTGCGGTTGTTGTTTCTGAACTTTGGCATCTGACTCTGTGTGCTTGCAAACCCCATGATGCCATACTTTCTGGAAGTGAGTTTTGAATGAGTGATTGTTGAAATCAAGATGATGTATTTTAGTAGAGAGAATTGATGGTATAAAATCAACTCATCTTAATTGGCTCTTTTCTTCCAAAAGACTGTAGAGAAGAAAACGGAACTTAGAAAAGGGATTTGATTCTGGTGGGCATCTAAAAGAGTGAAGTCAGTGTACGTGGAGCTCGAGGTTCCTAATGTTGGCAGCCTTGTGCGTTTAGAATGCAGAAGCTTCTTAATCAAAGGATTATCTGAGGTCCTACTCATAAAACACGTATGTCTGGCAGCAGTTGAAAACTGAGCTGTTTTTATTAGGCTGCACATGGTTTTCTCCACACCCTTCCCTGCAGCTGATTCTTAAGAGGTGAGACTTAGAGAAGTTTGGTCATGCAATAAAATAAAAGGTGAAGAAAGACTAATGTATGCTTTTTAAAGCAAATGGAGTATAGAAGGCTTAGCATATTGCCTTACGTGTTTAACACTTCATTTTCTTTAAATTTACTATCTGGCTCTGTAGGTGTAGTCCTTTTCAGAAATATATTTATAGTAAAACTCGAGAAAACCTTCTTAACAGTTTTCAGACCTCTTATTGCTACTTCTTTTTCCACCTGAAAAGCATTACTTTTCTTCAACTTTGACAATGCTTTCACTGGTAGTCACCTGTTGAGTGGGCATGGCAGCATGCTCTGTCAGTCCCAGCAGGAGGGCCACAGACAGGGCGGGCAAAGCTCCCTTCCTGGGTCACCTGGCAAGACCGACTTAAAACAAACAAGCAAACAAAAAGCTCTCCTCCTCCTCCTCCTCCTCCTCCTCCTCCTCCTCCTCCTCCTCCTCCTCCTCCTCCTCCTCCTCTTCTTCCTCTTCTTCTTCCTCCTCCTCCTTTTCTTCCTCCTCCTCCTTCTTCTCCTCCTCTTCCTCCTTTTCCTCCTCCTCCTTCTCTTCCTCCTCCTCCTTCTTCTCTTCCTCTTCCTCCTCCTCCTTTTCCTCTTCTTCCTCCTCCTCCTTCTCCTCCTCCTCTTCTTCCTCCTTTTACATCTGCATTGTTATGGGTTAAGAGCCCATGTTCTTTGTTATTGTGACAGAATACAACTTAGGAAAGATAATATATATGTAAATCTGATAGAGTATCTATACTTCATTGGGAAGATAAGCCTCATACCCGCTGATCAGCTTTGAGAAGAAATAGCAGGACAGGAAATGAGAAAACCTTGGTCAATAGAGGCTTTAGTTAGGGACAGATAGGGAATTAAATTGTTATAGTTGGAATTTTGCCAGGCACATAGTCATTCATTAATGTGTCCTTAGGTTTCTTTTCTACTGTGACTACTCTTCAGGGCTATGATTTTTCTTACTAAAAATGGTTGAGTGTTATTTAAATTTCCTTTGTGGAAAATAAATTCAGATTTAATTTTTTTTATTACTCTTTTTTTTTCTAAGATTTGTCTTTATTTTGTTTGTGTCTGTGTGAGTGTATATACACATGAGTGAGGGTGCCCACAGGGGCCAGAAGAGAGCCCTGAACTCCTTGAAAATGTAATTATATGTGTTGTGATAGGGGTATTGGGATTCAAACTCTGCTCTTCGAGACTGAACAACGATGCTTTACCTCCAAGCCATCTCTTCAGCCCCATAGTAAATTTTAAAAAAGTGTGTGTGCGTGTGTGTGTGCGTGTGTGTGCGTGTGTGTGTTTAGCCACAGAATGGCTGTGGAGGTCAGAGGACAGCTTCTAGGAGCTGGTTCTTCTACCATGTGAGTTCCAGGGGTCAGATCAGATAGTCAGTCTTGGAGCAAGCAACTTTATCTATTGAGCCTTCTTTTTGACCCCATTTTTACTTTAGTTTTTTTTTTTTGACAAGATTTCTTCACTTTGTAACTTAAGCTGCCTTGAACTTTCAATCCTCCTGTCCAGCCTCCTGAATTCTAGCATTACCTGGTATACCAGATGCCCAATTTAAATTCAGATAAGAAAAATAATCTAAATTTATTTTAAAAATAGATGTTCTCATTTTTAAAAAACTGGCTTTATTTAGTGTCGTTGGTCACCTGTTATATGCAGACATTATGGAAAGGAATACAAAGATAACAGGAGACTGGACTTGGTTTGCAGCCGTCTCCAGGCTAATACAGAAAGATGCATTGCAGCACTCTTTGATAAGTACATGTGTAGAGATTTATACTCACCAGCTGTCCAGTCCAAGTGGATTGCTATGGAGAAGAACAAACCAAAACAACCCTTTATGTCATAACCAAGAACAAGCGGGGAGAGACAGCACTATTCTGGCTGAGCTGCAGTCAAGGGCTTCAGTCAGGGTTGCTTTATTATTTTTTCCTTGTCCTCATAGAAGATGCTAGAATATAGCTCCTAACCTAAGAGATAGCGAGCAACCTTATAAACTCATTCAGAGTTTGTATGATAAGTTGCTTATAAACTTTATAGTAAGAGATTTAACAGCAAGACTGTGGTAGAAACCAGAAGACTTGAAATGAATGCTAGAGTTGGTGGTTTGGGGTTTTTATTTGTTTGTTGTAATTTACAATTGTTGTTCTGACAATGTCTCATGTAGTCCTCTCTGGCCTTAAATTCACTGTCTAGCTGGGCCTGGGTTGAAACTCCTGATCTTCCCGCTTCCTACACCTAGCTAGTGCCAGGGTTATAGGCCTTTATCACCGCACATGACAGAAAATGTCTGGTTTAGAGTTAGGATTCTATTTTTATTTTGCACCCTCTAAATAATCTGTTACACCCTGGTACCTTGTCGTATATCTGCACTGTTTTAACCTTATTTTAATGTCCGTGCTGCTGAGTCTGAGCTCTTTTAGTACAGCAGCTCCTGGTCCTTCTGCATCTCTCACAGCCACCTACATCCTAGTGCTGAATAACAAGTAGCCAGATCTCAGTAAACTGATAATACAAAGGGTGTGTGCCTTAGGTACCATCCTATTGTTGTGAGAAGAGACCATGACCAAGACAGCTTATAAAAGAAAGAGATCATTGGGGCTTACAGCTCATAGGGTTAGCGTTCAGGACTACTCATGGTGGGGGCGTGGCAGCCAGGAGGCAGTGGGAACAGTAGCTGAGAGCTCATGGCTTACCTACAACCATGAAGCAGAGAGAGAGAGAGAGAGAGAGAGAGAGAGAGAGAGAGAGAGAGAGAGAGAGAGACAAGACACACTGGGAATGGCCTGAATCTTTTGAAACCTAGATACACAAAAACCCTGACAACTTAAAAATCCAAAACAAAAATTAAAGAGGAAGTATGTCAAGTAGAGTCACTTAAACAGAAGGAAGCAGACTCTGCATCTTCTGCAGAGCCTGGCACACGGGACCTTAGCCATCTTTAAGTGCACGCATGGTAGGTGGGCACTTTGTCCCCCCCCCCCCCCCGTCTCTATTTACCTTCCTTTCTGAGCTGTCCATCTTGAGACTCTTCTGCTTTTTGGAATTTTATTGATTATTTAATCACATTTTAAAGAATTTATTCTTGCACCAGGTAGACTGTACCGCAGGTTCTGAGGGAAGGAGAACCAGGCAACCTTCCCTACCCTTGGGGCATATAACAGTGAGGAGACAAAAACAATACCTGTCCGTGTGGAGCACTAACGAGTTTTAGGAGTAAACAGAGGGCGCAGTGGGAGTCTAGAGGCTCTATCTTATAACAAGGGATCAGGGAAAAGCTTCCAGGGCTGGACCAGTAAGAACCCTTTCAGATAGTTTTTCTTGGGGACTTCTTGTTGTCTCCTTTCCTAAAATTGCCTATATAATAAGAAGCCCTCCTCCTTGACAGTTTCCTTCTGTCTTACCTATTCAAAGATAATAACTTGTTTAAACAAATGGTAGCTGGAGCATGGTAGCACACACCTGAAGTCCCAGCACTCTGGAGGTAGAGACATGAAGATCAGGAGTTCAAGGCTAGCCTTGGCTACACACTTCACTTTGAAACCATGTCTTAAACCGAAAACAGACACAAAAACATAAAGGGGTTCCCCCTTGAGGATCATTCATGTTAATGGCAGGAGTAAATTAGTATACTTGTAAGCTGAGGAGACAGAGACTGGAGAACCCTTGAGCCTCCTAGGTCTTGTTGCATGGTTAGCTCTGGGTTCAGTGAGAGACTATCTCAAAAAGTAATGGGGAGAGCTGTTGAACAAAATATCTGGGTTTTTCAGATCTTGTAAGACAGTATGCAAAAACTAGGAAGCAGTTGATTTTTATTTTAAAGTCACAGTACCAATTTTGAAATTTTGAGAACTGTTGAGGAGTCCACAGACTTTTGTTTATATTTCTAAAAACAAGCATGGGCTTCAGAAAGTTTCTATGAAATGCTGCTTACTCCTTTCTATAATTTCATTTTAGATTTATTTTATGTGTGTGAGTGTTTTTCCTACATGTGTACCACATATGTGCCTCGTGTCCATCAGGGATCATAAGAGATCATGGATCCCCTGACCCATCATTAAGTATGCTTTAAACTACCCTGTGGGTGCTGGGAACCAAGCCCAGTTCCTCTGCAAAATTGACAAGTGAAACAGACCGAGTGCATCCTCCTCCCTAAAAACTCACAGTGCCCTCTGCCTTAGCTTCCTCCACACCCCACTTTCCCTCCTTTTTTGGGTGGTACTGGGAACAGGAATTAGGGTCTTGCATATATTCCAGGCTGGCTCTGAGTTTTCTCATCTTCCTGTCACAACCTCTTGGTTTGCAACAACATGAGGACTGGAGAGATGGCTCAGTGGTTCAGAGCACTGTTTGCTCTTCTAGAGGATCCAGGTTCAATTCCAAACTCTCACATGTCAGCTCAGTGACCACCTTCGAGTCCTTCTGGCCTCTGCAGGCACTGGGCATGCTTGAGTTACATAGACACACATACATGTAGGCAGAACACTCCTAGACATTTGGTTGAATTCCAATGGATTGTTTTTATTCTGCCCTTGTTACAGTTTAGTGTTTTGTATGACTGGTGAGTTTATGAAAAAAGACTGTTAACTACTTAGTAGTAAAG
Organism: Mastomys natalensis; assembly: GCA_021653895.1. NCBI lineage: Eukaryota > Metazoa > Chordata > Mammalia > Rodentia > Muridae > Mastomys > Mastomys natalensis. The sequence goes on along the minus strand of JAJTUV010000975.1, from coordinate 658,619 downwards.
AGAATTGAAAGATTGCAACATTTCTTAATGCTGGAAGCTTGTTTTGTTGCGGTATTATTACTAAAATAAGGCTACACTCTTTTTAAACTATGTGGTTTGAAGCAGTTTGACAACTGATTATCTTCATGTAGCCATTATGTTAATTTAGACTTAGATCATTTGCATCACTCTGAAAGTTCCTGTTCTCTCTCATGTCTCGCTCATCCCTGCTTTTCTCTGGGTGATAGCTCATTTGCTTCTTGGTGCTGTGGCTGAGCCTCTCTTGTTCGATGGAACTGTAGCTTGTGGACTCCTGTATTTAGCATGGTATTTCTGCTATCCATTCATGTTTTCTGTACGTGTGACAGTATTCATTGTATGGCTGTGCCACAATTTCTCCTTTCATCCGTTGACGGGCATTTGAGGTTTTTCATATGTAAGTGTCTTCCTACATTTATAGGAAGTTTCCAAATTGTTTTCCAAGAGTTTGTACACTCCCACCAACGCTATTGAGAATTCCATTTGCCCCTCCTCTTTGCCCACACGTGGTGTGCTCAGTCTTCTCATTTTTAGCCATTCTGATTGCTGTATAGTATAGTTCCATTCTGGTTTGAACTCAGACTTTCCTGAGTGACTTAGACGTGACTTAAGTACCTTTGCATGTGCCTTTTAACTATTGGTGTATCTTTCCTATGTTCAACAAAATATTCCTTTTAATATGGCTTTCATTGAAATAGATTTTTAAGAAGAAATTTATTTATTTTTCAAAAATTTATTTTTATATTTATATATGAATTCTTTGCTTGCATGCGTATATGTGCACCATATTTATTCCTGCTCTTGGAGGCCAGAAGAGGTTGTCTAATGCTCAGGAACTGTAGTTACAGGAGGAGGCTGTGAGCTGCCAGATGGGTGCTGGGAGCTGAACACAGGTCTTCTGCAAGAATACCCAGTGCTCTAGACTTCGGAGCAATCTCTGTAGCCCCAGGAGGTCCTTTAAAAGTATTATCTGGACACAGAGTTTTTACTAGATTTTATGCCCCATTGTGTATGGCTTGTTTTTCATGGCTACAGTTTCTTTAGAATTTTTTTCTTTGTGTCTTATAAAATATGTGCTTACCCCATAAGGCAATGGTTATCAACCTGTGGGTTACCACCCCCACAGAGGTTGCTTATCAGATATCCTGAATATCAGATATTTAAATTATGGTTTATGAATTCGTAACAGCAGCAAAATTGCACTTACAAAGTAGCAATGAAAATAGTTTTCTGGTTGAGGGTCTCCAGGACAGGAGGAACTGTATAAAGGGTCTCAGCATCAGGAAGGTTGAGAACCACTGTTCTCAGGTCTTGAAAGTTTTCTCCTCTCTCTTCTAAATATTTTTAGTTTTTTTTTTTTTTTGTTGTTGTTGTCTCTTTGTTTGTTTGTTTTGTTTTGTTTTGAAACTGGGTTTCTCTCTGTAGTCCTCCCTGGCTATCCTGAAACTCACTATGTAGACCAGGCTGGCCTCGAACTCAGAGATCTGCTGCCTCTGCTTCCTGAGTGCTGGGATTAAAGGTGTGTGCCACCACTGCCCATATTTTATTTTTTAAAAAGTTATTTATTTATTTAGAAGAAGGCTTGAGACTCCCTGTGTAGACCAGGCAGGCTAGCCTTGAACTCATTAGCTTTGCATGCTTCTGTCTCCAGACAGAGGCTGGATTAAAGGTGGGTGCCACCATGGTCTTACATTTAGGCCTTTGGCCTGTTTTTGTGATGACCCCACCCAATTCCTGCCCAAGTTCTGGGGCTCAAGCCCAGAGATTTGTGCAAGTAGGGAAAGCCGTAGGGAGAGCAGCTTCAACTGTCAGAGTATTTAAGTTTGTTTTGTGTGGGGTACATGCTCAGACTCATCTTTCTATATGGAGATTTGGTTCTTCCACTGTTCAGTATTAGAATGCGTATAGAGAGACAAGATTGCACCGTTAATATGCAGTTTCCCACGTCTTTCATGCATGCTTTCCTGTTTTCATTATCTTTGTGTTCTATTACATTCTTACACTTCGACTTTTGATGAGCTGCTCTGTTGTCAAACTGAAAGCATCCAGTGAGTCTCCGCTGACTCAGGTCAGGGTCTTCAGGTGCCATCTCCAGAGAGAGAATGAATGATAGCTCTGCTTGGGGATATTACTCTTTTATTTTTGAGTTCCTCTTTCTCCCTTTTTAAAGTATGTTTTCTTCTGTATGTGTGTGTGTGGCTGTATGTGTCCCATGTGTGTGGAGGCGAGAAGAGGGTGTCAGATCCCCTGGAGCTGCTGTTACAGGCGTTTCGAGCCTCCTGACAGTAGAGCTGGGAACAGCAGTAAGCACTCTTAACCGCCCAGCCTGTTCTCTAGCCTGCGGGCTCCCCTTCTCTTATCTCCCCGGCACAGTTAACGTTCGCTGTTTAGACAGAGTGAATCAGCTGAGCACACGCTAAAGAAATAGTTGAGCTTACATGACCTCTCTTGCTTCTGCTTCTCCTTGTCAAGAGTACAACTGTCTCCATATTCTTCCCTCCGGATGCATGAGTTCTGTGCATACCTCTTGCCTTTGAACAGCCTCTTTTCTTGAGTATATTTTTCTGAGATTAACATTGGATTTCTCTGGAATTTTCCATATGATGTCTCTAACCAAAAAGCCTATAATAAGTGATTTTCTTAGGTTAAGTACCAGTTAAACCACGTAGTTAGGGAGAGGATTTTATATTATAATTAATGGCATAGCTGAGAACTGGCTTTCCTTTTAATTGTCTAATCTCTCAAAGTCCATCCTGTCCCGTTTGTTGTAGCTGTCTGTGATAGTCTGCTCTGCCCCACCAGACACTGGTACCCACGGTGCTTTGTGGTGTTCTTAGATTGGTTTTACGGGATTAGTGTTCATGGGGGCTTTGTGAGTTACCTTTTATTTCTCCAGACAGAAAACAGTTCATCACTAATGCATAATTATTCTTTTATTCTGTTTTCTCCTCCTTCCTTTACTCTGTGGTTGTTCTGCAGGTCTCGTTCAACGCTGTGTGATCATCCAGAAAGATGACAATGGATTTGGGCTGACAGTCAGTGGAGACAATCCAGTCTTCGTACAATCTGTCAAAGAAGGCAAGGCATTTGAAAAAACTAGTTTTGTTGCTAGGCCTGGTTGCATACACCTTTAATCTCTGCACTTGGAAGGCAGAGGCATGTGGATCTCTGATCTCTGATTTTCTGCCAGCTTGGTCTACATAATGATTTCCAGGCTACCTGGGGCTGGATAGAGAGACCCTGTCTTAAAAACAAAACCCAGTTTTGACTCTGAGAAGCAAGAAGAGTAAGCCTGACAAAGCTAAAATGACGTTTCTTGCCTAGAATAGAATTATACAGACGGCATGATGTGAACTCTTATGCTATGTCTGTCTATGGAGTTATAAAAGTAATTTGCCCCAGGTGACTTTGTCTATAGAAAGCAAACAGTTCATTTTTAGCTACCAAAACCACACAATTTCTGGTGTTTTCCATGCTGTCACTTAACAGACATTTCTACAATTTGATTTTTTTGTAGCATTAAAGTGATGCTTTAATAGAGCTAGATTAAAGATATGGACACTTGACAAACGACTATCTTTTGCTGTTATCATACAGTAGATTCTTTTGTTTTGGTTTCTATAATTTCAGGTAGATAATATTATATTAAAGGAGATAACACTTTATAGATGAGATTGATTCTTCAAGTAAAAAAATCATAAACCAACTCTGACTCACACAACAGTGGGTAGTAGAAGCAGGATTTGAACCCAGGTCTGCCGTACTTTACAGCCTGATTTAAGTGTGTTACATCTCTTTAAAGGAGATTTATCAGTGAATCACATGTTAAGCAATCCATTTCTTACACAGATGGAGCAGCCATGCGCGCTGGAGTACAAACAGGTGACCGAATCATCAAGGTAAAGCAACTTGTGTTGGGGAAGTCACGGTGGGACTGCGTAGGGGGTGTCGCCTGTATTCCTTTTTCCACCTGGGTTTTTATAAAAACCAGCCCTCTGCCTTTTCTACAAACTTAGTTCATTTGTTTTAAAGTTAACATTGCCCCTTACTGAAAGGTACAGTAAAATGCTTGTATAAGTGGAGTCACCTTTGTTCTTGTGTAGGAAAGTAAGTAATTTTAAAAAACTCATTTCTATCCAAATTAATCTGTTAGCAAGAAATACTGATAATGTCCAGATAGGCTTGTCCTGGTGAGCGGTTACTTGAAGACTTGAAGATTATTGTTGCAGATGAGCTTCTCAAAGATGCTGATTATAGAGTCCCTAGTCTACGTCAGGCCCTGGGTCTGCTATCCGGCACCAGGAAAACAACAAAGAGTAAAACAGCAAAAGAGTAGCGGAAGAAAGAAGTGTAACGTGTGAGAGGAGATGACGTAGGCTAGTTTTGACGGAGTTAGTTTAACAGAGTTAGTTTTAATGGAGACCAGAAACAGGCCCTGAGGACTCAGGTTTGGAGATAAGGTCTCACGTACCCAGGCTGTGCAGAACTTCTGGTTTTCCTGCCTACCAAGTATTGGAATTACAGATGCGCATCACCGTGTGTAGTTTGGAGGGTCCTGGGGAGCAGGTCCTGGGGAGCAGGCCCTGGGCTTCATGCCTGATAGCCCAGCACTCTCCCCGCTGAGCTACATCTCCAGCCCAAACCCCGTGAACTCTGATCGTGAGGAGAGTAGATTTCCTAGTAATTTCTGTTGAGACAGTTGAATAATTTGATTACCTAAAAGTAATTATATAGGTAAAGAGAACGTTCTTGAAAGTCTGTAAAAGCACTAAGAGCGTGATACTCTTTATCGTAAGGAGCACTGGTGAGTATGGTATATGCATGTAGGTCTACATGTTGCAGGTATGTGTATATGTACAGCTGTGAGGAACAGAGGGGTCCTCTGTCAATGCCCACCTCATTCTCTGACCAAGTCTCTCACTTGCTGCCCACTGTGCTACCCTCTCCACTAGCTTGCAGTTATGTAGGCCCAGCAATCCTTTTCTACCTCCTGTCCTCCTCTCCAGACTCCTCCCAACTCTACCTGTCCTGGGCATGCGGGCTGGGAAGCCGCACCGGGCTGTTCTTACATGGATGCTAGGGAGCCAGACGTGTGCAGCAAGCACGCTTACCCACCGTGCCATTCCCAGCCCGAGAGCACCGTGAATTACAAAAAAATAAATAAAAATTAAATGGCTTGGTGGGGCCCATCTGCAATCCAGCACTGGGAAAGTAGGTAGGAGGATGAATCATCTACAAATTTGAGGCCAGCCTGATCTACATAGCAGGTTTCAGAACTACAGGCCCTGCCTGGAAAAAAAAAAAAACAACAAAAATTAAGTGAATAAGAAATTAAGAAAAATAGTAATTCTTATAGAAAAATAATCAAATAATTTAATCAAAAAACAACAAAAATTAAATGAATAAGAAATTAAGAAATTAAGAAAAATAGTAATTTTTATAGAAAAATAATCAAATAATTTAATCAAAAAGGTCTTCAAAGTAATTGAATTAAGTAAATTACTCATGAATCAGTGTCATTGATGACGATGAAGTAGAAATTAAAGTGATACATGAAAATGCTTTTCATTGTCAGGAAGTTTAATGATTGAAGATTCAGACCTGACATAAAGTAGATGCAGTAGAATGGCTTCTTTTGTGGGCTTTAGCATCAATTATGAAAAATTATTTATTAGAAATTGTAAATATGTATTGAAGTTTTCAAGTGTATAGCCTTGATCCGCCAGTTTGCTTTTAGGGATTTATCTAAGGAAATAGCGTGTAGAGATGTGCCTACCGCATGAGATTTGTCAGGCACTGAAGACTCATGATCTGCCGTCTAGGTGAACTGAGGATAAAGCCAAAGCCCTGTTGCTGTAGGAAAGACTACATTAAAGCAGCAGGATCCCTAACTGTAATCCCAGGACTCAGGACAGTCAGGGAGAGTCGGGAGCTCATGGCCATCTGCATAGTAAGACGGTGTCAAAGAACACCAGTCAGAAAGGCTGGATTCATTAGGTTCCCAGGTGTCTATGATAAAAGAAAGCAGTTAGCGTCTGTGCCCATGTTTGCATGCTAAGGGTTCTTGAGAATGTTAAATGCCATAGTTAGAAGCAACAACTCTGATTGACACGATGAGCAGACTGCTGTATTTTTTCCTTGTGTGTATTGTGCATATGTTGTATGTGTATGTTTAGCCCAGAGAACCACGCCAGTGCTGTTCCTCAGGTGCTGTTAACGTAATTTTGAGACAGGCTTTCATTGTCTGCTTGCTTGTTAGACTGGGCTGGCTAGCCAGCAGTCCAGGGCTTGTCCTGTCTCTGTTTCCCCAGCAGTAGGACTGATTGTAAGTGCCTGACACTGTGCCTAGCACTTTCATGTGCGCTCTTGGGATCAAACTTAAATCCCCAAGCTTGATTGGCACAGCAATCGCTTTATGGACTACACTATTTCCACAGCCCCCTACGTGCGTGGATTTCAACTTTAAGTTGGTGTCACTTGCATGAAAAAGCTATAAAATCAATGTTAACTCTGTGTTTGATAGTTTGACCTTCATTTGTTTTGATTAATGCAGACCTTGGGTAATATTTTTATACCCAATTTTTCTGAAAATTCAGTGTCTTTGTAAAGATCACATCATGTTTGAAAGATCAAAACTAAATTGAGGATTATTACACAGCACTGTTATTTTCGATTATTGTTTTGAAAAAAAATCATTCAGCTCTTAGTAATCAAAGGGAAGGATTCTTGTTTGCTTCTGATCGCTCGTGTACAGGTTATGGTGGCCTCATGCTGTCGATGCTCTGCCTCCTCCTCCTCCTCTGTGCTGACATGACAGTCATTTACCATCACTGCTCAGTTTATGTAGTGCTGGGAATCGAACCCAGGGCTCCGTGCACGTTAAGCAAACGCTCTGCCAGCTAAGCTGCATCCCTGGCCCTAAAGACGTCTCTTTGGAGTAGTTTAACAAATCTGTGAAGGGTTTGTTGTTGGCTTTTCTTTTTTTTTTAACTTAAATTAAAAAAAATGTGTATGGATGTTTTGCCTCCCTTATGTGGTGTACCACATCTGTGCCTGATGCCCATGGAGACCAGAGAGAGCACTGAATTCCCTGGAATTGGAGTTATATAGATGGTTGTGGGCCACCATGTGGGTGCTGGTTATCGAACCTGGATCCTTTGGAAGAGTAATGTAGGTCTCTTAATTGCTGAGTCATCTCTCTCCAGTAACAACATCAAGATTTGTAAATCTGTTTTCAAGTATATTTTGTATTTATCATGTTGATTAAGTTGGAGTTTCCTTTAAATTATGGATGTTTGAACTCTCTTATATTACAATATGTATTATCATCTATAAGTATGTTGGGCTTGTCTTCTCAGCTATTCTAGGATGCTGTAGCCAGGTGGCCACAGGCTAGATATACCATCTTTAAAAGACGGTCTTGTTTTGTTTTTAAGTTCATTTTGTTGCTGAATATATAGTGGAGAAGTGAATTTTGGAGCAAGTGTTTATTGTAATTAGTACACACTAAGTCCTGAAGTCACTCTGTGTCTGTTGTTTTACTTAGCCCCATCTGATGCGTAGTGTTTCAATTTTCTTACAGGTAAATGGGACTCTGGTGACTCATTCAAATCATCTGGAGGTGGTGAAACTAATCAGATGTAGGTGAATGTTATTTTTTAAATTTGTTTTCTCAAACCGTTAAAACAAGGGTCACCAAGCATTTTTCTGTAACTGGCCAAATACAAAATAGAATTAGGCTTTGTGAATTATGTAACACCGCTGGAGCTTGCTATGTACAACAAAAGCATGCATGAGTGGACAGTCTGTAAACGAATGAGCATGGCTTAGTTCCAATAAAGCTTTATGTGGTCTGTGATCTAGGTTTAGCCCCATAGGTTGGTGTCTTCCACTCCTCACCCCCATTGGAAGGTCTAAGGTATAAACTTAGTAGTAATTATTTTGTGTCAGCTCCCTTTCAGGACATCTGTGTAGAAGGATGCGTGTGAGTCAGTCACCTGGCGGCAAGGAGCTTGAGAATCATACACAGTGTCCTGAGAAGAACTCTAGAACTCATGTAGTGCAGTCCCTTTACCTCAGATCAGTAAATGGTTGTGAAATTCAAGCCATTCAGGTCTGTAGGTTATAACAGTTGGGTCCAAAGTGGGTGGTGCCTCTCTAAGCTGACAGCAAGGCAGGGGTAGGCTAAGCTCCAGTACTAGCAGGGCCCCAGTTTCTCTATATTTACAGGTTCAAGTAAGGATTCAGCGGTTTTTGTGAGTTTTGCCTCTAATTGATGATAATGAGTAGATATCTGAGATATTGCGATTCAGTGAAGTCCTCAAGCCTCCCCTCCCCCTCAGCAACGGTTCATTGCTACTTTCTAACTCCACCCACTCTGGACAGAGAAGTTGTGTGTTTGTGATGCCTTCATTCTTTGCATGGATGATAGCATGACAGTTGGCTCCAGACATAGAGAAAGACATTTGTATGTCTCATCATCTAAGCAGCTCTGTTTCTTTGTTCTGGCCTGGCTTGGGTGTTAAGTATTTGTCATGTTTTTAAAGAAATATAAAAGTGCAAAGAGAAAGCTGAAAATAAATGGAATGTAGCAGAAAAGGAATGCGTGATTGTGTCAGATCACTTCATAGTAAGTACACTCTAAAAAAAGAGAGCTATTTATAGCCAAACAGGATCACTTCATTCTTCTTACTGAGTAGACATTTATATGGTCAGTGAACTGGGCTCTACTGTGTAGTTGGGTAGGCTTGCCTGGGACATCCCGGGTAATCTCAGTGGGCTTTGAGCTTCAGATCTGCCTCAGCCTCTTGAGTGATGGCAGTTACATGTGTGTTATACCATGTCTGCCTTAGTAAACTGAGTTCCTTTAAGGCCTTTCTCAAGGGATGAGGATTGGAGTAGGGTCCAGACTTGTATGTAGCCTAGGATAGCCTCGAACCCATTGTATAGCTAAGGCTGGCCTTGAAAACTTGATACTATTGTCTTGACCTCCCTAGTGCTGATATTATAAGCATAAGCCTCATGCCTGATTTATACAGTGCTAGGGTTGGAATCCAAGATGTCACACATGCTGGGCAAGCATCTCCAGATGCAACTGCACCCCGACCCTAGTGATGACCTCTTTTAAAAGCTGTATCCTGGGTCTTTCATTGCCTCTTCATTGCTTATGTAGACCTGGTTACTTGTGGCTTTCTTTTTGATGCCTACTCCAGACATTATCAGAGTGATTGAGTTTTGGTTTCCTTTGAACCAGTTAAAGACTAGACAGAGCTAGAGTGAGGTGAGCATTTGGGCTAGTAAGATGGAATAAATGGCTTTCTCACAAGAGTATTAAGACTGAAAGCCTTATTTCAAAGTATACTTGCTGGGCTTTGTGGTGCATACTTGGATTCCAGCACTTGGGAGGCTGAGGCAGGAGCATCACAAGTTCAAAGTTTACCTTGCTGAAGAATGAGTTCAAGGTCATATTGGGCAACTTAGAGAGGTTGTCTCAGGATAAAAAATATATTAAAAGGTGCAGATTTCCCTCGGGAATAAGTCACTCAACAAGCATGCATTTCCTGGGTACAGTCCTCACTACCTCAGATAAAGAGAAAAAAGTTTGTTTTTTTAAGAGTTTCTCAACAGTGTTCCTTTTTCTTTTCTTCTTTCTCTCCCAACCTCCCCACCTCAAGCTGGTTCCTATGTAGCTCTCACTGTCCAGGGACGCCCACCTGGGTCGCCCCAGGTTCCGCTTGCTGATTCTGAAGTAGAGCCATCAGTCACTGGACATATGTCTCCCATTATGACTTCCCCTCATTCCCCTGGAGCAGCCGGGAATATGGAGAGAATCACTAGTCCTGTGCTCATGGGGTAAGATCAGAACGTCTTTGTAGATGCTCAGTCATATAAAGATGTCTTTGCTTTGTATTAAGAATTTTCTGTATTAAACTGACTAGTAAACGTCCATTCAAGATTCAAGAATGTACTTATTTATAGAAGTTACATAATTATCTGGAATAATTGTTGTTGCAGCAAATTTAGTTAAACTATTAGACACCTGCCATGTAATAAAACAGAGTACAAGCCACAGAATATGGTTCTGTTTTTAGCCTGTGCTCAAATAGGAGTGTGTTTGTTTTGTTGACTGTCGTGTTCCTAATGCTTGAACTACTGCTCAACATATTGGAGGTGCTTAATAACCCTTTACTGATCGAGGCTAAGATTCTGTAAGCAGCCATAAGAAAGAGACAGAATGTAGACACAAGGGGAAAACACGAAGTCGTGTGAGGCTGTCAAGGAGGAGAAAGCACATCCAGTTGTGATGTTGACGGTCTTCATAGGATACTTGTGTTGGAATTTAGCCTTCTGTAATGGATAATGGTGGTGGCCATGGTGAGGGAAGCAGGCAGGTGGAGAAGAGAGAATAAACACGGCTGAGAGCCAAGAAGGTACCAGAACTTCAGAAAAGCAAGACTTGTGTTTAGCTAGTGCCAGTTAAGGAGGTACGGGGTGGGAGGTGGCTTAACAAAAGCTCGTCTGTATGTTCACAGTTGGTGAGCGAGTTTACAAGCAACTGAGTAAGCAGTAAGAATCCATCGAACCGGGAGAGGGCGTGATTCTTACAGGAGTATAGGAAGACACAGACATTCGTAAAACAAGAGTGATGTGATGAGTTGCGAGTTGTCTCAGGATTTCTGGCAGGCTGGACTGGAAATTGGAACAAGGAAGCAGGGGACTGGGGAGCATTGGGAGGGGTGCGTTGAGATGGATGGATGCATGCGTGAACGCATGATGGTGGTTATGTCTCGACTGGGAGAATTGAAGCAACAGATTCATACTTCTGTAGTTCCAGTTCTCCAGCTGACACCACATTTACTGTTTTCTTGAACATAGTTTAGTGAAGGCGACTGAAAAGGCAGAGCTGTCCCTGTGCCTTTCTTATGCGATGAGCCGTCTTCATTCAGAAGTGAGAACTCTGTAAAGGATGCTGGGCTGAAAGAGCACGTTTCTCTTGGCTTTCAGTTTTAGCCTCATTTCTCCTGTATTCCTATCCTTTTCTAGGAGGAAAACAATGTGGTCCATAACCAGAAAGTAGAGATTCTGAGAAAAATGTTACAGAAAGAACAGGAACGGCTGCAGGTATGGAGGTAGCCTGGGATCTTTGCAGGTCAGAGAACCTGGGAGTTACTCTTGCCCATAACCAGTCAAGAGAATTGTACCAGTGGCAGCAACTGTTGTGCTACCAGTGGCTTTTTCTCCATTTGACATAAGTAAGTAATTCCTAAGGTGGTGTTATAACTTGCAGTTACTACAGGAAGATTACAACCGAACGGCTACCCAAAGATTGCTCAAGGAGATCCAGGAGGCCAAGAAGCACATCCCACAGCTGCAGGAGCAGCTGTCCAAAGCCACAGGCTCTGCTCAGGTATTGGCATTATTGAAAGTTCCACCCAGTGTTTGCAGAACTTCTGGGACTGTGTCAGAGTATGTCGTAGTTTCCCTTTGACAGTGATGTTTTTAGCATGGGATAACAGGGTGTTCTGTGTAGGATGTCACAGATGTAATTAAGGACTAACAGAAGTGAAGTGTGCGCTTCCGATTGCGTGTGCGCTTCCGATTGCTTGCTTGCTTTGGTTCCATTGTAATTTAGGGAAGAGTTGAGTATTTCTGCTTTGCTGTGACAAACCAGAGACGTAGTTGAAAGTACTTGCAGTTTTGTGGTTCACACCGTCGCAGTGACAGGTGATGTAGTTAAGGAGGGTGTGAAGGTTTTACACACCGAAGGGCATTGTAGCGAATACATGGCCGGCATTCTGTAGCATCCTGCATCTAGGTCCTGCTGTTCTCCTCTGTTTTGCAAATGTATGTAAGACTCACATACTGATTGCACAAAAGTGCTATATAGGGCTTGAGTTCAAGGCCAGGCATGGCAAAGCACTAAGGCCAGGGGAGGCTGGGGCAAGAGATTGCACCTTGGAGGCCAGCCTGGGCTACGGGGTAAGAGAGATTCTAGGAAAAGAAAGAAAAAGAGAGAGACAAAGAAAACCTGAAATCCAAACTCATTACGATCTCCAAGTGTCATAGGTTTATTTATCTTTTTATAGGCAGGATGCCACTTTTATAACGCTTCCTGCCTTAGCCTTCCACATGCCGGGATTACAGTTGTGCCCAATCATAAGTGAGCATTTTCATATTCTTTGTTTTTCTTTACAGATGCAGAGTCTAACTGTATCTTACTGACTAGTCTCACACTTGGCTATGTATCCCAGGCTGGCCTTGAATTTAGAGCAATCCTCCTGCCTTACCCTCCTGAGAGCTGGAATCACAGGCATGTGCCACCATGCCCAATTTCATATTTCTGGTCTTAATAACCCTAATTTTTATCGTAACGTTAAGCCAGGTTTTACTAGAACTTGCCATACAGGCAGAGTTATGGTGGTGATGTCCGAGTAGTTAAAAAGCTCAGCCTTGGTGTGAGCCGGACATCCTGTAATGCTGCCATTTGAGAGCCACAAAGCTTCCTATACTCCATTTCAAAGGAAGGTGGGCAACTTGCCTTTAGAATTACTTACTTTTTGCCTGTGCGTTTAAAATGGATAAAAGCTGATGAGTTGTTACTGTTTTTGAGCTGGTAAAGGTCACATCTTTACATAACTGAAAAGAGTTTTTGGAGACCATTTATCTTACTTTGCTAATTTTAAAGTGACATACCACACTGTGGTTGGGAAAGCCGACATCACTGAGGTGACACGGTATGAGAGGTCTCCTGGTTTGGTGTGCTTTATCACACATTCTTTTGCATTTTGATTACTATGCTCCAGTAATGGTATCTGTGTTTATATGTGCGTGTATGCATGTGTCCTCGTATGCACATATACACATATTTGGTAGCACTGGGACTGAGCCTTGTGACTATTAGTTGGGCTTTACCACTGAGCTATATTAAGAGCTTTTATTATTAAATAAAAGCAAGGTATTTACTCAATATGAACAGTAAAACTATAGCTTTAGTAATTTACCTTTATAGCTTGTGACCAAATATTGAATATTTAATGAAACTCAGAAGCTGTGGGAAGGCATTTAAATAGAAGTAATATAATAATCTTTACTAATGGCAGATAATCTAAATGATGTAAATGAATGCTCTTGTATATATATTTATGGTGATAGTTGCTTTTGGAACTTTTATTCTGTGTTAAAACATTGCTTTCTGTATCTTTATGGTTGTTCGTTTTAGGTTTCTAGAACTCAGTTGTTTATGATTTTTACTTTAAGTACTTTGACCTTAAGTACTTTTAGTCAAATTGGTAGTCAGCCTTTGGCTGTATCCATGTAGAATGTATGGGCACTGTTTCTTTATACAGTCAGTAATCGCTATTCTCTCCTGGGACCCAGCCTGTGTGATTCTTTAATCTGTTTTAGGACGGAGCTGTAATTGCACCCTCCAGGCCATTAGGTGATGCCCTAACACTCAGCGAGGCAGAAACAGACCCTGGAGATGGCCTGTGCAGGACTGACTGGAGCAGTGGAGATGCTTCTCGGCCCGGCAGTGACAGTGCAGATGTAAGCTTTCATCTTTTAAATCTTATCTTCTTGTTTTCTCCTTATAGCCCCTTTCTTAAGCTATGTATGTTCCCAATGTTGTCTTTTATACTAAAAGTTTTTATATAGCAATTTGGTGAACAGAAGTTCTGAGCAGTGTTCTGTACGTGAGCTTTTAATTCCAGAGGTCACTCTTCCCCCAGGCGTTCACTGCCAAGTGTTTCTGTAGGGATGGAATTTCCAAGTAGGCTTCTTGTTTGTGGATAGAGAGGCAAATACTTGTGCTTTTTAGCTCAAAAGAGAGGCCAACTGTTGGTGTCTTTAAAAGCATGTTAATATTTCTATTGTGGTCAGAATGACTCAGTCTTGAATCATGAGGCACTTTGCCATTACAAAGAGAAGCAGCCTTTATCCTGTTAGACTTAGTTACACGCCTGGTTTTACTGACAGTTCTGTCCTGATTCACACAGAGACTACCAGATGGATGTATTTGTTCATAAAAACATGTTAGGTTGAATATGTTGTAGAATCATAGTTTCATGAATACTGAAAGCTAAGCCAGGCTAAGTATGGTAGCACATAAACATTAATCTTAGTACTTGGAAGGCAGAGGCAGGAAGATCTCTGAGTTAGAGGGCACCCTGGTCTAAATAGAGAATCCCAGGCTAGCCAGGGCTACATAGTGAGACTCAGGCTATCAGCATTGCTTATGCAACATTATTTTATACATAGTTCTGGTGATAGACAAGAAAAAGGTTGTCTCCTTTAAGGACAGTGAGGTCATAGTCTGAGGTAATGTTTTGTATGTGCGGGCTCTGGAATCAAGTTAGTAAGTTACGACTGGTGATGTTTTTAAGATAAGCATGCTCATACCTTTATGGTTAGGGAGCCAGCACTGTGCTCACAGAACCGTCTCCCGGCCCTCTTCTCAGTTTTATGAAACAATCTTCTGGTATTTGTGAGTTAAAAAAATACAACTGTTTGCTCAGTTTGTTGAGGACTTAAAAGAATGTCACAACCCAGTTTTCTCAGAAGTGGCTTACACATCATCTACAATCCAGGTTTTCTGGTTTTCAATTTATTTTGAAGGTTCCTCAGAATGGCTACTCTAACTGTATAGAAGTTCAAGTTAGAAGTTCATCAATGGACAGGCTTTGGCTCTAGTTAATCTTGCTATGCGATATATTTATAAGGGAGGGAGGGTGGGAGAGAGAGAGAGAGAGAGAGAGAGAGAGAGAGAGAGAGAGAGAGATTGATCATAGGTCCCATGACATCACTCATAACCCAGTCTCAGCTCAAAGTTGTCTGTGACTCTTGTTGTCAAGGCTGAGACACTGAGACTTTTATTTCACTAATGTAACTTTAAGAGGTGAGATCTCTAAAGTGGAGCTTTAGTCTTATCAAACCTTATGAATTAATATTTTCCTAACACAGTTTGATTACTCTAATTGTCTTACAGGGATTTTTTGCATTTTGCTCATTTGATTTGTTTCATGTTTCTGGGGAACAGACTCAGGGCTTCGGTGTTAGACTCCCTCACCAATGCATCCCTATCCTGGTTTGTTTATTTGATTCAAGATTAAGGCAAGGTCTTTATAGCATTTCCTCCCCCTCTCTCCCCTTCCCTCCCTTTCTCTCTCCTTCCCTTCCCTTCCCTCCTCTCTGCCCCACCCTTGATATTTTTTTTTTTGTTTGAAAAAAAATCAGGTCGTATATCCAGTTAAACAACCCATTTCTGACTGTCTTTTCATGGTGTTGTGTAAATCTTTCCCTTATTTTTATCTCCTGAAAACTTAAAGTTAGATCTAGAGTATTGATTAAGGTTTGATAGTTATTGTTGGCAAGAATAGTTCATGGGTAATGCTGGGTTTGTCTCCTCCTGCCGTAGCAGGAGCTGAGTCCTTGTGTAAGGTGTTAATGCTTGTTTTTTTCCCCGTTATTCTCTATCAGTCTGTTATATAGTCTTGTACATCCCTCTCAGGGCCTAGATCCTTTATTCAATTAGGGGTTCCAAAGCATATTATTGTTTTGTCTCCTTCCTGTACTTAGTAGCTGGCAAGACTTTCCTTTACCAGTTCACCCTAAAACATAGCTTGCATAGGAAACGCAACATTGTGACATTTTTTCCTGGGGACATTGTTTCTATTCACCTCCTACAGTGACAAACCAGAGATGGTTCCATCCAAGACCTGTTCAGTGAATCAGTTTATTGAGTCTGCTTACAGGACGATGGGTGACTCAGGCGGTTACATCACCAACAAAGCCTGCCCCTGCCTGCCTGATGACTCAAGAAAGCCGCATTATGGCAGTCCTCAGAGTCCTGCCTGTGTCCCAGCAATCAATTCGTTTTTTACCCATAATAGCCTCACATGAAGGCACCGGAGTCCTGTGAATTCCTTCTGTTTCTCCAGCCTCCTTAGTGCTGTGCTCCCTCCTGGAGGGAGATTTCTGTTTGTGGAAGTGGCTGTATCACATGAAGAATCAACACCCCCCACCCCCCCCACCCCCCGCCGTGTGTGTGTGTGTGTGTGTGTGTGTGTTGTTGTGTGTGTTTGGTTGTTGTTTGTTAGACAGGGTTTCTCTGCTTGGTCCTGGCTGTCCTGGGACTCACTCTGTAAACCAGGCTGCTTCTAACTCACATCTGTCTGCCTCTGCCTCCTTAATGCTAAGAGAGTTTATATTCTTAAAAACTCCAAGATGACCAATGAGGGGGTGTGAGTGTATTTGAACTCACAGGTGCTAATGTAAGCCATCAATTGTAATGTGAATAATTTGGTTTTGGTCCCTGGGAGAAGGGAAGAGATAGTGATAAGGTATAGACTAAGAGAGATAAAGTTAGAGTTTTATTGGAAATAAACTTTGAGTTTGAGATATACCGTGTACCTGTTCATAGTTACGGAAAGATGCCCCAGGCTGAAGCTTAGATGAAACGGTTTCATTGATTATGTATTGTCTTCAGTGTGCTGTGGAAAAGCTGAGAGAATAGGTGACTAGTTGAGGGAGTGAGACTGATGTCACCTGTGATATGAAGGGTATTTAGTTTTTAATATGCATAAGAAACAGAACTGTCCCCTTGTACACTGATTTTCCCATTTTCATCTGGTGCTTCCCCAAATGAATCAATGCCTGTGTGTATGTGTTCTCTTTCCATTAGAGTCCCAAGAGTAGCCTGAGAGAGAGGATTTATCTAGAGGAAACCCCAGAGAGAAGCGAAGGAATCCAGGATGCTGTGAGTATGACGTGCACGCAGTGAGTGTTGGCTCTGCTTTTGAGAGGGAATCCAGCGTAACACACGTGCTTCGCAGCAGAGCTCTGTCTCCTGGCCTTTGCTCGTATTCTAGATGTGCTAGGAGGACCTCATGTGCTGTCTGGGAGAGAGGGGTGGGACAAAACAAAACCTATTTATTAGAAGAATGTAGGAAAGATTTGAATAGGTAGTCCATGGCGTTGTTAGTGTGTTATTACAGCACACCATGCCATAACATTTCCTATTAACTTGCTGGCTTATGTTTTGTTTTTTGAGATAGGGTTTCTTTGAGTAGCCCTGCCTGTCCTAGAACTTGTTCAGATCCCCCTGCCTCTGCCTCTCAAGTGCTGAGATAAATGGCATGCACCATTCATGTTTTCTGTTTTTATGAGTGTACTATTTTTGACCTATTCACATAAACAGAATCACATCATATTTTTTCTTTGTGGCTGACTTATATCAAGTAGCATAATGTCTTCAAGTTTGTCTTTGTTGTAGCTTGTGCCAGAATTTTCTTCCCTTTTAAGACTGATTAATACTCTTCTCCTTCCTCCTCTCCTTCTCCCATGCATATATTAACCAGAATATAATATGTACGTACGTAGTAGTTTTAAATATGTAAGAAACTTAAACCTCCCCCATGTATATATGTGCTTATGCACCACTGTGATATTTTAGTCCTTTTGAGTATCTACTTAGAGGTGCAATTGCAGGATTTTCATACTCTTGAATAAGATTCTTTCCACTCAGGTCACCAGGCTGGGTGGCAGGTGTGTTTGCTGCTAAGCTCTCAGTGACCCTGGGTTTTACATACTCTTAATAGAATGCTTTAGCATTGTGGTTTTATTTTGTATTTTAAATGTTTGGGTGTTTTGCCTGTATGTATACCCCTGCACATGTGTGCAGTAGCCAAAAGAGAGGGCATCAGATCCCCTGGATGGTTGCATACCACCTTGTGGGTGCTGGAACCTGAATGCAGGTCCTCTGCTAGAGCAGAAAGGGCTCATTAACTGCTGAGCCATCTCTCTAGCCCTTAGATTTTATTTTTTAATAAATGTATTTGAAGTTTTATTGTACAAGATTCAACAGAATTTTATGATACTATCAACAACATTTTTGAATAGTCAGAGACATCAAGCTACAAAACGAAAATGTGACCGTTGTTGAGAATAAATGTCTGTTGCATCATCTAGTTTCTAAAATTCTAAAAAAATTTGAGGTTAAAGCAATTTAAAAGGAGAGACAGACCAGGGATGGGACTCTAGGATGTTGGCAGACCCTTGCCTAGCATGATCAAGGTCTCATGTTTTAGTTGTAGCATCACACAACAGAAAAAGAACTTAAGCCAGTTTTATGTCCTTTCGTTACTAGGTGTGAGTATGTGTGAATGAATGAATGAATGAATGAATGAATGAAGTCTTAAGAATATGACTCCTGCGAGCAAAGGTGTGGTGAGCTAAGGTGGTTTATTAGTCTCAGAGAAATGTAGCCCCTTAAACACACACCCACACATACACTTTCCTGTTCTGAGAAATAGCCAGTGCTCTTCTGTACATTGACTTTGAATATCTGAGAGCCAATACTTTGAAAATAAAGCACTTCAAAGACGATAATAAAATGGAACTCCATGGAAGAAGTGAGCCATGCATTTCTTTATTTGAAACACTCTCCTTTCTCTGCCTCCCAGTGCAGGATTGTAGGCGTCAGCCACCATTCCCAGGTCTGAAGTCGGGTTTCATTCTGTCCTTGTCTTTGAGCTCAGAGTGTCTGTGTCGTTACTAGGACACGCAGTCGCTGGTTGGCAGTCCCTCCACCCGAGCCGCCCCTCACATCATCGGAGCAGAGGACGATGACTTCGGTACTGAGCATGAGCAGGTACGGCCTTGCTGTCAGCAAACAAACTACCACCTGTCTACGATGTCTGATTCCATAAGACTTGTTAAGGATGTGAAGGTGAATCTTAAAAACCCAGCACCTTGGGCTGGCTGCTTTTAGCTTTGAGCAGTAGAAACAAACACCGCAGACTGTAGATGTGGGCTCCTTTGATGGGTACTTGAGAATTTTTCATTTTCTTGGGGTGGGATGTTACTGAATATGATACTTAAAAATAAAGCTTACAAATCCTACTCACTGATGGAAGGAATGTCATTAGCCCAGTTCCTGTCTTTTTAACCTGTGCTCTTGATAAATTCAGTGATTATTTATAGGAATTATTGTCTTTTAGTATTAGAAAGATTTTTGAGGTATGGCCTCATGTAGCCCAGGCTGGCCTAAAACTCTCAATGTAGCTGAGGCTGACCTTGTACCTTTGTGTTCCCTTCCTCTCCCAAGTGCTGGGATTACTGTTGTGTACCACCATTCTCAGGTTCTAGGTTTTTGGAAGTGTTTGAGGCCCTTAGGAGGCAGAGGCAGGAGGATCATGAGTTTGAAGCTAACCTGGGCTGGCTGCATTGCTTTAGTTTCAAAAACAAAAATAACAAAGAATACTTTTGTAATTTTTTAATAAATCAATCATATTGTTTCTTAGTGATGTGCTTTTTGTTTTCTTCTTTCTCCTTTACGTGTCTCTTCTCTCTTGTCCTTGCCTGCATTGTGCTGACTAGGGCTCCCAGCGTGAGGTCGAGTCAGCCTGGAGGAGCCCTTGCTTTATACAGCCCTCTTATTTTTGTAAACATTGAGTTTTTCTTGCTTAAATATTGGCTGACAGCTGGTTTTGTACATGCTCCTAATTAGGTTAAGAGGTATAAGCTAAAAAATAGTCCTAGCTTGATAGGAGTTTTCTTTCCTTTCTCTCTCTCTCTCTCTCTCTCTCTCTCTCCTCTCTCTCTCTCTCTCTAAATCTTGACTGGATGTTGAATTTTTGAATGACTTAGGGTGATTGGTTTTTCTAATTTACTCTCTTAATACAGATTGCATTGATTAATATTAGAATATTGAATTAGTCTTATGTTACTGGGATGACCCCCAACCAGTCATGACAGGTCAACCCTTTAAATTTTACTTAGCATTTATTTAGTATATATGTGGATGTGCAAGTGTGTACTCACATGTGCACACATGACACAGTACACATGTGTAGGGAAAACTTTTGGGGTGGTTCTTTCCTTACACCTTGTCTTGAGGCAGAGCCTCTCTTCCTCTTTCTGCCATTGTGCTGCTTAGTGCAGTTTTGGTCAATTTTCCATGTCCTGCCTCCCATCCAGCTGTAGGGATGCTGGACTTCTTACAGATGAGTGCCACCACAGCTGGAGGTTTTAAAGTATTCATTTACTTATTTTTATTTTATGAATATGAGTGTTTGGGCGGGATATGTGTTTATGTACTTTATGTGTGCCTAGTGCTGTAGAGGCCAGAAGAGGGCTCCAGAACCCCTGGAACTGGAGTTAACAGAAGAACCAAACCCAGGTCCTTTGTAAGAGCAACAAGTGCTCTTAACTGCTGGGTCTTCTCTAGCCCTCATATCTGAATTTTTACAAAAAGAAAAGAAAAAAAACATAAGGAAGTTAGTAAGTAAGCCTGTGAGCTCAGCACTTGGGAGGCAGAGGCATGAGGACCATTGGTTTAGTAGTGTGGACTGCAAGACCAAAAAACCAAAACAAGACAGGAAGCAGCAACAAACAAACAAACAAACAAACAAAATCAGAAACACTGTTCCCCCCAAAGAGAGAGAGACTGACAGAAACAGGAAGAGGCCAGCAATGAAACAGACCCTTCAAAAGCACTCTCTAGTGTCCTCGTCCTCCATCCACCAAGGCCACCTCCTCAAGGTCCTGCCACTTCTCAACTGCACCTTCAGTTGGGAGCTAAGCCCTCAGCCACCAGCCTGTGGGGGACCTTCCAGATGGAAGCCATGACAGAAGGTCAATGTGAAATTCCCATGGCTGTGTTCAGTTGGCCTCACCAGTACAGCTTTAATTCAGTTTTCAAGCGTTACTGACGTGTCATCATTCTTTCCTCTAGATCAACGGACAGTGCAGCTGTTTCCAGAGCATTGAACTGCTGAAGTCTCGTCCTGCTCACTTGGCTGTTTTCTTACACCATGTAGTCTCACAGTTTGACCCTGCAACATTGGTAATCCATCCTACAGTTTACCTGATTCAGTATGATCAATATGCTGATCATACTGATTCATAGCCGGAGAGCTTTTTATCTGAGAAACGAGGAGACAGGCTTGTTTTCTAAACCTCGCAGGATAGGCGTTTCACATGGGATTCACTGGATCATTACCTTTTGTGTGTTTTCACTGTGTCTTTTCCATTTCTTTCCCCATGGCAGCTCTGTATTATACTTGGCTGGCTTAAAAATAATTTCTAAATTAATTTCAGGTATAGAACAATATTAGACTATATAATTTTCAATCAATACAATTAATGAATGAAATATAGAATGATAGAAATAGAATTTAGATTATAACCATGAAATCGTGGATATCGCATATTAATTTTACCGTGGAGAGCACTAGAGCAACGCTTCAGATTGTAGAGTGCTTACCAACAGGCAGAAGAACCAGCTTGATCCAGGAAGCAACATGAAAGCTTGTATCCTGGGAAGGCAGAGACTAGAGATCTTGGGGTTTGTGCCAGGAAGTCTAGCCACGGCTTGAGTCAGGGCTGAAGGATCCTGACAAACAGTAAAGGTGGGCAGTGATGGAGGGATACTGCAGATCTTCCAGTCCGACTCAGTGCTTTTGAAGATCCATAATGTGCACAGGGGCTTACGACACACACGGACTTGTTTCCACTTTAAGCTGCAGTTAATTATTGAGCATTGCTAACTAAGGGTGAATAATAGCCTGTAAGCTCTTCCTTAAGCTGCATTTTCATGGCTTGCCTACTGTTACCCTACCTTTGTTTGGTTATTCCTTTTAAAAAAATTGTTTCCTTAGTTATATTGTTGTGTCACTACTTTTTAAAATTGTCCTTATATAATCGTGAGGCCAAGGCACACAGGTGTTTCCAATTGTTTCCACCTTACGTTTTTTCATTATAGTTAGCTTTTATCGGTTGGTTTCGTGTGCACTTGGGCTAAGATGTGAGTAGGCATGGTCAGAGGGCAACCGGTGGAAGCAGTCAACCGGTGTGGGTCCCAGGGATGAATTGGTTCTTGGGATAATATAGCTTACTTGCTCAGACCATCTTCTGCCACCATTCCCATTCATTTTGAAACCCCACTCTCACTGAATCTCAGCTCAGTGATTAACTTAGACCGCTGACCAGCTGCTCCAGGATCCTCCTGTGTCTGCCTCCCTGTTGCTGTCTTACA
Organism: Mastomys natalensis; assembly: GCA_021653895.1. Classification (NCBI taxonomy): domain Eukaryota; kingdom Metazoa; phylum Chordata; class Mammalia; order Rodentia; family Muridae; genus Mastomys; species Mastomys natalensis. The sequence continues at coordinate 636,568 of JAJTUV010000975.1, read as the reverse complement.
GTCACACACCACTGGCCCTGCTTTTATGTAGATGCTCAGGGCCCGAGCCAGGTCCTCAGGTCTGCATGCTTATCCATCGAGCACTCATCTGTAGTGAGCACTCGAGCACTCTCTGTAGGACCTTCTCTAGTCACCCCACCCCTCCCCCAGTCTTTATCCCTTTAGTTTTGCATAGGGTTTCACGCCAGCCATGAATTGAGCTTGTCACTGAAAATGACCTTAAACTTACTGTCTTGCCTCTGTTTCCTAATTTCGGAGATTAAAGGCATGTGCAACCATAGCTCGTTTTATGAGGTGCTTTACAAGGTGCTGGGATGACGCCCATGCTTCCTAAGTGCTAGGCAAACACTGCCATGTTTCCAGCCCTCGTCTGTTCACACTTGTTCTCTTAGATGACTGCTTTAGTCCAGTCTCCATCTCTTCTCTCCAAGATTCCTCAACTGAAGACTTTGCTTTTCATTTCACTGATTTTTATTTACGTGTATGTTTGTTGTGTGTGAGTGTGTGTGACACACCACCTGTGTGTCAGTGATTGTGGATGAAGGAGACAGGGTCAGGCCCTAACTGAACTCTGCAAGGTCAGCACATGCCCTTAACCACTGAGCCATCTCTCCAGCCCAGCTCTGAGCCCGCTGTTTTCCTGGAAAGAGTGTAAATCGTGGGGAAAGAAACTTAAGTAGATATATCACAGACTCCCCTCATACTGCACACCTGCCTGTTGGCTGCTCGTGATCTGTGTCAGCAGCAAAGTTTTGGAAGAATCCATGTTAATGTGTTGATTCTTCTTTATGTGACAAGTCAGAATTATTTTACTCATATCCATACATAAATGAGTTTTTATTTGATTTCTTTGTGGTGCTGGAATCACATCCCTGTCTTGGTGCGCTAAGCAAGGTTCTCTTATTGAGCTGCACCGCTACCTCACATGCACTTTTTTGCACTTGTGCTAAAAGAATGTTTATTTTATCTGTTTCTCACATTTTTCCTTTTTTCATTTCCTTGAAACAGAGTCTTTTAGCCCAGGCAGGCCTCAGGCTTAAGGTTCTCCCATCTCTGGTTCCCAAGTGTTGGGATTATAGACATGTATGAACATGTCTTGCCATTTCACTCTTCTTAGGGGCCAGAGACGGCTTGCTCAGCGGTAAAGTGCTTGTTGTGCAAGGATAAGTACTTGAGTTAGATGTTTGCACCCACATAAGAACCCAGGTGTGGCTGTGCACACTTGTAATCCCAGCGCTAAGAGTGAAAATAAGGAGACAAGTATTCCAGGGACTCTCCAGCCAGCCAAGCTAATAGAATCAGTGAATCCCAGATTCAGTGAGAAACCCTATGTCAAAAGAATAAGGTAGAGAGTGATAGAGGAAGCCAGCATTAGGCCTTCACAGATGCATGCATGCACGGGCAAGTGCACACACTCACACGTGTGTGCACACATCACACACACCAAAATAAATTGTGTAATGATCTCATAATATTTTAACATTGAATTCTTTTCTAACACAGAACTTTGGAAATTTATAAGAATTATTTAAATTTAGAAAGTATATGACTTTAATAGGTGTACAGTATAAAATTAGTATAAAAACCAAGATATTTCCTCTGAATACAAAATAATAAGACTTTCTGTTAAGTTGTTGGTTAAAGAACATTATAGTCTGATAATGACCAAAGTCCACATGCTTATGGGGACAGATCCTGGATAGAAAGGAGTTTATCCTAGGACAGTCGCCTTAGTTCTGCTGCAGGGACTATAGATGGTTGCTAGAGATTTAAGACTCAAAACTCAACATGGCATCCAGTACTTTTTCATTGGGAGTATCCTGTTGAGATTTTTAAACATTCACTTAAGAAAATCACTGCGAATCACATGGTCTTTAGGAGAAGCATCTCAGATTCAGACATGAATATCATGCTTACAGGGGTCAGGTTTTCATATATGGTGTACGGATAGTTTAGGTTTACTTGTATTATTTCAAGTAATGCATAACTGATTATATTGACCAGAGTTTCTAATAAGCCGATGTCAGATGTTTACGTGGTCCTGAAGCATTCATTCTGCCCAGTAAAATGGCTAGTTATTTCTTCGTAGCAGAACTCTGGGAAAAGAGTTTATTTCCATGTCTAAGCAGTAGACCAGTCCAGGGCTGTGACACTTGGATGAGCAAGAACGGCTGGATTATGAAACACCTTTAGGATAAACTCACACACATTCCTCAGTCTATCCCAGAAGTCTCTATTGCAGTTCTAACTTTCTTTGCATTGTTTCAGCACTTGAAAGTTTCCGTTCCTGAGGAAATCTCCATGGATCTGGGTAAGTTTGAAGCACCTACATCCCTGAAGATTAACGTCTCCATCAAAGTGTTGCTCGTCTCAGTTCCGCTGTTTTATGTTAGTTTAGTCAGGCTACTTTAATCATGTGAATCACAGCTGAGAGAGAGTCTAATACATTGAAAGGACAAGATCTGGATTCTGACAGGAAGTGCGGTAACTGCGCTAGGTTCTCTGGTGTAGTAAGTTCAGTGTGTACTGTACGGTGTCACTGTGTGCCAGTGTCAGGTTGCATAGGCCATGGCTTTAGCTCACTTCATTGCCTTTCTCTGTGCAGAGAAGAGAAGACCGGAGCTTATTCCCGAGGATCTGCATCGCCACTACATTCAGACAATGCAGGAGAGAGTCCATCCTGAAGTTCAGAGGCACTTGGAGGATTTTCGGTAAGTTTGGTGTTAAAGAAAACTTGGTATGCCCATTGTGAGTTATTTGGTTTTTTTTTTTAATAGGAAAAAGCTACATGTGAAGTACTTCACTCCTTACTGTGTAAACCATATGGCTTTAGCCCTGTTATTAAACATAATGGGCATCTGAAGTCAGAGGGTGGATGGGAGTCTATAGTCTCCATTCACATCCTTTCAGCACGGAGGCGGCTCAGCGTGGCGTCTGTGCTGAGTGTGTTCCTTCTAGAAAAGTGTCAAAGGCATTGACCACCACTAGAGCCCAGACTTGCTGGGTCAGAGTAGGAAACAGGACATCCTGCCTGTCCCTGCTCAGCTGTAGGTAGGGCTGTCTAGACATCTAAAAGGAGATAGTTTGCTCTCTACTGAGATATTTTTTCCCTAACGTTTTTAGACAGAAACGCAGCATGGGACTGACCCTGGCTGAGAGCGAACTGACGAAACTCGATGCAGAGAGGGACAAGGACCGGGGAACTCTGGAGAAGGAGCGAGCATGTGCGGAACAGATTGTTACCAAAATTGAAGAAGTATTGTAAGTCAGAACCGCGTGCAGAAATGCTGTTTTCCTTAGAGCGCTTTTAAGCAGGTCTGGCAGTCCAGTCAGATTGGACATGGGGAGTTATTTGTCATGACACTTGGAAACAGAAATTTTTCCTGTTAGTTTAAAGTTCTTGCCTTCTCTTTTCTGAGTGTTGGTTAATGAGTAACTCTACAACTTGTAATCAGTGATAAGCGTTAGGCGAACACTTTCACTGCTTGATTTATAGGCCTTGGGAAATACTTGGTGCCGTAGAACACGTTCACCTAATGACACGGCTGTGAAGTGACGGGGACCCTTTGTGGAGTAGCGCTCTTTGACTGTTTTATTCTGGACGTAGACAGGACCCAAAACATTTAGTTCTCCTCTGTTGTTTCAGGTGTCTGAGCTTAAATAGCAAATCTCTGATTAAATGTGTCCGTTCCTTTGATCTCTTTTGCTGGTGCCTTGGATTGAACCCAGGGCCGTGTAGCATGTGACTTGCAGATGGATCGTTTCCAAATGCAGCACTGACTTAGACCTGGGCCGTCTCCACTTGTATGGATTTCATCTTAAAATATTTTTATTTTTAGGATGACTGCTCAGGCTGTGGAAGAGGAAAGGAGGTAATATAATGTTCCCTACTGCAACTAGAGCCGTATTTTCTATCTGCTCTAAAATGACAGGTTCTTTTAACTTCATATATAGACTGTAGGCTCCCTCTGGTGGCCTGTTTTTTATTTGACTCTTAACTCTAGTGTCATGTGGATAGAATCTGTTTGTGTACATTTTTTTAGTTTCTGCCTTGATTAATTCCTATCACTGGGCCTCTAGAAATCATTTGATCTCTTTATTCTGACCATCCTTCCCACATCCGAACTCTTACTGTATTTAATCATTTCTCCTCCAGTTCCACAATGCAGTACGTAATCCTCATGTATATGAAGCACTTGGGAGTCAAAGTGAAAGAACCTCGGAACCTGGAGCACAAGCGGGGTCGGATTGGCTTCCTCCCGAAGATCAAGGTGCGACTGGGGTGATGATAGGGGGACTGCCTTGCTGTCTCTACACATTAGCTACAGGGTTTCCTTCCCGGCATTTTCTAAGCTGGCACGTCAGCACGGAGAGCGTCATGATGGGTCTAACTGGGTTTCTCTTACCAAGAACTAAATGTCTAGTGAGAAGTCCACACATAGAGAAGCTTATTGTTAGGTAATATGAAGTGTACATGCCTGCTATCTACAATCAGTGCCTTAGACTTCGACCTCAGGGTGCCCATCTCAGTAATTATCAAGTTTTCTTTAATGTTTGTTAGAGTTTAAAGATGTGTGATGACCCACATGTCCCTCATGACATGCTTTCAGCACGGCGCCCTCACATACTGTGACAGTGCTGAATGGATGGATGATGCTGTAAAAAAGTCTCTTGACAAATGTGTAAATGTTGTCAGCAAGTATCTGGGAAACTGGCTTCTTATTTTCTAAGAGTATTGTTTCTGTTGAAAGCTGAGCATGGTAGTGCAGGCCTGTACTAACAGCACTTGTGAGTTACAAGCAGAAAGATCCAGAACTCACCGTCACCCTTGTCTATATAGTGGGCTTAAGGCTGGCCAGGACTACATCAGATTCTGTCTCACACCAAAAAATGCAAAAATAAAAAAAATAAGGCATGTTGAGTTTGAGGCTTACACACAGCTTGACTCCATTGGTGCTGTGGTTCTTTTACGAATATTTCACCATTTCCTTTTAACTGGCCATTAGAATCACATTGCTGTATTTGAAAGCAACAAGAAGACCTACTGTTCCCTGTCTTACTGTAATTGTACCTTGAATTTAGCAAAGCATGAAGAAAGATAGAGAGGGTGAAGAAAAAGGGAAGCGAAGAGGATTCCCCAGCATTTTGGGACCCCCGAGAAGACCAAGCCGCCATGACAACAGTGCAAGTAAGTCAAAGCTTGGGCGCTGTTCCTCCTGCCTTTCCTCAGAAGTTAGTTTGGTCAGGGGTGCGTCGCTAGAGGCAGGTGCCCTGCCTCAGGTGCAGCTGTAGCTACACTGGGCCTTGTTCAAATGTTGAGGGGGAAAATGCCTAATGTGGTAGCTGGAATCTGAGAATCCAGAGACCGGTGGATCCCTGGCCTGCTAGCCTGACCTGCTTACTGGGTTCCAGGTGAGCAGGGGGCTGTGTCTTAAAACAGAATGTGGACTTTGACTGAAGAATGGAAATGTTACTCAGAGTTGTTTCATTCAGACCTGCATGTGTGCATGTGCACGCACCCACCCCCCCCCATGGTGGATCACTCCACCATGACTTGTTTAATCTCTTTGTACTCACTGTCATTCACTCTCTCCGTCCTTCTGTGGTTTCCATGTATCCACTGTGCTTTTTCTGATAGCCTACCACATCCATCTGCAGAGAGATCAGACCGCCAGACAGGGCGGCAGCAGAGACAGATGTGGTAATGTGAAGGTAGCAGCCTGTGCTGTGCTTCTCATCTGAGATTCTGACCAGCTGGGTTGACAGTTCCGTTGGAGAGCAGTCTCCAGGACATGAGGAGTCCTCCTGCGAGTGCCAGTAGCATGGGTCAGAAGTTGTGACAGGCAGAGGGAATCTCCAGAGAAGAAGATGGACTTAGATTTGGGCTGTACAGAGCCGTGTGAGGATGTGTAAGGTAGCAGAGGGGATGACCTGAGAGAACCTGAGGTGAGCAAGAGTAAAGAGCAGGACCGTGTTTGCTACAGTGGTGACATTGTGAATATACAAGGAAAAGTGCAGGGGTAACACTCACAGATAAAGGCTGCATCTTTGTTTTTACAGAAGATAAAACCGTCTCCCAGCATTCCCTCTGCCTTCACGGCAGATGTTCTTGCCAGCTTCTCTTTCTGTGTTTTTTCTTCCCCTGCTCCATCCCTCCTAACTTTCCTTCTCTGCTCTCTCCTTCCCTCCCCTCCATGTTTCTTGCAGTGTGTAATGACTGTGGACGCTCTCAGATATTTCCTTCCACCCCTTTCCCTCCTCTCAGCCGCTTTGCAGCACGTGCCCTGACGTTGCTTTCTGTTCAGTTGGCAGGGCCATGGAGATTCAGAAGCTACGCCACCCGAAGCACTTGTCTGCACCATCGTCTGTGAGTCCTGAGCCTCAGGACCCTGCTAAGTTGCGCCAGAGTGGAGTAGCCAGTGAAGGAACAGACACTGGGTACCTGTCTGCCAGTTCCACGTCCTCTGCCACCTCAGCAGCTGCTCTTTCCCAGGAGGGAGGGAGAGAGAGTGATACAGGTGAGTCATGCATTAGAGTGAACAATGGAGGAAATGTTTGGAGAAATGGAAGGTTTTAATTGAAAGTGAATCCCAGCTTAGTTTGATTTAAATATTTTAGTATTCTATAGTTCACAGTGGACATGTGCTGAATGATAGTCTTTTATTTTCCTAAAAAGCAAAACTCCAAACCACTGCCTGAACCCTAGAGGGGTTAGCTATGCACAGATGCCTGAGTTAGCTATGCACAGATGCCTGCCATCTGAAGCTTAGAAGATGCACAAGGAAAGTCACAAAATTAAAAATTCACATTGGAGCCCCTGGGGAGGTGACACAACCAGAGTCATCTTCAAGAGCCAGAAGCAGAGGGATCGAAGGTTCAAGGCCATCCAGGCACACACATGGAGGCTGTCCCTAAATAAGAAGAGAAGACACAACACCAGTAAAAGTTGGAAAATTCCTTCATTCCAGGAAATAAAGATAAGGGGGATTAAGGAAACTGGCTAGTTGTTACTGGCAAATAAATCTTCTGTTTTCTAAAGGAAGCAGAGTTGGGGTTTAATGAAAACACTTGATACAGACTTAAGGGAGGGATGGAGAGGAAAGATGCTCAGAGAGGAAGGCACACTGCGCACAGGGTGCCTTGAGTTGTGTCGCCTAGCTGATCAGATGTATCCTCCACGACGTGAGTTCCAGGATCAAACCCGGCTTGCCAGGGTGGCAGCACACACTTTTCTTTCATCATGATGGGCTCCAGATAAATTTTAAAGAAAATCCATAAACCTGGGACCCTGGAGACCTTTTTTTTTACATTAATGATAATTTGACGGCAAGAAAAGATCAAATATTTGGACCAGTGCTATTTCCACACAATGGGGGGAAAGAAGTTAAGTCAGCTATACAATTTTTTCATTCTTAATCGTGAGCATCATTCCTCACTTCTGGAAACACTTGCTTCTTAGAACTAAGGCAACACACAGCTCCAGACATTTAGACAATGACATAAAAAATCCCTAGAAGAACAGCTTAATTTTGATAATTCATAAGAACTTTAAAAATGCCTCTAAAGTAGTACACTTGGGAACATTAAAGAAATGATAACGAATACGATCCCATAAAAGTATTTCTGAAATAAATTTTAATTAAAAGTTAAAATATAGTAGAATATTGTTATTAATTGCTGTGTGATAATCACCAGGTTTAGTGGTGAAATAATGCAGGAAGTATCCCATCTGTTTGTGAGTGAAGAACTTGTAGCTGCCTGGCTAAGTGGCTCTAACTTGAGGTCTCTCAGGAGAGCAGGGAGCGTCCTCCTCAGAACCACTCAGATGGAGCCTCAACTTAGAGCCACCTGGACTCTCTCAGGAGTTGCTCCAATGTTCCAGGATGCCATAGCTGACTCCTTAGAATGAGGTAAAGGAGGGGACAAGGACAGAGTTCTGCTGTCACCTGAGCCAGTTAGAGGCAAGTCACCAAGTCATCCATGCTTTAGGGGAGACAGATCAGAGTCCATTCCTGTAGGAGAATTAAGTTTATGAACATGTTTTTAAATTACTACAGTTGCCAGTATTTAAAGGGCTATTTGTGTGTAGAATCCCTGAAAGTACTGTTTTCCAGTGCATGTAAGAATTAAAAACAACAACAGAACCCCAGAAATCATGGGGACTCAAGAGAGAGAGATCCTTTCTCTTCCTCAGAGTGAGCAGAGACAATGGGGGAGGGGCAGAGAAAGCAGGGAAGGGTTCCCAGAGTTGGGAATAACATGCACTTTTACCAGAAAGGGTGAGGAGAACCAACCACTGCTAATAATGTGTTACTTAATCGATGAGGAATCCTGGAAACTTGAGAGCAAGAAAAGGAGAATCATGCTTATATTGCTCCTTGGAATACTGAATGGTGGAATAGAAAAGAACATAGCTTTTAGCTTTCTTCAAGAAAATGGTTTTTACTTTTAATTGTGTGTCTTAAATTGTCTGTCAGAAAGGAAGAATGAACAAAGACATTTTCAGATATGTAATAATGTAAAGTTTAACTGAAACTCCTCACTCCTCCAGCAGTGCTTGAGGCTATACTTCTGCACGCTGAGAAAAGAGTTAAAGTAAGTCCTGGGATGCAGGAGACAGCACAGAAGAGTAGCAAAGGCAGTGATGGTGCCACAACCACGGAACCAGTAACATAGTAACGCCGACTCACGCTTACAGGACACACACACAAGTGAAGGAGGAGGCTCAAGCAGTTGGTAGTAGGAGGCAGCAGAAAAAAATTGAGACACGATAAATTTATAACACTTTGCCAATAAAGGAAAAGATTTAGGAGTACAAAGAAAAACAGCTGTTTAAGGAAGCAAGTCACTTTTGAAACATGAAGCCATCTAAATGCTATGGCCCATGCGTCTACTCCCAGGAACTGGGACACGGGTCGCAGGTTGCAGGCCACGTTGGGCTACGTATTGAGACCCTATGTCAAAAACAGAACGAGGGCTGGTAAGCTGGCTCAGCAGGTAAGGTGCTTGCTGTCAAGCCTGACCACCCAAGCTCGATCCCTGGACCCCCACATGGCTGACTGAGAAGCAGCTTCTGCAAGTTGTCCTCCGACTTGTACATGCATGTCTTGTGTACGTGCACAGACACAGACACCACACACACACACACACACACACACACACACAGCTGATGGAGTGAGACTCTAGTGTAATGAGCACCCTATTTTAAGTGGCCAAGGAGTTGTATAATTGGGGGCAGCAAGAAAGAAAATGTTCAAACCAGCATACTTCTTAACCTGATAGGAACAGCGTGCATAGATGCTGCAGGTTCTATTTCACAGTATGTATATGGCCGTATAATGAAAATATAGTCGATTGGTTTTCAGGCATTTAGAATTTCATTGAGACTACAGATCAGAAATATAAGGAGAATAGGAAAAGGAAATATATGGACATTAAATCCCTCGCCTGACACACAAGAGAGCTGATGTTCTCCTTGATGTAGTAAAGTGGCTCCCTAGCTGGAGTTCTGTAACGCCTCATAGCCCAGCCAGTAACGACATAACCATCAGGCACTGGAAGGGGCAGAGGGTGAGCAGAATCCCTAGAGAAAGAGATACAGATGATAAACAGAGTATTACTTGGAATAGGTCCACTCTAACAGCTGGCATTAGAAATGAGAAAGGAGGAAGCAGGAGGAGGCTGTTCTCCATCACAAGACATGGTGCTTGTCTTGCCTTTTTAAGAAATTAATTTTCATAATTTCATTTATGTGCACCTTGCGTATTGACCGTCTCACTTCCTACCTGTCTCCCTCCTGTTTCCACTCACTATGTCTCTCTTCATGTTAAGTCATTTTGTTCTGTGACTCACTGAGTTTAACCAGGGCCATATGTGTGACCTTGGAGCCTAGGGGCCTCAGCAGAGAATATATAACTAACGACAAAGATTCCACCTCTTCCCAAATTGAGGGAGGGCATGTGTGGAATTCAGGGATCTTGTAGAAGTTGGAATTCTGCCTCATTCAAGAGTCAGACTCGGCTCATCAGGCTTGTGTGCAAACACCTACCTACCGCACCGTCTAAGTGCCGCAGCACCTCTGCCCTTAGTTTTAAAGAGAATACTTTTAAAATGATTTCTTGTCAGGCATGGTGGTGGATGCTTTTAATCCCACCTCTCAGGACACAGAAACTGGCAGATCTTTGGGAATTTAAGGCCAACTAGGGGCTACATAGTATCTCAAAAAAAAGAAAAGGAAAAAAAAAAAGAAAAGTTTTCCCCATTTGTGTATTAGTGCATTGGAGAGTTTTATATGCCAATTTTTTTTAATTCTAGCCTATTTAAATAGAAGTTGGCTATGATTTTGGCTAAAGTTCTTCTGGGAATTGATTAGGTGTTTTGGTTATTGCTATTGCTGTTTTATTTTAAACAGTTAGTGACTCTTGACTTTTGTCATCTTAGGAGCAAAACAAGTTGGAGAAGCACTGGCACCTGGAGACTGCTTGGACAGCACACCTCGCGTCCCCAACACTGTTTTTGACTTCCCCCCTCCTCTGTTGGATCAAGTGCAGGAGGAGGAGTGTGAAGTGGAGAGGTAATTCATGGAGCTGGGGCCTGGCTTATGTTCCTGACCTATCCCTTTTACAATATGCCAGCACTTTCTCTTAAATTGTTTAGATAGAAGTCTGGTTGGTAGTAAATCTTAAATCCTACTAAAAATTTTTTTTGTTATGTTAAATAACTTCTGTATCTTGGGTATATCTTTCTTTTTTGTTTTCTATTTGTTGTTGGTTTTGTTTTTTTGAGACTGGGTTTCTTTGTGTAGCCCTGGCTATCCTGGAGCTTGCTCTATAGACCAGACTGTCCTCAAACTGCCAAACTCAAAATCTACCTGCCTCTGCCTCTGCCTCTGAGTGCTGGATTAAAGGTGTGCACTGCCACTGTCCAGCTGAGGCTGTCTTTCTTTGTCTGTGTTTTGCTCTCCTGTGATTCCTTATTCTCTATTGTTTTAGGGTGCCAGAACATGGAACCCCAAAACCCTTTCGAAAGTAAGTAAACCTTAAATAGCTTTCATTTAAATAGAGCCTGTCCTCTATAAATTCCTAATTGTAAAGGAAAGAAAACCTGTCCATAGTCTGTGAGTATAAAGGAAAGCTCTCAGTAAACCCAGACCATCCAAGGGCCACAAGCAAGTGCACAAACAGGAAGAAGCCATTTCCTAGGAGAGGAGAGTGTCTTAGGCTCAGTGCTGAATCAGATGCAGAAGTCTGCTTGGTTTACAATAAATGTATGCTCATGAGGTTGGGGTGATAGCTCAGCTGTTAAAGTGTGAGGCCTCAGTTCAGATGGTGAATACCCAATGTAAGAAGCCAGACATGACAAGACCATCAAAAGGAATCAAGTGAAGGACAGTCAAGGAAGACACCTGAAGCCAACCTCTGGCCTCCACATGAATGTGCATGCTTATGTATGAGCATCCGTACACACATGAACATACACGGAAGACTTTCGAGTCTCCGTTATCCACCTGAAGCCCCCAGCAGGATTTCCCGTTTGTCTGTCTGTTTCTTAGGTTTGACAGCATCGCCTTTGGAGAGAGTCAGAGTGAGGATGAGCAGTTTGAGAATGACCTGGAAACAGATCCACCCAACTGGCAGCAGCTTGTTAGCAGAGAAGTGCTACTGGGCCTGAAACCTTCTGAGATCAAAAGACAGGAAGTGATCAATGGTAAGTTTAATCAGTCTGTTGTTGGCCATTTAGATCGAGATTTACCAAAATGAAGTAGATCTCTCAGCCTTGGAATTTGCTTTATCTTCTATTGGCCTTTTGTTTGAAACAGACAAAATTAAACCAGATTGGTTACTTTTGAGCCTTTACATAGAAACAGTACAAGTGATGGTCCAATTTGCATTTAGCTTTCAGGATACTGAAGATCCATAACATTATAGGTACGGAATTTGAAACAAGTCAGTGGGACACTTTAAGATTCTGTTGTAGGCATAGATTATCAGGAGTGAGCTAAACTTACGGAGACTAGCTGAGCCACAGGCAGTGCATAATGAGAGCACTGGTAGGATTCAGGTCACCCACGGACAGGTCACAGGCCATTATCGAGGGGCTCAAAGCAGGAGCTCAGTGCAGTCGGTCCCATCACACCTACAGTGGATCGGAGAGGGTGAGGCTCCTGTGCCCTTCCTCTTGTGCTCATCTAGCCTTCTCCTGCCCTATACAGTCCCAGACCCCGCCTAGGGGATAGTGCTGCCCATGGTGTGCTGGGTCCTACAGTAGGTCTGTTACCAGGACAACCCCACCCCAGATACGCCCACAGAGCAGATTAACCTGTTCCAGGCATTTACTCAATTGAGACTCTTTCCCCAGGTGATTCTAAGTTGTGGCAAGTTGACATCACAGTTACCCTAACATGTACGTAACAAGTATGTGACATGTATGCTGTACCCTCTGCTATCACTATGACTTGATTTCAATAAATATCTTATTTTTGATGACAATGAGATTTAGTAAAGTTACACAATGACTCCAGAAATGAAGTTTTACCGGCAAATACAGAAAATTAAATGTACTATTACTTCGGAAGAGTGCTTAAGGCTATCTGTTATTAGATTTACTGTAGTCTGCTGTTACAAGTTCATATTGTAAATGAGTTTGGGAGTATCTGTTAATTAACTTCCTAATATGAGATGCTTTTGAATGATACTTTTCATTATTCTACTATGTAGGAAAATTTCATGGATCAGTTTGATTCTTAGAGACATACCATCCTTTCTTAACATTAAATTTATTACATAATGCATTTGTTACCTAATAACAGTGGAAGACTATATTTGGTCCCATGGAATGAGTCTAAATAAAGCAACATTCTGTATCTCCTCCTCCCTCTTCTGCTTAGAGTTGTTCTACACTGAGAGAGCCCACGTCCGAACACTGAAGGTTCTGGACCAAGTATTCTATCAGCGATTGTCCAGAGAAGGGATTCTGTCACCATCAGAACTACGCAAGATATTTTCAAACTTGGAAGATATCCTTCAACTTCATGGTACAAGAAGTTGGCTTGTGATGGTTTTGTCTGCATTTCTAGTAGAGAAAAGACTGGTGGTGTAAAAGCACTCTACAATACATTACAAATGACCTAACTAAGTTTACTGTGGACCTAGCAAAGAAAGATGATTGGCTCTTTTGACTAAATATTTTCCCTATAATTTTATACAAGTCTTAACTTTGTGTATACAAGTGGCCTTTTGCATGCATATGGGCTTTTCTAATCTAAAGTTAGTACTTAAAATGAAAAACATGAATAATGAAAATTACCCTTGATAGTATCCTATCAATTACTATATTTAGTTTTAAAATATGTACCGTATGTAATGATATGCATGTAAATATATTTTATAAATAGTAAAATTAAATGAGTGGGTAGATGATTTTCAGCAATGTGCTAGTTCCTAACAACAGAGCTTAAAGTGTTAAGACCCGTGTCCAGGAGGAGCTTCTGGGGTCGAGCTGTGTGTGTGCTGTGTGCAGACTAAGGGAGATTGGAGCAGCTATGCTACTCTGAAAACTTAATAAAAGAAAAAAGTAGTTCAAATTAAAATAAGTCTGGACTTAATCTTCTTTTTTTCCTCCCTTAGTTGGGTTGAATGAGCAAATGAAAGCTGTCCGAAAAAGGAATGAGACCTCTGTTATTGATCATATTGGGGAAGATCTGCTCATCTGGGTAAGGAAATTGAGAATGTCTTTTAAACATTTTTATAGACATTTGATCAGATTTGGGGGTAAGTAATAAATGTGTCCAAACTAAACACATCCATTTTGTAGAGTTAATATGCAGAGTTGAAAAGAGTTGTGGGTGTTATTTTATTGGTTAGTTCTAATCAGTATGCAATCAGACTCGTGCTGGATCTCATTGAGATGCAGATACACTGACTCCTTATGTCTTAAAGGAGAAAGAGTAATGCATCCTGTCAGTTTAAGTGACACAGAAAGTTTACCATCTTCTGTTGTTCAGATCTTAAACAGGTACTGTATGATATTAGGCAGTTACACTTCATAAGCGTCAGTAGTGAAAATGACTTCAACTTATTTCCAATGTAAGGAAAAAATTCAGAGGCTGTCATAACTGTCAACTTCTGCCTGTCTTTCTGTCTGTCTGTCCAGATTTATTTTGTTGTGTGTATATGCTTGTTTTGCCTGTATGTATGTGTGTGCATCGCATGTGTGGCTCCTGCCCACAGAGTAAAGAAGAAGGCGTTAGAACCAGTTTGGACTCCGTGGACCTGGAACTGTAGACTGCTGGGAACTGAACCTAAGTCCTCTATAAGAGCAACAAGTGCTCTTAAATCACTCAGCTGTCTCGCCACCCTCTGATTGTCAACTTACAGTGAACAAAGCTGTGTATAGTTAGAGAGACGGTGGCATTTAAGACACATAGCTTCTGTTGTCACACAGTGTGTGGTGGGAAAACTGTGGGAGTTTGATTGTTTTAGACATTGTCTCAGCAGTCAGACCTGGCTGGTCTGGTACATTGTAGCCCCAGTTGATCTGGGACTCACCTAGACTCATCTGTCTGCCTCTGCCCCCAAGTGCTGAATTGAGGGGAGGCAGGGCAGGGAAGAGAGAGGAGAAAGAATGCTTAGAGAATTGTTTTTCCCAGTCTTGGTCCCTTAGGTGACCACAGAGCTGCTGGGATCCCAGCATTTTCTTTATAAAGCCAGCTGTTCCTCATGTTCCTAGTCCCTGAGGGATAACCTGCCATTAACTTTGCCAGTCTTACCCTTCAGCATTTATTTTTCAGTGCTAGTGACTGAGCTCAGGGCCTTGTGGGTCTGACACAAGTGTTCAATCACTGAACCGCATTCTTAGCCTGAGCATCCTTCCATAAGAGAATGACAGTACAAACTTTGGCCAACCAGTTAGAATACTATTTTATGTAACCTACTTGAAGAAAATAGTTCATCTGCAGATACTCTACAAAAGAACATTTTATGGAATGCCTTCCTATATGAGAGACTTTCGGAAATGTGGAATATTGTACAGAAAGCCCCCTTAGCTAAGTACAAAGCACTTGTTTGCAAGTGTAAAAGTGGTAAGAAAGCTAGCTTTGAAGTTCTATGCGCAATACCCACACCCAGGACACAGGCAGGATGTGTGGCTGGGCGTGTGAGGCCAGCCTGGATAGCCCAGTGCAGTGGTTCTGAGCCTGTAGGTCATGATAATCACCCTTTGCAGAGGTCACCTAAGGCCATCAGAAAACCCAGATATGTACATTACGATTAATAACAGTAGCAAGATTACAGTTATGAAGTAGCAATGAAGATAATTTTATGGTTGGGGATCATTACAACAGGAGGAGCAGTATTAAAGGATCGCAGCGTTAGGAAGGCTGAGAACCACTCTAAAGCAAAAATAAACAAAATAGAGGTGATAGTATACAACAAAAAAGGTTTTTTTTGACTTATAAGACCACCTTATAAGTAAACCTACAGATTAATTATTATAAACAAATTTACAAGAGTAAGATCCTAGTAAGAGGCATACTATATATGCGTATATGTTACGTATTTGCAGAAGAGCTTTACAAGTTCATGGATCTATGCCCGGCCCCTTTAGTCCCTGCACAGGTGACACAGTGGGGGATTTTCCTTCCCTTTCCACCTGGCTTGTGATCATAGTACATCATCTCATAATGAATAGGAAAGAAAGCTCCTAGCACATGGATTTCCTTCTAGAGCAGTAGGAGTGTTCTTGTAAAGGAGTCAGAGTCTATGAAACTGAACCACAGTCTCCAGGCATTTTGTGTCTCCTACTCTCCAGATGTCACCCTTTCTAATTTGGAGGCAGTGTAGACTGAAAGGTAATGCATTATAGGCTGCTGGCACAAAAGCATTGGCGTATGGCCTCTGGGGTCAGGGTGAGTCCTTAGTGTGGCACCATTGCTCCTGCCTCTGCATACAGAGCCCTGTCTCTTGCATCTGTGATACGCTTCCTGGGATGTCGAAAGGACCTTGGCTGCCTTCGTCTTCCTCGGCCTCTTGGATGCTCAGTGTTTCCTTGTCTTTTTCTCTGCACTCTGTCACAGTTCAGTGGACCAGGGGAGGAGAGGCTGAAACACGCTGCCGCCACATTCTGCAGTAACCAACCCTTCGCCCTGGAAATGATCAAGGCTCGCCAGAAGAAGGATTCTCGGTTCCAGACTTTTGTGCAAGTAAGTTGAGCAAGTTATATGACCCCGATAAGTTTTGTATTAATTATGGGATAAACTTGAGGAATTCTGACTTACAATGTTCATCTATTTTAACATTAATTTTCCCCCCTCATTTATGTTTTTATTTTATGAACATGGGTGTTTTGCCTGAATATATGTTTGTGTACCAAGTATGTGCATGGTCCTGATAGGCCATTGAGTTCCCTGGGGCTGCAGTTACAGTCAGCTGTTGCCACATGGGTGCTGGGAATTGAACCTGGCTCCTCTGGAAGAGCAGCCAATGCTCATAACCACTGTGCCATCTCTTTAGTCCCACCCAGTATGTCAGCATTTTAAACGAGCTTTATTTGCATCTTAAATTACTGGAAGGAGTAAAGATATTTTTGGAATGATGAATAATAAAAATATATATGGAAATTGAAATATTTGACATAGATATCCATGTTTCCATACCAGTTTTAATTAGGAAAAAGCCATATCCCGCTGTTCTGTGGTCTCAGCAAGCATTCTCCGCTGAGCTGTAGGCCTAGCCCTTTTTACAGCTTTCTATGGTAAGGTCTTATTAAATTCCCCAGGCTTCTTGCTCTGTCTGTACCTCATGCTAGCCATGAGTTTACAGGCCTGTGCTACCAGGTCTGGCTCAAACTCACTTATGAAAAGCATGCTGTTTAAGTCTGAGATGTTTTTCATCAGGCTTGGGAGGATTGTAACAGTACTGGGGAGGGGATGGGAGTAGATAAGCATCTGGACCTGTGGCCCGAGGCTGCCTCCAGCCACCTGCTGATTTATGAATAGAGGCATTGGACACCATGCATCTGTCCCTGCTGCTGCATGGACACCATGCATCTGTCCCTGCTGCTGCACTTTAAGCAGTAGTCAGTCTCTGTGGTTTGAGAGTATGGCTGCAGTGTGACGGGACCCTCTCCCTTGGGTTTTATCAAATGTACTCTACAGTCGCAGTCCTCACCTGAAGCTTCTTTAAGCCAGTGGCTGATTTTTTTAATTAATTCATTTATTTTTTATTTTCCATAAATGCAAAATGAGGTCCTGCTTTCTGACTCGTTGTTGGCCAGGAACTAGTCCTAGCTCCTCTGGATACCTGTCTCTCTTCCTGTGGCCTTTGAGCAGTCGACAGAGGTGGATTTTTGCTTTTTTTCCAAGCCAGTAGGCGTGCTTTTCTCTGGTCCAGATTGCTTTTAAAGTTAGGGGCTGAGAGATGGCTCAGTGGTTAAGAGCACTTGCTGCAGCCGGGCAGTGGTGGCGCATGCCTTTAATCCCAGCACTTGGGAGGCAGAGACAGGTGAATTTCTGAGTTCGAGGCCAGCCTGGTCTACAGAGTGAGTTCCAGGACAGCCAGGGCTACACAGAGAAACCCTGTCTTGAAAAACCAGAAAAAAAAAGAGCACTTGCTGCTCTTGCAAGGACTAGAGTTCGGATCCCAGTCACCTCTGATCAAGTTAGGCTGGGCTTCCTCTTTTTGATTAAATCAAGTGATAGTAAACTAATTATAGAATAGATTCTGCCCACACTCGAGGGGATGGAATCACACATACCCAAGAATGGGAATCTTGGAGGACACCTTAAAGGTTTATTTTTTTATTACATAAGGACACCTTAAAGATTTATATTTTATAACATAAGGGCACCTTAAAGATTTATATTTTATAACATAAGGATACCTTAAAGATTTATATTTTTATTACATGAAGCCATGATTCATATGTCACTGCTCGTTGTTAAAACAGCAGACTCAGTTGTTTGAAAGACTGGCCCTCAGAGTCTGAAGTGTGTATTGTTACATTATTTTAAGGTTTATAGACCCGTGATGCATATAAGCTAGCATATCCAGACTAGTGATCCGTTGTATCTACTTAGAATGGTGGGTTATAAGTTAGTAAATGTACTTTTTTTTTTTTAAACATTTTTTCAAGACAGGGTTTCTCTGTGTAGCCTTGGCTGTCCTTAAGAGGAAGTAGGATGTGCATGCTTTTTCTCTCTTTGTAGAAGCCTCTTTGTCTAATAACCCGGCCTCTGATATAGCGGTGTTTCTAGTGAATACACGATTCATGTTGGGTAATTATTTGTCCTGTCCGCTTTGTTAGTTGACTTGTTCCACTTTAATTTTAGGATGCTGAGAGCAATCCCCTGTGCCGTCGTCTTCAGCTGAAGGATATCATTCCCACCCAAATGCAGAGGCTCACCAAGTACCCGCTCCTTTTGGATAATATCGCCAAGTACACAGGTACAGCATTTTGGCTGAAACAATAGTTGGGACCTGGAGAAAAGGCTTAGTGCTTAAGTGCTCTTGCAAGGACCAGAGTTGGAATCCTAGCAGCCACGCCCAGTGGCTCACAGCCACTGTCACCCCTGCTCCATGAGGTCTGACACCCTTGGGGGCTCTGTGAACACTCATATGCATAGACTCTTATGCAGATAATGCACATATGTACTTTCTTTAGAAGTTAAGAATAAAACTCAAGAATATATCCTGCTAAATAAGCAATCCTTCATAGCATCCTGATACATAGACTTGATTTCTTTCAGTTGTATGGGAGACATTTCCTGAGAAGATACAGTGGCATCTTCCACCTGTTTGGATTGTGTCCTCGAACAGTAGTTCAGACACAGAGTTCGGCCTCCTGTGGTGCAAGGGCCACATTAAGGCTCCTGCCTGGTTTTTATTTCAAAATTATTTTTTAAAGACAAATACCACAGAGCCCAGTTCACCATGAACTCTATATGTAGCTGAGGCTGGTCTTGAACCCCTGATCTCAGTGGTTCTCAACCTGTGGGTCACGACCCCTTTGGCAAACCTCTATATCTAAAAGTATTTACATTATGATTCATCACAGTAACAAAATTGGAGTTACGAGGTAGCAATGAAAGTAACTTTATGGCTGGGGTCGTAACAATGTGAGGAGCTGTATTAAAGGGTCGCAGCTTTAGGGAGGTTGAGAACCACTGTCATAGCTGGTGGGATTGTGGGCACGCGCCTGCATCTCAGTGCCTGTTTTTGTTAGTAAGTTTCTATTGGAGACAGCACATGGAGGCTGTCTGTCTGTATACTTTTTCTGAGACCTTTTGCACTCAGCAGCAGAACTGAATATTTGGAGCGGAGGTCATTTAAACCTACAAAGTGTAGAGTAATTGTCACCTGACCCCATAGGAAAAATTTACCCATCTTTGTTTTGGCATCTCTCTCGGCTTGAAAAGGCTTTATATTAGGTCAGAGAGAAGTGTCATGTCTGTGAAAGCACTTGGAAGCTCAGCGAACGCATTGTCATTCCAGCTTTCTCATCCTGAGACCGGAAATGACTCTGAGTTTTATGCCCCAAACTCCTGATTCCTACACTAGAGACTAGGAATGCACATGGGGATCACAGACTGTGGTCCTGGCATAAATGGGGCTTTACATTTTACTCTGCATATGTCTCTCCAGCGGGGCTGTCGCACTGTTTGAAGATTAGTTTCCACTCTAGCCTGGTGGCTCTGCAATGCAGCCATGACAGTGTCTGTGGTTTTGGTGAACTTCACCTTCTAGCACTGCTAGTGTCGTACTTGTTCTTCCTTTAAATGTGGTCTCAAGTGGAAACTTATTCTAGAATTCCTCAAACTTACTACACAAAAAAGACTGCGTAAGGAACCCAGTGGTCATAGTTATCTAGGTTATACTCTGCAATTGCAGGGCTAAGAGAGGGCCCAGTTTGTACAGCTTCCAGAGCCTTCCTGGGGAGTGCCTAACATTGGGGTTTAACACAAGGCAGTGCTCTTACATCTAGGGCTCTGTACTGTGATTTCTTCTTTCTGTTTTCATCCTTTTAGTGCTGAGATTGACTTACAGTTTGTATATGTTAGGCCAGAGCTCTGTCAGTTACCTGCATTGCCATTCTCTTAAAACAATATTTCGAGCTAGAAGTGCTGGCACACACCTTTAATCCCAGCACTTGGGAGGCAGAGGCGAACGTGAGTTTGAAACCAGCCTGGTCTATAGAGCGAGTTCCAGGAGAGTCAAGGATACACAGAGAAACCCTGTCTTGAAAAACAAAGCACTTATTTCGAGACAGGTCTTAGCATGTAGCTAAGGCTAACTGCAAGCTGTGATCCTCCCCTCAGCTTTGTAAGTAGCATGCAAGCAACTCCATCCTTGGCTCTTTTTTAAAAAAAATTTTTTAATGAGAATATATGTTTTAAGTTATGATAATCAGAAATCTGACCTGTGTAAAGACTACCTGGATAGAGACATGTATCATAGGTTTTGACATGGTATAAAAATGTTGAAAGTATCCATGTATATATTCTTACACTCATTTGAATAAAATGAAGTTGTGTGTGTGTGAGTGTGTGTGTGTGTGTGCGCGCGCGCGCGCGCGCGCGCCTCATGCACACACACGCACATTTTCTTTTTCCTAATTTTCTGTTTCTTCCCTATATTAGAATGGCCTCCAGAAAGGGAAAAGGTGAAGAAGGCTGCAGATCACTGTCGTCAGATCTTAAATTACGTAAATCAGGCTGTCAGGGAGGCGGAGAACAAGCAGGTGAGAAGAACAAGCAAGGTGTAAGATAGCACCGGGGAGTAGTAACTGGGTATGTGTGGGATCCGACATAACAGAGTGTGTCATTATACAGTTGAAGAGCAGGGCATTTGTTTGCTACTCAGAAGTGTTGTCTGAGTGAAAATGGTGAAGCCCCAGGAGGAAATTTGGCGCTGTCTGGCCTATGCCTGGACTTCTGTCCTGCAGCCTGGCAGTTCTGTTTGTAGTGACTCGCTGAAGACAAGTGAAGATGTATACCTACAAACAGACTGGCATAAGAATTTTGTGGTAGCTTTATTCATGGTCGTTCTAGTCTGGAAACAGCTCAAGGATTCAGTCGGAGAGCAGGTAAAGCAATTGTGGTATACTCCTGACTTAGAAGGCTGCCAGAGACAGACAGAATGGATCTAATTAACATTGTAATGACTGAAAGAAACCAGACGCAAAAGAGCACACACACATAATTTTATTTGTGTGAACTTGTAAGATACTAAACTGATTTGTGATAGGAAAATAAATAAGAAAGGCAATTGCCACATATGAGGACATAGTGTAGAGATCTAACCAGGCAGAAATGTAAGGAACCATTCTGAGACCATACTCATACCTCATGTCTTTACAAAAATTACACTTAAAATGCATGCATCTTACTGTGGGTAAAGTTTTTTTTTTTAAAAAACAAAACAAACTGAAGGGGCTGGCAAGATGGCTTAGCAGACGGAGGCACCGACAACCTGGGTTTAGTCCCTAGCACCCACAGGGTGGAAGGAGAGACCCAACTCTCCCACAAGCTTTCTCTGACCTCCACCTGAGGCCCCTACACAGAAACATGCATGTGCCTGCACACTTCTGCATACACAAAACTCTAAAAAGGAAACAGCTGGTAAATACTGGATTTAATGGTATCCATTCTATAATGGTAGACATGTTACACTATTTAGTTAGTGGGGTGTGTACTTTTTTGAGATTATTTAGAAATGCCTCTAGTGCATAAGGCAAAACCACCTTTAGGAGATGGAGGGATGGACAGACAGTCTGTAATAGGCACAGTGAGCGCTCACTGATTGTGGCATGCTCTGTACGCATGCTTACATACAAGAACCTTTTTGTGTTTATGATGAGGGGAAATGCTCAAACCCTTGGAAGCAATTGTTTTTAGAAATTTATCATACAGACATATTTATACAGGTATACAGCATGTGTGATTAGACGTTTATCCTACAATGTATTTTTAAAGGGGTACAATGCACATGACCAAAAACCTATTTTATTACTGTATCATTTGTTATTGTCAAACATTGTAAGTAACCTCAATGCCCATTAGTAAGGTGTACTTACAATTGATTCACAGAGTTTGGAGCATGAATGCTATGCGATTATTTTAGAAAACACATCTCTGTGTGTTACCATAAAGCAATCTCCGAGGTGTACTGATAAAACCCTATACACAGAGAAAGGGAATGTGTCTTAGTTTCTTAGTTTGTTTTTCTCTTGCTCTAATAAAACACCAACATCAACTTGATGAGGAAAAGATTTATTTGGCTTACGTTTCCATATTCTAGTTCACCCTTGGTGGCCCAGGCAGGGGCCTGATGGCAGGAACAGAAGCAGAGGCCATGGGGCAGCTCACCGGCTCGCTCCCCATGGCTCGTTCAGCCTGCCTTCTCAGACAGCTCAGGACACTGCCCGGCTCTCCCACATCAATCATTAATTAAAACAATGCCCCAGAGACGTGCCTACAGTCTGATGGAGGCATATTCTCGGTTGAAGTTCCCTCTTCCAGATGTGTCAAATTGACAGAAAAAAAAAAAACCAAAAAACAAAAAAGACCAAAACAAAAAACAAAAACAAAAAACAAAAAAACAAAAAAATCAAGCAGTCAGAATACTGTATTTATAAATAAGAGGACTGTGCTGGAACGCTAAAGGAATGCCAACATTATGATCCTATATCTTGTTTTTAAAAGGCTGAATATACCCAGAACACACAGAGAAGCTCATACACATGTGCATTCTGTTTGCATAGGATTTTCCCAAAAGTCACCCAAGAATTGAACATCAAGGTCACTTCTTTAGAGGAAGCAGGGGCGTGTCAGGGGTGGATGAGAATGCTTTTTATTATATACATTATGGTACCTTCTGAATTTTGTGCTGTGTACATGCTTTGTATGTTCAGAAAATAGGTATAAGCTTACTTAGTGGTCACCAGGTTTAATAAAAGACCAGAAGGGGCAGCTGGAGAGGAAGGGGAACTAGGAAAGTGAGTTTCTCCAGCGATGAGGAGCAAGGTGTACTAAGAAGGAGGGGCTTGTTCGTCAGACTTAAGACATGATGTGATTCAGAAACATAGAGGTTAGTGATGCCCAAGTCTAACCTTGTCTCCATCCTGATTAATTTTCAGCGCTTAGAAGACTATCAGCGTCGCCTTGACACCTCCAATCTCAAGTTGTCCGAGTACCCCAATGTTGATGAGCTCAGGGTGAGAAATGTTCTAACCATAATTAAAAACATAAAGGAAAATGTACTAAAGACCCGGCAGGCAGTTACCACCCCAGTGGGAGCAGCCGTCCTGAAGGAGGTCTGCCTGGTAGATTGTCTGCATTTGTGACCTTGTTCTGCCTGTTGAATGTCTTCTCCGTGTCAAGGGTGAATTCACGTTTGTTACAGGAGTAAACTGTGACTATGTGGCAGGAATTGTTGGAGGACTCGGGAACACAAGTTATTAGAATATTTTAATTCACTCTGTATTTTGACTGTTTTGTTTACAACAAGAACTTTTCAGCTCACTGAGTAAACATAGTTTTTCTGTGACACTTTTGAAAAGCATGAGGGTTGAAACCAATATAGGAATAGCTAACTGTTCACCAACTGCTACGTCTGATGCCTAGACTTTAATATTAATAACCTTTTTAGGATACTAAGTTGTTTTTTTTTTTAAAAATGCCAGTTCACTGGTGGTTGTTTTGGCAGAGTTACTTAATATCTATGTAAAATATACTTGTATACCATACACAACAGTTTTATCAAAAAGCACCCTAATGTGTGTATTCCCTTACCTTCCAAAGAACGCGAGTTCCCCTCAAGATGCTAGTGCTAAGACATTGCTCTTTTACTAACTAGTAAGTTGCTGACAGTGGCGGTGCTTGGCATTCTCATAACGAATGCTGTCCGTTCAAACTTTCCTTGGGAGCCTGGAGAAATGGTTCAGCAAGTAAGCGTGCTAGGAGTTAGAATTCTAGACTCAGAAACCCTGTTCAGATGTGCATGTCCAGCACACATCTGCATCCGGTTTATTGCAGCTAAGGAGTGAGGATCTGTAGTGGCTCTTTGTAATGCTGTTCATAAGCCAGTACTCATCCCGAGGGAGGTTTGCAGAGAGTACTCATGACTGACTTGTCTGTAGGATGCTTCTCCTTTAGAAGGTTTGGTGCAGGCCGTTTTAATGTGGATGGTTCCATTCTCAAGACAGGTAGCAGTACTGTGGCTGCTTTTATATTAAGACTGTTCTGAAAAGACACAGTTCTACTGGCTGGGACTCCACTGATGAAGTATTCTTGAAGTATTCTTGGAAGTGATTCACGTGTAATTGTTTTTACTTCTGCAGAATTTGGATTTAACAAAAAGAAAGATGATTCACGAAGGGCCGTTGGTCTGGAAGGTGAATAGAGATAAAAGCATCGGTGAGTCTGGAGTTCCTGTCGGGTGAGAGGGTGGAGCGACAGAACAGGAGAGCGTGCCGGTGGGAAGCCGGTGGAAAGCGCAGTCATCGGTCAGGTTTCACTTAGAGAGCAGTGCCGTCCCACAGTGTCTGAGCAGTGTAGGAGCTGCTTGTGTGTGTTGTTGTTAAGTGTAAAGCACGCTACATGTTCATTTGGGAACACAGCAGAAAACTGCCAGGCTTCGGCCATATTTCCATCATCTGTCTACGGGCGCATCTTTGAGTTTTCTGTAAGCTAGTATATTTCAGGGTCTTGCAGTGAGGGAGCATTATTGTTTTAATTCTTGCAACTCTCAGATGATGCTCCCATGAAACATACTAAAATGAACTATTAAAAATGAAATTGAAAGAAGATAGTCTGCAAATCTGCTTTTTAAAATTATCTAGGTTTTTCCAGAAATAATTTCCTTTCCAGATCTCTTTAAATTTCTGTGCTTACCGGTTTCTCTGCGTCTGCGTGTCTAGATCTCTATACCCTGCTGCTGGAGGACATCCTCGTGCTGCTACAGAAGCAGGACGACAGGCTGGTGCTGAGGTGCCACAGCAAGATCCTGGCCTCCACCGCCGACAGCAAGCACACCTTCAGCCCCGTCATCAAGCTGAGCACAGTGCTGGTGCGACAGGTGGCCACAGGTGAGCGCTGCTGCAGGATGCGGGCGTGTGGACTCCGTGGAGCTGTGCGGGCGCTCCAGCTGTGTGAGCAGCACCGCCGGCCCACACCAGCGCTGTTGTTACGTTCATGTCGGCTTCACTGTGGATGAAGTCTGTCTGTTGCTTAGACACTGCACTGGGATTTTATGCCTCCAAATTATTTGAGACAGCAAGGTTGTCTCACTGGTTTTCTGCACTTGAAATTTTAAATTCATTTACTTTGGTGTTTATGTTCAAATTGGTGATAAATGCTGGGAACGGTGTGCGTGTTTGAGGGTAACCCCAGTGAGATGGTGGTCATTAAAATGATGTGTTTGTGTGTTGGAAAAAAGGGAAAATTGAAGAGGCAGGTGAATTTATTTTTTTTGTTTTAATTTAATCTTATTTTATGTATGGGTGTTTTGGCTGCATATATGTCTGTGTACCATGTGCAAGTCTGTTGTCCTTGGAGGCCAGAAGACGTCATCGGATTCCCTAGAACTGGAGTTAACAGATCTGCCATGTGGGTGTTGGAACCCAGGGCTCTTAACTGCTGAACCATTTCTCCACCCTTGAATTTGTTTTGTTTTTAAAATATCAGTCTAAGTTAGTAAGCTACAGTTTAATTGTTTTATGGTAAACTCCTTTATGTAACTTAATTTCACGATAGCAAAATTTGCAAACTCTTTCCTTCAGTGTTTCCCAAGCATTCTTAACCACTTAGAAATACAGCTGTGTAAAACAGATATGAAAGGGGAAACTTAGGGTCAGTCTAGGTTCATGCCTGTGTGTGCCTGTGTGTGCATGCATGTGTGTGTGTGCACCTGTGTGTGCCTGCATGTGTTCAGAGTTACAGGTTTGTTAGAACTCCATAGCACATTATACTTGGACAGGGCATAGCCTTAACAGGACAGAACTTTTATGAAGTCACTTATGTTTATTGTTTGGGAATTTCATCTGTGTATAGAATGGAAAGTTTTGGTTAGATTCACTTTCTGTTCCTGTC
Source organism: Mastomys natalensis (assembly GCA_021653895.1). NCBI lineage: Eukaryota > Metazoa > Chordata > Mammalia > Rodentia > Muridae > Mastomys > Mastomys natalensis. The sequence continues at coordinate 610,485 of JAJTUV010000975.1, read as the reverse complement.
TCTGCTTTCCTCCCGTATCCCCTCCCTTACTTTTCTGGCCCAACTTAGTGTGCTCTCTCTCTCTCTATTTCCATCCCCAGAGTCCAAGTAATTTGAACTTTGACTTATTTTTGTTTCTAATTAAGTTCTGTGTTGACTTTTATAAACATTATTCATTTAAGTTATAATGTAGCATACAGTAAGTTGCAGAAAATTTAAGTTTATAAACTTGATAAAGTTTTTCGAAGTGGACATAATTCTTACCTAAATTAAGATGCAGAATATTAATACCTACATCTGGGATTGGTAGTAGAGTAAATTTTGTTTTCTTCTTTTCTAGATAACAAAGCTTTATTCGTCATCTCCATGTCAGATAATGGAGCCCAAATTTATGAATTGGTAGCACAGACGGTTTCTGAAAAGACGGTGTATGTATCAGACTTAACTACCTTTTTCTAATTATCCAAGGTATAAATGTTCCACATACTTGTTTTCTTAAGATTTCAGTGTGAGTGTGTGTGTGTGTGTGTGTGTGTGTGTGTGTGTGTGTGTGTATACATGTGACCAGGTACCTGCAGAAGCCAGCAGAGGGGGTATCAGATCCTCTGGAGCTGGTGTTACAGGTAGTTGTGAGCTGACTGGGTGGGTGCTGGGAACTGAGTGACTGATCTCTGGAAGAGCAGCGGGTGCACTAACCGCTGAGCCATCCATTCAGCTCACAGACTTTGTCTTATCATAAGACTCTGAAGGACACTGTAGAAGTCAAATACTTCCTCTGTGTTCTTTTGCGAACAGTCCTCTAAGAATTTGTTTCTACTGAGATTGAAGTTCTCATTTTTATTTTATTCTACTGAAAGTAAATTTTATAAAGAAAACAATCTTCAGAAGTTTCCAGTTACTCTTTTAAGTGGATAGTGTGCTTATGTTAGGATTTTCTTTAAAGTATATTTTAGAATCTCTACAAGAGTGTGCCAAAACAAAGATGTTCTCTGGCAGCACAGGGTGTTGGGGTTTTGCTCTCTTCTTCGTTGTATGTTTACGGGGTGTCTCTGCTTTCCTCCTGGGTTCTGGATTCCTTTCACACCCCTGAAGCTGGCAAGACCTCATCTGTCGAATGGCTGCGTCTGTGAAGGAGCAGTCCACAAAGCCGATTCCCCTCCCACAGCCGCCACCTTGCGAGTGAGTGCCGTTACGCTCCTGTCGGGAAGACACGAGCAGTTCTTCACTTGAATGCCGTGAGGTTGGGCATCTTCTGAAGCTCAGGGATCGTTTGTTTTTTCCTTTTTTTATAGAGGAGACAATGATGAAGAAGAAGCAGCCAAGTTAAAAGTGGAGCATCATGATCTTTCAGTCGCTGGGCTGCAGAGTCCAGGTAAGCCGCATAGACAAGTATGTCTGATGTAACATATTACAGCCCCAACCATGCATGTCAGCAAGTGCTGCCTCTGAACCTTCTGTGTGCCAGCATAGCGCTGCTCTGTGCTGTGTGCTTTCCCCGGCCGGTGATCTCTGTAGCTTACGTGCTTATGTCCCCAGCCTAAATGTTCTATGTTGAAAATGAAATGTCTGTTTAGGTATAATCTACCTTTTCTGTTCCACTGAACAGACAGAGTTTTGGGATTAGAATCTCCCTTAATTTCGTCAAAACCTCAGTCTCATTCGCTGAATACCCCTGGCAAATCAGAGGCAGAACATCTCTTTGTGACCGCAACACAGTTTGCAAAGGAGCAGCATGCAAATGGGACACTCAAGGAAGGTGATGGCGGTTATCCAGTCACATTCCCAAGTCCTCACGTGCCCGTGCCGAGGAGCGGTGGGCATTGGATGCACTGAGAAACTGTAAGTTTTTTTCGTTAACTTGTGGAGACACTAAGTACCAGAGTCATGATGTGTTGGGAAGCCTTTAGAGAGGAAAAAGCAATGCATTGTGGGAAATACACAAAACTCTAACCTATGATTTTTTTTTTCCCCCAAGAAATTTATGGTCTACTTGGGAAGATAAAAAGGACCCCATTGCCACTTTAAAAGCAGATATTCCAGGAATAATAAGGCTGTGTGCGTGTGTGTGTGTGTGTGTGTGTGTGTGTGTGTGTGTGTATGTGTGAGAGATCTATCTGGGTTGCTGTGGTCCGAGAAGGGAAGCAGCAGATAGAAGCAGAAGTAGACATGCTTGTTATTTGAGAGTCATTAAGATCAAAATAAATGTGTAGAATAGAACCGTTCAGACAGAAATACCGGTAGGAGCAGGAGTACATGCAGAACCCACAGCGTGCTCCAGGAGCAATGAGCAGAGCAGCTGGCTTGTGCACACTGGAAGCTGGGCGAGCATAGGAGACAGATTTAGAAATCAGGAAGATGGGCTGAGAAGTGTCACTGTTGTGAATTTTAAATACCAGGTTATAATCTTCCGTGTTTGGTGGACAGAACATCATAGAATTTTAGGAGCTGTTTTATATTACACATACCCTACATTTTATATGGAGATTTAATAGTCTTCATAACAGCTTCTAACATGCACACACACACACACACCCTGCCTTGTTTGCTGCTCCTTCCCTTGCTCCTCCAGCCTGTTGGGAACCACTGTTACAGGCAGGAGGATAGCACATCTCTCTCAGGTATAGTGAGGTGGAGAAAGTTCAAGAGTAGTTACTCCAGCTACAGAGAACCATGTGAGGTTTTAAAGCTAGCTTTGACGGACAAAATGTATTAATCTGGCTGAGAGCTGCTCGGGAATTTGGGTGGAAAGAGACTTGGAGTAGCACCCTTACACAGGCGCCTCTACAGTTGTTAGCCTATGGATGAAAGGGTTTAGACTAGAACAAGCACTGAACAAGGAGTCACTCCTTTTTTAGAGCAGTTGACTTCTGTGGATGTTAGGGCAAAGGAAAGGGGACATCTGGTGACACAGTAGCAGTGCTTTCCTGGAAAATAGGAGCCACACAGACCACTGTGCTTCCCTGTCAACATCCTGGCTTTTCTTGCACAGTGTAGACTAGGAGTTCCACTTCAAAATGTCACGGTCCAGACAAGGAGTGGCAAGCTATCCCTGGGGAGAGGTTTACAGGGATTGGAGACTCAGCTGCCAGAGTTTTCCTGGCAGTGAGGGTGTGGTAATCAGTTTCCTCTGTTCTCCCCTCGCTGTCCTAAATCTCCAGTGGGCTTGTTGAAGCAGTTGCTGGTACAGCAGTTAGGTCTCCCCGAGAAGAACACTGAGGAAGACTGGCAATCCTTCTCAAGATGGGGCCAGCTTCTGAAGAGGTGCAGGCAGATGGCGGCATCCCGGACTTGGAACATGTTAAGGCTTGTCATGCCGGGGAAGGACAGGTGTCGTTTAAAACTGGAACTGGTGACGTTGCCACGTGTGACAGTCCACGGACTTCAACTGAGTCTTGTGCTGCACAGGATTCAGTGATACTGGCGTCCCAAGACAGCCAGGCAAGTAACATTTTAGTAATGGACCACATGATGCTGACCCCAGAGGTGTCTACCGCAGAGCCGGAAGGGGGTCTGGATGACAGTGGAGAGCACTTTTTTGATGCCCGTGAAGCACACAGTGATGAGAATCCATCAGAAGGCGATGGAGCCGTTCTAAAGGAGGAGAAGGATGTTCACTTACGCATCTCAGGCAAGTACCTTTCACATGTCAGCTTTGATTGTGATTATGTACACTGTCTTATATGCTGGAGTGGATACTGTTTCAGTATCTAGGGTGCGTGTGCATGCGTGCCTGTTTATTTCTTTATACAACAAGTAGTCTGTTCTCTGCCAGAAACTGTCCTAGGGGCTGGGAGACTGGACAGTGAAAAATGCCAGAAACGTCATTGTTCCCAAGAGGCTTAAATGCCCGAAGGAAAGAGAAATGGTGAATAAGACGGCAAGTGATGGACGTCAGAGGGTCAGAAGCATTAGGAAGCAAATAAGACCAGCTACAGCCAGGGCAGAGGTGGTGAGAGCAGGCATGGTAATTGGCTTAAGCAGGAACTGAAGTGCAGGGAAAGGCCATGTAGGTAGTGTTGAGCAGCGAGCACTGGCAGAGTGTGCTTCTGTAGTTAGTGCAGGGCAGGAGAAAGCGGCAGGAGCCCAGGAAAGGGTGTTTGGCAGGGGAGTGGTATTCGGTTGTCACGCAAGGACTCAGTGGCTGAAGCGTTGAACTCTTAAAACTCTAACTAACATGAAGTTATTCGGAAATTACTGTGAACGTTTGCTACGGTTGGCTTTAATCCGAAGTAAATTCTGGTGGAGTTAAAACTAAACTTGGGAGTTGGTTCCTCCACCACGGTAGCTTTTCAAGTCGTCATTCCGACCTCATTCCCGTGGCAGTGCTAATCTCATCAAACTGTCCTGTGTCACCAACAGGAAACTGTCTGATCCTTGATGGCTATGACGCAGTGCAGGAGAGCTCCACAGATGAGGAGGTTGCCTCCTCTTTCACCCTGCAGCCTGGGACAGGCATCCCTTCTGTGGACTCCAGCCACCAGCAGCAACATCCCCCTCAGAATGCTCGTTCTGAGGGGGCAGCTTCACCATTCACCCCCGAATTCCTAGTCCAGCGACGCTGGAGAGCTATGGAGGATGCTTGTTTTGAGATCCAGAGTCCCTCTTCTTGTATAGATTCACAAAGCCAAATCCTGGAGTACATTCATAAAATAGAGGCTGACCTGGAACACTTAAAGGTATGTCCCATTTCAGCCTCCATAGCACTTTGTCCTAAGAACACAGTTGGCAGAGTGCAAGTTTAGAATGATAGAATCCTGATGTCCAAAGGTGGTCCAGGTTTTATATCTGCCCATTTTTATTTTCTTTAACCATTAATCATGAATAGGCCTGAATCAAAGCTGGTGTTGACACTGTTTGTCCTGTGACAAATTATAAGAACAAGAAAACTGTAGGTGTGTAGCTAGTTATCTGTTTTGGGGGTTTCTAAGTTTTAAGACCCGAAATACTGGATCAGTTGGCTTCCATCCGTGCTGGGTGATGCCGGTTGTGTTAGGTGGGCTTTCATGGCTGTGCCTCACAGCCAGGGGGTGCTGTGAGCTGCCGTAGCCTACCAGTTACACGTGCTTTATAGTGTTGGTAGTTTCCTGGAGGGCATGAGGGCTTTTGTTACCGAAAACCATGATCCCAAATGGAGCTTTTGGAAATTGGTAGTGAAAGACATCACTGTGCTGGTTTTTATGAAAGGGACTCTATTTTATTTTTTTATTGAAAATAAATTATTTTCATACCGTATCTTCTGATCACGATTTCCCTTCTCCCAGACCCTTCCGACCTCACCACCTATTCAGTGCTGTGCCTCTCTCTCTCTCTACTAAACATGTCCGACCTCACCACCGACTCAGTGCTATGCCTCTCTCTCTCTCTACTAAACATGCAAGCAAATTAAAAAAAGACAAATCAACCAGAATAAAATCAAACAAAACAACAAAAAAGAAAAAGCATGAGAAACACACACACGCACACTTCACACACGCACACTTCACACACGCACACTATCCATAACAGCACAAATTTAGAAACCATGTAGAAGCAAGGGAACGGTATGGTGAAGCACAGGCCCGGTGACACAGCTGCTAGAGCTCACACTTCTTGGTGACATCATTTAGGTGGCAGATGTAGTGTCTAAGTAAGCCCATTAGCTCAGGGCTTGTCTCCCGTAACTTTTCTTTCAGCTCCACAGAATAGTTTTTTTCATTTAATTTCATGTATGTCACTATGTGGCCAGCAAGGCAGGGTATCCAGGTGGCCTGTGTTCATCTGTCAACATGGTGCCTTTCCTGGGTGACACCTGCCATGGACAGGTGACCTTCACTTGCTTCCCCAGTGTTTTGCATGGAGAGGTCACTCATTCAAAGGAAATGGGCCTCCTTCCTAGCTGACAGCGTCTTAGTGGTCATTGTTAATGTTGAAATCGGGGGCCATGTGCCCTTAATAAGGAGTACGTCATTCCCATTGTCAACTAACTTTTATTTTTCTTGTGCCATTCCCATGAACAAACTTTGATGTTACAGAAGGTGGAGGAAAGTTACGCTCTTCTTTGCCAAAGGCTGGCTGGCTCAGCCCTCCCTGACAAGCTCTCGGGTATGTGAAACGGTAGGCCTACCCTGACTAACAGTACACTGGATAAATAACTTATTATTTTTCAACATGAAAACTCATGATTTGATTCCTGTCCTTAAAAAACCACTTGTTTCAAAGCATCATGGATCAAGTTTGCTGACTCTGCTCTTCCTGCTCTCAGAAGAGCTGTGGTTGTCAGTCCCTGTGCCAACCCTTGTCTCTCTCTTCACTTCTCCGAGCTGAAGGCAGTGGGGGGCAGCCTGGTAAACCCTAACTCAGTAGACGCCTGTGGTGCTGCTCCCACCTCCCCATGAGGAGCCCGGCTGTACTCAGCTCTCCTGAAACTAAGGCCAGCGTGGCCCCTGGCCGTGGCTAAGCCTGTGTTCGGTGCGCCAGTTCCTGTTCATTTGCTTGTGTGCTTTATTTACATTTCTGATTGAGAAATGAGCAAGACTGTGACTGCAGGTTGTGTACCTGTTCTTCACAACAGTAATTTGCTCTTAATTGAGTTTTCACGTCTTCTTCCTTCTCAGATAAAAGTTAGAGCCCCGTGTCTTGGAGGTGACTGCAGGTTGTTGGATTTTGAGTGTCGGCCCTGTATCAACCACATCCCGGCTCCAGTGTGGACACAGAGAGAGTGTGACAGAGGATCTGCCTGAACCACCTGGGATCGGCCATGCCCCAGGGTGCCCCAAGTGGAACTAGTTCTTCATTCTGGCAGCTGCACACATCTGTCAGTGAGGGAATGTCAGGTCTCTCACTCTCCTCTCCTCACTATCAGAAATGCATTTTGATTCAGAATAAAAACCAAATGTATAGAGCTTTGGGTGTAGGATATAAAATTGTACGTAGGTAAGAAAAAGAGAAATCAGATGTATTTATTTGAATTCATTCCGTATTTGAAAGCACACTTTAATTTTTACTTTGCCTTGTTTTGTTTTTAATTGAGTAGTGAGTTTCAGCCCTTTGTATTTAGCACACCCGAGGATCAATTGTTCTGAAGCCACGGTCAGGTTGGGGATGGAGAGGTTAGTAGACAGGCAATGCGGAAGAGGACAGAGGACTACCTGGCCCTCACTAACCTGGAACCAGCCCTCCTGTCCAGAAGCTGCCTTTCTGAGGATCATCTCAGAGGTGCTGCATGACTCCGTGTGTGGGTGCCGTGAGCTGTGTGTGCCTGGGCTCAGAGCAGGAGGCCCTCCTCCCAGCCAAGGCGAGCCTCTCCTTCTGGGTTCCATTCCAGGAGACAGGAATCCTCAGTACACTAAATGGCAGGCACTTGAAAATGGGTGTATTTCCCTTGTCATTGTCTTTTCTATTGATAGTTGGGATTTGGGAGAGAAGAAAACAAATTTTTATTTTCTTGATTATAAATTTGTTATTCTTGGTATTGTTGCATTTGTATAATTATACATTGACTGGCACTTGTATGAAATATTCCCTGCAGAGTGAGCAGGAAATAGGAACAAAGAAATGGAATGCTTCAGTGGTGGTGGGGGTGCTGCAGAGGGTGGGGTGGGTGGGAGAGGAGGCTGGGGAGGTTTTCGAAACTGAATCACTACTGAGTTGAACCATGGCTGTCGCTAGCCACGGGTACTGCTGATCATAAGGCCAGTAAAAAAATTAGTACCTGGACGTTTGACTCTAAGGTTTTGCACTGATGGTGCCAAAGGGCTCTGAGTCACACACAGAGCCGAGGGAGGGCAGAGGAAGGCGTGAAGGAGAGCTGCTCGCATCCATCCCTTCAGAGAGCTTTCTCTGACCTCACTGCCATAGCCCTGTCTGTCTGGTGCCAGGACTGGCCTTGGGAATGGGGACCAGCGGTGAGCAGTGCAGCCGCCACGGTGCTGATGCCAGCTGCAGTGTGGATAGCACCTGTGGAGGACAAGCTGGTCAGAACTGCGGCCTGACAACCCCTTAAGTCTGATGGTGTTCAGTGGCTTTCTTTGTGCATTTGGTAAATATGTTTTTGGAGTGTTCTGTTAAAAAAAAAAAATCATGTGTCAAATGTAAATTCTGTTAAGAAGGAATTCACATGTTGCTTACATCTTGCAGGGGTGGGGGGCTCTGAACTCTGGGGGCAGTCAGGATGTAATCCTGTTCTACCCTTCATGCCCCTCACACACAGAGGAAGCCCACTGTTGCCAAGGATAGTCCCCCAGCTGCTTTTATGAACACCTCTACAACTTAACAAGCTCGTCTGTTTGGGTCCAGATTTTCCTTTCTGTCCTTGAGAACGCCTCTAAGTTCTTCGGTCAATCGGCTAGGATCCCTGTACCTCATCTATAAATTGGAATCATATTTTAGTCATAATCAACCGTCACTCATAATGGGGCTTTGAAATTTTGGAGTAGAATCTAATATATAAGTGAAGTTTGGGATTTGGCCCTCCCTGTATCTCTTAGGGGAAGCAAGTAGAGGCCGGATAGTTCCGTTGTCTTCCAGGCAGCCTCGTACACTACACCATCTGGGTAGCTCATCAGGAGAGAATCCAGACGGCAGCGTTCCGACTCCAGACACTACAGAGCCCTCCCTGGTTCTCCCGCACAGCTCAGCCGGAACTCTGTTCTCCTGGTTGTTTACTTCCCTCTTTCTGAATCTCAGCCTCTCAGAGCTACAGCAGGGCTTCCTGGAAAGGGCCTTTGGCATTGCTCCAGTACTTCCAAATAAATGCATATCATTACACCTCAGATGAAACCTCTAAATGAACAGCAGCAAACCACTTTTGTCATTTTTTTTTTTTTTTTTATAATCTATCAGCCTTACTTCTTGCCTGTCCCCTCCCTCTCTGGCTTCCCGTGCCTTCCATTTCATTTTGGCCATCAGAGTCACGCCCATTAGACTTTGACGTCACGTCTCCCTTCCGTGGTGGTGACAGCAGGTATTCCTCCTGTTCTGGAATGAGATGATCACTGTCATAGCCCTCTTAAAGGTGGGTGACAAGAAGGTGCAGTGTACTTGTGCCCTGAAGAACACTAGGCAAGCGGAAAGCCATGTGTGCCGTGGGTGTAACCTGTGACCCAGCTCTCCTGTGGACTCAGTGGCTCTTCTGCCACTAAGTGGCAGGTTATGTGTGGAGTGCCACCTTCCCAGAGAAAAGACCTAACCAAGCCAAACCAGCAAACCCTCCAAGTACTGTAATTTAAAAGATGGCTTTGGTCTTCTCCACCATGCATGGTTTCCTAGCAGCTAACTGGACTGTTGAGTCCGGCCGGCTCTCACAACCTAAATTGTAACTATTTATTGTCTCCCGCGGCAGGTTGTTCCAGGAGTATTTTTTTCCTTTGTTTTCCCCAGACAACATCTAATGACTTCTAGAAAGAACAAGCCCTCTTTTAGAAAGTGTTTTGTTTCATTGTCTTTTGGGGAGGGAAGAAGAGAAAAGTCCTCGTCGCCAGAATTTTAGAAGCTCAAGACTTTAGGTATGCTGCCTCTGATGCAGTGGTTTACTTTCCAGTCTGCTCCTGGGCGCTGGCAATGGCCTGCTGCCCGAGGCTGGTACTCTGCCCATCAGTCTTCTCTGCAGCCGCTTTGAGCTTGCTCTGTACTCACTTCCCTCCACGCTGCAGAAGGCACCATAGGTCCTTAAATACAAAGTTAGCGAGACCTTGCAAAAGCTTCTGTTTTGTAGATCATGGTTTCTTCCTTCCTTTCTTCCTTCCTTTCTTTCTTCCTTCCTTCCCTCCCTCCCTTCCTTCCTTTCTCTTTTTTTGACATTTCACCCCCATTTAGTGTCATCTGTAAAACTGTTCTTTATTTAAAGGAGTGCTCTTGTTCTGTCTGGTTGCCTTCCCCATGGGTACTGAGGGTTTGGGTCATACACTGATCAGGAAAAAGGGGGCTTCTCAGAAACCAATCCCTCCCAGCCATATGTAGGTGGCACCCGCTAAGCAGACATACTACATACAGCATGGTGACTGTAGCGTGCACTCTGTCGGTTGTTTTCCATGAGCCTCTTCTCACTAGGATGTCTCCCTTTCTGTGTTCACCATACAATCATGTACTCTTTAACAGAAATTGCTTTTAAGAGAAATCTGGAACTATCTTTAAAAAAAAAAAAAACCTTATTAATAATCATGTATTTTTACTGATCACATTTTGAAATGCCTAAAAGACTTTTATTGCTCTAATTATCCAGATGCACCTTTGTAAAAAGCTCTTTTATGAATTAGCTGATAAGGCTGTATGTTTCTGGAACAAAATATTGGGTCATCTAAAACTTTCTGTTTTCTGGGGTCTGGGAAAATAGAAAATAAGAATTCAGATATTAAATAAGCTTAAAAAGAACTGAGTATGATGTGACTTTTTAATTTGTGTGTATTCCTATTTGTTTTCTGCAAGTTGTTGTTTTTTGAGATAGGGTCTCAACATAGGCTGGTCTGGAGCTCCTTCCTGACTCTATGTCCCAACTGCTGAGGTCACAGGCGATCACCACCACGCCTGCCTACCAAGTTACTAAGTCGACAGTCAGTAATCTCCCTAGCGGTGACTCTCACAGCCTTCCTGCTGCTTACAGTCTCCTTGCTGGTGAGACTAGTCTCGTGGTCACCGTGAAGTGTGAACTCTGCAGTAGTGTGAGCTGGTGAGACTGGTCTTGTGATCACTGTGAACTCTGCAGTAGTGTGAGCTGGCTCACATTGCCCTGGTAATGAGCCAGCTTCGTCACTGGGTTTTATGCAGTGATGGTGGCATGGTAGCATACGCTTTTGATAGCAGGGCTCCGATTCTGGCACTTGGGAAGCAGAGGCAGGCAGATCTCTTGAGTTTAAGGCTAGCTTGGTCTACATAGTAAGTTCCTGGCCAGCCAGAGATATATAGTGAGACCCTATCTTTTTTAAAATAGCTTTAAACTGCAATTTTTGGTATCATTAAAAAAACTTGGTATGACACATAAATTTTGCCGTTTTCCATTCTTAAGGGATGAGAGTCATGTGTCAGCCTTTGTGGCACACTTAGGAAGTGGCTCTGACTATTCATGGACGCCATTCACATAGAAGGCTGATTGCCTTTAGCATTTTCCATATTATGAAGTATAGGTGTAATTTCACTTATTCTTGGGATACTGCTTTAGTTTTCAAACATTCCGGGATACACTGGCTGGAAAAACTAATAAGATACTTAACAAGAAATGATTGCTACTGTGGAATATGTTTTAGTTAAAACCTTTTAGAAGTGAGAAGATTCTACAGTAACCATAGTCTACGCCCTGTTAGAAATCGGCTCCTGTGGGGCTGCAGAGCATATACTGTCTCTCCCGAGGACTGGGGTACTGTTCCCAGGAACCGAGACAGGCAGCTCCTCTCATCTGTAACTCCAGCTCCGGGGATCTGACACCCCCATCTGACCTTCATGGGCACCTGTACACACGTGTTCCTGTCTTAGTCATTAAAAAAAAAAAAAGTAATTGTTGACTCCTTGACATAGACAGGAGGTACACACAGGCTACACAGTACCGTTGGGATCCAGTCCCACCCCTTCCTCGCCCTTGTCAGGTGATCTTGACAGGGCTTGCCTCTACAATTTCATTTTCTCACATGGACCCAACTGCCCACAGACCATTGAGTCAAAAGCCAGTTTATTATACATTCACAGATCACCCTTACAAGGTAGGGTAACAAGCTGTGTAAAAAGTATTAAAATTTCAGAGAGACTTCTCTGTAGGCAGACCATTACAAAACTATCAAATTCCGTTTGTGTGACCTCGTGTAGATTTTCGAGACCCAGTCTTAAACTCAAGTCCAGTAAACAAACCCAAAGCAAAGAAAAACTCCTTAAAAGACAATAAACTTTTAAGTATACATAATCAGAACACACAAACACAAGATGGCTGGGCTGGGGAGATGGCTTGGATTAAGCAATTGCTGGCCAAGTACGAAGGCCAGAGTTTGGCTTCTGAGGGCCCACATAAATGCCAGGTGAGCCAGCAGCCTATGTATAATTCCAACCTCAGGCAGAGACAGTATTTCAGAGCAAACTGGCTAGTGAGACTAGCCGTATCACAGCTCTGGGTTTGATTGAGAGCCCCTGCTGCAGGGTTAAGGTAGAGAACTGACAGAAGATAATTCCACCATCAAGCTTCACATGCGCGTACATGAAGTTGATCAAACACATACTGGAAAAAGGAAACCACAGTGGCCTCCCAATCACATTTTCTATCTTTTAAAAAATGTATATGTACGTCCATGTTCATATGTGCAGTGCATATGTGTGTGTGTGGACACCAGAGGACAACATGGGGGGTGGGAATCATAAACTTCGTCCATCTCCCTTGAGACAGTCTATCTCCAGCCCAGAACTGAAGACTGACTGGCCATCGAGCCCCGGTCATCCTCTTAGGCTGGCATACCAGTGTGTCCTACCACAGTGGCTTTGGGTCCCAGAATATAGTTCATATGCTTAAGGAAGTAACAAGTTTTCTTTTACACTTGAAATTTAGAATTTATTGATGGAAATAAAAGATACACACAACTGGAAAAGGTAATTATACTTAAATACAAACATATAGGGTAATTTTTTCTTTAAAAAAAAAAAATCCAGTTTATACCAGGTATAATAGCACATACCTTTAATCCTAGCACCAGGGAGAAAAAGGCAGGTGAATCTGTAGGTTCAAGGCCAGCCTGATCTACATAGTTTCAGGACAGGCAGGGCCTATATAAAGCCTGTTTCAAAAAAAAAAAAAAATTGCAGCTCAGTCTGTAAAATGGTATCCTCTAAGCATGAAGACCATAGCTAATTTCCCAGCAGTCCTGTGAAAAGCAGATGAGCGGAGGAAGAGCTGCCCTTGCTGGTTCTGGGAGGAGAGCTGAGCATCTGTTGAAGAGGGACCATAAAGTCTTGTCTCCATTCCTGTTGTCCTTAGCAAGGACTGTTGAGGTAATTATTTAAAATGGCCGCTAGTCAAGCCCACTGTCTAAGCTGCGGTGGCTCTGCCTAGTTCAGCGCGGCCAGAGGCCACATGCACGCTGCAGCTAGAAACAGCCCTGCCACCCATGAGAGGCCAGCATAGGAGATGACTCTGCCAATCTTCCACGCTGTCTCCACAAGGCTGGGCATTGCCCAGACCATCCCACCATCCATGCGGGCCTGGTAAGAAAATGAGACTCTAATGCTTAAAGATTCATCGAAGACTTTATATGCCTGGTAATACGCAATAACAATATGCCCATACAATTAGAGGTGTTTCCCAATTAGCTAACCTAAATATAAGTTGTTACCCGTGACTGCTCTCCATACCTGCGTGGTTCTTCATCCTCCTACATCTCTGCCCTCCATAGCTCCTCCTCTTCCGTTTCCTCTTCCTCTCCTAACTCCTCCCACCTTAGCTCCTCCTACAAAGGGCCTTTTGAAAATGCAGGGCATTCTCAAGCATTGTGTTCCCAGAAGGTGAGCTAGCTGGATTGGTGACTGGGGCAGCTGATGTGCTACCATGATGGGTCTAGCCTGGAAAGTAAGTGCCAGAGAACCCAGAAGCTTTCATGCCATCCTGTATTTACAAACTAACAGCTCAAGTGAAGAGAAGGAGATGGGACGGATTTTTTTTTTTTTTTTTTTTTTAACATACAGAGCCTAATGTTTGCTCCCCGAGGGGGTATTTGCTTTCTAATGGGCTTAGGTGGAGAAGGTTCTGGATCTTTAAACATGAGTTATGATTAACTCACATGCTCGCCTTTCTCCTTCATCTCTCTTCAAAGATACATCGAGCGGTATTGCAATCAAGGCCGGGCAGACCTAGGAAACGGAAATAAGAATCTTGTTATCTGCAGCCAGAAGAGCTGTGTAGCGGTGACCAAAGAGGCCATCAATTCATTGACTAACTTATTTCCAGCTTTGTTCTAGGAAACAGGAGGTTGCTGAATGTTTGATCGTTGCTTGAGGAAGGAAAGAAAAAGAAAAGGGAAAAAGAAACCAGGACCTCGGAATCCTTGCCGTGTTTGTTAGCGGGCTCTGTGATCTTTTCTTTTTCCAGCTGTCTGATGTTCCCGTTGCAGTATTTCCAGTGTAACCAGGCCATTTTGCCACACATTTCCACAGGAGACGCTCGCATACACTGCTTCCTCCTCTCTCCAGTCTGCCACACGTGTGACTACCCAGTTGAGTCTCCCAAAGACCCAGCCATCACCATGCCACTTGCCTGTCCTAGAGCCTACACAGACTGGGTGGTTACCGCCCTAGAGACTAAATTGCTCAGTCTCTGAGGCATGTCCCTAATTTATTGAGCCAGTTTTATTTCCCTCCATGCCCCACTTCAGTCTCCTTCCCGTCTCCTGCCTGCCTCCACTCTGCTTCTCCCAAAGTCTGAGTGCACCCATTTCTCTCCAGTTGTTCAGGTCCCGCTCACATTTCCCATTTCCTGCCTCCATCAGTTCCCGCCCGCTGTGCCTGAGTTTTCTCCCGCGTCCCACCCGACACCCTCATCTTAGTAATGTTCTGAGCATTCGTTCTGTGGAAGGTCACGTTTTTTTGTAGAGGACTCAAAACCTAAGAATGAAAAACACCAGTTGCAACTGAGTATAAATTTTCAGGTGCCCTACCGTTGACAAACGCCACCTGTCCTCTCTGCCTGGAGACAAGTGCTTGTGACCTTTTTCACAGGTAAAGCTACTGAGTTTAGTAGTGATTGTGATGCGCACCTTAATGGAAGCAGGGTTCAATAATGTGCCTTTATTAGTGGCTGTAGAAATAGCTTCTTCAAAAGTGCTTATAGTCAGTTAAGGATTAGTGCATTACACCTGTAATCTCAGCCCTCCAGGCGGGAAGATCATGAGTGTGAGGCTAGCCTGAGCCACACTGAAGTGTTTGCAAATCAGATGGCCTGCAGGGCAAGCATGAGGACCTGAGTTCGGATCCCCGGCACCCATGTAAAAGCGAGACATGGTTAGGCGTGAAATCCTGTGAAATCCTCGTGCTGGAGGTTAGGGGGCAGGCAGATCCTAGAGTCTCAGCTGAAATGACAAGCCCCAGGTTCACTGACTCGACTTGTTTCATAAAGAAATTGGAGAGGCTTGTGAGACCGCTCAGCAGATGTTCTCAACCTGGTCAACGTGGTGACATTGGCTCGGTGCTTCACAGAGTTGTTTTCTGATCACCGTGGTATGAGTACACAACACTAATAAGAGCAAAAGACAAAAGATTTAAATGAGTGGAGAGGAATGGGCACACAGGGATGCACACCAGCATACACAGATGTGATTATGTCACACAGACACTTGTACATGTCCATACTCTATACATACACAAGCAGTGGAGTGTGCATGCACGTGTGCTCTCGCGCACACACACACACATACATACACATTCCATATTCTATAAAATTCACCACTCAATGGTCTTTGTCTATTGCTTTTCCAACTATAATTACAATTCTAGAACATTTCCTCACCACATCTCACTAATGCCCTCCCTTCTCCTTAGCCTCTAGGGACTGCTTTCTGTCCCCATAGATTTACCTAGTCGTCTTTCACCCAAATGGATCATATACTATGTGGCCTTTCACAACTTAGCTTCTCAGCATAAAGCAATCCAGGCTCATACATCAGCATGTCACTCCCTGACTAATGTCCCATTGCATAGATATACCACATTTTGTTTACCTTCATCCGATAGGAAATTCTATAAAGTAATTGCAACCATAAACTTCTGGGAGTACAAGGCTCCTGGCATGCATCCAGCTGGACCTCGTGGGATGAGTGTCACTGGCTCTACAGCTGCAGTTTCAGTTCCTGATGGGCATGCCCAAATTGATTCAGCACTGCTAACCGAGCCTCCGATGTGCAGAACCGAACTGCATGCACCTTCAAGGCCCTTCTCCTACCACCTTCGTCCTCTTAACGGCAAGCTCCGCCTCTTGGGTTTTCAAATTAGTTCCAGCCCCTCCTCTTCTCTGTACTGGGCTGTCCCTTATGCCCGTGTCTGTGAATTGCCTGCTGCAGCACTTTGCATTCCGTCACTTTGCCACATGTAAGCCTCTGGCTCAGATGTTACAGTAACCTTCCAGGGTTGTCTCTTAACTCTGTTCTGTCCTACTTGGCGGGATCCAGCCACTCGGCCAATCTTGCTAAGGTCCAGCTATGCCTTTCCCAAGATTCGCGTACCTGGGATGAAGAGGAAACTTGTCAGGATTTCTACTTAGTTCCAGCGTAGATAGCTGCAAAGGAGGGAGGGAGGATGGCAGGAAAGAGATGCAGAAAGAGAATTTCACTAAACGTCACCTGAGTTATCTGCATGAGAAGAGGCAATAATGGCACCCCCACCTCACAGGCTGTGCACCCCACCTCGCAGGCTGTGCACCCCACCTCGCAGGCTGTGCACCCCACCTCGCAGGCTGTGCACCCCACCCCTCACAGGCTGTGTACCCCACCTCGCAGGCTGTGTCCCCCACCTCGCAGGCTGTGTTCTGAAGCTTCAGCAATACCCTAGAAATACAGAGCCATGTGCATAGTAGCCACTTGATAAATGGTGGCGATTAGTGTTCTATTATTTCTTACCTACTCCTCCCAGCATAAAATACCTTTTGAGAGCTCAATTATGCCCATTTTCTTAATTGCCCCAAGAGCCCTGAAAGTCTATTGCACCAAGATGAGGCACACAGAATTGGTGTAAGCTACGAAAACGTATGGCTTGTTTAGCTTTTTAGGAATCTCATTAAGATCTATGGATGCGGTTGCGTTAGGTCAGTTTGCTGGGACTTTTGTTTTTCCCCTTCAAAAGGTGGGTACACCGTGTGGGAAGAGATCTAAGGTGCTCTTGGATCTGGGCCGACTGGTGATGGCCAGTCAGGAACCCTGAGAGCTTCCTGTTAATTTCTCTTCCTCTTCTGAACCAAGATCCAATGTTACTTATAGAGTCAAGGGCAGCTTTGCTCAATACTGGGTGCCTTCCAGGGCACCGCCCATGGTCATTAGTAACTAACTAGAAGGTAGAGCCAGAATCCAGTTGCAAAGTGTGAAAGTAGGGAGGAGCTGTTTCCACCAACTGTCTGAACCTCCGTCGTCTTTCCTTTGCTTTGGCTACGATTAGACAAACACTCTGAAATGATATGATACCAGAAGCCCAGACAAGAGACAATTTATTTAGGTTCAGTCATCTAGAAGATTCCATAACCTTTTATAAGCCATTTGTTATATTATGTGTCTATTGCAATCCTGGTGTTGGCTGAAGATGTCTCTTGTATTGCTTCATAAAACACTGTAATAAACCCAATGGAAGCGGCTCTCAGTCTCCCCGCACAAAGGGCGCCCCACCCACGGTGCGTTCCCTGTTTACCCAAGTTCCCCACCAGAGACTCACTCCCTGCGGGGCGGTCACAAATCACCAGTGTAACTTCCATAGAAATCAAACAACCTCCATCTCCCAGCCTGCTTTGTGTCGCTGGTCTGTTTGCTTCCAGATGTCAGCTGGGTAAAATATTTCTCCTAATCAATGTTTTAACCTTCTCCTTGGTATTTATTCAACTCTGTTGAATATATTGTATTACACTGAGCTGCATGGATGGGAGAGTAAATCTGAATTTTCCCCTCTGTTCTCTAGAGACATCATAATATTTCCTATTAGCTGAAGTTATTGCTTTGCTAGGGTATTAATGAGCAGTTTCTCTACTGGAAACTACATTGCTTCCTTCCTCCTCCGGCCCCCAAACAAAGCGTTCTGAATTAGCATGGAAACCAAGCTTAATTTCTGAACACATCTCTGCTGTCTTGGAGTCTGCTGGTAATTTGGTGTTTCCATCTGCCCACTCCCTCCGATCCTGCCTCTGGATGATGTGATTAAGAGCCCCCACTCGGTGGCTTTTCATTTACTCTAAATTATTTCAGATCCTGTGTGCTGTGTTTTCATTATTTAGATCCAAACTATATAATTAAGGAAAAGACTGAATGAAAGAGCCCTCTTTCTGCTTCCTCTCACCACGGTATTAGTGAGACATGCCTTCAGCATCCATGTAGACATGGGAGCTGTGTCTTTCGTCCCAGAGGAAGGGACCTTCATGTATAGTCCAAACAGGAGACAGTGGCTTGTTTATTCTATGCTGTGCTTAACAAACCTCTCCAACTGTTGTGATGGAAGTACTTCATCAATTTTTATTACCTAGCATTTATTAAATGCCAACTGTTTGCTCTGGTAAGCACAGCGTGGTTCCGTCTGACTTACTGTGTGTCCTTGAACTACAATGAACAACATAGGTGGTATACATCATATTGGTGATTATCTTCCAAATATTTTCTCTTAAACTATGAAGATGAAATCCGGAAGCCAGGCACAAACATAAAACAAAGCACAAACGGAGAAAGCTACGACAGAGTGTCGCTGAGCTTTTTGCTTTAGGTTAATTTGACCTGTAGCTTTACTCCAAGTGTGTGGGTAGATTTTCAGCTGTTGAGATCTCGCTGTGTTTGTCTTGCCTCAGAGATGCTCTCGATCTCTCATCTGGCACCAAGTGAAGACAGAGAGATGGCTCAGTCTCAAGAAAAGAACCAGGATCCTAAAGGAGCCAGGGTTGGGCTTTTAGGTCACTCAGTGATACAGTTTGGTTCCATGCAGCCCTCTGCCTGCCGGGTCCTGTGTGTGTACCAGGTTAGCAGCTGCTCGTTCGAGCAGAACTGACATGCGAGCAGACCGTTCTCATCTAAAGGGAGAAAATGGCACTTCAAGGCTTGGTGTTTACTAAGCCGGGTACCTTCCCTACTGTGGAGATGGGTGGGGACAAATATGGCGATGTCTGTGGAAGCACTTGGTAAACTGCAGGGCCGTGAATGTAAGAAGTTAGATTGTCCTCGTTGCGGTGACAACATTATGGTGAAACACCTTGACCAAAGGCAAGTTGGGGAGGAAAGGGTTTATTTAGTTTAAACCTCCACACTGTAGTCCGTCACTGAATTCAGGAAGTCAGGATAGGAACTCAAGCAGGGCAGAAACCTGGAGGCAGGAGCTGATGCAGAGGCCATGGAGAGTCGCTGCTAACTGGCTTGCTCAGCCTGCTTTCTTACAGAGCCCAGAACCACCAGCCCAGGGATGGCATGACTCACGGTGGGCAGGGCCTCCCGCATCAATCACTAATTAAGACAATGCCCCATAGGCTTGGCTACAGCCTGGTTTTATGGAGGCATTTCTTAATTGAGGTTCCCTCCTCTCAGATGACTTTAGCTTGGGTCAAGATCACTTTAAAACTGTCCAGCACAGAGATGAGCAGAGAGATGGATTTGTGCCTACATAATGACAAGTGAAAAGCCCTTAGCTGAGAAATCTCACTATTCCATCTAAACTCTTCCCTGTGTGAACCAAACAGACTCAGGGCTGGGCTTGGACACAGGGTCTGACACATGGTAAACACATGTTCTACCACTGGTTACTCTGTCCTCTGGTCTGCTTTTATTAACATTTTTACATTTTACCCCCTCATTACCCTCTTGTTTCCTTCTCCCTGATTCATTTAGACCATTTTTTTTTCTCTCCTCAGAGGTCCCTTATAGTTTCATGTCTGTGCATGTGTGTGCATGCATGTTTGCATACATGTGTCCAAGTGCACATGTGTGTGAAGCCCAAAGGTTGATGTAAGGTGTCTTCCTTCATTTCTCTTCTCTTTGATTGGTGGGATCTGTCACTGAGCCTGGGTTCAGCCATGTTTAGCCAGTGTGCTCCAGGGATCCCAGTCTCTCATGGAGTCCTGTAGCGGGATGTCTCCCACTACATTTGTATAAAGCTTAGTGACTGGGCTGTATAAGAGGTGGGCGGAGTGAGGAGTCTGAAGGAGAGGAAGAGGAGGAACGAGGAAGAAGGAGAGATGTAGGAGCCATGGAGATCCACGTATGTGTCCAGGACAGTCCTGGGTAACGATTTATATCATAAGGTTAGATATTGGGAAACAACTCTAATTGTGTGTTGTGGATAGCCTCAGCCTTGTATTTTGATCCTAGTTCCCAGTGGATAGCCTCAGCCTTGTATTTTGATCCTAGTTCCACCCTCCTGGGAGGGGCTGCAGAGGATGATTGAATCTGTACACAGGTGACGTCTTGTAAACCTTCTGTCCAATTAAAACCTGTAAAATAAAGGCTAGAGCCAGATTGGGCAGTAGAAGGGTGTAAAAGCCTGTTCTGCCCCACGTTGAGGGCCACTTTGTAACTACCTGGAGCTGCCCCATGTTTGGAGGCCACTTTGTATCCGACTGGCGCTGTTGCTCTGGTCCACCGGTCAAGGTCTAGCAAGAGAGAGAGTGGGGATGGAGGGGTGAGAGACGTGAAGAATGGAGACAAGACAGAGTCTGATCAAGTCTCGTTCATTGAAAGGAAATCCTGGGTATTTATACCCTTTACCATGTGCCTTTCCCTCGTGGACAAGCATAGCTGAAGGCATTACATCATGTGTCTTGCAGCATGGATACCACGTGCGGCTAGCTAGCTGTGTGGAGACCATGTGCTCCTTGTAGCTGGTGGCACCAAACAACAAAACAAGATATGGGAGAAAAACATGATGTTTATCAGAGTATGCTCAGCTTGTTGAAAACAAGTCTCTTGTCAGGGTATATGGCCTGAGATGGCTGCAAAGATGATAGTCGCTTTCTGCTCAAAGTTGGCTCCCAACAGAAGGGAGGCGGAGAAAAAGGTTTAGGGGAGGAGAGAGTGAGAGGAATCCGATATAAAAGGAGGCAGAAGCAGAAGAAGAGTGGTAGAAGCAGAGGAGGAGCAGGAGGAAGCAGGCAGAAGGAAGCCGGAGATAGAAGGAAGCCGACGACGGAGGAGCCAGAGCTTGGAGGACAAGGACACGGCCTGGATGAACCGCAAGTTATAAGGGATCTCATAGCCGGGGATTAGAGTAGTGTAGTGGTAAATCTGCCCAATCTAGGCGTGCTATTTATACCATAATTATTGAGTTGTGTCTTCCTTTACTGGTCTCCTTGGTAGGAGATCCTACAGCGGCAAATTTGGAGGTTTAAATAATAACCTCTACTACAAATTGGTGCCCAATGCCAGAGGCCGATTAAATAATATTTACTACTACAAATCTTGGGCATCTTGTTAATTGAGCATTTCTAAATATACAAAATTAGATAATATTAAACTTTAGAGTCTCATTTCTACCAGGTACTGTGTGGATGGTGGGATGATCGGGGCTCAGCCAAGCATTGTGGAGACAGCGTGGTAGATTGGCAGAGCCATTTCCCACGCTGTCATCTCGTGGGTGTCAAGGCTGGTGCTTCTGGCCCGCCTGAGCTGTTTTTATGGTGGGCCCATAAAAACAAGCCAGATTGGGTGCAGCCGTTTTAAATATTACCACAACAGAATCTGGGATTACAGACTCTCCACCACTGTATGAAGCATTTACATGGGTGCTGATAATACCAACTCCAACCCTCGTACTTGCACGGTAAATTCTTCCTTGTTAACTGTGTTGTGTCTCTGCAGCCTACACACATGCACACACGTATGCATGCACGCATACATGCATGCACAGCTGGATTGTGCATCTGAGAGAAAGCAGGTGCTATTTGTCTTTTAGAGTCTTAGCCCTGCTCTTACTGAGTGAGATCCAGGGTAACTGCTGAGGAATCCGTGGGTTCCAGTGAGATAGTGTTCCTGCCTTTTATGTCGCCTCAGAGTTCCCCAGGTGAGCCAACTCAGGCTACAGGGAGCTCGTCTGTCTTAGAGGAACGAGGAATTATTGTGTGCATTAAGTTTTGCTGGAAAGCCTACTGCTGAGGGATTGAAGACCACTGTCCCTCTAGCAGGAGACTTAATCTGACTCAGGACAAAAGCAGTAGACGGGGCAATGCTGACATACCATGCTCATTTTTCTCTTATCTGCTATGTTCATTCCCCAGTGTGTATTTGTGAGGGTATTGTAAGGTGTCCTTTTACTATTTACTCGTTAATCTGTTGTGTGTCTGTACACGTTCATGTGTGTGTACATGTGCAAAGGTCAGAGGTCAGCACTGGGTATCTGCCTCCATCATCCTCCACCTTATCTTTCTGAGACAGGTTCTCTTTCTCACTGAAGTTGGAGCTTGCCAATTTGGCTAGACCAGTTAGCTAACAGGGCTAAGAATCCAATCATCTCCACCTTTCCAGTGCCAACTACAGCCACATTTTATTTTTGGCATGGGTTCTGGGCATTTTAGAGCCTCTTGTTTATACTTTACTGACTGAACCATCTCCCCAGTCCCGTAAAGCATCATTTTAAAAGCAAACACTGGTCTTATTTTTAGAACTGCCATCGTCTCTTGTGGATATGTGTGATCTTTCTCAACAAGGCAATTAATGCTATTTTCCCGGTAACACTTGAGTTTGTCGATATTACTGTTTTGGTCAATAGAGCACTTAGGTAATTATGGCATTCTCTGGTATTGAGCATCTTCACTGTACTTAAGGAAGATACCTGTGTATCTAAAAACAAGGTTCAGATACACAAGCAGGTTGCCCCTGGTGGTGTTTGGGAGAAAGGGATGCTGGGAATCTAAGCTAGGGCCATAGGGAAGTCTTTTCTTTCAACAAACAGTGTCATATTCCCCGAGGATTCGTATTCCTTTTAGTCTCCAGAGAGAAGGAGAGACTGGGAATCCAAGAGTTCAGAGATGGACGATGCCTCCTGGAGGTTCACGGGACTGCCCTGGCCCTGAGGCAGTCCTGGCAGATGGCCTTCCGTCTGCTTGTATACTCCCAGTGCTGGGGAGCTCATTATCTTCCTAGACAACTCATAAATTCTTTCTTCTTTGAGCTAAAATCATCCCCTCTTTGGCTATGATTTATCAGTCCTGGTTTGGAGCCTAATGGGGAAGATTTTAAATATTTGAACGTGACTTTTGTCTTTTCCAAATTTAGGTAATTAAATTCTTTGAAAATTGAGATTTTTATTTTTTGGGGGATGGGGCTAGAATCTGGAAGATGAAGAGTGAGAATGATTGGGTACTAGACTCTATAACACTCAGCATAGAGCTTTGGCTGCCAGGCCAGCTAGCCGGTGAGGTATCTCTTAGTATTTCAAAGCCAGGCTCTGGCTATCACCTAACAGTACAGTGGTCCTCCGTTCGGCTGGGATGAGTAGGAACCTGGCCCAGTGTGAACAGAAATCCCACCTTTTCCTTTGACTGTTCTCATCTCTTCAGGGTGTTGCACCAGATTGTGTTTTCTGAGAGCAGAATGCATGCCCAGTGTCTCTTTCTGTCCCCTAAAGTGCCTGGTACCTGACCTGGCAGATAGAAGGTGGCCATATGACGGCTGTCGAACTGACCAAAAGGACTGGCCAGCATTCTGTTGACATATACAGGCATGTAGAAAAAGTATATGTGAAATATAAAATAGGCACATAGATACAATACATACATATGTATACATACAAAAATATGCATACAAACACTTTTTTTTTTTAAAGATAAAGTCTCATGGGCTTTAGCCTTTGATCCTCCTTCAGTCCACTTCCAAAGTGTTGGGATTACAGACAGATACCCCATGTCTGGTTTATGTAGTTTCAAATCCAGGGCTATGTGCACGTTAGACAAGCACTCTACCAAGTGAGTTATATCTCTAGCCCTCTATGTGCAGTTAAAAAACAACAAACCTTCATATAACCTCCTGACAGCCCTGTGACACTTCCAGATGCTTTACACGATGACTTAATGCTACCATTCAGATAAAACGGTACCCTGCATAAATTCAAGATGCAACTCTCTGGGGGTAATAAAGGAACTGCTCTCTTATTGTTGATATCCTGGGGCAGGTCATTGCATGGGGACGACAGGCCTTTTACTCAATACTGGCTTCTGTTCCAGTGACAAGCTTTGCTCCTGGGTAATGCTGCCAATTCTCTATCCTCTACCTCCTGGTCCTGGTCAAGTGTGTAGTCTGACCTCTCACTCTTGGGGATGAAGACAATGGCTGGTCCAGAGAAGCTCACATTACCTATCTGAGCTAAGCCATCACCCTTTCTTGCTGTGACTAGTGCCCAGCCCCCCACCCTCTCTCTAGGCAGTGGTTTCCTTCCTGAGACCAAAATTATACAGTCTGGTAGCCTAGATCCATCACTTCCTTCCTGGGTGCTTTAGTTCTCTAATGGGGCAGAATGGTCAGCCTAAGGAACCAAACGGGGAGGGACACCACATCAGAAGAGGGTGCTGTGACAGAGGACCCTTTGATGGTAGGACTAGATGGTCTAGACTAGACATGCCACCCTTTTCCCAGCCCAGCCCAGTTGTAGAGTGTGCCTCCAGCCACAGTACAGATGGAATTCTGAATTTTTACCTGCAGTCCCATAGGCTAAAGACTCCGCCACAACTGTTGAATTCCATAAATAGCACGATCCTTCCCCTCTGTGGTCCAATCACCCAGCCTGGACAATGACTGTGTGTTTTATGACTTTTCTTGGGTAGATGTGAAAAAAAAAAATCTATTCACCCCAGACAGGATGAAGAAATGATTCTACCCACATGTACCTAGTGACCCAGTGAGTTCGTTAGGGGTACTTATGCAAGCATGGGTGACACAAAGACAAAGGCATCACCCCACTTCCCACCCCAGGAGTGTCGACTGCATTGCCCGAGCTTGCTAAACAACGCGTGGTCAGCGAAGCCTAGCAAAATCTCCTCTCCAAGCAGTTACTACAGTAATCCAGGGCAGAGTGTTTGCAACTTTTACATTTTGGGAACTTCCTGAGTCTTTTAAGTGTGTAGTTCCTGAGGTTTTTTTTTTTTTTTTTTTTTTTTTTTTTTACATTTTCCTTGTTTTCCCGAGAGTCTTTGCAAGGAGGAAACTACCCAACACCGCGCACCCAAGTCAGCTGCATGCGGAACTCAGCACAGCAAATATCCGAAGCTGCAGTACCCTGTGACCAACTCCACAGCAATCCACAGATCTTCCCTGGTTCTGCTTTGCTTCTGATTCTGGCAAAAGATTAAAAAGTTTAAATCGTTTATGTGTGTGCGTGCTGTGTGTGTGTGTGTGTGTGTGTGTGTGTGTGTGTGTGTGTACGCGCGTGCGCACTCGCCGAGGAGGCCAGAGGGCTCAGATGCCCCTGGAACGAAGTTAAGTTGGTTGTGAACTGCTTGATATGAACACTGGGAATTGAACTGGGGTCCTCTGGAAGAGCAGGATGCACTTGGAACTTCTGAGCAGCCCAATGGCTTTCGTGAAGAACTGATGGACGTGACTGATGGAAACTGAGGCATGCGCAGTGGGGATAAGTCAGGGCCTCATGCTTGGGCATCAGAGCGAGGCTGCAGAGCTGAGGCGCTTGGACACCTATGGAGGGCAATCCGGATTTTCATTTTCATTCCTGTGTGAGCAGCAATCTATGCCCAGGCTAATGAAATGGAGATAAGAGGTGCTGGAGGGAGGGAGCGGCATTCTAACGGCTGACAAGAGTGGGCAGAAGTCTTCAACACTCCACAGAGCCTTTGCAGCTAGCTCGACTGAGCAAGGGGGTGGCATGAGGCTTGGGAACTCTGTGTCCACCTCGCTTGGCACATGCGTTTGCTCTTTGACAGTATGTGCCTGTCATGCCATTGGCCAAAGACACTGTTTAGTCCAGTCTTTAAAAGCTTGAGTTAAGCTGGGCGGTGGTAGCACACGCCTTTAATCCCAGCACTTGGGAGGTAGAGCAGGTGGATTTCTGAGTTCGAGGCCAGCCTGGTCTACAGAGTGAGTTCCAGGACAGCCAGAGAAACCCTGTCTCGAAAAACCAAAAAAAAAAAAAAAAAAAAAAAGCTTGAGTTAAAAACCTAAGAAGTACTCTTAGGTTGTTTACTAAGAAATATTAACCGCTAAGAAATTTTAACCACTAAGCCATCTCTCCAGCCCCCAATACTACTTCTTCTAACATCAATTCTGTTTGCAACCTAGTTTTGTCAGACATTATCCTTTACTGGTGAGCCATGTCTCCCTCCAACAGGTGGCAAGACACAGGATTTTTCCGATCTGGGATTTGAGAGCTGGGTTCTGACAGAGTCAACAGACGATACAGAAATAGGGATGTATAATCAGGCTCTTGCTTCCTTCAACCTCAAGGTTCTTCAATGCGAAGACCGTCAAGTCTAGATTTTGCATAGACATCATCAAATTTAGTGTGTACCCATCATGTCATGGTTGCTGGGTAGTTAATTTTATCTGACTCTGGCCTATTCTAATATGCCAGAATTGTGACCTCCTCCCACTAACCCTTATTCTCTACAACTTGTGACAAACCTTTACAGGGACCTTGGGGAAAGAGGCGACAGGTATATTTGATAGGTGTAGGTGCAGCCCCCAGAAAGATTCAGAGCTTCTCTGGTGCAACTGGTAGATCAAACTTAAGGAGCAAAGACCAGGGAACAGGCTGTGCTGAGCAACTCTCCAGAGAGGGTTGATAGTCACAACCAGCAATGGGCAATGCCCATCTGTGTTCGGATGACCCCAGGCAAGGGTGACAGCAACCAGAAACAGACGCGAAGATCCTCGGTAGCAAGAAACAGAATCAAGACGCCTCCCACTTCCAACCCCAGGTGAGAACTGTCCAGTTGTAAGCTTTTGACAACCTAGCTGCTTCGGTGAGAAAGGGTTGGAACCCCTGGCCCAATTGATCCTCATTCTATGCCTTACTTGCCTACACACAGCCAACCAGTCAGGTCTTTATAAACTCAGGTGCTGGCTGCCTGTTGTCAAACAGTGATGGGAGGAGAAAGGAGGGAAGTGCTTTTGCCCTTAAGATCCCCCAGAGACAGATCTCTTCCCTGAAGAAGATCCCCCGGAGACAGATCTCTTCCCTGAAGAAGATCCCCTGGAGACAGATCTCTTCCCTGAAGAAGATCCCCTGGAGACAGATCTCTTCCCTCAAGATCTCCTGGAGACACATCTCTTCCCTTAAGATCCCCTGGAGATAGACCGCCACAAGAGTCCTGCTCTAGGGACTGGCCTTCTGTCTCTTCTGTCACTCCTGAGACCCACTTTCCACACATTTGGTCTCCAGAAGACTGCCCTCAGTTGTCATCCCCAGGGCTTCCTGGAGCCTCTTTGCAACTTCTTGGTTCCTCTTGGGCTATCAACAGGGAGTTTGGCCCTGTAGCCCCTGTGTGGAGCCGCTCGATCCTCTATTCCAATGGTCACTCCCATGATCCTCTATTCCAATGGTCACTCCCATGTAAATGAATCCCTCTTGTTTGTTCACTTTCTCCTCTCTGTCTGCATCCTTCTTGGAGGGGGCGAGAGGAGACAAGGGCCCAGTTGGAGACAGGAGAACCTACCATCTCCCGCTGAGGACAAAATATTCTGCTTCATGGCTGTAACTACTGAGGCAAAATACAAAGAGAGAAGAAGGTAAAATATAAATATGGGAGAACAAGTTCACAGGCTATTAGAGCAGACATGAAACAAATAAGTGAGCATAAACCCTAACGAGTACAAGAGAAGATCGCATGAAAAATTAGCTCTGCCGGGAAGGGATTAGATAGCAAGGTCGGAGAAGCTTCTGGAAGGGAGATTGCTAAAAGATTTGAATGGTAAAACTGTACTTGTGGGGAAGGAGAGATGGTAAGTGCACATATGCACACCAACGTGTACACACACACACACACACAACACACACACACACAGTGTCTCATGCAGAATTCAACATTATAAGACTCAGCGGCATAAAACTGGGTGAGCAGAGAAGTCAGTGCTTTGTGGTTGTGTTTTGGACAGGGATTCATGTAGCCCAGAACTTGGACTCACACCTGGCTTGCAGCCAAGGATGACTTTGAATCGCTCTTCTTTCTTCTACGTACCCAGTGGGATTACAGGCACGGGCCGCTACACCCACTTTATGAGGTACTGGGGATTGAAAGAATCACTCTTAACAAGACAGCAGATTTCCCAGCTTCAAAGAGCGTTGGTACTGCTGAAGCATGCTGTTGGGATAGGTGGTAGATGGGATAGCAGCAACCTTTGACTGGTGCTGAGGCAGGTTGGACTCAACTTTACTTTATGGGTTCCATTAGGTCAGTAGAAAGCCAGGTAGCTTGTGTTACTAACATCCATCTTGACAGTTGATTGAGGCAAGACTGAAGGGAGCCGGCCCCTCCAACCTGGAGCTAGTTGGAAATGGTTGGAACAATCCCTAAGAGAGAATAGCAGGTGATGTGTGGACGAGCTACTTGTTTGCTGGGGTGGGGGTGAGGGGTGTCAGTTGGCCCCATTTTTTGCAGGCAGGTCATCACCAACTTGTATTGAAACTTCACAGGTGCTTCTGGGATAGATACAGCAGGCGTAATTCAGAGCAAGCGCTTCTCTTTGTGGCTGTACCTGAGACCAATACACAGAGAGAAGAGCTAAAAATAAACACAGGAGAACAATCTTATACAGGATCCAACAACCAAAGAACTTGGATCCACCAGCTAATCAGGATGGCCAGGTACACAGAGTTCTGTCTGTCTAGCCCAGCATGGGAGCTGGCTTCGAGTGATGCTTCAGGCAAGAGGGCCCTGTTTCCTATCTCCTCTGCTTTTTACCACTCAAGATGTGAGGCAGCTCTTGTTGTCTGATCTCGCCCTAACTCTCCAGAGGTGATTTGGAATGAACTCCCTGCTTCTAGAAGTTACCTTGTGTGGGGTTAAATTTGGACAAGTGACACTGGGTCTGAGGAACAGAGATAGAGTCTAAGTATTGAGTCACTCACATCCTCAGCTACCTAGCCTGGGAGGGGGAGACAGGGCAGTGGCCAGAGAATAGCTAAGTAAGGATAAAGGTGGGCTTTTCTGGCACTGGCTTGCAAGGTCTCCTTGCTTCTAGGGGCAGAGACTTAAAGAAGACAATCTACCCTCACAGGAAGTGAAGAGTCTGGAGTTTTCACAAGGCCACAGGTTACCTGCAGAGCTATGCCGAAGACCCGTCCCTTACACCTTCCTTGGCTCATAGAATGAGCTTCCAAGGCCAAAGGATACAGAAGAAACGTTTTTGTTTTTTTTTAAAATATTGAATTATCTTCCTATCCTAACGCTTAAACCTCTATGGTTGTGCTGTTGTTGGATTCTTCCAGGAGACTAAGAACCAGGCATGCCACTTTGAAGTCACCAGGGACTGTGAATTGGCTTATCCTGGTCACAAGGATGCCCCCTCACCGATGTCAGCCCAGGGCGGGTACTACAGATGCTACCTTCCTCTTCACGCAAGCATGCTCTAGTTTTCCAAGGCAGGGAAAGACACTGCGTTCACCTCAGGATGGGACTGTCCCACAGGCCACCTTAAACTCATTCAGAAGACAGGATTAGGGTCACCTTGCCATCTACCTTGCAAAGCTGATGTGAAAGCCTTTGGAAATGACACTTGAATAAATGGTGTAGTCTTGACACAGGGTAAGTGTTAAAAGAAATACTGGACTGAAGAAATGGAAACTCCTGTCCAGTATGGCAGATGGATCCTGTGCCAACAGAGCACTCATAAAGCCCAGTCTGGGAATGGAGGAGGGAAGAGGCTCATGCAGCCACATTTCTTCCTCCTAGCACGTAACCCAGGGCTGGCCCAACCCTGCTGCCCTCCTGGCATGGTATAGGGAGTGTCAACAAATATCCTGCAGTCTCTGTATGTTGCCCTTCCTAGGCCCAAGAACCAACCAAATATGTCAAGAACAACCCCTCCTGCGGAGTCTTTAGGGTAAGCAGGTGGTTGGGTGTGAGGGCAGAGGTGAGAAAACTGGGAGGCTGGCTTAGATGATTTCTGGGTTTGTCTAAGGCTGACAGACTCTGGATTTGAAGTGAGGAGCTAATTGATTTGAGGAAGTCACTTGTCCCATAGACCTCCTATTTCTCTGACCTCTCTTTTCTTAGCCTCCTTTTGAAGGCTATGATGTAGTCAAATGATCTTGAACCTCAAACCAAGAAGTTTGGTTCTCTCTTGGTCCTGCCCCCTGCCCCTGGGGAAGGCTGGGTCTTTCACCTTTCCTAGCCGAGGTTTCCTTATGTGTAGTGTAAAGTGACAACTTTTCCCAGGTGGTTTGTGCGCCTAAACCAGGGGACTACCAAACATGAGCTGTGGTGGTTCTTTGGTCTCCTGAAACATTATGGTTTATCCGGCTTTGCTAAAGCAAAGCTTCGCTCAGCTCCGTGCCACCACCGAGGAGGCCGCAGTCTCTACACCTCGTCCCTAGCTCTGGCCCCTAAAACGCCACCAGGAGTCGCCCTTCGCCCACCGATGTAGGCCAAGCTAATAACTCCTGCGGACCGGGGCGGGCTGCCCCTTGGCGCTGGGTGGTGGAGTGTGCCCCAGCTCCTCACTTGGGGGTCACTCCCCTGCAGCGCCCACCCGGAGCCCCCATTCCCGGCCCGCCGTCTCCCGCTCGATCCAATCAGGGATGCTGCAAGTTTGGCCCGGGTTGTTCGGGTCCCCGCCGCCCCGCCGCCCGGCTACCTAGGTCCGGGTCCCCCAGCTAAAGGCCCCGCCGGCGAGCAGAGACACCGGCGGCCGCGGCCCCGAAGGGACGCCCCCTCCTCGGCCGGCCGCGTGCGGGACCGCCGCAGTTCCCTCGCTGCCCGCCGGGCGGCGCCCCAGCGCCTCTCCGCGCGCCTCCCGCGCTGCCCGCTCCCGGCTCGCTCGCAGCCGGACACAGACTCTGCCTTCGGCTGCTGGCGGATCGAGCTGGAGCCGCCGCCGCCGCCGCTGCGGAAGAAAAAAAAAAAAAAGAAAAAAAAAAAAAAAAAAAGGGAAAACAACAGCCGGGCCGCCGGCCGAGCAACGTCGGGTCCCCCGCTCGGCGCCCGGAGTGCGGAGCCGCCCAGGTAAGGGCAGCAGCCCCCGCGCCGCCCCCGGCCCGCGCCCTGCGCTGTGCCCCCGCGCCCCCCGGGGCTGCGCCGCACCCCGACTTCTGACGTCTCCCCGTCAGCTCCCTCCGGGCCTCGGCCCGCACCCTGCCTGGCCCCGCTCGTGCCTCCAGCTGCCCAGTCCCCTGCACTCTGATGCCTGCGACCCCGGATTCTCCGCGGAGCCCCCGCCACCTTGCCCCGTACTTCCTCTAGTCTCCATCCCTGCCTGCTTCCCCCCAGCGCCTCCTCTCCTCCGCTCCGGTCCTCCCGCTGTGATCCTCCCTCTTCCCAGTCCAACTCCCAGCCCAGCCTCTGCCCCCTGCAGGGATGACGGCCCCTTCCCGACACTGGCGATTCTACCCCGCCTCGTCACCCTCGGCTTCTCCTGCGGGCCGCTCTTCCCCGCCACAGTCCTCGGTCAGACCAGCCCGGCTTCTGAGCCCCCTTCCCCCTTCCCTCTTTGCCATCTGTCTTGACCACCCCTGCTCGGGCCCTGGACTCCGGCCACCACCACACCCCCAACCCTGCACGCCGTCTTGCTTTGGGCCAAGCCAGCGTCCTATCAGAAATGACCCTCCTTCTTGCGACTAATGGGCCTCTTAGCCATCCCACCCCAGTTCACCCGAGTGGGAAGTGAGGGAAAAACTCTGGAGACCTGCATTGGGCGCTGGAGGGGGAAGGGGCTAGGGGGAGGGGGAGGGGAGCTCAGGAGATGTTCTTTAGTGAGGACCCGGCAGAGCTGGAGTGGCTCCGACCTAGCTGGGGGTGGAGGGCGCCTGGTGACGGCTGGGACAGGGGGTTTGTCCAAGGCGCCAAGAGCACCTGTGCCTCCCTCCCCCGGCTCCCTGGAGCTGAGGAAAGTGAGGGAGGAGGTGGAGCCTGGGGAGAGTTGGCCGAGGGCTTTGGGGTGGGGGGAGGCGAGACCGAAGGGATAGACAGGGCCCGCTGGCCAGGTTGCCTGGCAGTGGCTAGGCTATGCAGGCTGAGCTGGTCCCCGCTTGGACCTTGGGCTGTATGGTTCTTGGCATCTGTACTTGACGCTGCCATCTTCCTCCTGGTGCTGTTGTCTGGTGATGCCACGCGGTGCCACCTCCCTGCCTCCCTCCAGTGGCTCTTCTGGGCATGTCTCCCAGGGGCCTGGGTTGTCTGGAAAGAGGAGGGGAACTCTGGCTGGGCCTGGCAAGTATGTATCTCTTGAGACCAGGGCAGGAGGGCTGAAGATTGGCCAAGAGGATTGAGCCCTGCCAGGGACAAAGAGAACTACCTTCTTTTTGGCTCCCATGGGTCTTCTGGTGGTAGTGTCCCTTTCAGGAGCTTGGAAAAGCTAGCCTTGTATCCCCTGGGGCAGAGCTGCAGGGGTGTGGCGTGGGAGGGAGCAAGCCTGTCTTGCCTTAGTCCTGAAGTGTCCTAGTGGTGTGCGAGGGGCTAGAGAGGTCGGCTGTGTTCCAGCTCTGCCAGGCAAGGAAGCCCCTGGAATTCCACTGGGCCTCCTCAGGCTGGCTTTATTTTCGGAGGCCGTGGTTCATGCTTCATCGTTAATCAGGTTTATTATTTCCCTCGCTGGCTGGATGTGTTCCTCAAGGTCGTGACCCTTTAGAGAGTTAATCTAATATGCACACGTTACAGTTGTCTGGGTTTGCTTAATTTTCCAGATTATGTTCATGTGGCCTGGGCTTGCCCACCATCCTTGTTTCTCTCTCCAGCTCCACCCCCTGTTTTCCTGGACCCGTCACTTGAGACCTGGAGGCAGGGTTAGTTCTAGTTGGGTGGGGGGAGTGGGCTTGATGGAGGGGGGAGTTGGGTTTTCATGTTTTCCCCCTCTCCTCTGCCCATCTCAATCTTGACTGAAGCTTTTCCAGCTCTGAAAGTTTGTTCTAAAGCTTCCCAGTCTGGGCTCCCTTAGAATGCAGAGAGAACTTTTGCATGACAGAAAGAAGTGGATTCTTCTGGAGGAGATGGAGGAAGTCCTGAGGAGCCCAGCTGCTCCCTAGGGACTTCCATCCGCAGAGAGAGGAACCGGGTAACCAGGCCTGGGTGAAACAGAAAGTCCAGCAGGAGGTCAGAGGGACTGAGGAGGAGGGTAGCTTTGCTTTGTGCCTGGAAGAGGCATGCCTGTTCTGCCATAGACTATTCATCTCTTCTGAGTGACAGACTTCTGCAGGCCTCCGGATGCTGCACGGGAGGCCCATTTCAGCCCTAGTAGCATTTGCTGTGTCTGCCAGCAGCCAAGAGGCATATTGGTTGACCCACAGGAACTGAAGCTCAGAGAGCTACACTCGCCCCAGACTCTGGTTTGCAATCCTGTGCTCTTGCTCTGGGCTGCCCGGGAAGCCCCTCCCAGCTTATGCTTCCTGTTACTCTTTTATTAATAGAACCTCCAGCATCGGTGTAGCTGACCACTTTGGTCTCCAGAGTGGGTCCCATCTCAGAAGCCCTCAGCACCCATGGGCTACAGGATACAGAGAGCACGGCCTTTTGCTTGGAACTGCAGGCCTCGATGCCTACCACAGGCACCATATGGTCTCATTCACACCCATTCTCCTTTCTGCTCTGCGCAACCAGCTGAGTGGCTAGAACCTTCCATAGCACGGAAGGGCAGAAGCTCTGGCTGCTAACTGGAGACACACCTGAGCTCCCATCTCCACAACGTTTCCTGCATGACCTTGGCAGAGCTGCCTAACCTTTCTCTGAGCCTTGCTTTCCTCATCTGTAAAACCTGGACAGGCCCTGCTTCATAAGGCTGCCGCCAGTGGATTTGGTAGTTGAGGTTGGGGCATCTGGGATGTGTTCCCTGTGTGCCTCCCCCCCCCCCTTTCCCTCCTTGGGCTTGGTTCAGCTACTAGTCCTGCCTGGTGTTGAGACCGATCTGTCCTTGCATATGTCCCCACCCAGACAGTGGATCCCTGAGGGGCGAAGCCTTTGCCTGACACCTGTTCACATCACATTCTCCCTCCTCCGATGGTGCAGGGCTACCTTCAGCTCCTGTAACCTGGCTCCTTTCATAGTGAGGATGTAAGAACTGTATGTTACTTAATTATACCATTTTGCTACCTAAAATAGAGGACACCTTATGTTGAACAAATCTGATACAAAAAAACCACAATACTATACTACAGAGCCAGGCTGGCTAAATTATGGGAAAGGAGAGAATCAATTTAATATTATATTGGCTGAGAATTCTGCTCATTTCACCCAATCACCTGGCTGCCCTGTGAGTTAGGTAGGAGCATTTGGGTCTTTACAAACGAGGACTGAGGTCCCTGGGGGCTCTACAACGTCCCATACTCTGTCCTGTGACAGGAACCAATGACAACGTCAGACTCCAGCTCTCCCCCACCCCCCCGACACTTGGGCAGCATTTGCTTTCAAAAGCAGGGATGGCTGGATACCCCCTTCACTTGCATGCAGCCCCGGGGTCCTCAGAGTCCCTAGCTTGGCAGGGATCCATCCACCCTTCTTTCTGCCCATATAGGATTTGGGTAGGAAAGCATTCCAGGTGCCTGTTCTGGCGGAAAATGGCAACTTGCTCATTAATGTGTATGTATGTATGGATGTGCTTGCTGGAGTCTGCAGGGGCTCTGGGTGGGAAGGCTTTGCTGGAAGGAGGGTGAATAGGAGCTGTACGTGCAGAGCCAGGGGAAAGGGAACAGGGCGAGTGGGCAGACTGGACAGGGCAGGTGAAGAAGGCTCGTCCACCCCAAGGGTTCTATTGGAGGACCACAGACTTAATTGAATCCGAGAAGTCCCTAACCGACAAAGGAAGAAAGACTCAGCCGGCTGCAGCAAGCTGGGGGGAGTTGTTGAAGATTCTTGGGCTGGGGAGTCTTATGCTGAAAGAGGGCTTGAGGGCTAAGCGGGGGTGATGACGGTGGAAAGGGGGAACTTGAATGACATTTCCAAGGCACAGCAGAACGTACAGACAGATTGGTACCAGCAGATGAAGGAGTAGGGCGTGTTGGGATAACTTTGAGATTTCTTAGCCCAGGAGCCCAGAAAGAAAGAGTAATGCAGTTTTTTTTAGGAATAAGAAAGCCAGAAGGGGACCCTCTTCGCCCAGACTGTGTGGAGCATGTGGCGACTGGGTTAGTGGCCCACGAAGTTCCTAGATAGCATCTGAGTCCTAGGCAGAGCTGAACCTCAGGCATTTGCTGCCAGGCGACTGTCATATAGCAGGTCTGATTCTGAGATCTCACCTCCCATCCTCCTGCCAACTCTGCTGCCCCCCCTTTGTGACACCTGCACCTGAGTCCAGCGCTAGCTCATCTCAGTATCTGTCACTTCCTGGAGACCAAGTGGAGTTTCTGTCTGAGCGGGTAGGAGCCACTACATCTCTTTTGCTCATTGAGTGTCCCTAAGCGAGACAGAGCAGGTGCAAGTAAATATTTGTCCTTGTTAAGGGTCTTCGACTCAGGCTGATCTGGTGTTTGCCAGAGAGAAAAATGCATAGGCCGTGGCGCTCCAAGACTGCAGGGGACAGTCCTCACCTCAATGCTTAGACCACACTTCCTGTCAGCTACTCCTCTTATCTGTGTCCAGCCACAGGGTCTTGTTTGTACAGGCAGCAGTCCCAAGGATTGCCAGGTCCCCAAGTTGGCAGACCTCTGAGGCTGTATCCAATGGCTGTTCAGGACTAGAAGGCCCATGAGAAGTCTATACAGTCACTGTGAGCACAGCAAGTCGGTCCCTGTCTCCTCCGCAGCTGATCCCCCTCCTCATCTGTATCTCAAGAAGCAGCTTTATCAGTGGGAGGATGGCCAGGTGGTTATACTAGCATCCTTTAGACTGTGTTTAGGATGCTGTTTGCCGTTTGGGCTATGGAGAGACTAACAAGGAAGCTGGACTATTCCTAAAGTCAGCCAGAGAATCTTGGGGAAGAAGGATTGCTAGGGACCAGAAGAAAGTAGTAAGGAGACCACCTCCTGAGGAGTCCTAGTGCTGACCCGAGACTAGGTGGCTAGCAGTAAATACATGTTTAGACTAGGAGTTTAAGGGCTACAGTTAAAGAGGAGGATTTAATAGAATGAGAAATCAATAGCCCGGAGGAGGTTAAGATGTGTAAGTGAGCGGCCGGCTGCAGGGCACTTAATAAAAAAGAAAAGTTTCAGATGATGGAAGCTGGAGACACAGGCAGACAGGGAACTAGATTGACGCCTCTCTCCAGGTGCTGAGGGATGGAGGAGGCTCCAGCACTAAAGTGAGGGGCAGCCCTCTGCTGGCTCTCTTGGGGTTACAAAGCCTGGTGCCTCCCTTGCCCCCTCAAGGCTTGGTAGTACAATGGTTGGCGCTGTAGCTGACCGCGCTTCACTCTCTTCCAGATCCAGCAATGGGGTGTTGGGGGGACAGAGGCTGAATCAGCCCCTGGAGCCTCCGCAGGGGAGGGAGGTGGCTGGCAGTGGCTTTGCTTGTTCACATTAGCAGGATGATTACGTCTTCCTTTCAGAGCCTGCCACTCAAGACTGTAGAACAGTGGGGGTCCTCCAGCTTCCCAGTGCTGGGACCCTTTAACACAGTCCCTCATGTGTGGCGGACCCTCAACCAGAAAATTATTTCATTGCTACTTCGTAACTGTAATTTTTGCTACTGTTACGAATTTTATAGTAAATAAGTGATATCCAGGATATCTGACATGCAGCCCCTGCTGGGGTGTGACCCATGGGTTGAGAACCACTGCTGTAGAGTAGGGTGTCTCTAGGGAGGTTGGTAAAAGGATGGCCTGTGCTGCTCTTTGGGGAGGTGGTGGAGCTTGTTTGTCTGTCCTTCCTTCCTTCCTTCCTTCCTTCCTTCCTTCCTTCCTTCCTTCCTTCCTTCCTATCATCATCATCATCATCATCATCATCATCATCATCATCTAAGTCAATGGAGTCTGGACTGGATTTAGAATAAGAGACTGAGAAAGGAGGGCCCTAGGGTCCAAGGAGCCATGTGTCTAAGCTGCCAGCAGGGCCTCACCAGAGCTGATTCAGAAGGACTGGTAGGAACCATTGTCTCAGATGTCAGTAACTAGGGGGAGACCATATCATTATTTGAGGGTAAGCAGGGTCAGGGTCAGAACTCTTGCCCTGGATTTGGTCTCTGTGTGAGGACCGAGATGGACGGTCACCTGCCATCTGCCCAAAGGGTGAGACCCTGGTCCTCAGGAACACCTGTTCCTCACAAGACCAAGAATCTTACACAGAATAAAGCAGCGTTTGCCGAGCGGTGACGCTTGTCTGGCTGCCAGGAAAACCGAAAGCCAGTAGGTTAAACAGATCATAGGATCTGGTTCCTGGAATATCTTGACGTTGTGCTCCTGTGAGTGATTCTCCAGCCTCTGTCCCCTCCTCGTTTTCTGAGAACGACCATCATCAAGTGCCTGTGTGTCTCCAGTGCTACTCTGGGTGCAGTGTGTCCTGAGCTGCCCTCCAGCTCCAGAAGTCGGTGCTGTGAGCAGACCCGTAGGTACATCGCTCGCCCTAGGTGACAGAGTACGAATTGGAGCTTGGTCTTCATGAGGCCAAGATGCCTTGCTGGGGGCTGGTTGTAAATGTGGGGGATGTGACAGGCCCCCACTCCAAATGCTTCACATACTGTGGATGCTCAGTTGATGCAAATGACTTCTAAATTTACTAGGTTTTACCTTCTGCCCAGCCATGCCTTTGTGCTTTGGGTCCTCACTCAACCCTCCTCCCTGGGGATCCGCCCTCCTCCCTGGGGATCCGCCCTTCTCCCGAGGAACCCACTGGGATGTGAAGATTTCCAGTTTGCAAGACACAGAGCCAGCGCTCTATTTCGATCTCCCTGGGGGTTCGGTGTAAACACTGAAAGCCCTTGGCCAGGAAGGTGACAGTGTGCGTGGAATAGGAGGCCCGAAACACACTGAAGGCTGATACTTACCTGGTGGAGTCAGCAGTTGCTCAATCTCTGGTCCCTCAGGGCTGTGTCACAGATGCTATGCATCCATTTATGGGCACATGACAGTTTATGGGTGGGGACAGGCGGGTATACTTCAAGGCTGGCTCCTACAAAGTGTGTCCCGCTCTCTGCCAAATCTTCTAGGTGTCCGGTTGGCCTGAAGTCTCAGGGCAGAAGGGCCACTGCTCCATGAGCTTCTTGGTGATTAGGTGATGCTGCACCCAGCCCATCCGAGGGCCCCAATTTCAGATGACCCAAATTGAAGAGCCCAGGTTGGGACAACTAGGAGAGAAAGCTCACCAGTCTATTTGAACCAAAACCTTCCTTCAGTTCATCCAAGTACATTGGCTAGAACACCTCTGCCAGCTGAGATGCACAAACACAAAACAATTGGTCCATCAGCAAGGCAGGACCAGCCAGTGCCGTGGTGGGCTCTCATCTGACTCAGCTGTCCAGAGCTTGACCTTGGGCACAAGGGGTTGGGGGCTGAGATGCTCTTTGTCCTGTATCCTGGGTCAGTGTCTCTGCTGTGTTTCTTGCTCCCTGCCTCTGTTCTGAAGTGTTACTGTGCGTTCTCCCTCACGGGCGACCCCACACTGTCACCGTCAGTCTTCCTGCGGGCTCTTGTCCAGGTCACACAACTGAACTGCAATGCCACCCTGTTTGCGCTAGCACTGTAGCCCCTCCCTGGCCAGGGTCTCTCTGAAGAGCTGGAGATGTGTATATTGGAGCCTACAGTCCCCAGGAATGTAGGAACAGAGTAACATCTCTACATGGGCATAGCCAGGTGGATGGTGGCAAGGAGAAGCCCAGGCAATACTTGGATGCTTTAGGGAAGTCCTCAGATCACCTGCTGACCCTAGAGAAGTGGGGTGTACTCAGTATCCTGTCCTCAACAGGGCGGGGCCAGCAGGGAGCAGGTGCTTACTGCACAGTAGTCAGTGAGCGAGGGGGCTGTCTTTGGAGGTGCCTGGCTACAGAAGCTATATCCCGGGACTCTGGGTTTTCAGTGAGCCTGAGGGTGCCCGGGTGACCTTCAGCACACAGATGTCTGGTGTTGAGAATCCACTGTGTAGATCCCAAAACACCTTCCTCACCTTGCGTGGCACAGTCACCCTCAGGTTAGTGTAGCTCGTAGTGAGATAAACCAGTACATGGATAATCTCGGGGCTGCCTTGGATCTCCATCCATCTGATCCTGGCACCAGGAAGTCTGTGATGGAGGACTGGATGGAGGTTTGGGCTGAGGCGTATGGGGTAGCAGCTGTGATTGCGGATCAGGGTGGGGTACACAGCTTCCATGAATGAGGAGTAGGCTCTGGGAACAGAAACCAGATCCAGCGGGCGTTAGTACAAGTGGCTGATATGATCTAAGGCACACGCCAGTTCCTTGGTACAGAGCGAATGTGGTTACATGAAGATCATTGGCAGTTATGTGGACTAGTCATCCGAGGAAAAGAGTCCTAAGAAAAGACTCAGTGTGGGAACAAGAGGCCTAGGGATCTAGGAAGACTTCTAACCCAGTGTGACCTTTTATCACCTAGTCCTGAACCCACTGGGCCTGTACCATGGACTCTCCTGTAGACAGTGGCCCATGTTCCTGGCACTACTAAGGGCTGTGAGCAGGTTCCTTCTTTACCCATCTTTACCTGCTTGACATCAGCGCCTGCAAGGTGGATTAAAGGAAGCCTGTGGTCTAGTGTGAGCTCCACGGGCAAGAAAAGATCTACTCGTGATGACTGACCTGAACGCAGAACTCGTTTCTTCTCTAAATGGGGAAACCTGAGGCTCAGAGAGAAGAAGTAACTCCCCTGACTTGGAGAATCAGGATTCCATACAGGCTCCCCCATCTCCTGGATCACTGATCTGATGCAGTATTCCCATGTGACCTTTCGTGAAAAGAGAGAGGGCACAGCCCAGCTACCCTACTCCTGCCTGGCTGAAGGCACTGTTTTCTCCCACCATCAGAACCCAACTGCTAGCCAGCCTCTGGAGGCACGTGGAGAAGAGATTATAAGGTGTGTATAAATCCACCTAGATAACAGAAACATCGGATCTGGGCCCAGCTTGGCTGTGTTGTCCAGGTTGGAATGGGCAGGGCAGAGCAGGCTGATCTAAATTAGCTAGATTTTATACAATCTAACAGAACTTCCAGGAGCTAGCAGAACCGTGGGAAGGGAGGATTTAGCTTCCTTAGGCGGGGCTGGCTTGATTTGTAGGAAGCTGTCTGATGTAGGAGTAAGGAGATAGGAGAGGGTTGGACAGTCAGTATGAGAGTCCATCTTTGCTTCCTTGGTAGCCCAGGAATAAGCCAAGTGGGCACCTCTAAAGGGAGAGACAAAGATGACAATATCTGTACAAGGCTCCTTAAATCATAAAGTTCATCTCGTACATTTGATGGGATTTTATTCATATAAATGTCAAAGTACGGTAACAGAAGCCAGGGTAGCTGGCGCCCTTGGAGGGGCCCTCAGGAGCCATTGGACTGCGAGCCACACTCTGTTTTGTGATTAGGCATGGCTAATGTGAACACTCATTAGCTGGTTTGACACTTAGGTGGCTTTCCTCCCGCTGCCTTCTCCTTCAGTTTCAAAATTTGAGACTTAAGTGCTTTATAATGAAGGTAATGGCCAGGGCCCTATTGCTGAAGTATGGCCATTTGACAGAACACTGCAGAGGAGACATGAGGTGACGTTAACAAGAATAGTAGGTGGTGGGTTTTGAACATTTCTGCAGCATGGGTCACATGCATTTTCTTATCCCATCCCGCAACAACCCAACCCATTCACAAGTGGGGAAACTCAGTTTCAGGGAGTTTTGCTGAAAGTCACCCAGCCAGCCTGACAGCAGAAGTATGGCTCAGGCTAGACCTGCCCTAGAAAGCAGGCATTCTCAGCCTAGGGGAGTCTGCGGGACACCTGGCCATGCAGCACTAGTCGCCTTGACCCTTATTTGTTTAACTGGATGTCTGTCTCCACATCCGTGTCATCTCTGAAGTTCTGGCTGTCAGTCCTGCGCAGCTGCAGCCTTCGTGGAAAGAGTGGGATATCCCGAGTTCCTGCACTGCTCGCGGTCTGGGGTTTGGAGATGCTTCAGAATGGGTGTAGTGGGAAGCAGGAGCTTGGAGGGAGTGGGAGAGGAGGGGGGGTCTCTGGAACTAGGGAGCACGGGAGGGATGCTCCCTTGCAACCCTCTAGCCAAATCTCACCAGATGAGTAAGGGAGGCTTGCAGAGTTTATCCAGCAGAGGAGGGGGCACTGGGTGGGGTTTGGGCAGGGAAGAGCTGCTGCTTCTGAGTGTGGGTTTCTTCACTGTCTCCCCAGAGCTCTGCTGGGGATTTACAGCTTCATAGACACCTAGCTGATCACCTGGAGACGGTGGGGGCAGGGCTGGGCCTTGGAGGAGGATGCTACCTACGTTCTTACATTCATACAAAGGCACCTTTGATGTGTGGCCTTGCCTGGGGAGAGGTGGTGGTGTTGTATCTGTGTTTATAAGCAGCAAGCAAAGCAAGCATGTCAAGGTGCGTTATGATTCAAGGTAGCAGGTAGCAAAAGGGGGCCCGGTGCCGGAGAAAGGTCCCCCTTTCTCAGCTAAGTCAGCCTCACTTCGCTTTGTCAGAGAGGCCTGCTCCAATCCTTTCCTTCATTCTTGGAGTCTCAGACCCCAGTCTTCAGCAGTAACATACATATATGTGACTAGGAGTCTTGCTTGCTTATTGCGGTCGATGTCTTAGGCTTACGTTCAGTGTGTTACTCGGGTCATTCCTGTTTGGCTGGAGGCTGGCTGAGGGCAGGGACCACTCCAATCCATCCATGGCATCCTTTGGACAAGAACCCATCAGCAATGCTGGTTCAGGTTCCCAGTCTAGCCTTGGGTTCCTGACTGAGGATCTTTGCACAGGCTGTCCCTCTAGCTCGGGATCCCTGCTTCCATCTCCCCTCCTCCTCTGGCATTTCTGACTTATCCTTTCCTGACGCTCTTCCCCTATCCTATTCCCAGTCCCTTCCAGAAACAGCTCCACGCCCTTTGTCCCTTGGTGTGCTCGCCATACTGAGCTCCAGCTGCCTGCTCCCTGTTCAGGGCTAGGTTCTGTGGCCCCCAGATTATGGAGCTTTCCCTAACATTGCCTATCCTTCTGGGTAGGTCAGTGGCCTGCTTAGGAATCAGGGGACACTAAGCCTGAGTCCTTAGGGCCTTCCACACCTTATTCTTGCTATGCACTTAAAAGTCTGACCTTGAGAAGGCCTATGTTCTGACCACCAAGGCACAGGTGGGGTGGGATGTCCACCTTTGACAAATAGCTCTGTGGTCCCTGGACATGCAGGCTAATTCAAGTGCAAACAGTGTATTAGTATTTATTACTTGTGCTCCACTGCGAATAAAATTTGAGTTTTAAAAATCATGGTGAGTAAATGAATCGGTGGATAGCCTGTGGGGAGAGAAGCCAGGCAAGGTGTATCGTGAACAGAGTGGCAGGGGACCTGGCTGTGGCAGAGCCTGCCATGGCTTCTTTGGGGAGTGGCTCCCGTATGTCTGGAATGGGGAGTAGTTCATTTGCAGGGCAGAATTTGCTGGAAAGCATATTTGCCAATGGCGTCTGTGTATCCGCAGGCTGAGGAGGTGGCTGTTGTCTGGGCGAATAGCTTCCGAATATCTATTTCAGACATCTGTGCTTAAAATCCTTAATTCGGGAAGCTGTTTCCTGTGAAGTCTGTCCCTGTGCTCCAGCAAGCTCCTCTGTCTTGCCATGGCTGGCTTATAGGGCAGACCGGGCTCTGTCTCATAGCGCCAAGAATGCCATTCAGAGACCTAGCAAGGGTCACGGGAAACCAAGAATGTTCTGTAGGTGCCACAACGCAGGAAGATTGAAAGAGCAAAGCCCATGCAGGAGTAGAGTTGCAGGGGGCTTGAGAGAACCGGGCAGGGGAGCTCTGGGGCAGTGGCACCCTCTTATCGGCAGCAGACACACTCTGTTAGTTGGTGCATCACAGCTGTGCACTTGAACGAGGTGAGGTGAGGGTTGAGGGTGGAGCTTGGTTGGCAGAGCCCTGGGTTCAGTCCCCGGCAGGCCCTGATCCTCAGTCATCAGATATGGTGGTGCTTGCCTGTAATCCTAGTACTCCAGAGGTAGAGGCAGGAGGATTAGACGTCCAAGGTCATCCCTGCCTATATAACAAGTTCAAGGCCATCCTAGAATACTTGAGACCCTGTCTCAACAAACAAACAGAGAGGAGATCTGCTGCTGGATGACTTAGGAGTCATTTTAGGTCTTGGTGACTTAGTTTGCTTGCAAACTGGTGATGGTTCAGAACGCCCTGTGCATTCCTACGATGAAGAAATCACGCTGTATGGTCTAATATCCTTTCAGATACCCGAAGACAGTTCTCACACTGCCCTCCAGCCGTGGCTTTGCTGAGAGCTTGGTGTCCCGAGGACCTCCATGGCACTGGGAGGAGCACTGTGTGGTGGACGGAGCTGTGGCATCTTTTATCATGTTGTGTTGTCAGGGATGGGCTTCCATGTTGTGGCTCCCATGTGGTTTGCCTGTGGAAGGAGGGAGGGAAGTTCTTTCTTGTCTCTCCCTTGCATCTGCTCAGACCTCAGTACTCCAGTGTGAGCATCCGCTCCATTGTGCACCATCACCTCCGGCTGGGTACTGGTGTCATCGCATCTTACAGGAGGGAGCAAGGAAGCAGGTCAGTTCAGAATCACTGCTGGAACTGATTCAGCCTGGCCCCTGCTATCTGGTAGTTTGGGTCTCTGGATGTCACAGGAGGTTAATCAGTAATTTTGGGTGTCACAACTGAGCAGGTGTCATGCCTTCCTTCCCTGTTAATTCCAAGTGGAAACCTTTCCCATTTCCGGCCCTGGATGCTTTCAGCCTGAATAACCTCGCCCTACCTGGAAGGCTCTTTGTTTTCTATGAGCCACTGAATGAAGTAGACAAGACCTCCAAGAGCAGTGAGTCTCAATCTTCCTGGTGCTGCGACCCTTTAATATAGTTCCTCACGTTGTGGTGACCCCCCCCCAACCATAAAATTATTTTCATCGTTACTTTATAACTGCAGTTTTACTATTGTCATGCATTAGGGTGTAAGCATCTGTGTTTTCCTATGGTCTTAAGCAACCCAAAAAGGGGTCACAACCCAGAGGTTTAGAATGACTTTTCTAGGGCATCCGTGGCTACTGGAAACCCCGGGCTGTTGATGTCAGAGTGAATGACTGTGATAACTCATTGTGGTGGCTCTGGCCCTCCTTCTCAAGCCCTGACTAAGCTCTCTGCTGAGTTTCTTTCTGGCTGCCGAGGGGAGGGGGCCCTACCCTGGACTGGGATACCTGTCCAATGGCCTTTCAGCATTAGTAGAGACTGTCCCAACAG
This sequence comes from Mastomys natalensis, assembly GCA_021653895.1. Classification (NCBI taxonomy): domain Eukaryota; kingdom Metazoa; phylum Chordata; class Mammalia; order Rodentia; family Muridae; genus Mastomys; species Mastomys natalensis. The sequence goes on along the minus strand of JAJTUV010000975.1, from coordinate 566,447 downwards.
CTGGGAGGCATTGAATCAAGGTCTCCTCCGAGGAAGAAAGGGTATTGTTTAGACATTTTGTGTAAATTAGTAATATTGTGACTGTTAATTGGATGTCCATTGATCGTCTGTCAGAGGTTTGATTTACTCTGTCCTTCCCCTGGAGCCTCAGACACCGTGAAAAGCTTGCTGGCTTTGCCTTGCTTCTCTTCTGATGTGGACTCCGTCTCTGCACCTGTGAACCTCGGTTTCATTTCCACTGGCTTTGTAATTAAGGTCTTTTGTTTCGAGTTCCAGCCTTGGCCTCCGTGGCCCCCCTGCAGCCACTGTCCCAAGTGGATTCCCACAGTCATTCTTTAAACCGAGTTTTCTGAAGTCTTAGGCACAAGGACAAAAACAGAAGTGGCCGCGGTTGCCTTTCTTTGGGGGATTTTAGTGTTCTGAGTGTTTCTTTGGAAGGGCATGGGAAGGGCAGTGTCCCAGAATGCATCAGGTTGTGTCGATGGCTGCATTCGTTCATCTGGTCTGTGGTTATTTGGGCTGTGTAGGATGGAACCAGTTCTATGCCAGGCCCCGCGTTCAGCACTAAGGAGGAATTCCTGAATTAACTGAGAAATAGATAGATACTGGGTAGCACAGAGAGGCCAATGCAAGGGACGTGGGGACACGGAAAAGGACATCACCTCAGCAGGGAAGCAGGGCAGGCTTCCTGGAGGAGGTATGATGCCCGGGGAACTCTTGGGTGAAGTTTGAGAGGAAAAGATGGAGCTGCCTCAGCAGAGACACCTGCTTAGCAGAGACAAGCCTGCAGTCATGACACTGGGCATCTGGGTAGGAGGTGGTAGGGGATGCACTTTGACCAGCCATGTTTACGCTAAAGACGGTGTGCCTCAGATTCACAATCACCAGGCACAAGGCCTTACTCTAGGGGCTTTCTTTCTTTCTTTCTTTCTTTCTTTCTTTCTTTCTTCTTTCTTTCTTTCTTTCTTCTTTTTTTAAAAGGATTTATTTTATATATATGAATGCTCTATCTGCAGGTACACCTGAATTACATAAGAGGGCATCAGATCCCATTACAGATGGTTGTGAGCCACCATGTGGTTACTAGGAATTGAACTCAGGACCTCTGGAAGAGCAGCTAGTGCTCTTAACCGCTGAGCCATTCCCTCCAGCCTTCTAGGGGCTTCTCTTGGGCAGTCTGGTTTGTCCCTTGTCACACGCAAGCTCTGTTGACACAGTTCAGTAAGCCTCCTTGGTAAAGCTGGGTATGAACGAGGCTATCTCATAGGGGTATGAACTGAGGCTATCTCACTCAGGGGTGCTGGCTCCCCATTCTCCCTTTCCACCTCGTAACTGCTGTGTGGCTCAAGAAGAGATAAGAAAGGTTAGGTCCGATGTGTGTGTGCCAACATGTTTTAACTTCGTCGTAGTGCTCAGAAGCAGCTACGGGAAGGTTTTAAGCAGAAATAGCTTGATTGGATCTGTTGTGTGGGAAATGGACAGGGCTAAGACAGGCTGGAGGCAAGGACTGGCTCCTAGGCACCCAACCAGACCTAAGTGTGGGTGGGTCACGGACGACAGGACAGCCCTGAGAGGCAGGAAGGAGGGAGAATTTTCAGGACAGGGGCTCCATTAGGAGCTGTTGAGAGTGGTGAGTGAAAGACCGGTCTCATATGCTTCTCAAATTCTTCCTGGGAGCAGTTGACATCAGTACCTAAGACAGGGCCATTGGGGACCAGGTAACGGTAGATGGTGGTAGATTCGGTTCTGACTAAGCTTGGTTGAGTTTGAAGCAACTGAGGGACATTCTCCTGGAACTGAATATACACCATAGCCCTGGAAACATAGACAGCGAGAATGAAGATTCTAGAACGGGGGCAGATGGAGATGGTTCCCCGGAGCGAGGCTGGGCTACTGCGCACACTCAAGAGTCTGGGTTCACTAGACATGGAAGAGCATGTGTGGTGGTACATACCAGGAAGCCATGGCTGAGGCCAGCCTGGGCTACTGGTGAGACATCAAAAACAAAAAAAATCCAAAGATACCAGAAGTATCCTCAGTAGGACAACAGGGGATGCAGGAACCCGGGGAGGAGGGTGATGGAGGGAGGGGGGTTCATTCCAAGGGTACGATGGTACAGTAAGGTCTGGTAGATCCATTGAGGCAGCACATTGTCTGCGATTTGGCTACTAAGAGGCCGTGGTTGTCTCTTAGTCACTTAGAGTACAGGGATGTGTGACTGCCACCAGTCAGCTGGCTTGAGAGTCTGTTCATCTCACTGGATGGAAATCTTAGATAAGCAAGAAGCTGTCCTCTGTGAGTCGTTTCCCTCAGGGGTTGGCGGCAGCAAGCAGTCTCTGGCAGTGGGCAGGTAGAAGGGATGGCACATGGTACCACGTGATGTTGTAGTTCTATTCATGCCTCAGGTATTGGGACCCTGAGTGCTTTGCTGTGTCTCTCAGCCTGGGATCTCACACCCTCTGACTCTGGGGACTTGTCATGTCTTTGGCTCCCAGGATTTATGGCTTCTTTTCTCTGTATCCTCGAGGCCTTTTCTCCTTCTTGAGTAACTGTGGTATTTTTCCTTCCAGTTCTGCCCTGGCTGTTCTAGAATTGACCTAAACAAAAGGCCTTGATTGGTCCAAATCACACACCCCTTCTCAGGCTCATGCATTGAGTAGGAAACGCTAACCTGTGCTACTAACTCAGTGGTCCCCATGGGGATGACTTGAGGGTGTCTGTCTCTCCTGGGACTGCATTTGGGAGCCTGGATGTCCAGTGACACTCAGGACCCAATAGGCCCTTCAGGAGAAAGAACACTGGGCACAGGCGGAATCACACAGGCAGAGGCACCCCAGCACCGGCTGGGAAGCCTCGCCGTCCATCACTGCATGGATTCAAGTCTACAGCTGCCCCTGGGAATTCTGGGAAGGCACCAGTGGTGGGCCTGTCAATGGCCTTCTGCAGCTGTTTCTTCGCCTCTCAGCCAGTGGTTCCCAGTAGACTGGGCCCAAAGGGCTTGGCTTAGACTTGGAAACTAGGCACCAGATGCGAGCCTGGTGTTGGGTATTAGATGCCAGGCGAGAGCTGCTGGGACCCTTTCTGGGGCTGCTGGGACCCTTTCTGGAGCTGCTGGGATGCTTTCCGGGGTGCTGGGACTTCTTCAACTGTCAAGCTGCCACTGGTGTTCTCTGCCGTGATGGTGACCGCTGCAGCTACTGAACTTTGAGCTTTCCATCACATCTGCTGCTGCTTGTGTTATCAGTGTAGCCAGAGCTACTGAACGTAGGCAAGGAAGAGCACTCTAGCACTTGATGTTGCAAACCCTAGGGAGGTCCACCGGAGAGTGTTCTGGAACCCTAACCCTAATCCTAACCCTGAACCCCCAGAGAGAGTGCAGCCGCTTGTTTACATAGCCGGAGAAGGAGTGCTTGGGCCAATCACAGCCATTTGTCTGGACCAGTCACAGGCTTGCCTCTTAGCACCAAGCACAGGCACTGAACCTTATGTTTTTGGACAAATACTGCCTGGCCTTTTAGTCCCAGCAATCCGACCACGAAAGCGGTCCCCCTTGGCCAAGATAGAAATGGTTGCAGGGTCATCTAGAGTTCGCCGAAGCTTGTGACAGCAAGAGGCCCGGTGCAAACCATTTGCAATAACCCTGACTGGAGCTGTGTGCCCAGGAGCCAGGGCAGTCAGCTGTGGTCTGCTGTAGAGCCATTTCAAGGTGTCAGTGGGGGGTTTGGTGCTTGCAGATGGCTGGCTGTTTGACTAACCATCTTCCTTGTTTAGAGACAGCTTCCATAACGAGTGTGTCTAACAGCTACTGGTAAGTTAGACCATCCTAACCTCAACATCTTGGCTTGTTTATAGGAAAACCTGAGGAGTGCTCACAAACACTAAAAAGAACTTAGTGTTGGTACCAACAGCAATTTAAAACAGATTTTGAATAATGTTTAACATCTGCCTGGTGGCCAGGCTGTGCCTTGTTTGTCTCACTGAGCAATGAGAGAGTGGTGGGAAGGTCTGGAGAGCGCCTCAGCCAGATGAGGTAGGGTAGAGACTAGGTCAAACCTGGAGCAGGGCCGTGCAGGGTCAGGGGTGGGGGTGCCTCCACAGTAACGAGGGGAAAAACAGTTACAGTGCAAGGGGACACTCAGGGTTTAAGGTTAGGGTGAACCACCTCCTGGTTTGCCCAGGATTGAGATATTTTCTCAGAGGCTGGACTCCTGCACTTGTGCTGAGCTAGGCTGGCCCAAAGCAGAGCTCAGGCTAGCTAGCTTAGGGGTGTGGCCACCTTGCATACAGTGGCCTCTCACGTGGGGTCTAATCTGCAAGTTCTACCGACTTCTGAGGGCTAGGTGTTCTCCCGGTAGCTGGCCCTTAGTCAACAATGTAGCTCACTGAATGCAGAGCCACGATGAGATTTGCCACCTGCTCTGAGCCCTGGGGCAGCTTGGCCCTGCCCTGCTCAACAACCTGCTGTCAGAGCAGAGGGGTGAGGTCAGGTGGAGTCTGGAGGACTCCCCTAGGTGGAGAGCACAGGAAGAAGGGTGTGGAGGACCAGTGCAGAGCATGCTGGGAAATAGGAGATGTTGGAAATGTGGCCATTCCAGGCATTGATGGTCCCAGGGCCAGAAAAGGCAGAGTGACTTTGGGGTGTGAAGGGGCAGAAGTAAGGGAATGGAGCTGGCTGGGGTCCATGTCCAGCCTCCAGGGATTATGACCCCATACAGGAAAGCTAGAGGTAGCCTTGTGGCCTGTGTAGGATTTCTGTTGGTTTGTTTTTACTTCCATATGGCAAGGGTGATCAAAGAGCCCAGAGCGCAATGGCTCAGGACCATGGTGGTGCAGATTTTGGCTGTAGACTTCAGACCCGTGGGGAGGGAGGTGGAGGCTCTGCTCAGTGGAGGGAGCAGGAACTGATGGAAGAGGAGGAGGAACCAGGATCAGCAGAGGAGGAATGAGTCAGCTCTGGGAGGGAAGGGCCAGGCTAGATCAGGAGTCAGGTTCGGAGCCTGGGCCATCAGCTAAGCCTCCTGTGGTTTTGGCCAGAAGCTAAGATGAGGCCTTCCTGGCTTCACTGCAGGCCCCTGGGCTGCCTGTTGGAGGCTCCCCTCCAGGCTGCCTTGTTTTCTCATGAAGTGTTGTGTCTGTTCCCAGTGGATTTAGGAATGACCTAGACAAGATTCCTCACTAACAAACCAATTACCAGAGCTTAATGGAGATCCAGTCGTGGGCCCAGGTGTCAGGCAGACTTTGTGTGAATCCTGGGCCCATTACTAAAACTCCACAGGCCTTTGGTCAAGATGCTGACCTTCTCCCGTTGGAATATTATTTCTCCTCTTCTCCATACAGAAAACTCCTACTCCTACTTCAAAGCCCAGTCAATGTCACCCTTCTTGTGAAGCATGCCCATTGCTACGTTGAGGAGAATCCTTTGCGACTGTGGGCATTATGCTATGTACCTGGAAGATGGGGCAGCCTGTGGGTGGGGTGAGCACTGTGCCACGTGCCTGGATGTGACCCAGTGACAGGTGCATGTGATCATGTGGATGCTAGGGCACTCTGCCCAGCTGTGTCCACCTCCTCGAGGCTGTGATGGGCCTGGCTCACGGCTACCACGGTAGAGGAGGTTGGTAGCAGAGTGTGTTTTCTCTGAGGTTCTGGAAATTCCCGGGGTGATAGAAGGAGCCGTGTCACCCCGACTGTTAGGTGGTTGGCACCTCCCAGTGGGAACTGAATATAAGAGTCAGAGTTCAGGATCTAATGCCAAAGTGTCCCTGCCCTCTCCGGACTTTTGGCCTCTTTGCGTCTTCTGTTGCTTCCCTGGCAGATAACATCACCTTATAACCCTGGGTTTACTTGTTTGTTGCTTATTCCTCGTTTCCCCGAGAGAGCACAGGGTCTGTGAGACTGTGTTTGTTGACTGCTATGTCCCAGTATCTAGAATGATGCCCGGTACACAGTAGGCACCAAAATTTACTGTGTTTGTTGACTGCTGTGTCCCTAGTATCTAGAAGGATGCCCTGTGTACAGTAGGCATCTAGAATGGTGCCTGGCATACAGTAGGCATCAAAATGTAACAAGTAGATGATGAAGTGAAAGCCCTTGCTTACTTTATTCTTGCTACTTTATGCCAGTTTCCTGGCCTCTCTGTCCTTGTTCCAGAAACTTCTACTGCTTAAAAGCCAATTCTAACATAACAGAGTGCAAACAACTTGCTGTAGGACCAGAAGGGAGGGAGCAAAGAATTCTCCTTGACTAGGAGTGGCCATGCTTCTCAGGAAGGGTGACATTGACTGGGTTTTGAAGTATGAATAGAAGTTTTCTATATGGACAAGAGAGGAGAAAGAGTATTCCAGGCAGAGCTGAGATCATGCACAGAGAGAGGCACAGTGACGTGGAGGTGCCTGGAATGTTCAGAGGATAATTAGAAGGGCTGGGATGTGAAGGGAATTGTAGGGTGTGTTGGGGACATTGGAAGGAGTGACGTAGAAAGCTTGGGATGGGCTCCTGCTGCTGTGGGTAAGCGAACCTGTGCAGACTCACTGCAGCAGAGGGCATTGCTTCTGTTTATTGCAAACCTGGAAGAATGGCAATCCTCACCACACGGGGCTCTAGAGGGGATCAGATGGGTTAAATGTATGAAGTACTTACACTGGAGCGTAGCAGGTGACACAAACTCTATTATTATTGTGCTGCCCGTTGAACTTTTTATACCTCTGTGCACCCACACTTGCACACGAATTCCTGCCTGGCTTCCCGAACAGAGCAGAGGAGAGGCGGGCCCCTGCCTTCCATCCGTGGGCACGGTCTGGACTGAGTGTACTTGGATACCGTGGCATGCTTGGCTGGCCTCTCCTGGCTGCAGAGCTGCGTTCAGACCATAGTGGGCCAAAGCCAGGCCCATAAACCCAGGCCAGGACAAACAAAGGTATCTCTGCAGGCATCCCCTGGTGACAGCCGCAGGTTATAAATGCAATTCTGCAAACATTGTATGTGTTATTGAGAAGCCGTGGGGAGGGTGAGATGCGCCAGGGAAGCTGAAAGCAGGCAGATGTTTTTGCAATGAAGAAAAAGGTAGATTAAAAAAAAGACTCTAAAGCAGCAAGTGTCAGGCCATTTTCCCCCCAACACCTCGAGAGGGAATTGGAAGCAGATGGGACTGGAACAATGGAACGACAAAGCAGACCCGCAGCAGTTCAGACTGCAGTTCACTAAGGTCAGTTTGGGTCAACCCACTGACTCTTCTAACTTTCCAAAGCTTACTCTAAGTGTCTTCAGATTGGGCATCTCAATGTTAGAGAGCCATGAGCCATGCCATCTGTGAGGAAAAGAGAGAGGTATGATCGGCCTGAGGTGAGCAGGCATCAGGTCTGGACGGACACAGGCTGAATTTGCCAGTGGATCCGCTCAGTCATTTGCATCCCCATGTGGCAGACACTACCCAGAGTCTTTCTTTAGGTCTTGGCTGCCACAGGAAGTCATCCTTGGGCCTGCTATGTTTGACACATTTAATGATGTCTTTGATGAGTTGGCTGTCCACTTCACATATGATGCCAGGCAGGCAAGACTGCAGGGTGACTCATCAGTAAGTAGAGTGGATGGCAAAACACACGGGCCCAACATACAAGGTGGGGTTCTCCTCCAGCATGTAGACAGCCTGACATCTGAGTTTCGAAATTCAGCTGCAAGGGCCGGTGGTGACTGCTCGCCACTCAATTCCGAGGACCAGTGTGGTGGTGTGCACTTGCATCCTGGTGCCAGCGATGGGAAGATGGATGGGTACTGGGACTCACTGACCAGTCGAACTGGGAAGCTCTAGTTAAGGGGGAAAGAGATTGAGACAGACACCTGATGTTAACCACTGGCAGGCATGTGCACGCACAAATACGCACGAACACAGACATGAACACACACATGTACACACAAACACACATGTACATACACACATGTGCACACACAAACACACATGTACACACATACCACACACATACACACATGTACATACACACATACATACACCTACACACCTACACACACAAACACATACATGTACACACACACACACACACACCCCAATTGTATAAACCCAGGATAGGAGGCCCTCATCACTCAAGTTCACGCAGGTAAATGACTTGGAGGTAGGTGCTCACATGTACATACATACAGACATACACCTACACACATACACACACAAACACATACATGTACATACATACAAACACACATGTACATACACACATACATACACCTACACACAAACACATACATGTACACACATATCACACACACCACACACACATACACACATGTACACACAGACACACACACAAACACATACATGTACACACACACCCCAATTGTATAAACCCAGGATGGAAGGCCCTCACTCAAGTTCACTCAGGCAAATGACTTGGAGGTAGGTGCTCGCTGAAGGAGACTTGAGGGTTCGTGGCACTGCACTTTGAGTAGCTCCTGCTGGGAGGTTCTCTGTACCCAGGGCTCAGGCTCCACACTGAGACCTGAGACAAACCCAGAGTTCTTGAAGATCATTGACAAGATGGTAGGGGAGCCTTGGGGGCCTTCCCTGCAGGAAAGGGGCCATGGAGAGCAGGTCTGTATGTCTGAGGCTTTGCTGCAGCAGCCGGCTGCTGGTCGGCTTCGAATGACTGTCTACCAAGTCTGCCCCAACAGTGTGTATGCAGGTCCCCTTTTCTCTCCCCATTAGCCTTGGTTCCCCAGTGAATAGTGGGTGGGTGGGGAGCATGTGGGTGGGGGTGGGTGGGGCAGCTGGGCTAGAGTTGTCTCGGCGCTGTGTAGCCCTGCAACCATCTGGGAGTTGGGAGGATGGGGACAGTCAGCTGTTTTCTGTGAGAAAAAGGCAGGTGGGTTTGACTGGAGGTCTCTCCAGGATGCGCTGCCCGGGGTAGCATGAACCAGCAGTCATTCACCACAGGCCAGAGACAGAAGTAATCATTGTGTTTTTCCCTCTCTAGGCACGTAGTCCATACCTCTAATAGCTCGCTCACCCAGGTGCATTATAGATGGGCTTTCTTGAAGTGTGCGCCTCCTTCCCCAATGTACCAGGGAGCTCGGGGAGCCGTTCACAGCCTTGTCTTGGCTCCGTACCACACACAGAGTAGATACTCAATAATGAATGAGTGCATCTGTTGTAGGATAAATACACACTCTCCCGTGTTTGCTGGAGCGCACATGCAGTTGTTCTTAAAAGCCACAAAGCAAGATAGCTTCAAGTGAGTTTTCCCTGTTTGGATGGCAGACCCAGGGTGGAGGGCGGAGGTGTGTATCTATGAACTGCGCAGCCGTAAGAAACAAGTCCGTGATTGACAGCCAAGACCAGTATTTAAGTAAAGCTCTTTCATTAAGGAGTTTTAGTAAACAAATGTGGGGTTTGGTGTCATAAACAGGCATTCATATAGAACACAAAAGCCCATCTACAGAGTCAGGAAGAAGCACAGCTCTTATAAGAAGCAAGAAGCTGCCTCTTCAGATGGGGAAGCCCATTCTTTTCCAGTGATGAGAAGGGCTAGATTTCTGGGCAGAGTGCTTTCTGACACAGAGTGGTTGATAAGGCGTGTACATGTTAGGGGAAGTTGAGAATTCCCAGGTAGTTGCCACTCTTTGCTATCTTCTCTGCCCATAATGTCCTTGGCAAAGGCACAGGACAGGACTCAACCACCCGGTATCCCCGGGACTTAACATTCCAGTCATCTCTCCCTTTTCTTTTTCTGTGAGTTTAGAATCAGTTTTCACGTTTGTAATGAAATTGATGTATTGCATTAGCCATTAACATTGGCTTCCTTGTGCCTGGGCAGGCGGCCTCTGGCTCTTTCTCAGCCTCAAGTGCAGAGACGGGCCAGGCACTCACATCTGTGTGAGAGTTGAGACAGGCAGTCCTTCATGTTAACTGTTCCTAAAGACAGGGAGAAAAAAAGTTAGGTTTCTCCATAGGCCAAGTCAATGTTAAACATCTTTTAACCTGGAAATCCAAAATCCTCACTGCTTCAAAGTCCAGAGCTATTTGAAGCTGCACGACACCACAGGTGAAAATCCTACACTGGATTGTTGATGAATCGCAGCCAAACACAGAAGATTATTAAAACTAGTGTATAAAATTCCCTGCCTGTGGGCTGCATGTATAAGCTGTATGTGAACCATAACTAAATTTCACCTGTAGACTTGGGTCATCTCCCTCAAATATCTCATTGTGACAATGCAAATATACAAAGTCCGGAAAAGAAGCTGGAAAATCCAAAACCAGCCAAGCGTTTTAAAAGACAGGTTCTTTGGGCTTGTATATGAACAAGGAACGCTACAGGATGGTTTTGCCGTGCCGCCTGCAGGACGCAGACCCCTGACAGGATGGCAGGGCTAGGATGGCCTCTCCCTAGGGAGGAATGACGAACAGGGTCCTACCGGGGCCAAGGCTTCTCTCCTCCATCACTACCCGGGGCACTTTGGTACAAGGGGAGTTAAGGAGCCCTGACTCCTGCCCCAGAAACTCTGAGGGAACCATAGACCATTGCCTTTCCAGAGCAGGTGAGGGACCTTTGTCAGGGAGACTCCAGAAGGCAGCCATGACAGTTACAGAGGCAGCAGATGGAATACCACTGCGGGTGGGAGCCCCTGGAGAACCAGCTCCCTCACGTGCTGAAGGTGGGAAAACCTCTGAACTCTTGTGGGCCCCTCAAGTCTCCTTTGTCCTGAACCACATCTGGGTAAGAAGTGTAACAAAATCTTGGGTGTCCTGCAGGCAAGCCACAGGCAGTTTCTAGTGTCGAGGTTACAATCCCTCATGTTTTTGGCTACTTAGTAACAGGTCATAGGAAGACGAGCCTTTTGCAACGTAGCCTCATTCTCTGTTTTTAGCAACAGGGCAAGTGTTCTTTCCTCGTCCCTCTCTGCAGATGGAAGGAGGAGGACTCCCGGTCCTGTGCTCCTCCCAGCTGCCCCCTGTGGCCATCTGTTGCAAAGGAAGCTGGTCAGGGAGTTAATTAGAAGCATTTAAGGTTCAACAAGTCTTCTTTGATCTGCAGTTTAGTTTGAGCTGCTACCAGCAAAAGTTATTACCAACGTATTTAAAGCCATTAAATAGTTAGAGCCATGGCAGTGTCTCTCAGCTGCACAGGGTTACCAAACACACAAGCAAATGCCCCTGCAGGGACTGGATGGTGCATTTCTAGGGTACCTGAGCCTTGTGTTCTGATGATGTTCCTGGAGGAAGAGATGAGACAAGTTAAAGGAGAGCCAGCCATCTAACTGCCTGGCCCCTGAGCCTCTTTCTCAGGTTGTACAACAGGGGTACTTTGGAAATAGTTGAGTTATCGTGGTGCTAGGGCACAGGCTTTGTCACAGGTAAAGAAGCTACCTGGCAACAGGGGGTGAAGTGGGAGATGCATGAGACAGGACTGAGGAGAAGATACCCATGGTGCCATCTCTGGTCTGCAGGAGAGCTCCAGGCCTCCACACAGAGAGGGTTCCACAGCCCCGGCAAGAGTCTGAGGAAGGGCGGGGCACCTTGAATTTGAGAAAACATGTCCTAATATGCAGTGTGTAAGGGATGTAAAATCCAGGCGATCTGAAGTGCTTGGCAGAGGGAAGAGCATTCCGGGTTTATTTTCTTGAGGACGCTCGGGAGAATTCACACCCCGGGTTAGTGATAGTGAGCATGGCGGGAAGCCTGTGCTCAACACAGAATTGTGAATATTTGTATTATGGGTACAAGGTCAATAGTTTTCTTCAGATTCTCCAAGAGATCTCTGGTCTCGAAGAGTAGCCAGGATCTGTTGTTTGCCTGCCGTCTAGCCCTCTCTCTGCGGTATGTTTTATTCCAGCCTCTGTACTGCCAGCCACGGGACTGACTAGCCACACCTGCGCGATGCTCATGCTGTGCTGTGTGACTGCTCTTCTGCCTTTGCCTCCTCGCCTCCTTCACTTCCTTCCGTTCTCCACGACAGAGCTCCTCCGAGCTGCCCTCTTCCCACCAGCACCAAACCTTGTAATATGCATTTCCCACAGAGTACGGATTTTTTTTTTTTTTTTTTTTTTTTTTTTTTTTTTTGTCTCTCTGTTTCACCCATAAGAGCTGGTGCTTCTTGAAGGCGGGCCGAGGAAAGCCTCAGGAGCGGTTGTTAAATTGACTCGAATAAACCACTTCCCCTTGGGAGAGCCACAGTGTGTAGGCACCAAGAGAAATGCTATTTAGTTGAAAAATATATGGGAAGGCTAGCCTGTGTTCAGAGAGGAGAAGAATTAATGTCATCCTAAAATTCACAGGCAGCACAAAAGACCTCAGAGGTCAATGCAATCTTGAACACCAAGACAAAGCTGGGGGTGTCATACTTCCTCGTTCTGAATCATATTACAAGGCTATACAATAAAAGCCATGTGCTACTGACACTAAAAGCAGACACATAAATGAATGGAAGACAACGGAGTCAGAGATAAAACCACACCTACAGTCAATTAACAGTAACATAGGTGGTGAGGAGATTCAGAGGGGAAGAGACAAGCTCTTCAGTAAATGCTGTTGGGAAAATGTGGATCAACACACAAAACAGCAGGCTGTGCTGGCTGACACCTTTAATTCCAGCACGCTGCAGGAACAGGCAGAACTGGAAGTACGAGGGCACCCTGGGCTACATAGAGAGTTCTGGGCTAACCTGGGCTAGATCCTCTTTCAAAAACCCAAGGGCTGGGGATGTAGCTTGGTGACAGAGTGCTTTGCCTATGTCATACAAGGCCCCAGATTGGATCCCAAGCAGCAGAAGGGAAAAGCAAAATGCATGCAAAAAGAAAAAAGAAAAGAAAACCCATATTTATATCACATGAAATCAACTGAGAAAAGGATTAAAGACTTCAGCAAAAAGACCCAAGACCATAACTTTTCTATCGGAAAATGCAAAAGAAAAAGTTCCTGGACATTGGGCCTGGCAGTGGTTTGGGGGGTATGCTGTCAGAAGCTTGGACAGCGGAGCAGAATCATACAAGGGAAACCCTGTCCAGCTAGGGGGCGAGAGTGCATCTGTGGGATGGGAGGGAGCAGGCAGAGCAGGAGATGATATGAGAAAGCCTCGATCTACAATACATAAGGGACTCCCACAGAGCCATAGCAAAAACCAAATAACCAGACGGAGAGTAGGCAGAGGGCTGGAGGAGGAGGCAGCACTCCAGCAAAGACACAAATGGCTCACTGGTGTGTAAAAGATGCTCATGGATGCTGATGAGTTAATCCTCAGGAGACACAAGCAGGCCCACAGTGAGATGCTACCTGTGGGCATGCAGACATGAAAAGGACAAAGAATGACAGGTATGTCGGCAAAAATAGGACACCAGCACACTGAAGGCGGAGCTGTACGTTGGTACCAACATGGTGGAAGCTGTATGGCTGTTCATCAAACGTTGAACATATTATTAGTGGATGAATAGAGTCAGAAGAATGCCACATATAACACAGGATGGTGTTGCAGTAAATAACCAACCCAAATAAGACCAGTCAATGAAAACACAACTCAGTAATTATGAATATATTCTGTAAGCCTAGATTGGGCAGATTCACCACTTCACTACTCTATTCCCCAGCTGTGAGACCCTTATAACTTGAGGGTTTTCCAGCCCTGCGTTTGTCCTTCTACCTCCTGCTTCCAGTCGTCCTCCTCCATCGTACTCTGTTGTCTTCCCTCTGCTCTCTCCCACCAACCTTTATATCTCCACCTCCCCTTCCTCTGCCCAATCACTGACTCCAGCCTTTATTTTACAAATTAAGATAGGCAGAAGATTCACTAGAAGTCACCTGTGTAATGACTCACACCTCCTCTGCAGCCCTTCACAGAAAAGGGGAATTAGTATCAAAATACGAGGCCAGGGCTATCCACAACACTTCCCCCTTTCTGTCCAATTAAAAGACTCTTTTCTCCCATTTATAAATTGAACACAACTATATTACCCTATTGTAATTGTTAAAGTACAATATAGACCTAATACCCAGTCCATCACTTTTGTTAACTAAATAGAACCTCTGTCATCTTCCCTTACTTAAAGACTTAGTTCTTAACCTGGCCTTTTTCCTGGCTTTAGCATGAATGTCAGCTGAAAATCATCCTCTCAAATCTGTTCTCTCAACGTAAATAGCCTGGGTTGGCTATGAGACTGTAAGTCTTCAACCCCATCAGAAAACCAGAATGACTGAATTAACCGAGATTATGGTAAGCACAAAACATAGCTTCTTAAACTTAGCCAATTTATAGAGACCACTGAACACCTGGACAGTCCCTATACTTCAAAATGTTGGAGCATCTGATCTTCAGCCTTCTGGCCCAGGATCATCTGACAGACCTAGTGATGTAGAATTATTAAGGGCTGATTACTCTGTCTCGGCAGATATAATCAGTCAACTATTCTGAAAATGTGTCCTTTTCTGGACAGTAATTTGTCTGTAGATGAAAAGAGGCAGTTCTTGCCTAGTGGCTGTCTCACCACAACTGGAGTAACTCCAAAGATGTTCAATTTCTTCTTAGAATCCAAGACAAGGAAGCTGTCAGGAGCAGATAGGTCTCTAATCAAAATGAACATTTATACAGGAAATGTTTGTAACGTCAATTCTATGGACTTCTGACATTTTTGAAAACCAACTATCTATGTAAAGCAACCTGGACTGTTGTCCATTAACTTCTCTCAGCTATTTCTAATTAACATCTAGAAAACACCCTACAGTAATCTCAGAGCCATGAATTTGCTCTAGGTCCTTAACTTATAGGCTAACCATCTCAAATCAGTTAACAAAATTACAGAAGGACTGGGTCTAAGCCTTATATTCCTAAATGTGTTATATAGGCATAATGCCCATGAGAGTAACAATATTAATCTCACTTTTATATCAATAAGAAACTCATACCAGTGAAAACCTTAAATTTAACTTTAACTTAATAACAATTATACAGATCTCTACCAAATAGTTTATGGTTAAATAATCAATTCTAACTATCCCTCCCTGTTCCAATAAAACCATTACTTTTCCTTAGAAAGACAGCCTAATATTAACCACCCCAGTCCCCAAACACAGGGAATTGGGTGCCGACTCTTCATTAACTTCTTCAAGCTGAATAGGGGCGTTGAGATATTAGAAGAGGGGTGAGGGAAAGGTAAATTGATAAGCCTCTGATGTCTTTCTTCACTGCATCCAGCTGAGATTGCAGGACATCAGAGGTTTGAGCAGGTCTGTTCAGCTTGCTTGATGAGTAGATACACCAAGGCTGTGTATTTCTGCAATATATAATTCTCAAAACAAATTTTAGTATCAAGATAATTTTTTGTTTGAATTCTGGAATCTAGTCTCTGGTAGCCTGCCTCTGTCATGTCTAATCCATGATTCTGAGAAGTAGAAATATTTTAATACACAGACAAAATCTTTTTTCCTTAAACAGCATATCCTTGAGCCAGTAACCAAAAAAACCTTTATCTTGACCTCTTTCCCAGAGGAAAAATATAACCACAAAACTGAAAATCACACCCATCTTCATTCCCTATTTTGCCAAGCAGGAAATGAACCCAGAATTCCCTTGGGCAATATAACTTTATATCATCTGAATACACCTGATTTACACTATTTTTCTGTTCTGCCCTCTGCCAGAACAGTCTCTATACATTGTACTCTCTAGAATCAGTGATAATTTTCCCTAAGTTCCAAACCTCGGGTGATAATCCACACGTGATTCGGAAAATCTGTTTATAAACCTTTCTTAAAAGCAAATAATCCCTATATTTTAATGTTATACTTACTGTATGTGCCTATTCTTTAGGTTAGTTTGATCACTTAAACTGTAATATAATGTATACATGCCCTCATAAAGGATGGCATGTATTAACAAGTCATGAGAAATTAGTACCCAGTAAGTGTCCTTGACTGTATATAGACATCTTAGTCCTGCCGGTTCCAGAGCTGTCTCCATATAAGAGACATAAACATCACCATAGATTCATCACCTATTTGGTTGGTTGTGTTAGTCTCCTTTTATTCTTCCGTGTTGCCAAGGTCTTCAGGAGGTCTCCCTTTTGTCATGTCTGATTTTTATCAGCTTGGAAGGAACCTCCAACTTTTCTTTTCCTGTGGAAACATAGGCATAACCTCTCCCTCATCGTAACATATCTCCCACTTTCCATACCTTGTCAAAAAACATCCAGGGGGGCCTCTCGCAGGCCCAATGCCAGGCAGGGAGAGTTCTCTTCCTCAGGACGATTAAACATCACTGCTTCAAAAACAGATGTTCTGAGACCAGACAAGGCTGAGGCAAGTTTTACAAACAATTCAGAAGCCCTCTCAGGGAGCCAAAAGCAAATATTTTGGCAAACTTCTATAGAGGATGAAAGACGGACAAGGAGGAGAGAGAAGACGACAGAGGACGATGGAGGAGGAAGATTGGGAAGCAGGAGGTAGAAGGACAGACACAGGGTCTGGAAAACCCTCACATTATAAGGGTTTCATAGCTGGGGAAGAGAGTAGTAAAGTGGTGAATCTGCCCAATCTAGGCTTACAGAATATAACTGTAATTACTGAGTTGTGTTTTCATTGACCGGTCTTACTTGAGTTGGTTATTTACCACAACAAATTGGAGCCCAACTTACTGCTTAGAACTCAACTAACCTGAGGTAAATCCCCCATAAAAGGCTGAGTGAATCAGAGGGACCTACAAAGAACGGCAGAGAGACTTCCTCCCCCAACCCCCAAACAAAAAGCTAAGACCAGAGTCAGGGGCAACACTCAGCCTGCAGCTGGGCTTGATCAGTGCCCTGTAAAAGCTGCAAGGAGGAACAGGTGATCTGAGGGCTCCGAACCAGGTAATTCTTTTGACTTAAAAAAAGATCTATAACCTTTTGATACTTAAAAATGAAAACACAACTCAGTAATTATAGCTATATTCTGCAAGCCTAGATTGGGCAGATTCACCACTTCACTACTCTATTCCCCAGCTATGAGACCCTTATAACTTGAGGGTTTTCCAGACCCTTCATTTGTCTTTCTACCTCCTGCTTCCCAGTCGTCCTCCTCCGTCATCCTCTGTCATCTCTCTACTCCTCTGTCTTCCGTTCTCCATCTTCCCTCTGCTCTCTTCCCACCAACCTTTATCTCTCCACCTCCCCTTCCTCTGCCCAATCACTGGCTCCAGCCTTTATTTTACAAATTAAGATAGGCAGAAGGTTCACTAGAAATCACCTGTGTAATGACTCACACCTCCTCTGCAGCCCTTCACAGGAAAGGGGAATTAGTATCAAAATACAAGGCCAGGGCTATCCACGACAGGATGGAATACTGTTCAGCCTTAATGAAGAACATCCAGAATTTCTGGTGACATAGGTGAGTCGGAGGGCACTATGCTAAGTAAAATATGCCAAGAAAAACAATTGCTTTCTAGTGTGCAGTCTAAAACAGCCAGCTCCCCAGAGCGGAGAGTAGAGGGGCAGGCGGTCTGGGTGGGAGAAGAAGGGGCAAAGTGTTGGTCAAAGGGTGCAAATTTCAAACTACGCATGTCCCGTTGAGCTTCTATGCTCCCTGGTGCCTGTAGCTTACACTGCTGGTATTCGGCAGGGTTCTCTAGAGAAACAAACCCAAAATGTAATATTATTAACACATTGAAGAAGCAGAGAGAACAGTAGTTACACAGTCTACAAGCTGAATGCTTCAGGAGTCCCAATCTGGTGTCAATGACATGGAGCTCACAGAAGTCACTCTCTTTGAGTCAAATTAATTGGGAGGTTGAAGAGGCTGAGGCTAGATGGCAGCAGAGGATGACGGCAGTCATAGTAGATGCACTTGCTCTGGAAGGAGGAAAGGCAGACAGGCAAACTCTGCTTTTTTTTTTTTTTTTTTTTTCCTGAGACATTTTGGAAGGTACCATGCACACTGGGGAAAGATCTTCCCCACTTGAGTTAAACCCCTTGAAATGCCCTCATAGATAGGACCAGAGGTGTGTCTCTTTGCTGATTCTAAATCTCATGGACTCTATGATCAGGGCCAATGACCCTTAGAAATGTAAAGAAAGTAGGTCTTATGTCCTGTGCTTATACTGTAAACAATGATGAGGGGAGGTGATCGATGTGGCCATAGACAGGTGATGGTTTAATCTACAGGTGTGATTCATGAAACTTATCACTTCATTCAGCTGTATGAACTAAATCAACCCATTGTTTTGAGACAGGGTCTCATGATGTATAGCCGAGAACTGTGAGTTTGCAATTCTCCTATCTCAGCTTTTGAGTTCTAGGATAACCGGCAGGAAGCAAATATGTGCAGCTTTTTATGTGACAAGCAAACCTTGATAACATGGTCAGAGTTACTCATTTTGAACTTGGGGATTGCAGCTCAGCAGTAACTAGGGGATTTATCCTTCCATTTCCTCTCCCACCTTGGAATATTTCTGTGGCCTTGGAGCAGGCTAAGTTCATCATACAAACAAGAGAGATGCCCTGTGGGGCTGAAAAGCTTTGGCCCTGCCCTAGGAGTGACTGACCGGGTCTGGAACTAGAAGGCTGGGAGGAACCAACAGAGATGTCCACCAAAGTGGTTCCTTTTTGCCAAGGGACTTATCAGAGGAAACTGGGAGCTGGGGCAGAGAGGGACAAAGATATTATTATCTAATCTAACACTGCCTAGAATGACGTTTGTCAGGGGCGTGGCCACAGCTGCCTGTGCTGGAGGATTTTTGTTTTCTTTGTGTGGGGAATAGTGAAACTGAGGCAGGCAGGATGTGCAGATGGCTCCAGGCTCCACAATAATTCAGAGCAGGGTCAGGGCGCTGCGGCATGGTCTACACTTGAAGCTGAGATGTCATTATCTTGGCTCACACTCTCCTGTGGCCCGGAGTTTTCAGAGACCCTGAGAGGTGTAAGCAAGCCTGAGATGGTGCAGATCTGGTGCCAGCTGCTGGAACAGCTGCATTTTGGTTATGGCAGGAGTCTAACTTCTGTGCCCTGCCCTCCTCCTCCTTTTCTTCCTCCTCCCCCTTCCTTGTTCTCCTGCTCTTCCTCCTCTTCCTCCTCCTCTTTTTCCTCTTTTCCCTTCTAATTCTTCTTTTTCTTTTTCTTCCTTCTCTTTCTCTCCTCATCCTTCTCCTTCTTGTAATTCTTCTTTTAGTTCTTCTAATTCTTCTTTTTCTTCTAATTCTTCTTTTAGTTCTTCTAATTTTTCTTCTAGTTTTTCTAATTCTTCTAGTTCTTCTAATCCTGCTTCTCCTCCTCCCCCTCCCCTCCCCTCCCCTTCCTCTCCCTCTCCTCCTCCCTCTCCCTCTCCCTCTCTCTCTCCCTCTCCTCCTTCTCCTTCTCCTCCTCCTCCTTCTTCTGTATCTCATGTAGCCTAAACTGGTCTTGAACTCTCTGTGCGACAGAGGATAAACCTGAACATTGGGTCCTCTTACTCCTACGTCCTGAGTTCTATAATTGTAGCCTTATGCCACAACACCTGGCTTCTGCCCTTCTGGGAGATGATCTAGCATGCTGGGCAAGCAGTATACCAGCTGAGCTGCAGGCTCCATCTTCCGAGCCACTGTCTCCAGCAGTTCTCCCTGCGTCTTCCAAGAAGAGTTCATAGTAGATCCAGCAATGAAGGTTGACTTACTCAGCACTACCCGCCTCCAGTTTCCTGAAGTTTCTTTGGTTTAAAGTTACATTCAATTAAGTCAATGAAGGTTATTTTCCTAACAGTTTCATTATTATATCATAGTCACATGCCCATATACAGCAGGGAAAATATAAGAGGGTGAAAATCGTTTACAACCCAGCACTTACAATATTGACAGTGATAACAGTAACTGACACCAAGCAGGAAGTGTGATTTTCAGTGCTTTGAAACACTATGGGTTGACTATGCCTTATCCACAGTTTTTTTTAAAAAAGATTTATTTTATTTTACATGTGTGTCCCAGAGTGTATGCATGCTCATCATGTGTGTGAAGTTGCCCTCAGATGCTAGAAGAGGGTGTTGGCTCCCTGGCCCTGGCATTATAGACACCTGTTGTTAGCGGTCATATGGGTGCTGGGAGCCGAACCTGGGTTTTCTGTAAGAGTATCAGGGGCTCTTAACCACTGAACCATCTCTCGAGCCAGGAGTTTTTGATTTGTAAGATCTCACATATGCATAATGTCTCATCTCGGGGATCAGACCTAAGCCTGAACGTGAAACTGATGTTACCCATACAACTTAGAGGCTGCGAAGAGCCTCGTGCCATATGTGCATGCCTCTGTGTTTCGACTGTTACCTGCCAGGTGGGACATTTTTGTCACTGGCGGCACCAAACTGATGCTCAAAAGTTTTTGATTTTGGAGCATTTCGGGTGTTTGGATTAGAGATGCTAAACGTCTTCGTGCCTCTCTTTGTGTGTAAGTCGAGTGAATTTCTGAAGAACAGGTAAGAAGAGGATGAGGTCCTAGTGAGCACTTGAACTCTTTGCCTCATTCGTGGGCGAATTCTGACAGGGAGGATGCTCCCTGAGTCTTACCTACAGGGGACCCTGGGAATCTTGGTTATAATTGGGAGGTAGGGACCACAACTTTCAGGAACTCCTGGATCACAACTCCCCACAAAGGCCTCAAACTTACACTTTGTGAAGGCTGATAATATTTCAGAGACTCAGGGTGGGAGTCAAGGGGCTTCCTCGGTGTCACTGCAAGGCTGTGTCTCCTTGGATGTCCTTGATTCCAGTAACCAAGATTTCTTGGTCTTTGTGGTTTGGCCTTCAGGCATGGTGGCCCTGCTTCCCAGCAGGGACCATTTGGGGCTCTATCCTATAGGGATGTGTAGGGAGCCAGGACCCTTATCAGGTCTTGTGATTTTGTTGGCCTTGGTCTAACTTGGATGAACTCAATCCCAGTTCTGTTTGTAACTCTCAGCACATAGGAAAAGTGGGCTAAAACTAGATGACATCATGGAAACGAGAAGAGTATTATTCAGTTTGGATAGTTTTGTCTCTGGAATGGCACATACTGAGGGGACATGCTTACCTGCATCTGGTAGGCTGGGGACACAGTTTCTGAGCCTCCATTCCTGCCTCTTGGAGATCCAGCCAACATCTCTGTTAGAACTTTCTGAGTGACAGACTTCCTTGTTTGCTGCCTCCAGTGTTACCCTCCCACTCTGTAGCTGCTAGGATCAAGGACAGAACTGGTTATGATGGAACTGCAGGTTTCCAGGGACAACACTGGACACTTGAGAGGTGCTGATTTTGTTAGAGGAACCAAGTATGCTTTGATCCCTTCAATCTCACCCACTTCTGGGTCTTACGGGTTTAGAGTGAGACTTTGGGTTGGGTCAGGTGCCACTAACCGTCCACTCAACCTCACATACAGGTCCCTGGCATCCTGCCCGTACACTCGGCGTTTTGGAATCTGGTGCAATTCTCTCCATACGCTTGTCTGTGCATGCCTCAGTCCCTCTGTGCTGGTTGTCTCATCTACCTGCGTCATTTTCCTTCTCATCTCCTCCAATCTCAGGACCCAGTTCAGTGTCCTTCTTCTTAATAAAGCCTCATTTAGAAGAAGCTTCTCTCAGAGACCCTAGCATGCTTCTCTCTGTCTCCAGGATGTCCCGGGCTGCCTCTCTGTGGTCCTTAGCATCTTCCTGGCCAGACCATGCATGCTCCTAGTACATAGACTTCATTCCAGCAGCCTTTACATGTCTGGCTTCTGGCACATGGGCTCTGCAACAAGTGGCTGTTTGGGTGAGAGATTAACAGATGGAAAAACAATATGGAGCTTTGAGGGGGAGCAAGGACAGAATATATGTGTAGGAAGTTATCAGATAAGAGAACAGAGCCCTTTCTGGGGCACTGGGACTGGTGAGCCAGGCAGGGAAGGTTTCTTTTTGTTTGTAGCCATCCAGAAATGACTTTTGTCTTGACAAAAACTTTTTTTTTTTCCCCCACAGTAACATCTGACATGCGAAACCAGGGGACAAATTTTCTGGTCTCTCTTAGAGAGAGAGACCAGAAATTACAAGAGCTCCTCATTATTATCTGTTAATTAAATGACAGCAATTGCTTGGTGTTTGGTAAACTCAGGCCCCTCCCCGTGGGTCTACTAATGTGCTGAAATCTGGCTTTAATGTACTGAATTTATGGTTTATAAGAATCTGTTACTGAACCTGCTTGGTGGAAAGGGTCTTATTAGGGCTTTAAAGAACTTCTCATTAGTGGGATAAATGCATCCAGAAGTTGCTGGGCAACTGCCAGGGTGGGCGGGGCTCTGGCTGGGTGAGGATGTGCACATAGGGGCTACTGTTTACAGTGGTGGCGGGATCTAGGGAAACTCAAGCGGGGAGCGGGGAGGGGGGGGCAAGGTTCATGGGCACACAGGACTGGTTTGGAGGTAACTCAGCCTGTCATAGAGCAGGCCTTCTGGATGCTGAGGCCCAAGCTGCCTCTCTGAGCTTTCACTGTAGGCAGGCACCCACCATGCCATGCAGTTAGGATAAGAGAGCAGGGGGAACTGGATACCATGAATGTCTCCTTGAAGGTCTTTTGTTCTGAGTTGGGGGAGGTATGGGGAGGAGCCAGGGGCCATCTGAGCAGAACTTTGATTGGTAAGTACATTTTCCTAGGTAGAAGGTGAGGATTCCCAGCATCAGGGACAGCTTCAGCGAAGGTGTGAAGTAGGAGGTCAGGTTAAAGTTGAGAGATGCAAGAGAGCTTTGCTGGAGGAACCTGGGCTTCCTCTCCTAAGCAGAGGGTGTTAGGAGAAAGAATGACACAACCTTTTGATGTCTGTAACTGTGGAAGGGCTCACAGAGAGAAGGCTCGCCATGGATATGAGAACTCCTGAGCAAAACATCCGGAGAGTGGACCTTGGAACCACCAGTACAGGAAGGAGCTCCGATCCCCTAGACTAGTAGATTTATAGAAACCTGTAGTAGAGGTGTCCTGATGTACAGGGGAGAGAGAGGCCTTGCATGGGATGTACCTTTGCTCGGGACATACCTTTTCTAGAAACTGGGAGGCCATATATCCTCCCTTTGGTACACAGGGCTAGAGCAGGAAGTGGGTCATTCTAAGACTTGGTGCATGTGATACCTGGCCCAGAGTTTCCCTCGTTGCCACTTCACCATCTCAGCCAACTATGGGACCTAGAGATGCGTTCTATTTCCTGCATGTTTCTCATCAAAAGAGTCCCTTCTCCACTCAAACCACTATGGGAGTTTGTAAGTCAATGTGGACTGACCCAAACTGTGACATCTTCAGCGGGTACAAAGCAACACCTGTTAGAGGCCACCATCCTTTCAGAGGGTATTAATCAGTATTGCTAGGTAGGGGGTCTAGCCAGCACACCCACCCAAAGTGCAGCTGCTTAGCTCCTAGAAGGAGCTAGGACAAGACTAAGAATGGTAAGGACACGGGCTTGCCAGCAGCTGGCAAATACGGGTTGGAGAGGTGCCGGGAGAGGGGCAACTGCTGCAGTGAAGAGGGGATAAGGGACCCTGCTAAGCAGACAGAGACCCTGGTGGCTGAGCCATCTAAGCTGAGTGCCAGGGCTGATGGCAGCTCGGCGACACTCAGGAAAGGCCTGCTGGGTACTGAGGTGTGAGGATGTGAGGTTGACAAGCCAGCCGTTTTGCTCTCAGTAAATTAGTTTTATCATTTAAGCCAGTTTGAGTTGGCTTTCTGTCAGTTGCAGTGGGCTTGAGTCTAAGTGCACTCAGAAGCCATCGAAGGATTCTGAGCAGCGGAACGATGAGGGTCCTATTTACATCATGGTAGCTGCCACGTGGAGAATGGACTTTCAGGGTGACGGGAAGTGGGAGACCACACTGGAAGCTGTCCCGATCACCCTGGTAGAGGAAGAGGGAAGGGCATAGCTGTATCTATGGGATTTGGCGACGTGGCAGTTATGGTCACTGGAGAGACCAGGGTGACTGAGGAGTGAATGGAGGAGGAACAGGAGATAGAGGAAGAGATCTATGAGGCATACCACAGTCAAGAGAGAGCAAATGAGACCCTGGCTAGAGGGGATGCGGTGGTCAGGTGCCATTTGCTTGCCTGTGTACTTATTATTTAGTTTTTTTTTTTTTTTTTTTGTGGAACCAGTGTTGAACTCGAGCCTTTCATATTCATATTTCATATTCTATAAACGTGCTATCACTGAGTCGCACCCATGGCTCTTCATTATTCTTTTGAGCCAGAGTCTTGTTAAATTGCTCAAATTAGCCTTGACCGTG
This sequence comes from Mastomys natalensis, assembly GCA_021653895.1. Taxonomy (NCBI): domain Eukaryota; kingdom Metazoa; phylum Chordata; class Mammalia; order Rodentia; family Muridae; genus Mastomys; species Mastomys natalensis. The sequence continues at coordinate 542,248 of JAJTUV010000975.1, read as the reverse complement.
TAGCCCAAGATCATCATGCCTCGGCTTTCAACTAAGTTGCTAAGATTACAGGCCTGCCCTACTACGTCAGACAAGCGCCTCCTGCAGAGGTGGCCAAGCAAGAGTAGATGGGGATGGCAGGACCCAGCGAGTGTCGAGAACTTTCTATTTCAGGAGATAGAGGGGGTGGGGTGACAAAATGAGATGCTGGGATTCAGAGAACAGGAGGGCGAGCCTTACATAGCCTTGCCTTGGCTGGAGGAAGGACAGTAGGAGAGATGTCTGTGGAGGTGATGGAGTTCCTGTCTGCTTGTTTCCCTAACAGATCAAGAGGCGAGACACTGAGTTGAACACTGGGAGATTTCAGGAAGGAGGCAGGGCTAACCCATTGCCGAGGGACCCAGATGATAACTTTACTGGGGTCAGCGTGTTGGGTGTCACAACATTATTGAGGGACCTGTGGGGACTTGTGGTTGAGTCAGAAGAGCTTGACTTTGTGATTTCTTTAGAAACCTTCCATTGTCAGTGAAAGGGTGGTAGGGCAGCAGGTGGAGTCAAGGGTGACTTGGGTTGTAACCAGGGGATAAAGTGCAGCCATGAAAAAAGGCCAAAGGGATGGAGTTTGTCTACAGAGCAAGACCATGGCACTGCATCCCAAGTGTCTCCCAGGAGGAAACGACTCAGGAAGTAGGGTCTTGGCATCACCCCTCTCAGGCAGGCGGGAGTGAAGAACATAGGTTAACCTGGAGAAAAAGCAGGGTCCGAGGTGGTCAAACTCTGAGACGCAGTGTCTGCAGGACAGGAGTCTTCCGGAAAGCCTGGGTGAAACCAGGAGAGGCGCTGCCACGGAGAGCTTGGAGGTCAATGCTTCCAAGGAATCCTGAGAAGTACATTGTATAATTAGGACTCACAGGAGAGCAGGGGTCGGGGGAGAACACTGTCAGAGAGCTGGTGTGGAGAGTGAGGGAGTCAGGAAGGAGAAGTGTTAGACCCTGCGTGAACCTGACCTGCCTGGACAATGAGAAACTGGCTAATTTTCCAAGAGGCTGTAGGGGAAAGAAGGCCTGACCCACACTCCGGCGTTGTGTCCTGAACCAGTAAACAGCACGTGGCTTCCCCAGAGCCTGGAGCGTGAGTAAAGAGTGCATGAGTCTGGAGAGGGAGGAAGTTAAAAGGGGTCAGTCAGGGAACAGGCTGGGATGGAGAAGTGAGATGCTGCTGAGCCCAGCTCAGGCTGAGTAACGGTAATTGCCTGCCTCGTGAGACTTCCTGCTGCCCAGGGAAGTGGACGCTGTGCTTAGCATGCAGACTGAGTGCAGGAGGGGTGGGGCAGGACCTGAAAGGTCCAAGGCTTGAAATCAAAGTCAAGCTTTAAAGCATAAACCAGTTTGGAGGTGGGGCAGCCATAGCTGGGAAGTATTGCTTCCATTTTCCATAATGGCAAAGGCTACACACACACACACACACACACACATGCAGAGAGAGCGAGTGAGAGAATCTAGAATACTCTTTGCCTTAGCGGTGGGTACCCATAAAGCTGTAGGAATGTAGAAAGAAAGAGATGAGTATAAACATGTTCAGAAAAAAAACTCTGGTCAGAGCCAAATGGGCCCAGCCCAGCAGAAATACCATTTGATAAGTTTGTGAGCCCAGGATACCATTGGCAGAGCCCAGTTTGATTCCGAAACAGCCTGGGTGGTGGGAGGTGACGATGAATTATTCTTTACACCTTTCTCCAGCATTAGAATTCTGCCTTCTGAGCAACCTCAGGGGCCATTCTCTGTGAATGACAGTGTCTCCCGTCCTTACAGTCTCTGCATGGGCTCCAAGCTCCTTCTCTGGGTTCCTATGCTCACTCAGCTCTGGTCCCGTGCAGCTATTTGGCCTCCGCTTCCGTCTGGTCTCAGGCATGGTTGGTGAGCCCTTATGATCCTCCTGCCAAGCAAGGGGTACCTGTTCAGCTTGGGAGTGTCATAAGCACACTCATTTTGTGAGTGTCGGAGGAGGGAAGGAGGTTACAATGTGCACGGCCACATCGTCACATCCCGGGAGCAAACTCCAGACCAGTGGATGAGACACGAGGAGGCTCCTGGGGCCGCAGGTGTAGTTCTTATGTGCTGCTTGTATGCAGGCTGCACTGTCTGCCTGTTCATTCCAGAACCTCATGTTTATCTCCTGTTGGTGGGGATGTGAACCCCAGAAGCACTAGCTTTCTACGGCTGGGGTTCTGAGACAAAAACTCCAGAAAATGGCTTCTTATTTATGCATTAGGTGTGGGAGCTCTCCTTATTGGTTGGTGACCCAGAAGCCACGGTGAGACTGCCAGGGCCAGCTGGAAGCTGCAAAAGCCACTGAGTGCTGACACAGCAGGCACGGGGCTGGTTTCTCCAAGTATGATTTGTATCGAGCTTGCTCGGAAAGTTTCCTAGCCTGTTCTGGGTTCGCGGAGCCAACACTCACGCTTCCCGACCTCCTTCCAGTAAAATCCATACAGTGCTCAAGCCGGCTGCCAGATGTAAGCAACTTGTATGTAGCTTCTCCTCTCTAACTCAGCTGCCTTTCCCGCCATCCCTTCCGGGTACTTTTGTATTCTGCTCACAGAGCTGATAAGCACCCAAAGCCTAGGAAGAGAGAAGGAAGGAGGGGCGAGCAGGTCAGCTTGCTCGTTGCTCCCCGCCATCAGGGAAGCTGTGTGTGACACACAGTGTGCAAGTTGCTTTCAGCTGTCATTGGGCAAGGCCTTGGGATACTTCCCACTGCTGTATCTAATGATGCTCCAGCCCGATGGGAATCAGGCCATGCTGGACTGTGGGTCTTGGGCAACAATGGCATTTACTTGACAGTTGCTTACCAGGTACAAGTCATAGTTCTGTTTGTTTTTAGATGCCATCTTGGCTACTTGAGACCAGTTCTCAGAGACAAACATTTTCAGCTCTTGCTGGATTTTCACACTAGCAGAGGGCTGTTTTCACTCAGAGCTAGTGATCAGATAGTTAGGGTGGTCCGGGATGTCTATAAAAGCTGCCTAACACAAATGGTAAACGTACTTAAAACACTTTGATATCGACTTAATCATTAGATAGCCCTGGCTGGCCTGAAACTCACTATGTAGATCAGGCTGGCCTGGAATTCACAGAGATTTGCCTGCTTCTACTTCCTGAGTGCTGGGTTCGAAGGATCATGCCACTATATTGGCCCTGATTTTTATGTTTTGTAACTTGATTGTGTGGCTTGTCTTAAGCATTACTTTTAAAAGCAAATTAATTTTTATTTCTAAATTTCAATTATGCTTATGGGGTTGTGTATGTGAACGCAGGCACTCTCTTCCCATGTCCTATCTTGTCCCTTACTAAGGTTCCGGCACTCAGAGGCCCTGAAGAGAGAGCCAGAGTTATAGGCAGCCGTGAGCCTCCAGAAATGGATGCTGGGAACCAAATTCAGATCCACTAGAGGAGCCTTACCCATTCTTAACCATTGAGCCATTTCTCTAGTGGCTGGGACATGGATTTTGTAGATGACCACCCTATGGCACAGGCTTGGAATTAAGGGGAAGGCAGGCATACCTAGAAACCTTACCTCTGGAGTTTCAGCCTAATGACTCAGTCAGGGGTATTTATGTCCTGGTTCACAATGCCTTTCTGTATCTCCCACTCATGTTCCGTTCCCCAAACAACCCTGTTTGTTCTACCTTTAAAATATATCCATATTCTAACCACCGTTCCCCATCTGTTGGTTTCCTTTCTAGTCCAATCCATTGCATTCTCTGTGGCTCCCTCCACTTGTCACAGGACAGCTTGGGTTGAGCTCAGAATGCGGACCACACCACGTTCTTTTATGAGGGCAACACCGAGTACATGCAAAGAATCAGGCTCCTTCACCCCGGTCAATTCCACTCATCCCCCATCAGCTCCACAAAGAGCCTGGCCAGATACCTTGGGCATACTGGCTTGCTTTTTGATCAGCCTGGTTCTTTGGCCCACTCTGGCCTAATCTCTCTAAGTCTCTAGGCTCTTTGGGTGACATCCAATGGGTGACATCTGCTTTGGGAATGGATAAAAGTTATACCCTTTGCTTTAGGCCAGGTCTGGCAAGATTTGATGACTGGTGCAATAGTAACACAAACATTATAAGAGTAACCAACCACTTTCTGATTTGAGGCAAAGCCTGGTCCACAAGATGGAACCCATGTAGGGTACCATTAACTGGGTCAAAAAACTATGAGGCTGCTAGGTCACAGACCTAGGGTGGGACCTAATACTATTTATCTGTTAAATGAACATAGTAATAAACTGTTGCCTAAGTTCTAATCTTTATGCCTGTCGCGTCTTCTTTTCCGCCGGCAAGTAAGACACGACACGCCTGGATTCTTCTTTGACAGCTCTTTTATTCCAGGCACAGTCTTCATCCATCGAAGGGGGCCGCAACCCCCAAGCAGCTGAAATGCACTGCTTATATACCCTTCCAAGGGGGCGGGCCAGGCGGCCTGTTCTCTCAGGATTGGTTAGGGCCAATACCTCATTAGCATAAGCCCTGTGATTGGTTAGGGCTCGTGCTTCATTAGCATAAGCCCTGTGAGCTCGTGCCTCATTAGCATAAGCCCTGTGATTGGTTGGGGCTCATGCCTCATTTGCATAAGCCCTCTCGGGAGGGGCTTGAGGCTGACGGATGCGCAGTAGGCTTATACAGGACGCTGCGCCAGCCATGTTGGAAACCGGCGCCGTCTCTTCGGCCGCCTACATATGCCCATATAATAGTACCTCTTCCAAAAGAGAAGCTTCTTCATAGCAGCAGATGTTGGTTACTGCAGAGAATATGAGTGTTCAGTTTTAATTGGAACAGTTATATCAGCCTCATTCCCCCAACCCCAAAGCTCAGGAGTCACTGGAGAAGAGGAGGCGGACTGTAAGAGTGAGAAGCGGTGGCCATCCATTGCAAAAGAATCGTTGAAAGACATAACAGAGCCTTGGCACTCATGAAGTCAGACTGGCCGTAACTGGATGCACAAGACCTGTACAAGATCAAGCTGGCTAGAATCCTGGCATGGGCGGGGCAGGGACTTATGGAGTCTAACCCCTAACTGAGGAGCTGTTGGTGATTGATGGCTGCTGGGGAGGGGTGAAGGGAGAATCAGTTTTCTTTAGGGATACAGTTCCTGAGAGGCTACCTGGCCTCCAGTGGATGGGTCCTACCTCTACACACATATAGGCAGCATATAAAAAAAAAAAATGAAACAGAAAAGGAAAAGTGGTGAGGGATAGGGGAAAGGTTAGAGGGGGATGTTGGATCAAAATGCATTATTTATACTATAAAAAAAATTAAAGCAAAATGCTTAAATTTTTTTTAAGTATTCTTCTCTCCTGTGGATACACAAGAGGAACACGTTTGTTTTAAACCATGCTCCATGGGTTCATAATTACAGTAATTCATTTCCTCTCTCTCTGTTAATTATGGTGGCAGCTATGTTTCCACCTCCTGTGTCAGTTTAGTCAACTCTGTATGCTGGGCCGATTTTTCCACCTCAGCTTCTCTTTCCATGTCCTATCTTGTCCCTTACTAAGGTTCCGGCCTCCTGGCATTGGGCTGGGGCTCAGCATCTGCAGTTTTGAGTGGACAGTCCCCATGGGCTGACTGCCTAGCTCCTCATGTCCACAGAAGATGCCAACTTGTAACTCCTCTGAGAGCTGCCCTGGCTGAGGCTCACATTGTGCTGACTGGGATGGGTGACTGCTCTCTGAGCTTCCTTGAAGAGCAGTCTGGGGACTCAGCTGCCCCTTTACACGGCTCATCCCATTGAACTCATTTTGCCCTTCCTCCCCTTTTATACCCTGTTGGGTATTCTTACATCCAGACTGGCATCTTCCTGCTACAGGCTATGTTTTGGGCACACCAGAGGTAAGGAAAACAATGCTTGCTGCCTCCTCAGCATCCCAAGGGGTTGTGCCTGCTTCTAGTGCCCCAGCCCTGCCCCTTGAAGTGTCTTGTCCTCACTGCTTGTGTGTACTTCCTTCCCCGCTTGTCTGCTGTCTAGGTGACGGCAGTACCCAGCCAAGACAATCTGAATTAATTTTGCAAGTAAAATTTCATCAGGCGACCTATCAGGCGCTTCACTAAATCAAGATGTATTACATTTCACATGTGCCCCGAGCACATTCATCACCAGAGTCAGCCCTTGAAATAGCAAAATAGCAGCCAACTCGAGGCCGCAGTGAGGAACCTTCTCTTCTAGAGGCAGAAGGGTCTTCCTCCTCCTTCTCCTCCTCCCCAGATTCGCCATCTGAGAAGCTTGGCGCTCTCTCTCTCTCTCTCTCTCCCTCTCTCTCTCTCTCTCTCTCTCTCTCTCCCTCACTCTCTCTGCCCTTTTGCTGGCGATGGCGTCATGAAGGCACGGCTGTGGTCCCTAGCATCAGAGCCAACAGGCCTTAAACAGAATCTGTTTCGACATTTACCAGCTGGGCAACTTTGAACAAGTTACTTAGGCCTCTCTAAGCCTTAGTATCCTTACGCGTCTGAAGGAAATGACTTCCTTTGGGAGCTGTGGGGAGGTTAGGCGAGGTAAGCCTGCATAAGTGTGCTATAGAGGTGCTCTCGGTCATCCTCCAGCCGCCACTCGGAGGACACTAAGAACTCCACGGATATGTTCTACCCAGACAGCCATGCTGATGTAGTGCCATTTACAGAACAGAAGAGCCTGAAGATGAACCGGCCGGAGAAGTCTGCACAGCGCTGTGCTACTCAACCGCACAGAAGAGGTCGTCTGTAGAAACATGGATGAATCTGGAGATCATTATTCAATAAGTCAGACTCAGAAAGACAAATATCACATTTCTTCTCACAGTGGAATGGAGATAAACAACACCAACGTGAAAACAGACGTAGGGGCAGGTAAGAAGGCTTCGCCCGGGGTGGCGATTGCAGCCAAGTCTGAGAATCTGAACTCAGGCTCTGGAATCTAGATGGTGGGAGGAGAGATCCAACGCTTGCAAGCTGTCCTGTGACCTCCACATGGGTGCTGTGTCCCGTGCGCGTGCGCGTGTGCGTGGGCAAGCGCTTGCACAGACACTGTAAAAGTATTTTTACAGAGGGGTGTGAGGGGATGGCTACAGAGGAAGGAATAGATCAGGACACTGTATCTGTGTATGAAAATGTCACAATGAAACCAGTTGTATTATACAATTAATACCTGCTATTAAAAATGGAAGATTGACATGAGACCGCACACAGGTAGCATTGTGTGTATTTAGATGATGGGTTCAGGGGACATTTGGGACATACGTGGGAACTGGGGAGAGTCACCTTCTGGACGTTGTGCCTGTGATGCTTCCTGTCTTGCCCTGACCCATTCCCTGTGAGTGTTTTGTTTTGGAGATTTTAAAGCAAGGCTTTCCCACTTGGATGCTGGTGGACCCTCTGTGGCATTTACTTTTCCCATCTCTGTCCTAAGAAGAAGTCACCTGGAGCTATTTAGGACCAGGCAAGAGGACATGAGAAACTTTGGCTCTTATTAGCCAGGTTTGGCTGCTCTGACTCAGGTGGAAATGCTTTCTGGACCAGTAGGGATGGGAGCTGACCCCTCATGGTATAACAAAAACTTCTTGGCTTGGTGATGACAGTCATTCCTAAGCTTACCCTTCTCAGAGCTGAGAGACGATGCCCTAGAACTAGCTTTGGAGAATGCCAGACTCCCTGGCTTCCCTGCCTTCTTGGCTGAGGATGAATGACACATGGGGATCCTAACACCCCGTGTTGGCAGTGATGGGTCCTCATGTTGCAAGCTTACCTGGGCTGACACTGAGCAGAAAGGGCCAGACAATCTGTCCCTGTCTTAAATGGACACCAGTAGGTGCTGACCAGCTAGTAATTATATTTTAACTCATCGTTTATCTGCATTCCGAGAGAATGTGATTAACTTTCCCTTGAGAACACCAGAAATTAAAGGAAATGTTTTGCTTACCTTAATGACATGGGGTCATTTAAAGGGACAGGAGAAGAAAGTGACCCATAGACACTCATTGAACAGCAGACAGGGAGCCCCTGATGATTTTTTCATCATTTGGGGCTTGCTGACACCAGCATCAGCTGCTCTCTGGTGCTCTGATGGGGAGTCTCTTCCAGGGCTAGGAGTGCATTCTGTTTTACTGACACCAGATTCCCGAGACTGCTGAGTTCTTCATCCACTGTCCCCTGTTTCCTCTTCCCTTCTCCTTAACAGTCGCCTCTTATCTCTGCCAGAATGCTTGCTCTGCCCTCTCCCTTGCTGAGCGCTGAGCGTGTGCAAACAGAATCAGCTTTGCACCAGTACAAGAGACAGGCTGAGATAGAGGCCCAAGAAGGTCCCGCCTGTTTATTCAGAACTCTTTGTTTCCCCGCTTGTGTGGAGACAGCTGAGTCCTTCAGTGGCTGGTGAAGCTTCTCTGCCTCCTTTGCATATAAACCTCGACTTTCAAACAGGTTTGAAGAAATTGGTAGGCAAGGGGCCTCACATTTGCTATGCGAGGCACACAGCCCGGCTATGTGTGTGCCAGAGACACTTCACATGTGAATGTATCGGCGAATCTGCTTAACAATGAGACATGGGATTAAACACAGTTTGGTACAGTTGTTAGCAATAGAAAGAGCTAGCACAGTACAGGTGAGACTCCTTGATGGCTGAAGGGTTAGTCAGCCATGTTGGGGGTCTAGTGTCAGTTCCAGAGGTTGGGTGAGTTTAGTTTTCTCTGGGCCTTAGTGCCCTAATCCACCTACACAATGGCATAGCTATACTGGTTATTTCACATGGCTGTAAGGTTAACGTGAACCATGCCTATTAAAATATCTTACCACAGGCCTAGAGAGACGGCTCAGTAAGTCAGGTCTGAATGTGGTGGCATCTGAATGTTGGGATCCCACTGCCGGGAGACAGACACTGGAGGGTCCCTGGGGTTTTGCCAGCCAGCCGGCCTAGCCAGCTTCACTAGTTTCCTGCCATTGAGAAACCTTGTTTCAAAAAACAAGGTGATGGCTGCCTGAGCAATGGTATTGCACACAGGCAAACCTGTGCACACGGCATGCACACACAACATGCACACACACACAGGTTGCTTAGCCCGGTACATAGTGGGTACTTTTTTCATGCTGTGGCAAAACACTGGACAAGAACAACTTAAAGAGGAAAGGGTCTGTTTGGGCTTATGGCCTAAGAAGCGACCTGGTTCATTGTGGTGGCGACGGCATGAGGTGACTGGACACCACCATGTCCTCCATCAGGAAGCAGAGAGGTGAACACTGGTTCTCAGTTCTCTCCCTCTCTGTTTTCTATAATCCAGCGCCTCAGTCCACAGGATAGGGCCAGCTGTGTTCAGGGAAGGTCTTGCCTTCTTAGCTAAAGCTTTCTGGGAACACTCTCATAGACACACGTAGACATGTAATTCCAAGGTGATTTAATGAGAATTAACCAATCATCATACACAGCAAGCTGTCAGTGCTTCTGCTGCTGCATACTAGTTTGTTTTGAGAAGAGTGGTGGAGACAGCCTGAATGACGAAGACGATGATGATGATGACGGCAGAGGTGGCGGTGGTGATGATGATGATGGTGGTGGTGGTGGTGATGGTGATGATGATGCATATTAGTTTGACTTGACAAGGGTGGGTGGGGACAGCCTGAAACTCTGTGAGGATTTTCTGTGGGTCCTTCCTCTGCCAAAGCCTTCTTCTCTTCCTTTCCCTTCCATGCTACTGGGAGGAGGCTCTTTACTGGGTCTGAGCCTGAGGTGGATATTAATGTGGAGATGTTGGAACTGGAGATTTCCACAGCCTTTGAATAATAGACATTTGGAAAATTAAATATTTCTGTCAAGTGGGCCATGAATCTCAGCTGCTTAGAGGAATTAAAGCCGCAAAACATCTGAGGGGGCGTGAGCCAGACTGGCTGCCCCTGCCTGTGGTCCCCAGGTGGGGTGGGGAGTACCTGGGTCCTAACTGTCCTCAGGTTGGTCTCATGGTGGGAGTTGGACGTGGCAGGGGGATATTACTTCCTTCAAGAGCGTACTGTTGTAAGAAGAGGGAGTCTGGCTCCTTAACTTCTAGCGCCTTTCATTGGCAGCCAGGGCTGTGTGTGCTCACATGTGCTCCGTACATACATGTGCTCCTTACATACATGTGCTCCTTACATACATGTGCTCCTTACATACATGTGATCCTTACATGCATGCGATCCTTACATGCATGCGATCCTTACATGCATGCGATCCTTACATACATGCAATCCTTACATATGGTGCTACTGTTTCCTTCTGAAGTCTCCAGAAGGCTCTCATCAGAGACCGAGGGGAGCCTTCAATCTTGCAATCACAATCTCCAATAATCACAAGCCCGAGTGAACTTTTTCTTTATGCATTTGTTATCCTGAGCCAGGTGTTCTGGACCTAGCCGAGGGGCTGACTCGGTCAGTGATGAGTGGCAAGGAAGCAGGAAGGACTTCCTGGAGGAGGCTGTTCCTGAACTGGAAGGATATGCTAGAACAAGGGGAAAGGAGAGAGCTAGAGTATTGCGGAACTGGAGAAGAGCTTCCCTAAACAGCTAGAAGTGAGGCCAGACAAGGAAGCTAAATGAAGGGGGTGGGGGGGAGGGAGGCGGGATGCGATGGGGTGGTGCAGGGTGGGGGGGCAGGTAATGGCATTTAGTTGCTAAGCACTTTGGGTATTAGGCTTCTACAAAAGGGGACTGGCTAAGATCTGGTGATGGGGGGAGGGAGGCTTAAGTTGACAGGAAGTAGGAAAGCTAGAGGTCAGCTGCCAACATTAACAGAGAATATGTGTGGCTGCAGCCTCAGTCCAGAAGCAGTCCAGGGCTGATCTGAGAGGGCTGGAAGATCAACCATCAGAAACAACTGTTGAGCGGACATGGAGGGTGTCCCATGGGGGAGAAGGAAAAGACCCGCAGCCTGAGGTGGGGCAGAGTGGGTAGGTAGCCCAGGCCTCAAATATGCATGGTCCAGCTGCTTGGTGACAGTGGGTACTCAGTATGCATGTCCTGTGGCCTCTGGGCTGTGCAAAGCAGGAGTGTATGAGATGCTTGAGATGTCAGGCAGGCCCCTGGCTGGCCTGGCTCCCAGGAGCTGGATTGGTGAAGTGTGCCTCTCCACGGTGTCCTCCCACAGGGACAGCCAGGGAAAGGGGCTCCTTTTGTGAGCTGTGAAGAAAATCTGTTCTAGATGTGAGCAGTGCCGTGTGGGCCCAGGGCCTGGTGGCTTTCCTAGGTTAATAGGCAAGGGCCATTTAGAAGGCAGCCATTAGGAAGCCTTTAGCTTAACTGCAGGCTAGCTTCAAGACATTCTGAGGGGTGGGGGTGGGGCACGTACCTGAGTGCATGCATTTGTATGTGTGCATGTTTGTGTGCGCGTGCACATGTGCGCATGCAGACCCACACACATGCACATTTCCAGGTTTCTCCATAGCCTAGATTCTCTGGATGCAGAAGAAACAACTTCTGGGATTTGGAAGTACTTTGTTGCCCAACAAGTGAACTAGTAAAAGAAGTTAAGTGATCTCTGTATTTTGATGTTCCTGAGAGGAAATTAAGGTGAAATGCGACTTTAATTTTTGGGGGGAGCAGGGATGAAATATGAACTTGAAGTTTTTTTTTTTTAAATGATTTTATTTGATTATTTGTTTGTGTGGGGGAGGGGGATGAATTGCCTCAGTGCATGTGTTGAAGTAAGGGGGTGGGCAGGCACGGTGAGTCGGCTTTGTTCTCTGTTCTCTCATGCCTGTTTAGTCCCCTGGATCTCAGTTTCCCACTGCTCTTCCCTAAGAAAGACTCTCAAAGAACTGAATCCCAAGGCTTTGCTTTTTCCTCTTTATTAGTCCTGGGGTCACTTATGCCCCCAGGCTGCTCTAAGCACAGCTTCGGAGCTGGTCTGGAGGGGCCTGCTTCATGATCTAAGATAGGCGCTCTGGAGGCGTGTCTTGTGCGTTTCGTATAAGCCTATTAAAAGCCTGAGGTTGGGTCGGGGATTCTGGACAGCCTGTGGTTTAGGAAGACTGGGTTGGGAGAGGAAATGCCTGAAAGGAATGGGTCAGAAAGAGGGTAGTGCAGGATCGGGGTGTGCTAGCACCTAGGCAAGTCCTGGAGCCTGCAGCCAGCCCCTCCCTGCTGTTCAGTGTGTGGTAGGCCTTGGTTACTCTGGCAACTCACCCTGCCCAGACATCACCAGGCAGCTGAATCCAGTCCCTTGTTAAGGGGAAAATGCTCCCATTGAAGAGCCGGAGCAGAGCTTCTGCCTTTTATTGTAAGAGGCGCCAGCGGCTTCCATTTGTAAACTTATTAGTGTGCGTGTAAGGGGATTCGGCCCAGAAATCCCGGTGGCCGCGCTACTCCGGGATGGAGCTGCGACTACCACGTGCTTATCTGAGGCTCGCTCGCCACCCACTCCCTTCCCCAGCACCACCACCGGCTTGACCTTGACATTGTCCCTGCTTGCCCAGGTGGCCCAAAGCCCTTCCTGGAACGAGGCTCCAAGCTCACAGTTTGGGCATTTAGAGGAGACAGGTGTCACTGATGGAGAAACTCTTGCCTCGCTCCGGGGGAATGTGGGCTCCCAAAATAGGGGCTTCCCCTAGTCCGGGTAGTCCCATTTGGCGCCCCAACGAGGATAGCCAAGGCAGCAGCTGCCGGAATGCTAATGAGCCCGCTGTGGTCCCTCTAAAGGGCGGCAGTCCGGGGGCTGTAGTGAGGCAATTAGCGGGGGCAGATGAGCCGCCCCCACGGGCTGGGGCTCCTCGAGGTCCCCGAGTGGGCTGGAGAGTGGCGCGTGGGCCTTCCGGGAGCGGGCTGATTGGACCCGGCTCAGGACTTCGCACAAGGGCGGCTCTGTACACAGCTTCTCTGTCCTCCCCTCCCTGCTTCCTTGGTACCCACTGCCTCCCCTTTCCGGTTATCCTTCGGCCCGGGGCGGGGGTCGCTTCTCACCGCCCACCTCCCAGCTCCCGCCGTTCGCTCTTGGCGTTGGGGGACCCTTGCCGGTGAGTCTGTCGCAAGCAAGTCAGGGCCAGCTGGGGCGGCGTGGGAGGACGGGCTGCGGAGCCTGCGTCATCCTGCCCCTGGGGACTGCTGCGGCTGCCCTCCCACCAGTGCTCCACGCGGGCTCGTCTGTCGTGTCGCCACCAGCTGCCGACCTCATTAGGGCTCCAATCATGGAGGAGCGAGTGGCTAAAGGACCATAAGACCCAGAGCTAAGTGACTGCGAAGATATTGACAGGTTCCCGGGAAACCCACTTTCCAATGAGCGGCTGCATGGTCTCCTCCTTTAATTAGCAGTGAGGAAGCCGGACAAGTTGTTACAACGGCAGGGAAAACGATAAAAGATGGCCTTGTATTAGTGTGGCAAATTTTATTAAACCAAGAGAAAGGGTAACTAAAACATGACAGCCGAGTGTGTAGTGCCTCCTGAATTTGTAATAACCCAATCTTGTTCTGCATCATTCCTGCGTTGGCAAACGGAATATAAAACATTTAACAGATCCAGGGTAGTAAAAGGTACTATAGAGATTAGCCAGTGGGGTGGGATGGGTGGGCGAGGCCTCCCAGGCAGGGCTGTGTGCAGCGCAGTTAATGAGACCCAGCAGAAATGCAGGGGCTGGCTTACAGCTCATCTCATTAATTACACGCGCCACCCTGACTCCTTTCAATGACTCGCTCTTTCCACTTACAATTCAGATGTAATATCTGGCCACAGGAGAAAACCTAACTAATAGCACATTAGTTGGTTGGGAATGGACACAGCCATCTTTCCCTAAGGGGAATTTAAAAAAAAAAAAAAAAAAAAAAAAAAAAAAAGGCAAGACAGGAAGTAGAGGAGAAAGTTGAGACAAAGCTTAGTCTTGCCTCCTTGCTTAAGCTGGGTAGGGAAATAAATGGTTTGTGTTTACTTTGCATTAGCCCAATATTGTTGCTAGGAAGTGTCATTTTGGTGATAAAGATCAGAGCCAAGCCGCGGAGGTTAAGTTTTCCATCAAGGTCTGGTCAATGGCAGCCTGGATTTAGAGCTATTTCCTTATTACCCCAGACCCTCAGATTTTACTTCACAAAAGAAAAGCTCAAACCCCGTTCATTTGAGAGGCCATTTAGTAAGCAATTCCAGGTCTTAAGCACCAGGGATTTCAAGAGATCTCCTGATATAGGTGAGCTTTGCTTGGGCTGGTAGATGGCTCAGTTGGTGTAAAATGCTTGCTTTGCAAGCATGAGGATTCAGGTTTGCTCTCCCAGAACCTGTATTTAAAAAAAAAAAAAAAAGGCAGGTGTGGTTGGGTACCCTTCTAGTGAGGAAGAGACATGCAGAACCCAGAGGCTTACTAGTCAGATCACCTAGGTTACTTAGTGAGTTCTAGGCCAGTGAGAGCTCCTAAGCTGGTTAGCATCAGAGGAATGACCACTGAGGTTGCCCCACCCCCTCTCTTTCTGGGACTCAGTTACATCAAGCAACTTGCCAGGCTGAGCAAAGAGATTTGACCTCAAATTCCCTCCTACCTAGGAAAGTCTGGCACCTCACAGAAGTCCATAATGATATCAAATTAGGGTTGGGGACTTAGTAAGGTTTCAAGCTTACTATATGACTAAGTAGCATCAGTGTATGCTATCTGGGCTCTGCAGAGCAGGAGGAAGATGACACTTAACACAGGAGCCCTTAGCTATCCCAACAGCAACAGCCTGCAAGCCGCTCTAGACTGCAGGTTCTGTTTTCTGAATGAAAGAAAGGATAGTTAGATGAATTTCCAGGTGTTTTTGTTTGTTTGGTCTTGGTTTTGTTTTTCTATGTAGCCTTGGCTGTCCTAGAACTCATTCTAGGCTGGTTTTGAACTCAGAGATCAGCCTGCCTCTGCCTCCTGAGTGCTGGGATTAAAGACATGCACAGGCCCGCCATCCAGCTGAATTTCTAATTGTTGATGTCAACAGGGAGGGATTTTCTCGGGCTTCATCTCTGTTCTTACTTTGAGGGTTTTGAAGTGCTCCAGAACCTGGCTTAGAAACCTCCAGTGTTGGAGGGAGAGATTTCTCTGTTAGAGTCAGCGAGTCAAGGGTTTACAATAGAGGTGGTAGAAGAATCTGAGTGCCAGGACTTAAAGGGAGACAGCCAGAAGAAGGTCAGCACTTTCTGAACCGGGGAAGAAAATGGGGGAAATGGTAGCCTCCAGGGCAGAGAAGTAGGGTCACAGTAGGGAGCCCATATGCTCTACCAAAATGCTTGATCGCGGTTCTGAATTGCAACTGGAATATCAAGGAGTATCACTCTTTGTTTTGAGTGTGTATTGGTCATATTGTTGAGCTTTCAAAGATAGGTGTCTGGCCATTGAGGATTTCCAGCCAAGATTTGTATACTTTTGTATCTTCCTGTCATCTTGAGATGAGCCAGTTCTTCCTGCTATCCTGCCTCAGTTCTTCATCTTCTTTTCTATCCTCACTGGAGCCTGAGGTGAGTGTCTTTTTTTCAGTCACATTTTCCAGACGTGACGTCTGGGATGTGGGTCTGCCTGCTCTCACCCAGCCCTTCCTCCTGGGTACCAGGCTGGATTCCCTGAAGGGTTTCCTTCCCAACCCAGGACAGATTCACCTGTCTCCTTTCCAGGCATGAAGAGGAAGTAAGCAAAAAAAAAAAAAATATCTGTTAAAAAAAGAGACAAAAAATCTGGAACACAACCCCAGGCTCCAGTTTGGGTTTGCAAAGTAGAAAACAAAACAGAACCATTTTCCAGGTTACTTTTATGTTATTGCCTCTATAATGTGCCCCAAAATATATTTCAAGTGATTCATCTACAATCCAATAAGAACAACGGCTGTTGCCATTCGGATGAAAGGAGCCCGAGAAGCATTAGTGAGCGATTTGGTTTTATGAAGGGAAGCGACACAGGTGCTCAGAGCCATTTGCCTGAGGCACCGAGTGAAGCCTGTGCCCCAGGCATCTGCTTCTCTGGGTGGGGCAGCTGGCATGGCTGCAGGTTGGATAATAGACCATCCTGCTGGAATCCAATGACTCACAGGGGACACGAGGGTGACCAAGGTGCCAGCTTTTTATTTTAGCACATGGGTCTCCAGCTAGTCAGGAGACTCCATAACCTGCTGTCATCCAAAATGATCATGGCTGTAGTTGGGGAGACAGCTCAGTGGGTAAGATACATGCTGGGAAAGTGTGGGGGCCTGAGTTCAGATCACCAGCATCCAAATGAAAGAAGGGGTGTGGTGGCAAATGCCTGGAACTTCAGCACTGGGGGACAGAGATGTGGAAACAGGAAGCTCCTGAGAGCTCAGGCTAACCCAGATGTCAAGCTACAGGTTGTGTGAGAGAGGCAGCCTCAAAACATGAGAGAGGATCTAGGGAGACCCCAGATGTCATCTTCTGGCCTCCATATTCACATGCATGGGTGAGTACACATGCATGTGCATGCACGCGTGTGTGTGCGCGCACACACATACACACACACACACACACACACACACACACACACATAACACTAGTCCCTTTGGGACTGGAACAGAAGTGATCACTCCCTTTTTATAGGTGAGAAAACTAAGACTTTTATCCAAGGGTAAAAGATTCCCTTTTTTCATTCTCCAAACTGTTCTGGTTTTGTTTTGATGATAGAACCCAGACTTGAAACATGCTAGGTGTCTTAGCTACATTAGTATTGTTGTGAAGAGATACCATGAGGAAGCCTTATAGTATCAGAGGGAGTCTATGACCATTATGGTGGGAGCATGGCAGCAGGAAGGCAGGCATGGCGCTGGAGCAGTAGCTGAGATATCACCAAGAGCAGGAAAGCCTAACTCGGAAGAGTGTGACATACCTCCTACAATAACACTGCCTGATCTTTCCCAAACGCTTCAACTGTTGACCAAGCATTCAAACATATGAGCCTTTGGGGGCCATTTTCATTCAAAACACCACACTGGGCAAGTGTCCCATGCTGAACCATACCACCAGCCCTGCTCCCCTTCTTCTCCCTTTCAATTTTTTCATTCTATAGACATCAGCCCAGGCTGATGTCAAATCATGGCAAACCCCTTGCCTCAGCCTCTCTAGTTCTTGGATGACAGTAGTTAGTTGCTGTGTCTAGTTTCATCCTCCTGTTTGTGTCTATGGTAGCCCTTATGTAAACGATAAGAGATATTTCATTGACTTCTGAGGTGGGAGTGAAGGGTAATTTCCCTCAACCGCATGGTTCAGTCATGGGAGACAAAAAGAGAGTTATTAACAAGGAGTGGGAGTGGCAAGGGGGACCTCGATGTGACCAGGGAGAAGCCGTGG
Source organism: Mastomys natalensis (assembly GCA_021653895.1). NCBI lineage: Eukaryota > Metazoa > Chordata > Mammalia > Rodentia > Muridae > Mastomys > Mastomys natalensis. The sequence goes on along the minus strand of JAJTUV010000975.1, from coordinate 524,992 downwards.
ACTCTACAATTTTACATTCAGACTCGAGGAGGCTGAATATAAAGAACAATGGAAAACCCTAAATGGTGGCAGGAGCTGGACTGGATGGATGGGTAAGGGAGGTATGGAGGGTCTAAACCCATCAGCGGGTGAGGAGCCATCTGAGGGAGGAGCCAGCCGAGGGAGGAGCTAGGCAGGGAGGAGCCATCTGAAGGAGGAGCCATCTGAGGGAGGAGCCATCTGAGGGAGGAGCCATCTGAGGGAGGAGCCATCTAGGAGGGGCTATCCAAGGGAGGAGCTAGCCGAGGGAGTGTTCTCCTGTTCCTTCTCCACTGGTGTTTTTAACTCTCTGCTCTCATTAGACATGCTTCTTGGGATTAAGGCATAAGCAAAGCCTTATATGAAAGGAGAGTTGGCTGGTAGGAGGCCACTCTCTTGGTAGCAGCAATAATGAATGAGAGACCCTAGGGAAAGATGAAGCGCAAGTGACTAGGGTCATTTCACTGTCAACCACAGAGGAGGTTTGGGAATTTAAGGAAAATAATGATCATTGCTTTTAAATTATAAGAGAAATGTTTGAAAGGCTCCTAACAGTGATGTAGTGTTGCTCTGTCTCCGAATCCCAGCCTCACTTCTCAGAAGCAATGGTCCACAGCAGGTTCTAGCTCTCTCTTCTCAGTCGTACATATTTTTATAGTATGTGTGTGTTGCTATACTTTAATGCATTGATTGCATGCATTATTGAATTTTCTATTTATAGTAATGAGATTCGAGTGTCTTAAACTGCCGTCCCCTCTGATTCTTATTTTTAAATATTCATTAAGTCAATATTCAGAATTTACATTATTATGTCAACTTGAATATTATTCACAGTTGACTAATGTGTCATAGTTGTTTCCTCTGTGTGTGTATGTGTGTGTATGTGTGTGTCTCTGTTTGCATGCACAAGCATGTGCAGATGCACTTGCCCTTCAGTATGCACGTGGAGGCCAGAGATTGACATTGGTCATCTTCTTCAAGCACGTAGTTTTTGTCAAGTTGATCACTGAAATTGGAGCTTACAATCTCAGGTGTCTTAGTTACTCTATCGCTGTGATAAGACATCGTGTATGACCAAGGCAACTTTTTTATTGTTTGTTTCTCAAAACAGGGTTTCTCTGTATAGCCCTGGCTGTCCTGGAACTCACTCTGTAGACCAGCTTGGCCTCAAACTCAGAAATCCGCCTGCCTCTGCCTCCCAAGTGCTGGGATTAAAGGCATGCACCACCAAGGCAACTTACAGAGAAAGCGTTTGTTTGGGATTACAGTTTCAGAGAGTCAGCATCCATGACCATCACGGTGGGGAGCATGCCAACAAGAGGGCAGGCATGGTGCCCAGGAGCAGTAGCTGAAAGCTTACATCTTGAGACATAGCCACAAGGTGGAGAGATCTAACTGGGGCCGGTGTGGGCTTTGTAAACCTCCAAGTCCCCTTGACACACCTCCCCTGGAAGGCCACACCTCCTAATCCTTCCTAAATAGTTCCACCAACTGGAGACCAAACATTCAAATATAGGAGGCTATAGTGGTCATTCTCATTTAAACCACCACACTGGCTGGACAGCAGTCCTTCAGAATTCTCCTCTCTTTACCCTAGAGCAGTATTCTAGTCCCTGACTGAGCTTTTACATGGGTGTGAAGTATTCCAACCGGGGTTCTCATGGTTTTCACAGCAAGCATTTCACGCAAGGGTCTTATTATTTCTCTTCTCATCTCTGGTATTGTCCTGACGTTGGTGACTGCTCGGTTTACTCATATATGGTTGGTTGGTTGGTTGATTTTGTTGTTGTTTTCTTTTTTGTAGATTTTCCTCTAGGTTGGTTTGTTGGGCTGATCATTTGAGACCTCGTTGTCACTTGCTCCCCAGGCCTATCACAGTGGTGTTTTGAGGGGATTGTTCCAGTTGTTGTCTGCCTTGGAACGCCATTAGCCTTTCTGTTATGTACACTTCCTTTTCCTGGGATCCCACACGATCTTCTTCGTGGGTTTGCCATGTTGTTAGGCTGGAGTATGTTCTTTCTGGTTGCAAGGACATTCGGCGGCTGTTTCATCTGCTATCCTCTGCCTGTGTGGTGGCCGCTCTGCTGAAGTTTGTCTCTCTGATGCCCTGCCCCTTTGACTCCATCTACAGTATGACCTGCCAGGAAGAAATTCCAATATCCAATGGTGATTTGAAACTTTCACCCTTTTTTGGGATGACTGGGGTATTTGATGGTGGGAAATATGTTTTATAAGAACCATGACCATCGCTGTCCCCCTCCCTTGTTGTCACGCGAGCCTGCTTATGCTACTTTGAAGGCATCGTGCTTTAGTCTGTAGGAGCTTTTGGAAGGAACTCCTAGAGACTAGATAGCTTTAACATCAAATGGTCATTTCTCACCAATCCAGAGCCAAACACAAGATGCTGACAGATCCAGTTCCATCTGCTGGTTTACAGACAGACATCCTTCTGTCTTGACATGGAGCAGAGGAAGCAAGAACAAGCTTTGCTATTTCTTTCTAAGGGTACCAAGTTCCTGATTTTATCACCCTGAAAAGTTTCCATGTTCACCTTGGGGGCTCAGATTTCAAAACATGGATTTAGAAGGAACACAACTTTCAGGCCCTTATGTGTCCTCTTCACCCTTACGTGTCCCTCCCTCTACCTTATATATGTGCTCCCTCCACCCCGTACCCTTTACTAGGAAATTGTAGATGTGCAACAGGCACCTGAGGGAGGAGGGCAGTGGCATCCGCTGACAGCCACTGCAAGTCACCATGTGTGCCCGCATACTGATATGGGAGGTAGGGAAAAGACCTCCTTTGCAGGCTGGCTGGGTGGGGTACGGGTGCTGCCTGACTAGCTTTGCTCCTCCCCTCCCCTCTGCCTTGCCCTGCCCTCCCCTCCCCTCTTCCAGTCACTTCCCAAAGCTTCATCTTTCTTGGGACATTTTCCAGGCAGAGTGGATGCCAGAAGTCATGCATAAATAAATACACAGATAACTCCCAGGCTCGACTTCAGCCATTAGTCTCAATGTTCACATCCACTAAAGTCTCTCCCAGAGCTGTTAAAGAGAACAACACTGATTGATTTGTGACATTCCCCTTTCGGTTTCCCCTGCTCCCTCCCACTTCTGATTAAGGTACAAATTAGTAATGAAATGACCCCAGCAAGGCCATTAAATGTTCTGCGAGAAGATGGAAAAGCAAGAGGCCTCAGTCATCCATAAATTCTATAATCAGGCCCACAGCCACGGAGAGATGTCCGTGTTCCATTCCTTCCTCCCTTCATTCGTTCACTCAGTCTTACCAATCTAATAAAGTTCCAGGCTTTGGCATTATAAAGTCAGCGTCTTTCAGTTTGAAGCATTTACAGTGCATTTAAGGCTAATGACCTCTAGTGGCCTATAATTAAAGCCATGAAACCAGGTTGATTTTGTGGGCTCTGTAAGACATCCCGTGAGTTCTCCTTCCTTGGTTGAAGGAGAAGCAGCTGTCGTGTGTGAACAAGAGCCCTGTAAGTATTTGTCTTTGATGATGCTGATACTTGATCAATAAAAGCTAATCCTGCCATTGTCGTCAGAGTATGAATCTTCGTCCGCCTGTGAGAATTTCCCCTCGACTGTGATGCTGAGGACTCTAAATCAGAATCTGTATTTACTGCTGAGAGCCCGGGCGGGTGTGATGAAGAAGTCCTTCGCAGTTTGATGCTGAGGAGAAGCTGACTTAATATCGAGGAGGAGTTTCTCTATTTGCTATGCCTTGCTCACTCTCTACCCAGGACCACCCACAGCTACGAACTCCTGGGCCTTAGCTCAGCCTTAGCTTGTGGGTCCCATGAGGCCCTGCTCAAATCTGCCCTCCCTGTATGGAGGAGGACATGGACCCACAATGGAAAGTCAAAACTAGGAGTGAAAATACCTTCAGTTTTTCTTAACCCGTCTCCCAGAAACCTGGCTGGGGCTGTTAGTATGCAAGACCCTGAGAACATTCAAGAAAACTGTTGTCCCCTTAGGAACCAGCAATGGTCCTGCAGACAATATGGAAACAGGCCAACAAAGAAGACTAGGCAGGCTGAGGGAAGGGGGCCCTGAATCCTTGGTGGCTCACCTCAGAGCTCCAGTGAGAAGGCTAGTTTCTGATCCAGCCCAGGCTAGCAGTCCCAGAGGCCTGGGGACACACACACACAAGGATCACGCAGCCTTCATAAGAATCCACATCGCTTTTTAAGAGGTTTTGCATGTCTTTAACCTTTTTCACCTCTTGGGCCTTGAGGTTCATAGTGGTTCTCCGTGGCCACAGAGCTTTAAACAGAGTTTCCCCTTCACTCATTCATGTCTTTTATCCTGGGTCCTTCTTTTCTGTCTTGATTCTCACTCATCTCCATTGCTTCTGTTCTCCACCTAGTGGCTTTTCTCCAGCCTATCATGGGTGTCTAAAGAACAAGCGAGGCTCCTTTTCCCTGTGGCACACACATACTGAGACTCCACTGGGCAGGTGGGGGTGGCATTTCATGTTGGGTAAGCTGAGCAGTAACCATGGCAACACGGACAGGGGACAGTGCCAGTAATCACCCCACTAAGGCTTACAAAGATGTTCTCATCACTCCCATTTTACAGATGAGCAAGCAGAGGCCTTGGCTGATGCCCGGTCATTCATTATTCAGGTCTTCACTGAAGATCTCTTTCTTTGTCAGGCTGTCACCCCTCGATCCTGCCTCTTAATACTGCCATTCTCTTCCCTTCTGGTCACTGCTGGTGTAGCCTCTACTGAGCTGAGGTGTTGACACATAGAGCTATGGAATTGGTGCTCAATCAAGTACTTTGGAGTAAGTAAATGGACACATTCTGTTGTGGTTTGAATGGACAATGTCCCCCAGAAGGGCATGTGTTTGAACTCTTGGCCCCTAGCTAGTGACACTGTGTAGAAGATTGTAGAACCATTAGAAGGTAAAATCTTGCTTGAGGAAGTAGATCACTGGGAGGTGGACTTTTATAGTCTGATCGCACTTCTTATCTGCTCTTAGAAAAAAAATTTTTAAATCTATTTTTATTTATTTATTTGTGTGTGTGTGTGTGTGTGTGTGTGTGTGTGTATGGGCTTGCACGCATGTGTGCTGGTTTGTTGGTGTGTGCACCGCATGTGTACAGGTTTCCAAAGAGGTCAAAAGGGTGAGTCGGATCTGAGCTGCCAATATGGGTGCTGGGAAACCAACCCTGGTCCTTTGGAAGAGCAACACTGCATTTAACTGCCCAGCCATGTTCTGTAGTTCAGAACTGCACTTCAGACTGTATACCTTCTAAGCTAAACAAAACCTCCTTTGTTAGGTGATTTTCACCAGTTTTGTTTTGTTTTTCCATAAACACATTTTTACATCATTTAGCCTCCCTAGACTCATTCATTCATGGGGGGAAGGCTCTGGGCTCTGAGATTCCCAGTAGAGCATGCTGAGGAGAGAGTCGAGCCAGGACTAAGTCTCTCTATTTAACCTGCTATGTGCCCCTGTCTATACTGAATGACAAAGAAGGAAACCTCTGACTCTTAGAGATCTTCTATGACTGAAAATGTAAGATCCACATCGTCTGCAAAGAAATCCCTTTACTTCACTGGCCTAAAGCAATGATGTGCTTTAGTTCTGAGAAAATAACTCCCAATTTGCTCTCTTGGGGTTTGAGGAGGATCAAGTGAGCAACGTTCTCCACAGCCTTTTGTGCCCGCCCTCCCCCCCTCCCCCATCTCCCACTGCTCAGGAGGACCAGGAGCAGCCAGATCCTGACAACCCCGGTGGAGGACATGAACATTTTGGCACCTTCTGAAGACAGCATGTTTTCCACTCAGCCTGTGGTGGCTGACGGCATCTCAGAGTGACTATCTTTCCATTTATCATCCGTCCCACGCTCTCCTCCCCCCCCTGCCCAGCCACTGGCTTGTACCTGATTTAATTTTCAACAGTGATTCAGTGGCTTCTCATGAACCCTGCCTGCTTCACTTTGCTTCTCTTTCCTCGGGCGCTCAAGTGCTCCCACTGTCGTCAAAGCCGTCCTCCCTGCTTGAAGAGGTTCAGTAGGACATGCAGAGGGTTTCCTATCTGTTGCACACCTGGCTGGTTGGCTGTTACACTTGACCGAGTGAGCTTGTGAATGCGGGTATGGCTCCTATCATGGACTCCCTCTCCTGTCTCTTCTCTATCATTCACTCCAAGACCACAGAGAACCCAAATTTCCTCTGGGTGTAGACTTGGGCAGGACCTTGTCAGCAACCTTATCTTTCTTCTGAACCCCATGGCAAACAGACCCCTTGAGTTACAAGTGACTATGAAGAGTAGTTTATAGGAAACCCAGACAACACCCTGCTGCATGTGGGAGATGCCACCCCTTTTATTTTCTGGGAGGCGACCGAAGGAAAACAAAGTATGAATGGCCATAATTTACTGGGCTCCCGGGTGAATTTGTATTTCATTCTGATTATTGAATGTGTCGCCTAATTGCAGCTATAAAAAGGAGCAGTCCATCTTCCCCACGAAAGCCCAGTGCTGGCTGATTGTTGTTTAATTAGTTGATTCTAGTGGTCGAGGGGTAAGTTTGGAATGACAATTACGGCTCCTCTTATTTCATGAAGATTGCTGAATTAATTAGCGGGACAATAGGATTCCTCATTGTTGATGCCTTAAGAATCCACAATAATAACTTTCAAATTGGTTGCAATGATGGAAGTTGGTAATAGATTTATCTCCTCTGTTGGGTGAGCCTGGACTTCCGGACAACCTGGGCTTCTCTGCCTAGGGATGGGTAGCGTGTGTGTGGAGGCAGCTGCCCTTGACTGCTGAGGCTTTTGGGTGGCTGTATGCAATGGAAGACACCTGGCTGAGACCCAAATGATTGTACTTCCTCTGAACTAAGGAGGGTGAGGTGAAAACCAAAGGTGACGAGCCGAGAGAATAGATAGGAGCAGAGAGCCTGGTTGAGATTGTGGAAGGTTTAATTCTAGGTCAGCGAGAAGGAGCCCTGTTGGTGAAGAGGAGCTCTGGTAGTCATGGACAGTTGTCCTGGCCTGGCTGTGCCTCTAGGGAGGGCCAAAGAGTGACAAGGCTAAAGGCATGCCAAGCCCCCTGGGAGCCGTGAGGATCCTCAGGAGTCTGTCCCCAGTGTCCCTCTGTGACCTCCAGGCTGGGCTGGGTCAGGGACCAGCTTTCCCTGTCCTCTCACCTGACTGTTGGGTGGGGAGTTGCAGGGATTCCAGCTTCCTCTTGTTTGCCAATCCTTCCTTCCTTTCATCTTTTCCCTCTCCTCAGGAGTCACCCTAAAACGTTGCCTCCTCTGGATATAAAGGGAAATACTGCACAGTAGCTCTAGCCCGAGAGGTGATAATGAGAACTGAGGAGAAACTGTTTATCCAGGTGGTTAATATTTGAATAATCCTGAAGGTCACATGACAGCTTTCTTTTCAAGGAAAATTTCTCCTCCTAAGCACAGGTGAAATGGGACCTGTTTCACTGCTGTCCCAAACTGTCCCTGTGGGCTGGAGCCAGTGGCTGCTACAGTCTAAAGATGTCTACAAATAGCTAGAGGGGTGATGGTCGTCATAGTAGGGAGGACAGTGTTCAGCCATGAGGTTCTTTTGGAAGAGTAGACCAGTATGATGGGGACCTCCTGGTGTGGTTTCTCGTTCTGAAGGCATTTACCCAATGAGAGATGGTTGGGACCCCATCTGGTGAGTGCTCATCACCCCCTTTCCCCACTAGCTCCTCGTTTTGGAATTCCAAAGGTAAGTCCTCCTAACGATGAAGGGGCAGGGACGCTTCTTGGAAGGCAGATCATTAAGATTTAATGGGACATTTTCTGCCAGACAAGGGGATTGTAAAACACAGCTAATTTAGAGAGCTGGGGGATCACAGAGTCATTTTGCTTGTCGACTAGAAAAGGCCAGACATGAAATTATGTCAGTCCCTGCCCTCCTGTCTCCTGCCTTCTCAGCCACAGGTCCTGGCTGCCAAGGAGTATAGGCCCCTGTGCATGCATCACCACTACCAGCTTGGCCAGGACTGCAGCACAGCCAGACCACCTTTCCATATTTGAATCCTTTGCAGCCAGTTGCCAGAGCTGTGATCCTGCAGGGACATGTCCCTTTGGTACAATGAGTTTGGTACAATAGTTGGAAGAAATGACTTGCCAAGGGAGTGGTGGCAGTGTGTGCACATGTGTTTATATGTAAGTGCATGCATGCATGGGACAGACATAGAGTTAGATAGTGAGGTGGAGAGATAGAAAAGGAGCCGGGAGGAGAGAGATAGAGGACTAGGAGGGCATTGTTTACTCTTGGGGTTGGGCTATTTGGGGAAAGTTGATCTTAGCTGCATGTCTGCAGTGGGACAAATGGAGGGATAGAAGTGGGCAGAGCCCAGGGTATAAAAGAGAGGCTGCATATCGGGCTCTACTTCTTGACTTGGGCAGAATGATGAAGGGAAGGCATAGCTCTGCGTATACCAGAGAAATAGCCCTGGACATGGGTTTCAGAAGGTTTTGCCACCTAAAATGTGTATGGTCTTTGAAATCACCTAAGACAAGGGTATTATCGCCGTGTTTTTGGGGTTAGATAGAATAATGCAGCTAGAGCTTCTGGAACATAGTAGGTCCACGGGTTGGAATCTTGCCTCCACCTCATTCTGTAATGGGACATACAATTGCTTAGCCTAGTGCGGGACTCATGCTTGGCATTTGGTACCACTAGGCAGATTTGGATCTCACATTTTAACACTCACCAGCTATCCTTAGGCCCATGAGAGTTGGACAAGGCTGGTGGCAGGCTAGGCAAGGGCTGAGGTCTTGAACTGAGCAAGCTAGCTGATAGCATTTCCAGGCATGCCTGGTCTGTCTGCCTCCTTCCTCCCTTGGCCTGTCACACACATGCTCTGAGCAGAAGAGGAGGAGTATACTTGCCCAGAGGCACCAGGTAAAGCTGAGTTTGAGTTCACCTCTACTGCAACCCAAATTCACCTGCTGTTGCCAATTCCAGGTTCACTGCCTACCCAAGAAAGTCCCGGGGCAGCACCTGGCTTCCCTCTGTCTAAATGACAGTGTCCTCAGAGAGTTTTTGGAAGGCTAGGTGACAGACACTTACCTGAATGTAACAGCTGAGTTCAAGCATCTATTGAGCACCTACTGTTTGCAGTCCCTGCCTTGAGCACCTACTGTGTGCAGTCCCTGCCCTGAGCACCTACTGTGTGCAGGGCCCTGCCCTCACACCTGATGATTTAGCCAGGAACAAGGCTGATGATGGTACTGTCATGGAGCAGGTGCGGTCAGGGGTGAATCAGGAAATGACACGTCTCAGGACAAGATGAAACCCTAGGGTTGATGAGCTGTGGGTCTTGCATGGGGAATGTGAGAATTGTGTGGTCAATTATAGGGAGGTAACACATCAGATCCATGTGGAGATTGGGGACAAAGGGACAAAGCCTCCACTGGGGACATGCCTGGTGTGTTCAAGAGAATGGGCAGGTGCCGGGGTGGTGGTCACGATTCGAGGGTGGGTGGCAACTGAAGAGTCTGAGGCCTGAGAGGCAGGCTTCACTTTGTACCCGGAGGAAGGATGAGGGTTTTATTCTAAAATGCAACAAGACATCGGAGGAGTTAGGCAGGGGAGTGACACTGTGTGATTTATATTTGAAAAAAGTAATTTTGACAGCTCTTTAAGAATAAACTATAGGGGAGGAGAAGTTAAGAAGCTCTGAGTTGCCGTGGGCTGGACGAGAATTGGCAGAGCCTGGGATGGGGTGGCCCTGCAGGCACCAAACCTAAGTGAGTAGCTCCCGCCTTGGGCAGGCATGTTGTCAAGAAGGTGTGTAGCACACACACTGTGAGTCTCGCCCTGCTGAGGGTTTCCTGACGTCTGATGGCCCCAAAGTTGTACATCCAGCACTACAACCGAGATAAGGAACACCCCTCGCTCCTTAGAGTCGGCCCGCCTCCCGCCTCCAGCCTTGGCAGCTACTGATCTGGTTTTTTTTTTTTTTCCCCTGTCCCCGGAGGCATGCCTTTTCCAGAGTATCATATAAATGGAAGCAAGCAGGAGGTAGCTTTTGGGTCTGGCTTCTTTCACTCAGGATAATGCATCTGGGATTCATCTGTGGGGAGCACAGATGAATTTTATTTTCTTCTCCTTTTACTCCTGAGCTGTACTCCGTTGTATAGAAATGGCAGTTTCTTCCTTCACCCAGTGGAGGGGAGCTGGGTTGTTTTCAGTTCTTCAGCGGTTTTAAATCAGGCTGCTATACACACTCGAATGCAACTTTAGATACAAACATAATCTGAGGACTCTGGTTGCTCTCCGTCCTCAGTGGTGGATACTATTATCCTTTAAATAAAAACCGGCGGCGCTACATTGCTCACACCTTGGTGAATAACCACAGGTTAATTTGCATTTTCCCACTTGCTTATTTGTAAAGTCTGTCTTCTGAATTTTTTTTTTAATTCATTGTTACTTGCCTTATTGTTGAATTTTGAGACTATAAAAAAAAAAACTGTATCTTGGATATGAATCTTGTATCCAATATGTGATCTGCAAATACTTTCTGCCAGTCTGTAGCAGCCCCTCCCCCTCCCTCCCTTCCTTTCTTCTCTTTAAACCAAAAGAACAAGTATAGTTATAAAAATGGAAAAGAGTAAATTATGTGATTCTTTTTTTTTTTTTTAAACAGACCTCCCTTTATTGTCATTTAGAAAACGGCAATAGAAAGATTTGCTTTCTGATAATCTTACCCAGATGGCCCAGAGCTGGCAGTTTCTTCTTTTTTGTCTTTTTCCAAGTAGCCAGATACACATACCATAAAACTTACTACAGTAACTGTTTTTAACTTTAGTTCCCTAGCATTGAATACATGTACAAAGTCTCACAGTGCGACTCTACCTCTGAGCTCTTTACATCTTGCAGATCTATACGTTTTTATAGCTTAGCTACGTGGCGACCCCTCATTCCCTGCTACTCCACTTTACCTTCTGTATCAATTAATTTGACTGTTTCTAGGCACCTCCGAACAGAGGAACCATATGGTGCCAGTCCCTTTTGCTTGGCTTATTTCACTGGGAATAATGTCCTCAAAGCTCGTTCATGTGGTCACTTTTATCAGAGTTCCCTTTAAGGGTGAATATTATTCCCTTGTATACAAGCTTGCTTCACCTCGTGGTGGTTGTGATTACAGGACTAAGCGTGGTCTAGGACATACCCTGTGGGGCCCTTGGTCTCCTTGTTCAGCTCTTCTGAGCTCTTTCCGTTCTCTTAGTAGGGCCTTTTGGGGAGCAGAGTTCTTAATTTCTGTAAAAGCTAAGTCACCAATTTTTCTCTTGTGAATTGTGCTTTTGGTATTGTGTCTAAGAACTGGTGGCCTAATCCATGGTCACACACGCCATTCCTAGAGCTCTTATATACTTTGTGGCTTTTTACCACAATTCATTTTCGTATACAGTGAGAGGTAGACTCTGGTCTTTTCTTTTCTTTTCTTTTTGAAAAATCCATATCCAATAGTTTTAGCCCTACTTAAAAAGTCAGTCTGTCCATCCTCTCTCTCCTGAGACAGGACAGATAAACTTGGTTTGAGACATGAACATGAAGAGACGGAGGAGTTGGATATCTGTCAGCTTTGGTGTGACCACATAGTTCAGAATGCCATACTGAATGGGGACGGTTAGAGGTTGGACATTCAGAGTCATGTTTTGGATATACCTCCACGGCATGTAAGTATCTGTCTGAGACATAGCTGGCCTGTGAGTCTGGCGTATGGGACAGAGATATGAACTTGCAACACACATTTTTCAAGCTGCTGAGATACACAAAGAGATGGAAGGATGTGGGAACCTACCTAAAGGGCACTGTGCATTGCAGATGGGTGACAGCTTTCTGCAGGGGCTGAGAGGTCTCTGGCATATGGGGGCAGGGCCGGGAAGAGCCTTAGGGGAGGCCACCTGTGCTGGTCTTCAAGGACACTGGAGGTTTTCCCCAAGAGAATCTGGGGAGTTGTGTTTCGAGAGAAAGGTCGTCGAAGGCACAGGTTTTAAGGTGTGAAAAGCAGACTGCCAAGGAACAACCAGTGAGGGGGTGTGTGGGCGCGAAGACAGGAGCTGAGATTGGAAGAGAAGCGGGACTGGGTCACTTGAGGCCCTTATTTTCAGGAAGGGATCTTAGAGGGACCAAAACCAAACCTTTTCTAAAAGTGATCATGGCTTTCTCCCTCCCTACACTATGTGTTGCCAACAATGAGCAGAGGGTGCCTAGTTTGTAAGCACAGGAAGAAGGGATTACAGTGGTATTTTGGGGTATTACTCTTAATCACCCTAATCCCCCCACCTTAGTGTCTGGAGATAGGGCCTTCCTGTGTAGCCCAGGCTGGCTTGGAAATTGCAGTCCCCTGCCTCTGCCTCCTGGTGTTGGAATTACAGTCATGTATCACCAAGGAATCATTTCTCTTGCCCTTGGTCCTTGCTCTGACAAAGATGGCGCATCTGTCTTCTCCAGTCCACACTCTTTCTGTGTTTTGCCCTCTCATGCCAATGGTATGTTGGGACAAGACACTTCTTTCTCCATTCTCTGCCCCAGGAGCATGTGGCGATCCAGACCAAGCTGTCAGTGGCCTGACATGGGTCTGATCTTTCATCCATCAACTTAATCAGACCCTGTCTGCCCTGACAGGAATACAGATGTGATGCTTCTTTCTCACTCTGTCCGAAATTGCTTTGTAATAACAGTAGGAGTTAGAGAGGCATTTTTATTGATTAAACAATCGAGACGATTTGTCTTTACAAAACCAAAAATACAGAGGTGTCTCTTTCTCTCTCCACACGCATCACACATGTGTATGCATTAGAAGCGATAGCCCATGCTTGCAATCAAGCTGATGTGTATGACGAGCTGTTTTATAACACCAGCCTGTGATGGCATAACGGGAATCCGAGTGGAGAGAGGGCTACTGTAATGACACTGATGACAATCAGGGACGAGAGGCCTCCCTGGGTGGTGACCACAGGCAGGTGAAGAAGTACTTGCTGGGAGTCTTGTTGATATGGGAGACATGGTGATATGGAAAAGGTTCCTTGTGGAGAGGAACACGAGCTTTGGGTCCGCAGGCTCAGGGTTTGAGTCTAGTTCTGCTCCTCCTTGGAGAGAAGTTACTTAAGAAGTCGCTTGGACCAGTAATGTGCAGTGCTCAAGTCAGGAGCTCTTGGGAGTTGATTATCAGGCCCCGGTCATGCATCCTGTGTGTCTAGCCTGGCTAGACACCAGGTAGCATATATGTCTAGTCGTATGACATCAGACCTGCTGGATGACCTTTGTAGATACTGCTCAGATACGAGGCTGGGAAGTCTGTGGGGTGGCCCAGGCACCAGGAGGCCAGCCAGCTGTCTTTCCAATTATGTGGCAGAGCAGGGCCTTGTTGGACAAGGGTACTGCTGCTAGAGAAACCATCTGCATTACTGAAAGATCTCTCTAATTCCGTCCTGATCAGGGTAATTGTTCCCACTCAGCAAGGGTTCCCTATGAACACTGCTGTCAGTCACTTGGGTGCTGGGATTTGCCAAACTGTATTCATGAATTCCATGTGTCACCTCAGACAGCAGGCTACAGCACAGACAGAGGTGGGAGATGTGCGTGTGCATATTCAGGAGGGTGGGCGGCCACGGAGGGAGGTGGGTGAGGCAGAGACACGACACAGAGTGGAATGCTTTTATCTGCTGTTCTTGGTAAGCTCTCTGGGGTCACCTGGAATCCAGAAGGAGGTGAAATAGCTCCAAGCCTTCTGGTTTTGCAGGGTTTGGGGGCAGAGTCTGTTGGGGGAAGGTCTTCCTGGAGTATGATATTCTTGGGCATGGAGTGTTAGGTGAGGTGGTCACATGACCAGCCAGCTCCTGGCCAGCAGAGATTTGGTACCAACTAGGAACAAGTGTAGAGAAAGATCACACAGGTCACACAGGGAGTTGTCCTGTAGGGACTTCTTGGGACAAAGTAATTGCAGGCTTAGCACAAAGTCTTTCCATGATATTGCATGATTTTCCGTGGAATTTATTTCTCTCCACTCTAGATAGAGAGGGCAATGCCATGGCAAAGAAACGATTTCATCACATCTAGTGAGGTGAACCAGTGTGTTTATTGGGTTGGTTAGGCTAGGTTGGGGGTTAGGTTAGGGTTAGGGTTAGGGGTTAGGGGTTAGGGGTTAGGGTTAGGGTAAGGTAGGGTTAGGGTCAGGGGTAGGGTATGGTTAGGTTAGGTTAGGGTTAGGGTTAGGGTTAGGGTAGGTTAGGGTAGGTGTAGGGTTAGGGTTAGGTTATGGTTAGGGTTAGGCTATGGTTAGAGTTAGGGTAGGGGTAGGGGTAAGGGTAGGTTAGGGTTAGGGTTAGGGTTAGGGTTAGGGTTAGGGTTAGGTTAGGGTTAGGTTAGGGTTTAGGGTAGGGTAGGTTTAGGGTTAGGGTGGTTAAGTGAAGAGTTACTTATAGGAGTGTGGGTGATTCTGGCAGGTGTCTCATTCCAACCTACTGAACAGCTCACAAAAGCTGCATCCTTAGAGCCCCCTTTCACTTCGTCTCTAGCATACTCCGGCTTCCATCTCCTCCTTGTGCAACTTGGACAAAATTAGATGCAGTTCAGGGTGGGACAGGAGAGTGAGTGGCTGGAGTCTCAGGACAGAGTCCAATGAAGCCACTCTTCTATGAGTGGATGTTGTAAAGGACTCTTTTGTGTATGCAGATTGCCTTGATTTCAAGAGGACAACAGCCATGATAACAGGATTTCATGACGTCTAGTTTTCTTGAGGCATGTATCAGAAGATGCACAGATAGATGCCTTGATTGGGACTGCCTGGCCTTATGGGAAAGGGAGGATTCCATCAGGAAGCAGGTCTACGGGGAGGTCAACAGCATAAGTCAAGGATCAAGGACTTTGGATGCAGAGAGGGGAGCCTGGCATTGGGGACGGCGGTGGACAAGGCTATTAACATTTGGACCAGATGACTCTTCTCTGGGGACCTGCTCATTTAGGGTGTTTGGCAGCAGTTGGGTCCTTAAACCCCCAGTTGGAATAAAACAATATGTTTCTAGGCTTACCAGTTGTCTCATAGGTGACAGAGTTGTCCCCAATTGAGAGCTGGTGTAGGTGACAGGCATAAGAGTGAAATATTGGTTAAGTCTGGGTTGGGGGGAGCTTTGATCTCCCTTAAGTCTCCTGGAACTTCATTCTGGAAATAACAGGGCACAGCTGCTGAGGAGGCAGGACGCGGGAAGTGGACAGTGCTTACCCCATGCCTTTGCAGGTCAGGCTGTAGGGAAGCCACAGACACCGCTACAGGGGTTGGGGAGTGCAGCTGGCTCCGGCAGTCCCTGGGCCTGCAAAGAGGCCAGGTCCGGCTGGTTCTCAGGTTCTTGGGCACCCAGGTGCTGCTGGGAGCCTAGGATCTAGGCTGTACCCCACTTCTCAGGGTGAGCCTGCGGTTACATATCTTTTGCAGGGAGGAGTGTCTGGGAAGGAGAGTTTATTGGCTAAGTCTTCCAGGCCTTTAGGTACCTCATTAAAATGGAGATCTGTCTTGAGGTTACATGACCGCAGGTCACTTCCTCTACCTGTGGAGGGGCTTGGGGTGTGGCCCTTATGTGACTGAAGGCCACAAATCTATGGAGGGCTGTAGCCATGTGACAGGAGTCAGGTGCCCAGGAACAGGGCAAAATGCTTCTGTCCCTTCAGGGTCACTGGGGTTTCTAGTTTTAGCTCAACCAGGATCTGGGCCGCCTTTCACGGTCCTACAATAGGGGAACCTTTTATGAGCAAGCAGTTGATACAGAGAGGCAGCACCAGAAGACCTTCAGAAGGAAGGGAGCACACAGATCAAGTGTGCTGTGCAGTCTAGTCTAACTGGAGACAGGTGCTAACCAACTTGTCATGGGCCCAGGAATAACTCCAGCTTGGTTCTTCTTGGTAGGTCAGATCTCCCAGGTGTGGGAATCCACAGGGAGGCTTTGAAAACACAATATGCCAGTCCCTCACTCATTTGCATGACAGGATAAGTAACAGAGCAACTTATGGGAAGGAGGGAAGTCGTATTTTGGCTCATGGTATCAAAGTGGTTTTAGTCCATCATGCAGGGGAAGGCATGGTGGTGGAAATGGCTGTATCCATAGAGGAAGGAGCATGGGGCAGTGGTTTGCTCACATGGCAGCAGCAGGAGAAGATAATTAGAACCCAGGAGCAGGCACTGCCCTCAAAGGCCTGGAGGTGATCTAGTGACCTAGTGACCTACTTCTATCCAGTGAGCTCTAGCTGTTTTGTTCTTTAAAGATTTATTTGCCAGAAGAGGGCTTCGGATCCCATTACAGATGGTTGTGAGCCACCATGTGGTTGCTGGGATTTGAACTCAGGACCTCTGGAATAGCAGTGTTCTTCATAATCACTGAGCCATCTCTCTAGCCCCCTAAGCTCTAGCTCTTAAAGGCTCCATAGTTTTTCGTCGGCTGGTTTTGCATCAACCTGACACAAGCTAAAGTCAACTGAGAGGCAGGGAATCTCAGTTAAGAAAATGCCTCTGGACAACTACCATATAGGCATGTCTTAAAGGCATTTTTTTAATTAGTAATTGATGGGGAGGACTCAGCCCATTGTGGGTGGTGCTATCCGTGGGCTGCTGGTCCTGAGTTCTATAAAGAAGGCAGGCTGAGCAAGCCATGGGAAACAAGCCAGTAAGAGGCAACCCTTCACAGTCTCTGTATCAGCTCCTGCCTCCAGGTTCCTGCCTTGTTTGAATTCCTGACCTGACTTCCTTCATTGATGAACAGTGATGCAGAAATGTATATAAACCAAATAAACTCCTTCCCAACTTTGGTCATGGTGTTTCATCGCAGCAATAGAAACCCCAACTAAGACACCCTTCAAAATGGTACCAGAAGCTGGGGACCCAAGTATTCCAAACACGAACTTGTGGGAGACATTTCAGATTTGAACCATAACAGAGTCCCCAACCTGGCATCCTAATAGGTTCTTAGCTGATATTGATATCAGTTGAGAATATTGCTATTGATATCAATATCTTGGAGACCACACTTTAAGAATCTCTCGACTGCTTGGTTGGTTTTAACTCAACTTCCAAGGTCAAATGAAACCCGGCTGCCAATCGGCAGCCTTGACCTTTACATAGCAGAAGTCAAAGTCTTATCATGGCCTTCACCTGAATGGCAAAGACCATTTCAGGGAGGGCACAGCTGATGGGAGACACCTGCTCTTGGCTCAGGATCAAGGTCAGCGATTCTTGGCAGCTCAGCCTCTGGGACCTATGTGATGTTTGCCCCCGTGGTCTCATGTAAGCACTGGGACCTCTTGAATTAGGACCAAGCCCTGGAGAAGGCCAGGGCTCAGGATGTTTGATAGGAGCAAAGGCACCAAGCTCACACCTTGGGAAGCATTCTGTGTTTGTGTTTCCAGTCCCCAGAGAAGGTGCACAATTCAAACTGTAACCCCAGGGCACCCCCTTGCCTATGTAGCCACTAAACAATAGCTCAATCCTGGGAGAAGGAACAGGCTCATCCTCCATCTTTTAATATATATTTAAAAGGTATTGATGGCCAGAAAGGCCAGAGGAACACAGAGGGTCCTGCCTGGGCAGGTGGCATTTTCACATATAAAGGCTTCTTTATGGTTTCACTTTTAGAAGTCCAGAGCAAAGTTTGGGTGACCTACTCCCCTGGGACCAAGAACCGAAGGACAGAGTTTCAGGGCAATGTAATCAAAAGAGGGGTAGGGGCAACACGTGGTGCTTTAGTGAATATGTCCTGATGCTTCTAGGGCTCTGATGTGACCAAGGAGGGGACCCAGCTCAGTGCCTGTGTCTTCTGCGAAGAATGACAGAGATTTGCACTTCTGTCCTTATCCCTTGCTGTCACTGGAGCTAAAGTCAGAACCTGGGTCCCAGCAGCCCTAATGAGCCAAGATTGGCCATCTCAATAGGACATAACAATGAAAGGATTAACCCGTGTGACCACATTGGGAAGAGGAACAAAAAGGTCCAATGACTGTCCCTTCCCCCACAACCCTTACTTCCAATCTATCTTCAGGGTCCTGACTTGAATTTCAGGTTTAAGTAGAGGATCAGAAATATACATCCAGCTGAAGCAGTCCTGGTCCAGGTGTGGACCTGCCAATCATCATTATGTGGACTCTTGTCTCTCCAGTAAGATGTTCCGACAGGTTGTCGAAGTGTGTGAAATCTCTTCTCAGAAGCTTCCCCTCTGGCTGGCACCAGCTTCTTTCAGCCTTGTTCTTTTCCCAGCATGAGTTTTAGGGGGAAATGCATGTTTCTTGGTGGTCCATTGTAACCGGGACCTTTGGCTACTTTATGGGTTCCTTTCCTACCACCCTTCTCCACCCCAATTCCACCCCCCAACCCCACAACACTAGGTAGGGAGAAGACTAGAGAGGAAAGAGGATATCAATAGCATTAGATTACTTCCTGCTGATTAGGGGCATCTACTTCCTTGGGGCAAGTTTGATCTTCGCTGTCAGGATATTCAATTTCTTCTCTCCCGTTGCACGTTGCACGTGATCACTTGACAGACGGCAATAAACTGTGACAATAGCAACCAGCAACCAGCAACCAGTAACCAGCAGCTGCAGCCTGCCTAGGGGTAGGGAACTAGCATTTATATACCCTTCCGGGAGTCTCCAGAATTCCACATGGCAAAAACTATCTACAGCTGGTAAAATTAGGCCCCTGCTAGGGTACAGGGCACATCATAGTCAGCCCCATATCCCATACCTGGAATTAAAACAAAAACATATTCTTATATAACATTTCTGTGTCTTTTAAAGAAACCAGAGTTCTCACTACAGTTCATTATTTCAATAATCTGATGGCCAAAGAGAGGGACACAAATGTCTCTGTAGAGTGTCTTTATTTCATCCAGGATTAATTGTGTGGTCATCAGTTCAAAAGTTTTCTGTAACACCCCCACCCCCCCACACACACACCAAAAGATGCAGAAATTCTACACCAATAAGCATGCCGGTCTTTCTCAGGGAACACAGCGAGGGGTAGCATGGAATCTAAATCAGTCCATGTGGCCACTGCTCAGATTCCAGAAGGCAAGAAACGGGATCCTTAGGAAATGGAAAGGAAGAACAGAGAGAAGCACTATACAATGTGAATTCTTAGAAGGCCATTGAAGTGGACTCTGGGTTTTCACTTCGGAACATAGTGCCGAGTGGAGCTGAGATCAGTTAGGACACTGGCACAGAATGAAGCCTTGCTTCTGTTTCCAGAGCACATCATGAAAGGAAGAAAAAAAAAAAAAGATCCACTTCCATAGGGGTCCTTGGCTCAGAAGCATGTACACCCGTGTTTGGGCATCCCAGCTGCGAACTCTCTGTGGACTTGCATTCAGTTTCCAGAATATGACATCTCCATTTCTGAATGATCTGTAATTGATACTCAGTCTTGACGCGTTAACAAAGTTTTCCAGTCCCCAAAGCCTTTCTGACAAGTACTTAATGACCTGTAAAATATTTAAATAAGCTCAAAGAGTACCAGCTTTGAGGAACCAGGCAGCACATCCTTCTGTGGAGGGAAGGGAGGCTTTGGATGAGAATAGCCCCCTCCACACCTCCTCCACCCCCTTCGTCCCCACCAACCACCAAGTTGGGATTTTTCTAAAGAGATCCACCTGCCTCCCTGGTGCTCTGTGACCTGAGCAGGCGCAGGTGGGTTGTCCTGACATTTTTTTTTTTTTTTTTTTTATTTCCTAGGACACTGATACACATCTGCTCAAATTAATTACTCTTCCTAGAGCTCTCTCCTGACTCATTTGGAGAGAACAGGAGCCCTTGGGCTGATGGGACTGTAGCAAGCTCCAGAGGAAGTGTGGCCGTGCATTTGCATCTGTTAGTTCATTGAGTCGGAAGCTCCAGCCGTATGTCTGGGAGCATCAGTCTAAGCGAGCAGACACCAGAGCTTTGTGGGACAAAGACAAAGATGGGGAGAGGAGAAAGCAGGGCTCATCTATACTGATCAGGGAGACTCTCCAGAAGAGGTGGCTGGAGCACACAGGAAATGAAGGCCCCATGAGCCCTTCCAACACACATGTGACTTAGATCCTTTATGACTGGCATGATTGCTACAGCAAGAAAGCATCAAGAGCTGCAGTGGATGTGAGACTGGGCTGTAACCAAGCTTGGGAGGTGGGGTCAGAGGTCACCTCAAGACCTCCAGAGAGGAGTTGAGCAACGAAAGCAGAGACTATCAATCTGAGCATCACCATACTTTTCTTCCATCTGTAACCCTACTGTCTACTATGGTGACTTGCTTCAGTTTCTCCCTCTACTCCAAGAAGCAAGATCACCTGTAATTTAACTCATGAATATACTACCACCTGGCAGCTGTGGTGGTTTGTATACGCTTGGCCCAGGGAGTGGCACTATTTGGAGGTGTGACCTTGTTGGAGTAGGTGTGGTCTGACCTTGTTGGAATAGGTGTGTCGCTGTGGGAGTGGGCTTTAAGACCCTTGGCTTAGCTGCCTGATAGTATTCTGCTAGCAGCCTTCAGATGAAGATGTAGAACTCTCAGCTCCTCCTGCACCATGCCTGCCTGCACATGGCTGGGTTCCAACCTTGATGATAATGGACTGAACCTCTGAACCTGTAAGCCAGCCCCAATTAAATGTCCTTATAAGAGTTGCTTTGGTCATGGTGTCTGTTCACAGCAGTAAAACCCTAAGACAGTAACAAACTGAAGAAGGGAGGTAGCCACATATTGGCTAAGCCAAATAAGTGCTTTAACCTCTCAACACCCTAACCTACTTGCCACGAAGAGGCTACCACACCCATCTCAGTGGCTGCTGGGAGAATCGGCCACACATGTAAGGCCTTTGTGTGGTGCCAGGCATTTAGTGAGTATTGTACAAAGGGAGAGTCACACATGGACCCTGTAGCAGAAGCAGCCTCCAAAAGGCTGGAGACCTCGCTGACACGGGCCACTGAGTCATGCATGAGTCATCATTTGGCAAGCCTCGGATTTCCAAATCAGAGGAGTGAGCAAAGGAGATGGTCTCAATCACTCACTCGCTCGAACACTGAGTCGAGCATCAGCTCCATGCCGAGAACTGTGCTCAGCCTGTTAGTGCGGCAGTGAGCAGGATGACATGCCAGCAGCAGGTGGCACATGCCAATCGGATGAGGCACCGGTAGGACTCTTCTGGGGCTACAGACTCAGACCACCAGGCAGAGTGCTCTTTGGAGGGAGGTATCTTGGGTGTGCTACCTGGGAGAAAAATTCCCACTAATTCTTTCGGAAGACAGAGCCTACAGCCATGAGACCCCATTGGGTCTAGGCTGATGCCTGCAGGTGAATTCCCTCATTCCCAGGACAGACAGACAGGAAGCAGAGGCAGACATAAGTGAAGCTCTGGGACCGGGTTAGAACACAAGAGAGAAAGAAGCCAAAAGGAATTCTTTGTATTATTCAATGTGTACTTGGTGGTCTGCATTTCCTGGAGTACATCTCCTGAAATCTCCTCAGTATTAGTGTCTTTCATATTGCCAATGAGTTGACCAATGGAGGCGACCCTTAGGTAGCTTGAGGGTGAGGGATGGCATCTGAAGCACCAGAGCGCTCCCTCAGAAGGACACTATGATTTGAGCACCGGCTGCCCACCCTCAGAACTCATATTGAAATGAGGGCGTTAAGGGTGACATATTTGCCACAGGGACATTGTCCTCATGAGTAGATTAAGGCTATTGATTATCGTGAAGTCCTTAGTGTCAAGTGACCTTTTGTGACCTTTCTTTCCCTGTCTTACTTCTGTGCGCTCCCAGTGTGTTATCTTCCGCTGTTATTATGTAGCAAAAAGTCATCCATCAGATGTAGCCTTTTGGTCCCGGAACTCCTCAGAACAGGGAGCCCAACAAGCACCTATTGTTTATAACTTGCCTAGCCCTTGGTACCCTGTTAGAGCAGCAGGGAATAGACCAGAATAGTGAGTTGAGAACACCAGACCACGAGGGAGACACCATTTACATTCGATGACAACGGGAGCAGGTCCCTAAAGGCTTGCCCCAGTTCCAAACTCAATCGCAGGGTTTGCCGGCTCCTCCCACATGTAATAATGATGTCTCTATAGTTCCAGGCACTTTTAGGAAGGTGGTCTGGTTCTTGTAGACAAACACGCCCACACTGACACACTGCCTCTTGTTCACAGCGTGTTGGTCTCTGGCTTCCTAACCTGTGGCACGCCAGGATTTCCCTGTCTGGGGTGGGTTAAGAATATTTGCCTGCTCAGATTTTTCTACCCTGCTTTCCCCTCTGCCTGTGCCCACCCATCCTTGAAGTCTCCGGCTATTCTCACAGAAAGATTTTCCCACCCCTTCATATCTTTATCTCTGCTGCTCGTGAGTTTCAGTCATGGCCTCAGTACCTTATAAAATTACTTTTTATGTTTTCTTCTTTTTAAAACCCTCTCTGGACTGGAAGTTCCATACCGGTTGAACTTCTCCGTCTCATTTAACACTCCTCCCCACCCCCCAGTCGCTGTTAGAGGTATACAGAAGGGAGAGGCCATAGGGTGCCTGGCTCATTGCTCAGAAGGATAATTTGACCACCGGTACCCACCGTATTCTCTGCCTCACTTGATATTCCAGCCATACTGACCTATGGTGCTATAACTTGTAGAACATTCTCTAGTCTTTCTCATGGTATATGCAATTCAGTCTGATGGAACTCCCCTTTACACTCACTGGAAGCTTCTAGCCCACACCATGAACATTTATGGCTCTATCTTATCCTCCATAGCTCTTAGCAGGCTATACTACATCTCCTTCCCAGATTTTGAGCTCCCCAGACTCCTATGCCACAGGATAAGGGAGCCCCGTCATTGGCCCAACAATCCTTTGCTACGCCGGTTTCGTCTAATATTTTCAGATGCCTACTGTGTGTCAAACACTGTGTTAAATGGTCCTCAACCTTCTTGATGCTGCGACCCTTTAATGCAGTTGTGGTGACCTCCCCCCTCCACAACCATAAAATTGTTTCGTTGCTACTTCGTAACTGTAATTTTGCTACTTTTATGAATCGTAATGTAAATATCTGAAATGGGGTCACGACCCACACAGGTTTTAGAGCTGCTGTAATGTTGGGGGTCGAAAGATCAGACATTGTCTCTAGTCGTAGGTCCTGGGAGGGGACAGGCCTGTTAACCAAGAAACAGGAGGGTAGGGTGGCAAGGGTGGACAGAAGGCTGCGGGGCGGGGGGGGGGCGGTAGTGAATTCTGCCTGGGAGGTAGGAGGTGGCGGTTCTGTAGCAGCTTGTGTGGGCATCGGTCAGAGAAACAGCAGAGTGGGATTTCAGGCAGAGGGGGGCGCTTCAGAGAGAAAAGATGGATAGGGATACCCGTGCAATTTGTACCTCTATATCTGACTCGGATGTAGGCTTATTTGAAAGATTTGGGACGGTGGCTCACCGCGGTAGTGTCTGCGCTCTGTCCTCTTGTCTGAGTGCTGTGTCTGAATCTGAGTTGGATTCCCCTGTGTTGTGTCTGAATCTGAGTTGGATTCCCCTGTGGGGAAAAAACAAAAAACAAAACAAAAACAAAAACAAAAACAAAAAACTTTGCCGGGGGCAGTGGTGGCACATGCCTTTAATCCCAGCACTTGGGAGGCAGAGGCAGGTGGATTTCTGAGTTCAAGGCCAGCCTGGTCTACAGAGTGAGCTCCAGGACAGCCAGGGCTATACAGAGAAACCCTGTCTCAAAAAACCAAAAAAAAAACCAAAAAAAAAAAAAAAAAAAAAAAGATTTGGGAGGTGAGGAGGAGGACATGTGGGGAAGGGAGGGGCGAGTGAGAAGGGACACCATAGTCCTGGCCCACACCCCAGGGGCCCCAGTGGTCTAACCCATACTCCATTCTTTTCTCACCTTGAGGGATGGGGCTCCAGCCTCCCTGGTTTAGCAGCTTACAGAGCTGGGAACATAGAAGCCTCCTGCCATGCCAACCCTGGTAGATTTGCTGCCAGCCACATCCCTCCACCTTGACAGTTGACCTTCTACTCCTGGGGTTCTGTCTGTTTGTGCTCCTTACTTTTGGGGTGATCAGGGTCCCTTTACTGTACTGATGAAGATGTTCCCCACAGCAATGCTTCTGGCTCGGAGCTCCAGGGACCGGGGAGTGAGTGAGTGAGTGGTGTCTGTGCAGGGCTGCACACATGCCCACTTTCTGGTTTGCTTTTTTTTGGCTGCTCTACCTAACAGGTGTCACCTGCCCTGTTCTGTTCCTGTTTCCCTCCAATCCCTCCACTGAGCACAGCACCAGGAGGCAACTGAGTCTCAGTATACCAGGAAGGCAATGTCTTTACTGCTTCTTTTTAAACAACAAAAATCAAATTGCTTCCAGTCTTCCTTGGCGGCTGATGCCAGCATGTTTACATTAAGATATCTGTGGGGGTCCCCCAGGTTGTGGCTGCCTGTGTTTTCTGCTTATTTGTTGCGCTTCTCACTTTGTCTAATTTCCCAGTACAGCGAAGTCTTCGGATTTTCTTTTTTTTTTTTTTCTAGAAAGGTGTGAGGGGGAAAGGGAACCAGTTCCTGGATGAGCCCCTTAGCCAGGCTGTAGCCCAATTAGAACGCTGATCAGCTCGGAGAGCTGGCACGCCTGCCAATGGAGACTCCTGTTCGAGCCCTAATTACCGCTTGATGGAATGAATAAAGACTGGAGTTTTCTGCGTTTTACTTACAGAGTTGCTGATGCGGTGAACTCGGGGAAGAAATGACTTTTTCCTTTGAGAGATTAAAAGCTATGTGTGCCAGTGACCCAACCGAGTTGCTGTCTCAGCGACGACACTTGTCCCTCCTTCACTGACCTGCACATTTGAACTGGTCTGGAGACAGAAGGAAGGCTCCTGAGGCCCTTTCTCCACTTCCTGCTTTATTGGAGTCAGAGTGGGGAATATCCTGACCAAATTTAGTCCAGCTGGTTAAAAAAAGACATGAGCATTGATTGAGCACTTGCTGTTTATTGGACCTCCCTGTCCCCGTACTCATATCCTCAGTGATGTTAGGATGTGGCTAACTTGCCCAGTGGTGCAGTGTGGCTGACAGCTGGTCAGTAGTTTGTCTAAGTTTACCTAGCTGACAGGTGGCTGAGAAGCAGTTTGAATTCAGACTTCTGATGAGGAGGCAGATCTTTCTTTGGTAGCCGTGGGAACACCTTAGAGACCTGCTTGGTCTGGTCCAAGCCTGGAGGATGCTGCCAGTTATTTGCTTTAGTAAGTAATGGCGAGGAGAACATGGTTGTTAGTTTCTGCTGCATGACAGAGCACACATGAACTTACTGGTGTAGAAACACACTTGGATGATTTGCGTGACCTGAGTTAGCAAAAGGGCTCTTGTGGTCTAGCCTGGACTACCCTCCCATGCCCTCCTAGGTCCTCCGCCCACTTCCTCCGGTCTTCCTCCTTTTCCTAGCTAGCTCCCTTCTAGCTTTCCGTTTTTCCATTTGAGACAGGGTTTCTCTGTGTAGCCCTGGCTGTCTTGGAACTCACTCTGTAGACCAGGTTGGCCTTGAACTCGAAGATCTTCCCTCCTCTGCCTCCTAAGTGCTGCTGGGATTAAAGGCGTGTGTTGCTGCCAGCACTACCACCACCACCACCTGGTGTCTTGTGACTTTGTAAAATTATAATCCAGTGATTTTTTAAAAAAGTGATTTAATTTTTATTTTATTTGTATGTTTTGCCTTTATGCATACGCAAACACACACATCTATCATCTATCTATCTATCTATCTATCTATCTATCTTTCTTTCTTTCTATCTATCTATCATCTGTCTATACCTTGTTCATATCTGGTGCCTATGGAGGACTGAAGACAGTATCAGATACTCTGGAATTGGAGTTGTTTTGGTGAAGGTTATTTCAGGACCTTAGTCATATTACTAGTAACTAAACTTCTCAAAAAAATAGTCTTCTCATCTCTGAAAAAGCATTACCCCAATGCAGAAGTACATCTATGCGCTGTATTTCACATCTGTGACTATCTGAGGGGGTCAAAGAGGTCCCATGCCCAGATCCAAGGATGGGATGATAGGTCCCTGCTGTTGTGGGGAAGACTCAGGAGCTCCACACAGAGGACTGTGCCCGTGTGGGAAGACTGTATCCCAGAGGTCAGGGCCCTCCTCAGAAGGCCATTCATAAGGTCTCATTCTACAAGCCATGGGCCAGCGCATCCTCATCTGTACAGGCAATCAGTAACCTGCTCCGGAGAGATGGCTCAGGTAGTTTGAAGTCTTTGCTTTTTGTTTGTTTCATAAACCACAGAGAATGGAAAACAAGATGATGAAACCTCCAACCTTCCTTTGGCAGTTGCTTCAAGTTCCCACCACCACCACCAGGCATTAGCTTCTATAATTCTTATTTCCCAAGAGCAGCAGCTTTGGGTGCCTGGGAGATGCCATGTGGAGTTGGTGGGGAAGGACCCTGTTTCAGGGATAGCTTTGGGGATTAAGGAGGGACAGCTTGGACCCGTGATCTTTTTTCCAGGACCAAAGTGCTCTGGATTCTCTGCCTAAACCTACTACGGCTCCTCCACAAGCTAGGCAGTACCTATCAGAGAGCTGTAGACTTTTGTAGTCATTCCGAAGCCCAGGCCTGTGATGGAGACTAACCAGCTTGCTGGCTCCAGCTCAGGGTCTATAGTCCCACCTTCTTCTTGTGCTACCAAGCCCCAAGTGATAGATCTTTAAAGCAGGTACTCTTAGAGTCAGGGTTTGTATCAATCTGACCCAGGAAGCTTGTTCTGAGTTTTCTTAGGTTGTGGACCCTCACGTCTCGAATCTAGGTGGCCTAGATCCAATTCCTTTGAGGAGAGAGAAAGAGGGCAAGGTGCTCTAGACACCTGGGACCTCTGAATGCCCCTCACTTGCTGTGTGTCGATGTATCCTTGAAAGCAGACTGGACACAGCACTTTGGAACCTTAGCCTAGGACCCAGGACTCAGAAGATAGGGATATTTATATATCAACTGCCTTTAGGGCCTCATTACTGTAGTCTTGAGCAGGGCCTGACTCTGGAGGCCTGTTCCAGCAGTGACCTTGACCTCTGACCTCTGTGTAGGGATCAGGACCATTCTGGAAGGTTCCGGGCAAGATACTGGCAACTCTGACTCAGGTGTGAGGGGGAGAAATGAGCCCCTCACCATGGAGGCCTAGAGCCCTTGCCATTTGCCCTCAGATAAAATTCCAAACATGGCTCCATTCCCCAGTTGGAATTGTGGTCCCTGCCTGCCAGCCTTTCAATCCAGCTGACTCTGCCTGCACTGTCAGCCTTTCTAGTCCCATTACATCAAGAAGTAAAAAAAGAGTAAAAAGTCTTTATGAAGGTTTTTTTTTTCCCCCTTCAAATTAAACAAATGTTACACTCAGCTTTGTTGCCTGTGTGGTGGCAGCTTTCTAGAAGGAGTGCCTCAGGCGAACCCAGGGCAAGTGGGGTTCCCCAGTCCCAGGGCCACCTGGAGAGGCCACTGCTTCTCACTCTGTCCCTTGATCAGGTGTGCAGGTCCTGGCTTTGTGCCTGAGTTCAGAGATGCAGAAGACAGATCCCATTCAGTAATGTGGAGGCGAGGTTTTGGGGCTGCCCCCACTCCAGAGACTCCAGGGACTCTGGGCGCTCAGACGTTCTGAGTAGCAGGCAGTGTTGTCTAGACAGTGAAATAAAGGAGGCTGTGCCTTGCTTCTTTGCTTCAAAGGGGTCAGTGACCCTTACATAGCCAAGAGCTCTTGAGACCCAGTCCAGCCCCTTCAGTTCAGACAAAAAGAAAGCAAACCCAGATGGGGCAAGTGACTTAAATCATGTCACACCATGGAATAGTGGCTTCTTGTTTAAAGATAGAACCTCCATGCTCTAAAGGCGGGGTGCGGGGGGGGGGAGCGGGGTGCAATACGAGGTGGGGCAGTGTTCCTCTGTTCGTCATTTGCAAGCAGCTTGACTCGTGTTTGTAGCTTTTTTTGTTCGCTTGTGTGTGTGTGTGTTTAAAGTTGGACTCACTCCCAGAAATACAGGAGCTAAAATGATAAGCAAAACAAATAAGGAATAAACAGGCTCACTCTGTGTGGGTGTATGGGGGAGCAGAAAGTAAAATGTGGCTGAGTTTGGGGTAAAACTGACTCAGACCCGAAGGTGAGCCAAGCGAAGCCCTGCCTATGTAGGGTTCCTTGCCTAGCTTATGTGAGACAGGAAAAGAACAGCGCTCACACTACAAGCTATGGGGAACAAAACTGGTTTGTTGTACGGCACCGTGTGCTCGGGGCTTGCCCTTGTCTTTGAACAGGGGACTTGGAGGATTGAAATGGATCCTTCAGGGCTGGGCTGTTGAACTTTACCACCATTTACTTCCTTTTTCAGCCGTTTGTTCTTTTCTACGATGCTGGTTGATGTGTTTGTTGCTTTTCTTATTGTTGTGACCAAACACCTGACAAGAAGCGACCGAAGGAGAGAAGGAAGGAAGGGCTTATTTTGGTTTTTAGTTCAAGCGAATATTATCCTCATGAGAAAGGCATGGTGGGTAGGAGCATGGGGTAGCAGGTCACATGGTCTCCCCAGTCAGGAAGCATGGACTGGACTAGAAGTGGTGGGGCCATAAGAAGCCATCGGTTTCATTGCCTGGAACCAATGTCTATTAGTCAATAAACAGAGCATAAAAGGATGTGATTAGTCCCAGTGGCTGTTTGAGAGCTCAGCACCAGTTCAAGATGTATTAGGTCCTGGGAATGCAGAGTTGGGAGTATGGGTGCCCCAGCCCGGGGGGATTCGACGAGACCCTAGGGAAGGGGGCGAAAGAATGGACAAGAGTCACAAAGGATGTGAGCAAGTCTGGAGTTCTGATCAAGCTCTGAAACTTTAATTTCGAGGGCAGGTTATAAAGACACAGCAAAACGGGAAGTTTGGGCGAGGGTTATTGCTTAGGGCTATCCCACTATCGAATCATGAGACCATCCTACTATCATATCCTGATTGTCCTAGATCATCTCACTGTCATATCCTTATTGGCTTAGACCATCCCACTGTCATAACTGGCTCTCAGGGAATGCCAGACGTTCTTTAAGTTCCTGGGACCTGAGACCCGCGAATGTCCTTTCTTAACCTTGTGTTGACTAGGCTTCCCAGACTAGCAGGTAATTTCCTGGGTTTGGCTCCTGGCATATGGGGACCCCTTTGAAAAGGAAGACAGTAGCTTAGCATCTCGTAGATTTTTCCCATAGGCCTTTTGAGTTGGCCATTGGCAGTCCGTTTTGCAGATGTGTAAACTAGCTCAGAGAGGTAAAAGAGTAAGGGTCTGTGGCTCAGTGGTAGCTGAGTGCTTGCTCAGGCATGAGAACCTGAGTTCAGATCTCCAGTGTCTGCATGAAAAGCCAGGCATGGCAGTACGCATGTACAGCGCCAGCATTGGAGGGTAGAAAGAAGCAGGTCCTGAGAGCTCACAAGCCAGCCAGTCTAGGTGAAACTGTGAGCTTCTAGTTCTGTGAGAGACCCTGACAGGAGGCAATGAGACAATGAGGCAGACAGCAACTGAGGAAGGTACCTGATGCCTCTGCACGGCACACGCACTAGAACACTTTAGCATGTGTGCATACACACGCACACATGCGTGCGCGCGCACACACACACACACACACACACACACACAGGCGCGCACGCGCATGCACACATGTGGGAAAGAGAATGAATGAGTTTTATAGTCAACAGAGAGGCTGGTGAACCTAGGGCTATTTAACCCAGAGCCCCTAGTCTTGAAGAGATGGTGACACAGGGGTGTCATTGCCTTTTTAAAGCAACCACATTGCTGTTAGGGTCCTCCTGATGCTAAAATGTAGCCACTGTCCTTTTAATGCTGGTTCTTACAATTGAAGCTTGAAGGCTGGGGCGGGGGCTGACTTTTCCCTAGGGATTCTAAGGGGCTGAGATCACTGGGGATAGGCTGAGATCTGATGACAGATGTGTCCCCTGCAGAAATGCTTTGTTTGTTTTTTGCTTGGAAATGACTGAATGCCCGGAAGAGGAGCAGGCATTTCCAGCCGTGCCCTGGGCCCACTCTGCCCACCGTCAGATACCTGGGAGACACTGCTGATTTTTTGGCTGTCAGAGAGCATGAATCTGCCCATCTCTCCTCAGTGCTGTGTACAGTGACATCAGGATGCTTGCTTGTAATTGGCCATTTTGGGGTCTTTCCATCCTGGAAATTAGTAGACACCGCATGCCAGGGCTTTGTATGTGGTTTAGTTGGCTTGGTTTTCGAGGTCTAGTTTGCCTGCATACTGTTGCCTGTGGGTATGCTTTCAGTTCTCCTTCTAAAGGTCTCCTCAATTTGTCTGAGCCATGATCACCTAGGTGGCTTGTTTAATTCAATTTCATTTACTTCTCATGACATTGACCTTGTCACACAGATAAAGTAACTCATGCTGATGGGTCAAACACAGAGTGTGGGTTCAAAAGCGAGCCCTTTGTCTTTTGATAGGCTAGCTCCTTGGTTTTCAGTTGAGTGGGAGTCCTCCAGGATATACTGGTAACAGCTGAAGGGTTTTATTTTTTTTTTTTAATGTGGGGTGTGTGTGTGTGTGTGTGTGCCTCTGTGTGTCTGTATGCATGCATATGTGTGTGTGTGCATGTGTGTATGTGTGCGTGCATATGTGTGTGTGCATGGATGTGTGTGCATGTATGTTGTATGTATATGCCAGAAGTCAACCTTGAGTGTCAATCTTCACATGCTTGTTTTTTGAGAGAGCCTCTCTGTGGCCTGGAGCTTGCTAAGGTGATAAAGCTGGGTGGTCAAGGATCGTCATGGCTCTACCTTCCAAGCACTGAGATTATCAATCCTTGCTACCAGACCAGGCTGGATTTTTTGTTGTTTTATTGTTTTGTTTTTAATTAACAGGGGTTTGGGGATTAAACACAGATCCTCGTACTTGTATGGCTAGTGCTTGGCCGACTGAACCATCTCCCCAGTCCCTGAAGACATATCTTTGTCGCAATTGGAGATGCTTCTGCTGGCATTTAAGTAAAGGCCAGGCAGGCTGCTGAGTGCTCTGTGTGATGTGTGATCAGGGCAGCCCGATTGAATTGGGCCCCAGGGTCTGCAGTGTAGACGGTGTGTGGCCATGGCTTGCTGGTGCTGCCCCATGGCATACAGAAGATGGAACTCAAGGTAGCACCATTCACCAGGGTGAGAAAAGGCAAGCTGGTTGCTGAGTTGGTTACACAGTGAGGTGAATGGGCAGTTTTCTGCCCATACTGAACTTGTGTACAGAATTGGGGGCTTGTAATAAGACAGAAGGCGGGGACAATAACCTCAGGCAGAGGGAACTGTGGCTTAAAGACAAAGAAGGACTTAGGACTATTAATTCCATGCCCCTCCTCTCTTCTTTCTTCCTTTCCCCTTTTTTCCTCCTTCCTTCCTTCTTTCTCTTCCTCCCCTCTTCGTCCTCCTTCTCTTCCTCTTCCTTCTCTTCCTCCTCCTCTTCTTCCTTCTTCTCTCCCTACCCCCTCTCTCTTCTTTGAGACCAGGTCTTTAATAGCCCAGGTTGACCTCTCGTATAGCCGGGGATAATCCTTCTATCTCCTTCTCTTGAGTGCTGTGATTACTGGCATGCAGCACCGTGCCCAGCTTGAGAGAATTTCACAAAGGATGATACGGGGAGGTGATTTTCAGAAAGAGCTCCTCTCCAAGAAAGGGTCCTTGGTGTCCACTAGCCTGTAAATCAGACCTAAGGAAAATACAGTCAAGATCTGGATCAAGTCACCTTGGTGGTGCTTGCAGTAATAATCCCAGCACTCAGGAGAGAGAGGCAGGAGGGGGCGAGAGTTTAAAGACAATCTGATCTACATAACCAGCCCCTGTCTCAAAGAACCAAGTAGCCCAGATGAGAGGTCAGAGTGTAGCATTAGTGAGTGGTGTCTAGGTTTCTCTTATATCAGAATCAGTGTTAATAATAAAGGAGTGTTAATAAGAAGAAACAAGTCTGCACAAAAGTTCTGGGCTAGCCTAGACTACACAGAGAAAGCCTGTTTTAACAAACAAAAACTGTAAGTCAACATATAGTTGACTTATAGATGGTCAGACCTTGTCTAGACTGAATTGGAGTGCCCAGGTGTGGGACCCTGAAGATGTAAGTATAAATCATTTACAAGTGACACTGGTGATCAGCCGCACTTGGGGACCCCTGGAGTAGCTGGGTATTGTGTTTGTTGGTGAGGGCTGCTGATCTTGCATGAGTAGTGAATGAAGAGGGAATTAACACTCATTCATGGCACAGAGGGGAAAGATCACGTGCTTGGACAAGGCAGGGCTCACTGCTGGAGTGGGGACAGACAGGTCTCTTGTCCCAGCTTGCACGAGCAGAATTAGGTTCTGTGACAAAATCTCTCCGAGTCTCATTTCCTTCATGATTAAATGAGACAGATAACACTTAGAGCAGAATGTCTTTCAGGGGACCCAAGAGAACAACACGCTAACCACAAGTCCCTGGCTTAGTTCTTGGGCCTTGGGTTTCGCCATAGGCTGGAACCCATGGCTCTTTTAGAAAGTTTCAATGCTGGGATGGAACCCAAGGTCTTTCACATGCTCCCTCAGGGAGTGCTTAGCTAGAGAGCTTCATCTAGTGCTCCTAGTCAGGCCTTGCCCTCAGCCCATGGTGGTGCAAGGGATTCGTCTCTCAGTTTCTCTGTGCTAGCTCTGAGGGATGCTGAGGTGAGGGAGATCACGTCACTAGTCTTCATCCTCAGAGAACTTAGCATGGGGGTGGGAGGGTGGTGTGAAAGGGAGTCTCTTTGTATATGGAACACCAAGGTTCTCTGGGCCTTGGTGAGTGGGGGTTTGTGGTCTTATATAAGGAGAGTGTGGATTGGTAAAGTGGTGTCTGAGTCCAAAGTTGCTTTGTTTTCATGGAATCTCCATGGCTGGGTAATGTTGAGCCCTTCCTTCTTTCCCTCCTCTTGGGGAAAGGCACACCTCAGGACAGATGCCTGCAAGTTCTTCTGCTTGGTGCTTGATTTATCCTTCAAACCTCCAGTAACTGATTTCCAGTCTCATAAAATATTAAATACATCCATATATTGAATATCACATTTTGATACGTTTTCACGGCTCGTTTGCCACTGAAGTCAAGGACAGATTCACATTTTTCATGGCACGGGGCCCAGATTTGTCTGCACCCAGTGTTTTATGGTCTATCCTCAGCCCCCTACCACATAGACCACATTCCTCAGTGTCTCACTTGAGCAGTCACACTGACAGCACACTTGGCATGGAGCATGGCAGGCCCAGGGCACAAAGGCCACATACATCATTCTGGGCAAGTTATTTACATAGTACTGTAAACATTTGAGGAAGGAAAGGTCTCTCCCAGACAGTAACTGAGCAGGTAGTTGAGCTTTAGGACAAAGGCTTGGTTGGTTTCCTGTAGGTCAGGACATAGCCATTCTCTTCCAACCCTTTCGGGCTCCCATACCCTTGTTGTTTAATGAGCACATACTAAGGGGTCTAGGTAGCAACCTAAGTGCTGAGGACTTTAAGATGAAGACTTGTTGACTTATCTACCCAACCCCACTCCCATCATAAAAGAGGAAAATAGGCCGAATTCCAGATGTTGAGGATGAAGACTAAAAGACAGTTGGGTAGACATTACAGAAGGACCTAGTCTTCATTCAATCAGGGGCTGTCTAGGGTATGCATGGGCAGAAAGCATGGGGAGCCAGACACCCATAATGTGTCCCATGGGTGGCAGGAGATACAGGACCCATTTCTGAGCTGGGAGATGCTTAGAATGGTGGTGACTGAAGGGCTCACAGGGGTGGGTGTCCTGGAGGAAGTTTAAGTCAGGGAAGGAGGCAAGGGCCAGGCATGTATTGTTCTAGAAGCCACATAAAGGATTTTGGCTGTACTCTATAATCTAGCTTCAAGACATGGAGTATACAGGAGAGTGTGACGGGTTGGGCAGCAAGACAGAGGCAGGGGGCAATATGGCTGCTTGAACAACAGGATTTGAATGGTAAGGGTAGTAGATGGCCCTAGGAATAAGGAGAAGATCATGGTGTGAGTTCGGAGACTCACTTGTGTAGAGAAGCAGCCAAGTCGATGGGCTCAGATGATGACAGTCACAGCCCCGTCAGAAGGGCGGGGAAGGCACATACAAAAAAAGGAGCTGGGAAACAAAAGACTTTTATGGACTAAAGCTAAGGAAGGAAAACCCAAGAAGCCAACTGATGAATAACCAGAGAGCTGGAAGGCAAACTACAAATAAGTGCACACCAGTGACCAGGGACAGTTCAGGGGGGGAGGAGGTGGCACAGAGGAGGTGCTGAGAGGAGTGACTTCAGTGGGAAACAGTCATAAGGGCAGCCAAAAGGGGTTTGGGGGGGTTTTCCCCAAAAAGGGTTGGGGGTGGGGTGGGGTAAAGGACGTGGAGGTTTTGGAGATAGGGCAAGGAAAAAGGGGTTTTGAATTTTTCGGGAAGAAAATTTTTAAAGTGAAAGGAAAACGAGGACAGGGGAGCTGGAGGAAAACACAAAATGCTTCCACCCAGAAGGCCCCTTTGGGCTTAGAAAGGGAAAAGACAGCGGGGAGGAAGGGAAATAGATTAGGGCCAAAGCCCCAAAAAGGGGACATGATGGCCCCTTGGGCCGCCTCCCTGGGCACATTTTGGGGCCCTATGATTCTGCCAAAGTTTGATAGAAATTCTGGGGGGGTGCGCTTTCTTCCTTTTTCTCCCCTCTTCCTTCTCTTCTCTCTCCCCCCCCCCCTTTTGTGTTTGTAATTGTTGTTTCCAGGAAAAATTTAAAAAGCCCCCACAAGACTCCTTTCCCCTTCTAAGGGGCGACCTTGGTCGGGACCCCTCGTGAGATTCTAGAACTTTCTCCTTGTTGTGAGGAAAAGAGCTACTTGAAAGTTATGAGAGTCAGGAAGTTTGCACAGCAGTGGGGCACCAGAGGGATGATGTTTTGTGCCCCTGACCCCACCAGTGTCTTCCTAAAACCCAGGAGGGTACACAGAAGCTGGTCCAGTTGCCACCGGCCCTGCCCTGATCCCAGCCTTAGCCCTCTGGAACCCCCAGTGTGTGATGACCTTGGATGCTCCCATTTCAAGGTTGGAGAGCGGCTGGCTGGGAGCCTGTGGAAAAGGGGAAAGTGCCTGGCAGCAGGAGCCTTTTCATCTCTTTCTTCTTCCATTTGGGCCCCACCCGCTGCAGCCCACTGGCAGGGGATTATTGAATCTGTTTTTGCTGAAGTACAATAGCAGATTGGTTTGGTAGCCACCCAGCATCTGGACAATTCCTCGTGAAGTTTGGACGGCATGATTGTGGGGTTTAATGACATTTTAAATTATGTGTCATATTTAGTCTGGGCGCATTTAGAAGCCGGGGGTGGGGAGGGCCACCTTTGAATGCTCTTGGCTGCTCCTGACCCTGCTCCCTGCCTCCAGCCCAGTTTATCCCCCCATCTAGGCTCCCTGTTTACAGATTTTGGTCTGGACAGTTGGGGCGAAGTTCAAGATAGCTTGGAGTTTTGTACGGGTCAGATCTTTCCATCTCCGAGCCAGGGTTTCTTTTTCCTTTCTCTCGTCCCCGTGCTTCCCAGGGTTTTCTTCCCTCTGTACTCTAGCATTCTACTGTACACCCCCTCTTCTCTGGTCAGTGTTCCCTCTTTTCTACCCCAAAAAAACAGCTGTGTGATTCTGGGCAAGTCATTTACCCCTCTGAAGCATAGTCCCCTTCATGATGAAGGTGGTAGAACCATTGGTTAGCATAAAATGCAGGACCTCCTTTAGAGCTGTTTCTTCTCTTCCCCCAGCCTTCTCTCCTCTCACTCTTGGCTTCCGGTTTATTTTGATGACCCAAAGGGACTCAGGTGGCCCCACTTGGTGCCCAGAGTGGGAATTTTCCCCCCTTGTATAATAGTAGTGGGGGCCAGACTGCCTTTTTTTGGGATTCTGGAATATTTCAAACGAGATGGAACTAAAAATGGAACCCAAACCCCGCTCCCCTCCCCCCAGAACGGCTATGAAACTGAAGAAAAAAAGAAATGTTAATGATGATTTAGCTTTTGGAAGTTAGAGGGGTGATTTAATATTTGTAAGCTGTGTATTAACCCTTCACAGTGGCGTAATGAAGACAAAATATATTGCTCCGAGAAAAGGGGATTCTTTTTTTCTTGTGTGCAGGCGCCTGTCTGGGGTGTGGTGTGTGTGTGTGGTGTTGTGGTGTGTGTGTAGGGCGCGCAGGGCGTGCATGGAGGGCAGAAAAAACATTTTTTCTGGCATTGTGGTCCCCGTGAGGGATCCCCTTGTGCTCACTATTGTGCTCAAAGGGGATAGAGAACACAGTGGGGTCATATGTGACATGCAGAAGAGTCAGGCGTTGGGGGACATGGTCAACTAGGACCACCATTCCCAGAAGATACTGTGGCATGCTCCCTGTGTTCTGTGGTTGTGGGTCTTCATCAATGACTGGGCTGGAGGAAGTGAAGGAAGAATGGGGGAGGCAGGCACACTGTAGGACCTTCAGCTTGGGGGACTCTGGAGAAGGGCTCAGGATATGCCTGTGGGCAATCGCCAACTCCTCTCCAGGCCTAGACATCCTTGAGATAAGCTGTGCTTAGTGGTGTAGGCAGAGGCCAAGTTAACTGATGCTAGGGCATTTGTCCATCTGGTTCTAGCTTCATGTCCGTGAACTTCAAGGTCACAGCACATCACAGTAGGAAGAATCTGAAAAACCCATCAGGTCTAAGTCTGGTCATTGTCGTCGAAACTGAGGCCAGGGAATGGCAGAGACGGGTTTGCACTGACAGCTGGAAGTTGAGTCAGGAGTGGCTCACTCACATCTGTTCCTTCTTAGCACTCAGATTTGGGTGCTGGGACGTGGGGACAAATGTCTCCTTGACTTAGCGGCTTCCTGGGCTCAGGTGTCCAGGTTGCCACAGAGGACTTTACCTCAAGAGTCCTAAAGTATGGAAGAACGGATGAAGTGTGGTCAGATTCGAATCCCGGTTCTAACTCTCTAGACCAGTGGTTCTCTACCATCCTAATGGTACGACCCTTTAATACAGTTCCTCATGCCGTGGTGACCTCCAACTATGAAATTATTTTGTTGCTACTTTCGTAGCTGTAATTTTGCTACTGTTAGGAATGATAATGTAAATGCCTGGTATGTACGTAGGATGGCAGATAGGCAAGGGGTCGCGGCCCACAGGTTGAGCACTACTGCTATAGGCCCGTGCAGCTGCACGCAGCATGCAGGAATCATAGCCAGTGTGTCACATTTGTCAGGCACTTGCACCCTGAGTGCGTACACTCACATTGGAAACAATGCATATGTGGACATGGAGTGCATTTCCTAGCGCAGAGCACAGGAGGCTCTCAGAAGATGGTGGTTCTAGGCTTCGGAGATGGCTCAGTTAGGAAGAGAGCTTGCTTCCCAAGCATGGGGACTCTCAGCATCCATGCAAAATACATGTTGGGCATGCCTATGCATACCTGTAACTCTAGCACTGAGAGGGTCAGAGACAAGTAGATTCTGGGAGCTACCTGGCTGGCCAGGCAGCCTAGCTAAAAAAGTGAGCTTTCCAGTTCAATAAGAGACACAGACGACGGTTCTGATAATAGAGGGAGGGAAATGACCAGCAGTGGCTTGAGAATTGTGGCTGCTGTGGTCTCCTGGGTCTGTGCCAGTCTTTTCCAGGGCCTTACCATTTGTGGTAGTTTGAACGAAAATGGCTCCCATAAGTTCATAGGGGGTAGCATTATTTGAAAGGATTAGGAAGTGTGACCTTGTTGGGTAGGGTGTGGCCTTGTTGGAGTAGGTGAGGTCTTGTTGGAGTAGGTGTGGCCTTGTTGGAGTAGGTGTGGCTTTGTTGGAATAGGTGAGGTCTTGTTGGAGCAGGTGTGTCTTGTTGTAGTAGGTGTGGTCTTGTTGTAGTAGGTGTGGCATTGTTGGAGTTGGTGTAGTCTTGTTGGAGTAGGTGTGGCCTTGTTGGAGTAGGTATGGCCTTGTTGGAGTAGGTATGGCCTTGTTGGAGTTAGGTGAGGTCTTGTTGGAGTAGGTGTGGCATTGTTGGAGTAGGTATGGCCTTGTTGGAATAGGTGAGGTCTTGTTGGAGTAGGTGTGGCTTTGTTGTGGTAGATGCGGCCTTGTTGGAGTAGGTGTGACCCTGTTGGAGGAAGTGTGTCACTGGGGGATGGGCTTTGAGTCTCAGAAACTCAAGTCAGGCTTAGCACCACTCTCTCTTCCTGTTGCCTGCCTATCAAGATGTAGAACTCTCAGGTACCTCTCCAGCACCATATCTCCCTGGATGCTGCCATGCTTTCTACCATGATGACAGTGGAATAAACCTCTGAACTGTAAGCCAGCCCCAATGAAATGCTTTCATTTTTTAAGAGTTGTTTTAGTCACGGTGTCTCTTCACAACAATAAAAACCCTAACTATGACACCATTCCTTCCTCTTCTCCATTCTCCATCTCCCTCATGATCCAGGAAGGATAGAAGAAGGCACTCTCTGAGGGAAGCATGGAGCCTCTAGCTCTGAGAGAGAGCAGTTGTGGGATTCTAGGGGCTCTGTTACCATTATCAGTGTCTTAGTTACTATTCTAGTGCTGTGAAGAAACACAATGACCAAGGCAACTTAGAAAGCATTTAGCTGGGAGCTTGCTTAAAGTTTAGTCAAAGGCAGTCGTATGGCTGGAAAGCCCACTCGACATAGTGACTGCTCATGAGAACAACATACCCTGAGCCCAACCCCCAAATTTCAGGCAGCACATCTGGTTGGCAAGATCCCTCTCCCTGCAGTTCTGTGGCTTGCACCACTTTGGGGAACCACCTTGTGAATCTTACAGCTCCAGGGGCTGTCTGGGCATGTAGATTTCCCTTTAGTTCCTAAGTCTTAAATCCCTTAAGTCTTTTCTCCTTTCAGGCTTCTACCCCATTAGACAGATAGCTCAGCAAGGTCAGAGGCTATGTGTCTTTCTCTTCATGCTTTTTACTGAGCTAGTCAGTTCCTCACCATTGTGACAAACACCCAAAGAAATGATTTAAAACAGTGCTTTGACCCACAGTTTCGGTCCAAAGTCTGCTGGTTCCATTGCTTTGGGTCTGAGCCAAGTTAGAGCATCACGGTGGCAAGAACATGTACAGGAGGGCGCTGCTCACCTCAGGCTGACAGGAAGTGAATAAGCAGCATGTTTGGGGTTCAGCGCCTCCCCCCCTTTCCTTCCACCTGGGCCATCAAACCTATTGGCCGGTGCCACCCACATTCAGGGTAGTTCTTCTCTAGCAGACAATCATAACTTGACACACCTACACAGGCACACCAAAGTGTGGTTTCCTCTCTACGGGGTTTCTCACTCATGTTTGAACCGATAAACTTTGTGTTCTAACTTAGGCCTGGTGAGTGTGGCCTGGAATGGATATGCTACCTTCTCATTCTCGAAGGTGAATCATAGGTTTGCCGGGGAAGCATCGGGCCTCCAGTGATGTGGAGTCTGACCCAGCTCACCTCCTTGAGGAACTGTAACTTGAGCCCTGCTGCTTCAGGAAACTTTCTGTTAACCCTCATTCCTCTCCCGTTTCTACGGACCTTGAATTGTTCTTCTCCTAACCTGCTCGCCATATTTTATGTTGTCCTCTATCACTTGCTACTGTAACCTACTTCCTGTAGGCTCCTGGTTGGTATGTCTGGATCGATCCTTGTTGCACGTGCTGGCTGGTTTTATGTCAACTTGACATAAGCTATAGTCATCACAGAGGAGAGGACCTTGATTGAGAAGATGCTCCCATAAGATCAGGCTGTAGACAGACAAGCCTGTAAGGCTTTTTAAAAATGAGTGATTGACAGGGCAGGGCCCAGCCCATTATGCACGGGGCCACCCCTGGGCTGGTCATCCTGGGTTCTATAAGAAAGCAGGCTGAGCAAGCCAAGAGAGAGCAAGTCAGTAAGCCATGTTCCTCCATGGTCTCTACATCAACTCCTGTGTCTAGGTTCCTACCCTGGCTGAGTTCCTATCCTGACTTCTTCAATGATGGATGGTGATGTGGAAGTGTGAGCCAAATAAACCCTTTCCTCCCCAAGTTGATTTTGGTCGTGGTGTTTCATCAGAGCAATAGTAAGTCTAATCAGGACACTGACTGTCTAAAAGGGAACTTACGTAATGGGTAATATCTATGCACAGTATACTCCCCGTAGAGTCTTGAGTGTCATTTTGTTGAATGAATTAATGGCTTATTATATTTGTAGAATAGAAACCTACGGGGCTGGTATCTCTGTGTTAGGCTGATTTCCCTGATAATGTTAGGTTCCACGAAAACAAAGATTTTATTAAATATTTCTGGGTCCTCATGGTATTGGGCAAATAATGTTTTAATGGTTAATTAATTCCTGATTGAGTGCCTCAAGTGTTTTTTTTTTTTTTTTTAAATCTTGTTAAGATTTCTGAAGGAAAAAAAAAAAACCTTATTAGCCTTGTCAAGGGGTGGCAATATTGAAAGGATTGACTGAGCCTGATTCCATATAATGAAATGCATAGCATGTGTGATTCCTCAAGTGGAAATCTTGTTTTTCTGATCATTCCCTGACAGGCACTGATTACTTTAATGAAGGCAAAAGATCTCAGTTAAAGGGAATTATTAGACTTGACAATTGAAGTTGTAAATGTAGCCCTCATTAATGACTTGATTAATTTTGTGCCGCCTTCTGGTGGACAGTAGTTGGCTTTGGGGGCTTTGTCTGTGACAGAATGAGAGGGAGGTCCCTGCTTGTTCTAGGATAGAACGAGTCACAGCAGAGCTCCAAGCTTCCACCAGCCGCAACAGCGTGGAGTCCTGCGCGAGACGGGGAACACAGTGCAAGAGAGAAGGGGATTGGATAAAGGAGAAAGAAGATGCACGTGATGTGGGCCGGAGTGTTCACATGAGAGGAACATTTTAGCCAACCGCCTTTCTGATGAGAGGCGAGCTGTGTGTGAGCAGTGGGAGGCAGGGATCAGCAGGTATGGGGGCCACTGGGGCTGGTGCCTGGAGTGGGATCTTGGACTGTGGAAATGATGAAGATGCTGTTAGTGTGTGTGTATGTGTGTGTGTTGGAATGAGAGGGTTCAGCTCTGGAGAGGGACATCAGGTTACCCCTGAACTCACTTGCTTGCTGACTATGGGTAAGTAGCATTCACCCTGTCTTTTCCCCTCCTGTGGGTCATCACGGTTCTTACCTCTCTGTCTCATGTTCAAGGAAACATGGCTCTCAGCTGGGACTAGAACCTGTGTCTTGGGAATTCCACAGACTGCAGCTGAGGGGAAGGGCACTGCCCATGTGGTAGTGAGCTTTTGAAGACACAGTGCTCCACAAAAGAGTAGGACCCCTTAGTCTACACAGGGCTGATGTGCTACTATGATCTGCAAGCCAGGTAGGACAGAGAAAATTGACCAGGAGTGTTGAGCAACATATATACAGTATGTGTGTACACATATGTGCATGCATGTGTGCACTTGCATGCATGGCTTTTGCTGGCCTTGAGTGTACAGGGAATGACTGGTCTATATCTCTGAGTCAGATGGCACATGAAGGAGACATCTTATTTATTTCTATCCCAAGAATGCTGGGTGCCTGTGTGGAGTTGACCCAACAGCTGGGGCAGGAAGCCCTTGAGCTCTGAAGGAGCACTTGTGTGGTCTAAGGGGAGGACTTTGCAGCCCATGGTCAGGGAGATAGATGCACTATGTACTCTAGCCTGCTCACTGCCTCAGGATGCCTGGAACATTGAAACTGGTCCTGATAATCTTTTCAGTCAGATTGCCAGCTGGCCACAACTTTGGATTGGGGGAAGCTGTGAACCGGGAGACATTCTGTTCTGTGCCCCTCTTCAGCGTGCAGTCTGTTCTCTCCCAGGAACCTAAAGTTGTCAGTCACCATCTCTTCCTGTCCCTGGCTCCTGGCAATGAGCAGGCTGTGCCTATGTCCTGGTCAGTTGCCTCTGCATCTCTACGCTCTCCGTTGTGCTTAAAAAAGGGCCCTTGTGTGTCTTGTTCTACACCCCGTGTTAACCGTGAGCCCCTAAAAGCAGACTTGAGGTGAGGACGCTAGGGTAAGTGGTACGTGGTTATTAGGGAGGCAACTCTGGTGTCCAGCCTGACAGAGCAAGTAGCCAAAAAGTGAAGGAGGCCAGGAAACCAAGATTAAAAAGGCAGAAGACCATAATGAAAGCCATACACAGCCAGGGCCAATCCCACCAGGGCATACCGGAGAGGCTGGAAGACGTCAGAGATCAGGATGGTCAGAGTTGTGTTATGTGAGGTTGCCCCATGTGTGAGTGCTGTGTGGTCTACAGAGGCCAGAAGTCCACAGATGAGCCTCGGGATCCATATCAGAACACCATCCATCACTGAGAATGGGGGTGTGTGGAAGGGACCTGGCCCTTTGTCCACTGTGAGCCTACCTCAAGGTCACACCTGCTTGTCTAGGCTGGGGTGAGTGTGTTTCCTGTGGGCTGTAAAAGTGTGTGACAGCTGCCCTCGGGGTTCTAGAAGGATCTCTGCCAGCTTTACTTCTGGAGGAGACTGGCAGTGTGACACGGCTTATTAACAAATGGTGCACATTTATCAAGTTTCTTGTGTGCCAAGCATCATGTTAGGAGTTTCTCACGCACATTTCATGGTGGTTCTCTCCAGATCCCAGAGTAATACAGAATTTTCAGCTCTGGGTCCAGATGTGTGCATATTTCTAGTGACAAGTTTTGTTTTGTTTTCTGGGGCAGCATCTGCAAACTTAAATAAGACTCTCACCGTGGTCTCTTGTCTTCCTAAAGGACTGACATTACGAGCCCCACTAAGCGTTGAGAACACCCTGTGCTTTGTTCTTTGTGTTTTCAGTGTCTTGCCCAGTCTCTGGCACCGAGTAGGTACTTCATAACAACTGTCAATGAAAGGTGACCAAGATGCTAACGATTCACGGATGGGCACGTTTTTAATGAAGATGTGCACAGCCTTGTGGAAGACTTCTGGTTTAATTTTTTTGATAAATATCTATTGAATTCTTACCGTGTGTCAGGGAGCATGGCATCATTACTTCATTTGTCACCTCGGTTACTACCAGGGACTACTTATTGGACATGTATCAGACCTTGTGCGGAGCCCTTCACAGTTTCTCAAGCCCCACCCTGATGTGTTAAAGCCAACATTACGGTTTCTTTTTCTCGACAAGGCTCAGAGTGTTGCCGTTTGACCCGTGATCATACAGCCAGAGGGCAGAGGTGCTTTTCTTCCAGCTTACATCTAACCAGCTCCAAGGCCTGGATCTCCATCAGGCAGATCATCTTCAGGGTTGGGTAGTTCAGTACCGAGAGCAAGGGTTTACCTACGTGTGTCCTGCTTCTTCTGTAGCTGGGTAGAATTCGCTGGCTGGGATACAAACCTCATGTCCAAAGTCCCTATCTGGTGGCCAAGGAACATAGTCACTCCGGGTTATGACAAGGACGGACAAGCTGCTGGAAGAAGGTCTGAGGCTGGAAGGTTGAAGGTCATCCCAAGGGCCTTCCTCTCAAGCCAAGCCTTTCCTGTGTGCTCTGTCTTCTTGCCTGTGATCAGCTGATTTCACCGAGTTCTGCAGGCTCTCAGGGGATTGGGCACTTAGAGCTGTCAGGAAGACATATTGGAATCATTTGAACAG
Source organism: Mastomys natalensis (assembly GCA_021653895.1). NCBI lineage: Eukaryota > Metazoa > Chordata > Mammalia > Rodentia > Muridae > Mastomys > Mastomys natalensis. Next base: position 481,306 of record JAJTUV010000975.1, on the reverse strand, counting down.
GTAATCATAGAGTGCGGTTAAGATTGTTCAGTGCACAGAAAGCACATCAACACAGAATACCCCTCCCTGACGGTCAATGGGCATGGTATTCAAGGGATTTCCTTTGGGGACACACGAAACACTTCCTGGTGTTGGGATAAGGGTTGGACTATCAGGAGGCCAGGTGGAGTAGTGGTCACAACCTCTACAGGACAGGCTGTGGGAGAGTTAGAACTCACTCACCTTTGCTAATCCAAAGCTTCATGACTGGATTCGAGTCCTGCCTCAGCCATGTGTGGTACAAGCTTGCTGGTAGTTGCTTTTCTGTTATTGTAACAAAATATCCGAGGTGACAAACTTATAAAAAGTAAAGGTTTCTCTTGGTTTGCTTATGATGGCAGGACTACATAGCAGAGAAGGTATTCATCTCTTGTTGGGGCTTGAAGCAGAAGTTAAGTGGCTAGGGTTTCAAAAATCCCTTTAAAGGCATGCCCCTGAGACTAGGAGACCTTCCACTGGGACCCACCTTTTTAAGGTTTTAGCACTTGTGAGTGGAACCACAGGTCAGGACTATAGTTTCAATCCAGGGACCATCAGGGGACATTACCCAAATCATGGTTCTTGAACTTAATCCTTTAAGTGTTATGTCCCTATTAAAATAGGGACATATAATCGTGTGGATTTAGTCAGTTCTGGTATATGATAACCATCACAAGCGTGCTAAGTAAGAAACATAACCGAACATGCTCATGTCTTTCCACGATGTCAGAATTTATTGAATAACAATAAATTCACAAGCTATGTCAGTTTTGATAGGAACAATTTGCCAAATCGTCCTGATTTCCTTGATCGCTGGCTGAGGCAAGCAGGCTCTTTTATTCCCATCTTAACTACCAATGTCAACTCTCAGATCACACGTCACACATCACACAGTAAATCTATCTCTCTATATGTACATATGTAGGTTACTGAACGGCAGCAAAGCGTTAGAGACGTTTCATTGGAGTTGCGGAGTTATTTGCCCATGTGTGCCTCCTGGGTAGTGGGGATTGGCGGTGGCGTTTATGTGCTCAGCAAGGTACAAGATCATTCTTCTGTGTTTACAGAGCCAATGGAAGCAAAAGCTGCTTGTAAAGTGGAGTCTGTGAGGGTAAGACTTAGCCTGGCAATCCACCATTTTATACAATATGGAGTAACTTAGGGCAGGCCACAGCCTGGTTTCAACAGTCCAAAGTCTACACAGGTTTTGGAGCAGGAGTAGGCAAAGGGACCTTGTACTTATTCACAGTGGAAGAGGTATAGCTGGGGCTGGTCTCTGTGTATGTTTGTTCTCGTCCTTCATAACTAGAATACACACAGCTGCTGATATGTTCACCGGGGCTACAGTGTACCAGGCAGTGTGGCAAGTGGGTTAGCTCATCTACCCGTCCCAGCCACCTTGAGAGTTATTGGCTATCTCAGTCACAATGGCTATTGGGTCATCCAAGTCAGGCAGCTTAGAGAGGGTGACCTGCCTCAGGTCACACAGCCTATAATGGCTAGATGATACCTATCTATGCAGGTTAAGTCCAAAACTCCATGCCCTTAGTTGCGGGGCCCTCCTTTATGTCTTTGCTGATTGTGATTCAGGAGGAAGTACATTTCGAAGCTCAACCTAGATCGCCAATGCAGCCTGTGTGTCTTAGATGGAATGAATGCCTTGCGTTCTATGCCTGGCTAATTTCCTCATTATTTACTTTTCTTTCTTCTCATTATTCTATTAGTTTCACGTGGCTGCTGTAACAAGTGACCACAAACTGAGTGGCTTAAAATAGTAGAAATGAACTCTCTCAGCGTTCTGTACCCCAGGGGTCTGAAATCAAGGTGTCAGCAGGGCTGTGTGCTCTGTCAAGCCTTCAGTGAGAATCAGTTTTGAGCCTGGACCAGCCTCTTGTGGCTTTAGGCCATCATTGGCTTGTGGTCATATGCCTCCAACCTGCCTTTGTGGGCACACTGTACCCTCCTCTCCTGTGTGTCTATCATGAGGATACCTGTAACTGCATTCAGGACCTGCCAGATAGTCTGGAAGCTCCCTCCGAAGGTCCTTGACTTAAGGATGTCTTCCTCTGTTCTCAGTTCTGAGGCTGAGGTTATTGACCTGCTGTTTAGAGACTGGCACCCTTTAACCTTCTACACTTATGGAGTCACAAACCTCTTATCTCTGCTGCATACATAGTTCTGCCCAAGATGCTTTTGGCAGCCCCAGTAGCCATAGCACTGACCATCCGAACCCTCCTGGAGCCAGTTCTCATGACCCCTGGACATGACCCCAGAGCTTAAGAGCAGGTCTTCCAGATACAAACTGTCATTGGCCAACTTTGTTTATTTCTTACCCTTAATGTGGAAATTCTTTCAGTCACTCTGATATCTCTGGGGGAAGGGACAGATCTCTCTTATTTTTCATTCTTTTCTATTTCCTTGATGAAAAAAAATGCTGATTATAATTGCAGTGGTTTATCGTGATTGCCAATGTAGGTAGATCCAGAGGCACCTAGGAGATTTGTAAAGCACACTTCTGGGTGTGTCTGTGAGGGTTTTCCCATAGATAATTAGATCAGGAGGGCTGGGACCTAATCAATGGGTCGATCCACTGATAGATTAAAAATGTGAATAGACTTCTGGGAGAAGACAGAACTGTGGAGCAAAAGGCTGCAGGAAGTGAATTACTGGGGCCTAGCGTTTTCTAGTTCCTCCTCTCTGGTTCTGCCCACTATGAGGTGCCCCAGCTCTCTGCCCACTTTTCCCTTCATGACGTGTCTAACTTTGCTACACATCTCAGACAGTAGTGTCAGGGAGCCATGGACCGTGAACACTCTGTACCCCTGTGAGTCACAGTGAATCCTTATTCCTGACAGCTGCTTTTGTCATGTGCACTTGTCACAACAATGAAAATCCTGGTCAGACAATCATTTGCTCTCTTGGTTCTGTGACCCACAGTTTGGGAAGCCTGGTACTAGAAGACTTTGCTTTTCTTTGTCTTCTTCACATGTTCGGAACTTCCTTTGCTTCCGAAAGTAAAGCTTCCCAAAGAGAGGGCCAGCATCCATCCATCAGCTCTTTCCTGACCCAGGATGGGGACTTCATATACTTTCCTACCTCCACTCCACCAGTGACCCTTCCAGCCCTGCCCCCTCAGCCCCTATGACTCCTCTGGCTCCTTTCTCTCCCCACCCCCACCCTGCCTCTCTCCATCCCAGCCTGGTTTCTGCTTTGCCATTCTAAGAGGCTAATGTGGAAATTGCTCACAGATGGTACAAACAATATGGAAAAGAGCCTCTCTCTTCATTAGAGCAACAGAAGACAGTGTTTTAAATGATTCAACTGTTATTGCAATGATTACAGGGCAATCCAAACACCTTCTCAAGGCTTCGAGTCAGCCTCTTGTCAAGGGCTTCAGAGGTTGGAGATTTCAAGGGCCAGCACCAGCAGCAAGCCACCCGCTGGTGGCCCGATCCTTCCTATGACCTTCAAGGTGGAGCTTGTGGGGGTGACAGTTCAGGGACAGTGTGTACCTGCATTACAGCCCCTCATCTTTCAGCAGATGCAGAGGTCCTGGGCCCTGGCCCAGACTGTTTGTGGCCCAGGCTTTTTCTGGTCTTTAGGTAGCAGCAGGTACTCCCAGACGGTGGGTCAGGCCCCAGCTCAATTGTCATAATCCTTTGTTGTCTCAGAACCTCTCAGGTGTGAGAGGAAGACCACCTGGGCAGAAGTTCTCTGGACTTTCCATCTCTTCCTCCTCCTTGGGAACTGTTGTCTGTCCTTCCTTGTATCTGGCTAGTCTCCTAGTCTCTTCCTTCCCAGTGAGAAAACAGCACCAGCCTTTCTCCTCCCTTGAAAGGCAGGAGTGGGGGATGGGACAGGATACTGCTAGGTTTACTTCTCTCACTTGAGGGGCTTCAGCAGTGATGGGGACTGAAGAGAGACCTAGGGGAGATGAAAACGTACCTGTTATTAAAAGATTAGCAATCGCCAAGACCTCACTGGAACTAGACAGAATATGTAAAAATGCATGTTGGCTTCTGGTCATGATTACCTAAGACAGCTGGGACAGAAGGATTCCTTGAGAAGCACCAAAGTTGGGTAGAAAGAGCCCAGAACTAGGATGGCAATGGGGGTTGGGCTATGCATGAGAAAGGAGTGCTAGTAGCAATAGGTATTGGTCTCATATATCCCAGGCTGGCCATGAACTCACCATGTAGCCAAAGCTAGCCTCGAAGTCCTGATGTCCCTTCCTGGGACTCATAGATATGTGCCACCAGGCCTGGCTTAACCTACGTTGACAAGTGCCATTGCTCTTATTACTAAGATCCAAATTGTAATTTGTCAGTTCTTCTGCTACAATCTCTCTCTAGATCTTTCTGTCCTTTTGGGTAGGGACAGCTCCATCTGCCCAGAACAGGGAACATTTTGGTCTGGGTTTCAGTGGACAGAAGTCAGAGCTGGCTTGTGTATTTCTATCTTCTCTCTGTTCCAAGAGGAGAGACAGAGACACGGTGGGAGTCAGAGCTCTGGTGGGCGGGAGGACGGGTGAATCAGTCTTCCCAGGTGGAAGTGATATGTTATAGGGTAGATTCGTGCCTTGTGTGCAGACTGTGCGGATGGGTGTGGAGAGGCCAGGATGGCGGTCCTGCCTAGCCCCATCCCCAGTCCTTCTGTTCTGCTTCCTGCACTGATGAAAGGCCCTGACACAGTATTTGAAGAAATAGAAAAGGCGAAGTTCATCTGCTGGGATGGAATTACATTAAGGAGAACAAAATTAAAGGCTTTTCATGGAAAGAGAGCTCCAGGATAATTTGATGGAAGACTTTAATTATTTCAAAGTGCACTTCCCCCTCCCCCCAAAAGATGTTTTTTAAAAGATCTCATTTGGGTGACCACATAAAATTATATATGGGTATCTCTCTGGATTCTTACAGCTGATATTGATGCAGAGGGCCACCGGCAGCCCAGGAAAGGGGGGCTTCAGTTCCCTGCCCACTCTCCTGTGTGCTGGTGACAGATGAGGAAAAGCTGTGCCAACCTGAGGAGCCAGCCCCAGGGAAGCAGGAAGTGAGCTGATGTTACTTAGATTAGACACCAGCAAGAACTTGAAATGTTACATGCTTCCTCTTTCTTTTAATGTATGTGTGCCTGTGTGTGTGTGTGTGTGTGTGTGCACGCGTGCGGTCTTGTGTCTCTCTGTGTGTAAATGTGTGTGGAAGCCAGAAGAGGATGTTGGGTTTCCTGCTCTGTCAGTGTTTGCCTAACTTCCTTGACACAGGTTTTCCTGAACCAGGAGCTAGGCTGGCAGTCCAAAGCCCCAGCCACCCTCCAGTCTCCAACCCCCACCGTGCTAGGGTTACAGGACTTCATGGCTGTGCTGGGACTTGAACTCAGGTCCCCATGATTGCATAGCAAGTGCTCTTAGCCAGTGAGCCTTCCCCCTGGCCCTGTTACCTCTTTTAATTGGTGTGGTGCTGACACTTCCCTAGAAGGAAGAGAAAGAATTTTCCTCGCCCTTACAGGAGACCACTAAAGTAACCAGTGGGGTTCCAGGGTCACACTGTGGGTGGCTGTAGGCTTTGTGGCATGTTGCCCTTCCTCTGACAATCCTTGCCACTAGGCTCCTTCCTCAGTTCTGCCCTTTTTGTTTCAGATTCTTCCCCGGGATCACTAGGACAGAGTTCTTTCCATCCATCTGGACCAAACTGCGTCCTCTTATGAATGAGGTTGCTTGTTCTTGGTTTTAAACTCATCATCTAGAACTTCTCTTGCTGTATCTTCAGCCTAGTCTTCCTTTGAGGCTTGTCGAGAGAAGGGTGGTGAAATCACATAGCCAGGACTTGCTTGGACAAAGAGCTGAAATAGTAGCCACATGGTCTTCTCTCAAGAATGAGACTTGATGTGCCCTTCAGTCAGCTAGCCCCAGACAGGTAACACTGGGGCATTGGGCAGTGGTGTTTGGGAAACAGTAGCCAGCTAGTGGGCAGGTCTGGCTTTGTTATGACACCTCTGTTGTATTTTATAAAAAGGAAAGAAAAGCCAGGGATATGTTTGGTGGAGGTTCAGTATGGTGACAGGAAAGGGGTGCCTCTGTGGGCCCATGCTGAGGCGTCCCTTCCCCCTGAGGTACTAGCCACATGACGGTATCATATAGCATAGAGTTTATTTAGGGCATAGGAGAGGAGTTAGGATAGTAGAGATAGAGAAAGGCAGAGAGAGAGAGAGAGAGAGAGAGAGAGAAAGAGAGAGAGAGTAGAGGAGTAGAGGCTGGCCATGAGCACTCGGAGAGATGGGGGAGGGAAAGGTGAGACAGGGGAAAGAGGGTAAGGGAGTTAGAGCAAGAGGAGAAGAGAAGAGAGTGAGGAGGGGCCAAGCAGCCCCTTTTATAGTGAGTCAGGCACACCTGGTTGTTGCCAGGTAACTGTGGGGCAAGAGCCCAGATGAAATGCCAACAACCTCTGTCTTGGAGGGTTCTGGGGCAGCCCAGTTCAGCATCCCTCTGAGTCAGTAGTCTGCAAGGCCCCAAGGATTTGCAGACAACTGGTATCATATTAGTACTGGCTGGGAGTTGGGTGGTGATGGTGGTGGTGCACCTTTCATCCCAGTGCTTGCGAAGCAGAGGCAGGAGGATGTTTGTGAGTCCGAGGCTAGTCTACAGAACAAGTTCCAAGATAGCCAGGGCTACACAGAGAAACCACTCTGTCTCAAAAAAAAAAAAAAAAAAAAAAAAAACAAAAAAACAAAACAAAAAACAAAAAAAACCAACAAATAAATAAACAAAACAAACACTGACTGGGAAAACAATAGTGAAGCACCGAGAGCCCAGGCTAGCCCAGGCTTTCCCTCATCAGTGGGACTCTCGGGCCTCACCATCCCCCCAGACTGCTATTCTATGGAAGCCCCCACCTGCCTGCTCCTTTTTCCAAAGGAGCACAGGTGATTCGAGGAGAGACAGATGGAGCTGTAAATCAGGGTGTGGCCCCTGCTTTGTTGTCTTGAGTTCCCAGGGTCCTCCTGTGCCTCTCTGACGTGGGCTTGGGTGGTGTGTTGGTTCCCTGAGTTTGCTCCCGTGTCCTTCTTCTTCTTCTTCCTATCCTCTTGGGCTAAGCTGGGAGGGAGATGAATCGGGCATGGAGCTACCTGGCTGCTCCTAAAGATTGTCACCTCGAAAGAGCAGGGCCACCTGCTGCCGAAAGGAAACCCCTACACAGCTACTGCCATTGTGGCCTCAGGATCACAGGTCTCCTGAGCAGTCTCGAGAGCTGTGCACTACTCAGACAGATGCTCACTCTCACCAGGAGTTCCTGAGCTACCAAGCAGGGAGGGATTCTCCCCATCTGACTGCATGCACTCTCTTCCAGCATGAAATTATTTGTGTATTTTTTTTTAATTCGCTAATTAAAAATTATCTTTTTTTTGCATATGGATTTTGGCCTGCATGTATGTCTTAAACAGGATGTGTTGGTGATGTCTGCAATCCTAGCATTTGAGAGAGGCTGAAGGATCAGAACTCAAGACACCTTCAGCTACATAGCAAGCTGAAGATTAGCCTGGTATGCTGGCGAGTTTTATGCATCTTGACAGGCGCTGGATAGTTTCTGAGTGGAGGGAATCACATGTGTGTCTGCTGTCTGAAGAGGCCAGAAGAGGGCATCCTATCTCCTGGAACTGGAGTTACAGATTACGGTTGTGAGATGCTATGTGGATGCTGGGAATTGAACCCAGGTCTTTTGGAAGAGCAGTCAGTACTATTAACTGCTGAGCCATCTCTCCTGTCCCTTTGTTCATTTATCTATTTAGACGGTCTCAGGTGCCCCCGTGTCTTAGTTACGGCTACTATTGCTGTGATGAAACACTATTGACCAAAGCTACTTAGGGATGGAAAGGTTTAGCTGGCTTACATGTTTTATAGAGGCAGTTTCTTAGTTGAGGCTCCCTGCTCTCAGATGACCATAGCTTGGGTCAAGTTGACATAAAAACTAGCCAGCTAGGACAGGAACCCTTTACCACTCACTGTCTCAGAATTACTTACTGTCTAGAACCCACCTTCCTCTAGGATGCAACGAACGATGTGACTCTTGATCTGCTCAGCCCCATTGGATGAATAGACTACCATGCTTTGGGGTTGTAGGTCTCCTGAAGTCAGGGCCAATCTCCCAGAATTCCTCCTGACATCAGTGTCATGGCAGACAGGGACTTGTGAAGTACAGGGGTCACCATGACAACCACAGTTTGTTGACTATATTTGGGGTGGCGGTGGGAGCGGGGGTAGGGGGGAGGAGGTCCTGCTCTGCTTCTCTGATGGACTGAAGAAGAGAGGAGAGACATGCTCCGAAGGACCCAAGGAGGGCAAGTTCCTTGGCATCCTGTACTGGGAGCCTTGGTGTGGGGCTCTGAGTTAGAGGGACTTCTCAAGCAAGGGGAGAGACTCATGCTCAATTCTCCATGTCGTTCCCTTGTACCATGAAAAATACATGTGAAGTAAATAGCGTTCCAGGAGCAAGCACCCTTCGTCCCTCCTGCTCTTCCTTTCTGAAATATTTATGGAGCAAGCAGGCTATGCCTTATGCTATAACGCTGAGAGGGGAGAGCACTCGTGTTTACTGTCCTCTGAGGGACTCACTGTCTAGTTAGGTAGGAGGCGTGCACAGCACTGAGGCAGGAGAATCAACCATAACTAGCCTAGCAGCTCAGGCTTGGGGTGAGCATGATGAACTCGGCTCAATCCAGGAAGGCCTTCTGGAAGAAGTGGCCAGGAGCTGGAGGCACTGGAGGGTGAGTACTTGGATAACGGAGTGAAGAGAAGCAGTGTACATAGGAGTGGCTGGTGATCTGGCCTTGGATCCCTCTGTACCACTGAAGACCCCTGTAGCTTTGGACAGATCATCTTTCTGATCATACTTTGAAAGACGGGGCAACGCCAGGATCCCCTCCGGAGGGTTGTTTGAAAGGTTTAAACAAATAAGAAGCTTGTAGGGACATGTACTTTGGAACACAGACACATTCCTGATATGGCACTGTTGTCCCCCGACCTGTAGTGCTGTGGCCTGTCCCCCAAGGGTTCTCCTGCTACTAAGTGCTATGCCCTCTGCCCAGAAGCTCCCTGAAGCCCAGCTCTGTCCCTGTACACCTGGCCATAGGCTCAGACTTCTAGCCAATCCCCAGTTCCCAAGCTGAGCCAGCCACGGGCCCTCAGGCAGGTGTGAATTAAACTCAGCTTCCCGCCTGTTCCATTCCGATTGTCTTCTGAGGCAGAAAGTGCCCCTGCCAGGCCTGCTGTTGTTTGTATTGACAGCTTCTGCCATCTTTGCCTTGTGGCTCTCCCCATGCTGGGTGGCTAGGGAGCTGGCCTTTTGCTAGGAGAGGGGGGCTCCTTGCCTTCTGAAGCAGTGTCTACTCACCCCCTCAGGAGCCTGACATTTTGTCTGCACCCGTGGTACAGGCCTTGTTCTGGCTGTCCATCACTAATCCGATACTGACCCTGCAGCTGGACCAGTAAAGCCGCTATGCAAGGACCTCAGACCAAAGATGAGCACTCACCCGGTCGACTGAGCCCCCAGTAAAGGTGGAAGAGGCTGGGTGTGGTTCCTGTGCTTTCTGCCAGGCCGTGAGTTGCAGGGTCCTCTCTGCCCTGTGCTTTTCAGCCTCTCAGCTTTCACTCATCCCTGGTCTTTGGGATAAGGCAGGAGGTCCTAAAGTCTGTGCTAGACCTAAAGCCCTCGGGAACATCCGCGCTGTCCTCCAGGGACCTGCTCTTTCACTCTGATGGAAAAGGCTGTGTGTGGCTTTGTGGGGTATTTCTGAAATAGATTGAAACAGGCCTGCAGAGCATCGGACGAGGTCTCTCTGGGGGGATGAGCAGGTCGCCTGGTGGCCTTCTGGGAAGAAAAAGCAGACGGTGGAGCACCATTAACCCTCTGCAGAGAGTTTAGAGCTGCTGGCCGCTCCAGTGACTATTGCTCTGCCAAGAAGTGAAGTCCTAGGGAGCAGACCCCATTTCTCTTCTCAGCACTCCAGACTGTGCTCCAGGAGTCTAGGACCCTGTATCAGGAGCTATTAGGTAAGGAGAAACATGGCCTTCTGCACAGCCGTATTGTTTGGAACACAAAATGGGAAGCGAGAGGGCTCAGCTGAGGAGCTGTTAGCAGATGCTGGCCTTTGGGGGAAGGTTCCCCCCCCCCGCAAGGGTGTAGCACCTAGTAGGTCAACCATTTTCCATTGGATGGCTCCACAGTCATGTGTATATGGGCCGTGCAAATTAAACACAAGTGGGTTATTCTTTTAAAGTTAAGAAGGAGCTGGGTGTCAATCCTGAGGAGTTAGGAGGAGGCATGCGGGCAGATATGACCACTATATATTGTATGCACGCATGAAATTCTCAACAAATTAATAAAATTACTATATCAAAATGGGCAGTCGATTGAAGATTTGCTTCATCTGTTTTAAAAATCATCTCTTTTGCCTCTTTTGTGTAAAAACTATTGGGGCCCTGATGAAAGGCAACTTACTATACTAGAAAGGATGAAGACCCAGGTTCGGGGGTCCTGGCCTGGAGGTCTTGGGCAAAGTGTGTTTTCTTCATTTGTTCTATGAGGAAGTGTGTCTCAGCCGTCACTGCATTCTTAGTGAAACACTCTATCTGCAAGGGTGAGACCTGTGTAGGCTTTGTGGCTCTGACAGCTCAGGGGCTTGGTTTCATCTCTGTCACTTACAGGCTGGGTAATGCCTCTCTATCTCAGTTCTCAGATGCATTGTGAGGCTGAACCTCACAGCCTGCCCTGGGGCTACTGTGAGGGTTTATAGCAATGCTTATAAAACACTCACTATTACAGTGGCCACCTCAGAGACACATGGAAGTGTTTTGTTGCATCCGCTGGATTCATCATTGCTATCATTTCACCGTCCGGTCTGTTTTTGTCCTTGCTGGAGACTGAACCTTGAACTCTGATCTATATGTGGAGCACGGGAGGTCTTTGTGGTTTTTACTCAGCAGGGACTGGGAGGGGTCTGAGGGTCTAGGGTTCTCACAAGTTTCTAACAATGTGATTACTGTTTCTGTGGGCCTCTCTTTGGGTGACCGAGCTGCAGGTTCGACTGTCAGATGTTTGTCCGTGCCCAGACTACTTGTAGCGTCCTCTGGGCCATCCTCTAAGTTGGGGTGGATGAGAGATACATGTGGTAGGCTTGGTAAGTCTAGTAGCAAAGGCTGCAAATGTTCACCAGAGACAGTGCAGAGTTGAGGGGCCTCTCAGGGGCCTCTTCCTGGCTGTGAGTCTGTCCTTGAACTCCAAGTTTCAGGGCTGACGAGCTGATTGCCTCATCCATTCGGGGCTTGTTTATTAGACACTACCGGAAACTGTTTAAGATGGCGGTCATGTCTTATGCTACCTTTCCCCACAGAGCTCCTCAGTTCTGCTGGGCATGTAAAGGTACCCATGGAATTTCACATGCCTGGACCCCAGTCTTGGAAGATGGTGGGATACAGCGTGAGAGCATGGACTTTGGGATTGGATGGAGTCATGGACTCCATCACCGCCATATATGATTGTCAAGTTCCTAAGGTCTCTATGAGTCTCACCTAGAATTACGATAATGGTGATGCCTGTTGATGGTGTGTCCTTTCAAAGTCCAAGTTGATATCCTAACCTTAAAGTAGAGTTATTGGGAGGTGGGGCCTTTTAGGGGTATGGTTATGTCACAAATATGGAGCCTGGTCCCCCAAAGGACTGGTGTCCTTAAGAAAGACACCTTTCAAAGCTGGCTTGCTCCCTTTACCATGTGAAGATTTGAGTAGAAGGCAGCCAGCTACCTGCAAGCGGAAGAGGCATTTGCCAGAGCCTTACCATGCTGGCACTTGCTGCCAGTCTGTGGTGCTTTGTTACAGTAGTTCCCACGAAGACCCCCCATGCCATGAGTGTACAAGGGCTGACTGAGCTAATGGAGTGAGGTGCCAGCCTAAAGCACACACCTGAAAGATTTCTCCTCCCCTCCCCTCCCCTCTCCCCCTCCCCTCCCACATCTTAAGCAAAAGCCGGCCATGTTGGAATGTAAGATCACTCAGAACTCCACACTGAGGTCTTAGGGCCTTGCTATGCTAGTTGGTTCTACATCCTTGTCCTCTATCTGGGTTAGCTCAAGCTGTGCAAAATGGTGGTGTTGATATTGTTCCAATTGTCCCCTGTCACCCCTCCTCTCTCTGTCTATCTTCTTGGTTCTTTTCAGGAATAGCACTCAGGTTATAGGACTCAGTGTGTCCTGGCCTTGGGTCTTGGGGTGGAGGGGGCACCCCCTGAGCTGAGATATAGTTCTTAGGATGCCTTAAAGCTTCCTGCCCCAGGCCCTCACCCAAGACGCCTCTGCATTTGGCATGAATCAGCCTTCTCAAAAGGCCGATCACCTAGGCACACCCCTCCTATGTGGGATCGGACTTCTCCAAGGCACCCAGGCAGACCTTACCTGTGTGCTGACACTGGAGTCAGCCCATCAGCTGCCAGGGATGCCTACATGGGACTTGGTGATAGTTCTGTTGGTGACTGTGTCTGTCGCTGTACTCCGTTTCCTTTGCACTCCCAGCTATGCCGTTACCCGGATGCCTACTCCCCCTCTCATGTCTCTTCCGCAGCCACAATCAGATGTGGCACCTTGGCCCATCAGACCCTAAATTCACTTCCCCTTTTGGGTAGTAGCTTGCCTCTCCCCCCTCCCAGGGCCAGCAGCATTAAAAGGGTAAGATCAGAGTCAAGCGAGAGTGCAGTATTTTCAGAGCCAGTGATGTCAGCGTCTCCTCAGCTTCGAGTTTCATTTAGAGTGAAGTGCCATCAGCCAGGTAATTATCATGATCACATATTTAAAGTACTTAAATATTTGAAGCTATGTCAAGCATTTACAGCTCTCTAAATCAGGACACACTGGCTAGACTGTGACCAGGCCTCAGGAGACTTCTAGCCTTTAGGGACCCAAGCCTTTCTGCATGGGAGAAGAGACACAGCCTCCTGCCTGAGGAAGGCTCCTTGCAGACGCTGTCTTCTTCCCAGTGTGCAGCACCCTGCTGGACATGTGAACATGTGTGTGCCTCTGTGCGTGGCCCTTGGCTCTCTGGCTTAGAGGCTGCGAGCATGTGAGTCTCCTCTGCAAGGGCCTCTGCACCTGCCACCAATGGTGTTCAGTCAGGGGAACTAGAAGCACTCAATGATTACTGCTTACTAATAAAGCTAAATTCTGACATTAAAGCTGCACCGATTCGTCACTTTTCAGCAAAGAGGGAAATGAAAGTGACACATGGCCACGACACATGTGCCGTGTGTGCAGTTGGCACAAGCAGGGAGGGGCTGAGAGGCTATTCCTCCCCTTGCTGGCATCATGGCTGTTGGCCAAGGAGAAGTGGATGTGGGTAGGAGAGCATGTCTGGGCACGGAGGGGCTTTGAAAGAGCACTTGCCAGGGTTGTCACACTGCCAATCTCTTTTTGCTTTTGCTAATGGAAGAGCTGTGAGCATGGGGGTGTCGGGGGTCTCGGGGGGTGCATTTGGTCAGGTATGCAGAAGCTAGAGGTGGCTTTCTGTCTCTTGGAGAAAACAGTCAAGGAGAGCGATGTGAAGATGCTACTTTTGTTCTTGGTTCAGGGTCATGGCTTCACAGTGGCTGTGTTGCTCTGGGGCCTGTTGGGAGGTTAGAACATCACGGAGGAGAGCAAGCCATGGAGTCAAGAAAGCTGCTGTCCTCGTGGCGGCGAGGGGTCAGAGGAGCTAGGGTCGCAGGAGACCCTCATGAGCGGCATTTGTGAAGCTTTTCTTGGAGACACGCCAGCATATGTCTCTTTACTCCAGATAAGACACTGAGGCTGGAGGGAAAGGATCTCAGCTCAGTCTAGTTTAGTGAACTTGTGAGTTTTCTGGGGTTCTTTACAGGACCATGGGGGGGGCGGGAACCAAAGACAGCTAGGTCACTCAAAAGCCTTCCTCAGCCTGGGTGACAGCTCACAAAAGCTGCAACCCCTAAAGCCTCCTCCCCAATCTGCAGACAGCTCAGCCTGTCCATCCTCTTTCCAACAGTTGTTACCGGGGGTGGGGGTGGGGTTGGGTTGGGCTCTGTGAACCATGGAAATTTCCAGAGCTTCCTGACCCTCATGAGTTTCCATAGCTTTCCGATTCTTAGGAGGCTTCTTCTCGGAGGGAACTCTTCAGTTTGGAGGAAATGGCTATAGAATAGGCAGGCAACCAAAGACCTAACTTCTCCCCTACTAGACTCCACTTCCTCTGCCAGATGTTCTATCCCTGCACAAGAACACTGCAGGCTGGTGAGCAAGCCTGTGGTATGAGGATGGTGGGCAAGCCTGTGGTATGAGGATGGTGAGCAAGCCTGTGGTATGAGGACTTTTGTGTGGGGGACAGTGAAGATCTAAGTCATAATAGTGAGCAAATATGCTTTTGCTCCTTGGTGCCTCCTTAAGCTGTGTAGCATTAGATAGTTGATGTACCTCTCTGAACCTCATCTCTGAAGTGAGCACCCACTGCTCTGTGTGTGTGTGAGAGAGAGAGAGAGAGAGACAGAGAGACAGAGAGAAGAGCTTGGTATTGCCTGATGCATTGTAAGTCACTTAATAAATGGCAGGAGGGGACACTGGTGGCTCGCATTTCATAGCACCTTCTATTGCTGTGAAATAGCTAGGATATTAGTCACCAAAGGTGGCAGCCAGGACATTTGGTATCATTTGGCATGTGATGTGCCAGGGTTTGACCCAAGGTTCCCCAGCTTGTAGTAGGGAGAGCTGGGTCTCCAACTCAGCTCTCTCTACTCCAGAGCCTCTCCTCTCTGATATTTTTAGTGCAGCTTAGTGGGTGGAGGCAGAAATAGCCTCTGCTCCCCTTGGGTACCATGTTGGAGAGAGCATGTGTGCTCTCTCTTCAGGGATTGTCCCTAGCCTTTCTTGAAAGAACAACCAGACTTATGGAGTTCTCTTGTCTGTCAGCTTCCCTCTCTAGGATGTTGCTGAGAGAGACCCTGCCCCTTTGGGGACATACTTAGAGTGAATTTGAGGATACTTGGTGCTATGAGTAGAAGTTAGAAATCCGCAGACAGGGGGTTTGGGGACCAAAGAAGGGGGAGTGGAGTCTGGCTATAGATATCCATGGTATTGTCCCTGAGGAGCCCCTGGCAGGCTGGTGGGAACTCCAGGGGAACTCATCTCTCTCTCCTCTCTGCTGATATCTGCCCAGCACGAGCGCACAAGCGTCTAAGCCAGGAGGTGATCTTCCAGCCTCTGAGAGGTGGCTAGCTTGAACAGCCTTCCACGTCTTGCTCCATGGAAGCAGGATGCCAATACCCACTCCTCATTCCAGTCAAACTCTGCTTTGATGGTTGGGAGTGAGGAGAATGGTAACCTGAGAGGCCAGGGACCTGAGCATCCGTGGGTTCATTTCCTGCTTGTTTATCTCCTTCCAAGACAAGGAAAATATGTGGGTACCAGAGAGTGGGCCAGCTGTGGCTCAGGCATCTCTGGAGAGGCCTCCTGGTCCAAGCTTGGCCATGTGTTGTACCTCTTCTGCCTGCATAGGTTCTAATGGTGACTCGGCTGTGGAGTCTGCAGCTAGCCTGTTACAGTTGCTCAGCTGAGAAGGAGGGTCACAGGGACTACCCTTTAAATACCATGGGCTAGCCAGGGTGCACTAAGTCAGCTGTGTTGATTGATAGGCAGAGGTCAGAGGGCTCTTCCCTGGTGATGGAACTGGAAATGTCTTGCCAAGTCTCTGTCCTCAGCTCCCCTTTCTGCTAACACGTTTTGATGTTCATGTCATCTGTTGGGGTTCACCCCAAGTCCTGTCTTCTGCTCTCGGAAACCAAACTCTTAGAGGTCACAGCTGTGATACCACTGTCCGTTCTCTTGGGAGGGAGGCAGCTGGTGGCGTAAAATGAGATCTTGATTGCCTCAGGTGAGTCCTGTGGGGGTAGGGCTGTGTCTCGCCACACTCCTACCTGCTCATGTCGCCTTATGGTTATGACTTTTAAGTCATTAATTCTGCTTTATTAAAAAGGGACTACCTCAGGAAGGGAAATCTTGTTGAATTAGTCATGGACAGTTTAGTATAAATTAATAAAGTTGATGTTTTCCTGTTAGCGTTAGTGTGTGAGAGAGTATGATGAGAGATTAGGAAGAGCCCGGAGTCAGAGTACAGGGTGAAGATGGAGGGATAGTGAAGAGAGGGGCTAAGGGAACTTGGGGCAAGTGTGACCCCTGATTTGCCAGGTTGTCTCTGATCTTCACAATTGTTTTGTTGTAAGATTTTCCACAAAACATTCCAGGAAAAAATATGTACATATGTGTGTGTGTATGTATGTGTGTGTATATGTATGTGTGTATGTGTGTATGTATGTACTTATGTATGCATGTACTTATGTATATATGCTTGTGTGTCTGTGTGTGTATGTGTGTATGTATGTGTGTGTATGTGTGTATGTATATATGTACTTATGTATGTATTGCTTGTGTGTCTGTGTGTGTCTGTGTGGGTCTGTCTGTGTATGTGTGTACTTATTTATGTGTGTGTATATGTGTATGTGTGTATATATGTGTATGTGTGTATATGTGTGCATGTGTATGTGTGTACTTATATATGTATGTGCATGTATGTATGTGTGTGTATGTGTGTATGTGTATACTTATGTATGTATGTGCGTATGTGTATGTGTGTGTGTATGTGTGTACTTATGTATATATGTGAGTGTGTCTCTGTGTGTATATGATGTAAGCGATAATATACAACTTTCAATTTCTACAACGTAAACACACCTTGTATCTAGCATCCAGATTGATAAACAGCACCTATTTGCCTGCTCCCATCTTCAGCCAGTCACTATGAACCCCACAGCACCCACTGTTCTGTAATGCTATAAACAGGCTTCACCCATGTGGACTTACTCTGCACATGCCCTTTGTGTCTGGCTCTCTTTGGTTTACTGGGTCTATTTGTGAGAACCATCTGCAGCAAGGCTTGCTCATTTTCATCGCAGTGACGCTCCATGCGACTGTCACAGGTCACCTCTCCTGTGGCGGATGGACATTTGGATGTCTAGGTATCGACTCTCAAGAGTAAAGATTTAAAGCTGTAAATGTTTTTAAGTAGATGTTATCCTCTTGTCTCTGGTTAGAAGCTTTTCTCCTGAGAGCCCTCTGACTTCATCTCCAGCATAGAATAAGTGTCCTGCTTGGCTCCCATGATGTCTGTTGTATAATAGATTGCAGCTCCTGGGCCCAAGGGCTGGTTGGCTGAGTGATTATGTAATTGAATGTATAGTATAACCTACTCTCTTCATATTCTGCTCAGAGCTCATCTCAGCACCTACAAAAAGTAGGTGTTAGAGACCTAGGGGGATAGCTCAGAGGGTATTCCATTGTGCCTTCTATTGCTGCGTTAGAACATGGATCCAAAACAACTGGGAGGAAAGGGATTATGGGGCTTAGACAGCCTAATCACAATCCTTCAGCAGGGGATGGCAGGGTAGGAACTTGGAGAAACTGAAACAGAAAGCACAGAGAAACACTGTTTACTGCCTTGCTCTCCCTGGCTTGCTCAGCCTGCTCTCCTATACAACTCATATCCACCTGCCCAGGGGATGGGAATCACCCACAGTGGGCCTGGCCCTGCCACATCGATTAGCAGTCAAGGCCAATCTGGGTGGAGGCGTTTTCTCAGTTGAGGTTTCCTCTTTCCAGATTCCTCTAGCTTGTGTCAACTTGTCAACAAACAAACAAACAACCCTCCCCCCGAAAAAAAAAACAAAACCAGAAAACACCCAACCAGCACAGTGGGTAAAGTTTGCTGTGTGAGTGTGAAAACCTGAGTTGGATCCTCAACACCTGTTTAAATAAAAACAAACAAACAAAAAAAAACCAAACAAACAAAAAACTAGGTGTTACAGTGTGTGCATGTAGTCTCTGTTCTAGGCAGGAGGAGTGGAGACAGGAGGATACCCAAAGTTTGCTGGCCAGCTAGTCTAGCCAATCTGTGAGCTCCGGGTTCAGTGAGAAACCTTGTCTCCAAAAGTAAGGTAGAAGGAGACTGATGAAGACATGGCCGATGGGAGCACCATTTCCTGTTGGGTCTCAGGACAGGCTGATGCCCAGCCAACCTTACTTGTGTCTCTGGATCTCCCAGGCACACGCATGTGGTGGTTGGCATTGGGGACATGGTGACAAATGGGGACACAGAAGGTACAAGAAGAAAGGAGGAGGCAGAAGGAGAAGGTGCCTGTCAGCTGACCTGCTCTGCTCTCCTGATGTCAGCCACCAGCCAGGCAGGGAACGCAGCTCTCTCCAGAGAAGGTTCTCGCGTCCCTTGTTGAGGTTGTATCGTTTTCATTGGTCTGTGGTAGAGTGGAAGACAAGCCTGTTGGACATGGCATGGGGTGCCCTGCAAGAGCAGGTAGTTTTTCCTGATTCCTGGTAAATCTCATTCAACAAAGCAGGCAGTTGTTACTTCCCTGGCTGTTCTGTGAACGATGTTGACTGTTCATGGCAGACCGTATTCATATACCTTTTGCTGAGCTGCGTAACAAGTCCACCATGAATATCCTGCATAGAGAGAGCCTGACCTATCAAGCAGGCCCAACTGGCCTCGTACAGAATACAGTGGATCCGGTCGCATCACAGTCACGGCCTTGCTGGTCAGAAGCAAACGAGATATCTTGGGGAAGCTGTGTCCCTGGGATAATTCTGTCTTATGTGATCTGAGGTTATGCTTGGTTTCATCTATCCCTTTACCTCAGCCCATGGTATCTTTGAGGTGTATCAAAGTGTGCAAACCCCCTCTTTCTCTAGGTTTCTGGGCCTAAGAACGGCACCTTCTTAACCCCTACTCTTACCAAAGACGGCAGCTAATTCCAGTCTCATTCCCATTTGCTAGTCTGTCAGCTGTGGACCAGTCACAATGTTCCAGGCACTCTTCCTCTACCAACAAACACTGACTCGCATAATCTCCTCCACCTCTAGAAAGAGGCACTATCACTATCCTTACTTCTCCAAACAGCCAGACCAGGCTTGGAGCAGTGAAATCATACAGCTGGTAAGTCGGTATTGGGGTCGGAATTTGTCACCAGCATGCTCTGTCTCTCTCCATGATAGCTTCCAAAGTGATATGGAAAGCCCAGGGTAGCATTTTTAGGGGAGAATTAAAAAAATTTTTTTGTGTGTGTGTGTGTGGTTCTTAACATAATTTCTATCCAAAATGACCCTTAACCTTGGAAGATCAGGGAACCACCTCCTCGGGGAATAGTCCCAGGGTGTGAAGCTCACAGCAGGCTGGCCAGGAGGAGCCTGAACTCTCAATGGGAGCACTCAAGGCCTTGGTCCTTTGTCTTACTTCCTACACAGCACAGATGATCTTGGCATCCTTGGGCTTGTTATCTCCTTCTTCTGCGTTCACACTCTTCCGTCCTCCTGGGTAGCCATTCCCTCTTCCCCACTCTGCCTCGGTGCTACCTCAGGACATGGTCTGGGCACATACCAGAAGCCTGGCTACCACCCTTGTTTCCCATTCCTTCTCACCTCTACAGCAGATCTCCAGCTCTCATCAGGCCCAACTTGTAAAAGTGGTGCAGACACATGTCTCCCTCCCACCACCCCTACCTCACTCAGGCCACCCTCCTATTTCTCAGGACGTCAACCCCATCCAATGTACCTTCTAGACTGTAGACTTGATCTAAAGCAATCCTCAGATAGCAAGCAGAGCTGTCTTTCTATAAAAAATCCTTACTGTGCCACCTCTATGTTTCAATCCCTCCCCCTGGAGTACAGCTCCTTCCTCTTAGCTTGCTAAGGCACCATTAAGGATACAGGCCAATGACTGACTCTCAGCCTTTGGATCACAAAGGTCCCTCCTTCTGTCTAGTTCAAGTTAGCTGTGGCCTCTCCTCTCCTCACATCTCCCCACTTCGAGTCAACACAAATCATCGTGTGTGCAGGTATCCATTTAAGCATTCTTTCTTCTGAGGAGACATCCCTGACCCCTCAAGCCTGGCTTGAGCACACACACACACACACACACACACACACACCACACACACACACACACACACTCAGTGTTGCCATGGCTACCACTTTGGATTTGATGGCTACCTGACTGTTTTTTTCCCAACACACATTATCTCTCTGACACACAGCAGTGTCCCCAGCCTAGTTCAAGCTGGTCTGTGGAAGATTGTCTTGAAGATGTTAATGAGTGAGTGCTGCCATGACAAGCCATCAGTGGGTCTGTGTGGACACGGGGTGGGGGGAGTGCTTAGAATCCATTCTGGAGCAAGTGCTTGACTTTGCTTAAGTCATTGTTTCTCGGACTGTCACTTGTATATCTGTGAAGTGGGCAGTCTTCAGGTAGCACAGATTTAGGCATCTGACTCTTAAAGCAAGGATCCCCATTTGTGTTAGTCGATTCTCTCATCAGAATGACCAAATGCCCAGGAAAACAGCTTAAAGGGAGGTGATAACCATATAGCTTTTTTTTTTTTTTTAATTTTTAATGAAATTGCAAAGCTTTCCAATCTTTCTGTTCTGCCCTTTACCTCTTAAGTCTCACTGTAACCCTGGCTGGAGTGTACACCACACACCGCATGCTAGGCTGTTCTGAAATGTCCTTCTCTGCCTTAACTAGCTGTTGGCTTTACATTCAGCTTCCCAGCACGTCTCGGGCACAGACAAAATGTAGACAAGTTCTCTGCCAGAATGCAGCATGAGCAGACTCTAGCCCAGCTCCCGGTAGAACCCTCATTTCCAAACCTGAAGCCCAGTGAGCAGTCTTCACCATCTACCCACCCCTCTGCCTTCTGATCTTCTAGACGATGCTGTAGTGAGAATTTTGGTCTCTTAAAAACTGTGGTTATGGTATGGGCATATGTTTTTGTTTTAATTCCAGGTGTGGGATATGGGATTGCTTCCGTCTGGACACAGCCATTAACTATGATTGTCTTGTGCTCTTAGGGGTGTGGGGATAATTTTTGCCAGCTGCAGATCATTTAATTCTGGGGACTCTGGAGAGTGTATAAATGAAAGAGCCCTGAGAGGGCCTGGGACGGCTGCTGTTCCCCCTGCTTCTGCTACTGCTGCTGCTGGTCCTTGCTTCTGCTGCTGCTGCTGCCGCTATTGTGAGATTGCTGTTTTGCTGTTGAGTTGCCGGATTGCTAGATATTCTGACAACAAAGATTGAATTTGGCTCTAGGAACCTGATGCCCCAAATCAGCAGGATATAGTCTTATGTCCCCTTTCTAACCTTCTTTCTCTTCAACCTAGTTTTGGGGGGGTGTTGGAAGGAATTGGGGTGGAAAAAGGGTTGGAAGTGAGGTAGGTATAAGAACCCAATAAAGTGGCAAGAAAAGTAGCATCCACAAGACTCCCACAAGAATCTGCCATCCAGCAGAGCTTAGCTTTCTGGGGTCTCTCTAGCTCAAATCTCTGAACTCCAAATTCTTTCAGAAATAAGTTCCAGGGACCTAAGAACCACACAGTCACTGCAATGAGCTGTGTGTGTGTGTGTGTGTGTGTATGACTGTCTGTGTGTTCTCGTCTTTGTGATAAAGTGCTGGAGAAAACAACTTAAAGGAGGAAAATTTTATTTTGACTCACGGTTTTGGTAGTTTCCATTGACACAATATTCCTGGGCCTCTGGAGAGACAGAGAAGTGCATGGCAGAGCAAAATTGCCCACCTGATGGGAGCCAGGTAAGGAGAGAAAAAGAAGGAACACCCACATTGACTTACTTCCTCTAGCAAGACACTACCTCCCAGCATCGACCAGTCAACTTATGAATCCATTGTTGTATGCGCTGACGAAATCTGAGCCCCCGTGCTCTGATGGCTTCTCAGTGTTTGAATTACCTGCTAGGGACCAAGGCATCAACATGCGAACTTTTAGGGGAATACTTCATATCCAAACCCAGTTATCTCCCCTCAGCTCTCTTGAGGGTCCACTTGCTTCCTCTCTTGGTGTCCCTTCCCTCCAGGATGTGCTGGTAGACATAGCCTGGCATCCTACCTCTTCTGTGCTCAGACAGTCAATATGGCTGTGGGTTCTCACATGTCTAGGACAAAGCCTTGACATTCTCTGGTCCTCACCTCATCTTGTTTGCTGTCAAGAAAATTGCAGTTAGGAAGTTTCCAATGTCGCCCTTGGCTCTGTTGTCACAATGATCAATAGAAGGTGTTAACTCTATGGGCTCTCTGGGCTGCCCCTTTTCCAAGCAGAGGCAGTAACTCCGTGGTGGCCCAGGGCCCTCCAGTGCACAGGCCATCATTCTACACTGTAAATGCTTCCACTGTATGTTGTTTTCATACATGTGCCCCCACATCCAGTTACAGGACATCTACTTCATGGTGGGCATTGTTCTAGGTACTCTGGAAATGTAAGAGATAGAGAAAAACTCTACTGTGGATGGTCTTACATTTTGGCATGTGTGTATAGGCGAAACCTATAGAAATCAGAGTCGTAAGGAGGTGTTAGTATTCTAGGTGAGACTTGCTAGAGATGTAGGGTAAAAAGGACGCTTTCCCAGGAGTCAGGGTAGAGTGTGCCATCAGAGTCCAAGAACAGTCCCAGGAGCACGAAGGCTGTGCTGCAGGAAACTCGAGGCTCTAGGATTGTACCTAGACTCTGCACATTAGGCTGCCAGGATGATGGTCAGCCGCACGCCCCACAGTGTTGATGGCGATTGAACTGAATGTCCTCAAGTTTGTCCATGAGACCAGTTCAGTCCCATAGGAAGCGCTGCCAGGTCTGTGCTCACGGCCTACGTTTGCTATTCTTTATAAATTACCTACCTACCTGGAGTTTCTGTCTCTTAGTCTTTGGAGGAGAGTTGATTAGATTAGATTTCTTTCTGAAAATGCATGGTGAGTGTATACATGAACAAATGGATGGATTTTATGCCTACCTATCCCTCGGGGGTCATAAGTGCCTTTGGAGTCCTCGTGTTGGGTAGCTTTAACATGAAGGAGGCTGCCTACCACGTCAGGAAGTTCCCAACTAAGACTTAGTGTTGGATATCTTTGGTGCCTGTGGTGTTTTGAATGAGAATGGCCCCTATACGATCATATATTTGACTGTTTGGTCCCTACATGATGGAACTATTTGGAAAGGATTAGAGGGTGTTGACTTGATAGATGAGGTATGTCACTGGGGATAGGATTTGAGGTTTCAAAAGCTAAAGTACCATTCCCAGTTGTCTCTCTCAGTCTCTCTGTCTCTGTCTCTCTGTCTCTCTGTCTCTCCCTCTCTCTCTGCATCATGCTTTTGGATTAGATGTGAGCTCTCAGCTACTTCTCCAACACCATGCCTGCCTGCCTGCTGTCTGCTGCCTGCTCCCATGCCCCCTTGCCATGATGGTCATGGACCCTAACCCTCTGCAACCATGAGTACAAATTATTACCTTGGTTATAGTGTTTTGACATGGCAACAGACAAGTAACCAAGACAGTGCCCAAGTTGACATTGGGACCACCAGGCTGTCTATAGCTGGGTCTTTGGAGGCTTTGGATTAGACTGGAAGGCCAGCTGTGGTAGTCTAGAAGTGCCTTTCTTCTGCGATTCTGAAGAGTTCCCATCTGGTGCCTGCATTCTCTTGCCTGCTGGCTTCTCCTTGGGTCTCATGGAAAAAGGAAAGTGTTGAGAAGTTGTCCTTCCTGTGGTTAATGTGGTTTCATGCTAGCTATGTCCCCCTGTGCTCTGGTTCTGGGCAATTACCCTCCTGCCGGGTTTTTGTTGCTGAGCACAGCAGGTGGGCCTTGTTTGTAATTCACTTGCACCATTAAACACTGGGTTGGCACCATAAGGGCGACTGATCCATTCAGTGCCCCTAACCCCAGATGTCATTTGATAACGGGGACATTAAGATGGCTTTGGGGGTCCAACTGCTTCTGCAGTTTAAAGCAATGAGAAACCTTATTTATCTGCTGCTTGTCGCCGGGCGCTCACAATCATCTGCTCTGATGGAAAATTTGTACCAGATTCTTCCCCCTGTCCATGGTGATTTGGCCCTGGACAGTCCCAGCACCAATAACAGTAACAGCTGTCAAGCTTTGAGCACTTGCTGCTTTCAGGCACAACAAGACCCGCAGCAAGACTCTGAAAGCAACGTACAGATGTCTGATGTTCCCTCTAGCTACAGATGGAGAAACTGAGGTCCGGAGAGGCTGCTCACTCACCTGAGGTCACATGTGTGAATAGTGGAACCTGGGCTGGTAACATCACCTCCTGCTGAGACCAAGAGACCGTTCAGTGAAGTGGGGGGGGGGGGGGAAGAGAGGGGATGGGAGAATCTCCAGCAGGCGTCCATGTTATTATTTACTAGCTTGACTGTTGAGACGAGCCACTGGCCACTGAGTACGGTGAAGATGAATAGGATTAAAACAACCTCTTTTAAAAAAATCTTTGTGCATGTATGTATGTGTGCATGCATGTGTGCTCACGTGTGCTCACGTGTCTGAGTAGACGTGTGCCATGTGTACATGCAGAGGTCAGCCTCGGGAGTCAATCCTGGATTTCCACTTTGAGGAAAGACAGGGACTCTTGTCGGGCATGGTGGCACACACCTTTAATCTCAGTACTTAGGAGGCAGAGGCTGGTGGATCTCTGAGTTCAAGGCCATTCTAGTCTACAGAGTGAATTCCAGGACAGTCAGGACTATATATAGAAACACTGTATCAATAAACCAAAGCAACCAACCAACTAACAAACCAATCAATCAAACAAACAAAAGGCAGGGACTCTTGCCGCTTACTCTCACTGCATATGGCAGGTTAGTTGGCCCCTGAACATCTGGGGTTCTTCTTTCTCTGCCTTCCATTTCACCATAGGCACACTGAGTTGTAGCCATGTTCTGCCACATCTAGCTTCAGATGGCTTCTTGGGTTCCGACTCAGGAAGAGAAGTACTTTTTCCACTGAGCTGTCTCCCTAGACTCCTAAATCTTGTTATTGGTTTACTTTTATCAGCCATCAAATCAATCAATAATCAATCAACCAATCAGCCAATCAATACATTTACAGAGGTCCAACTAGGTGGAAAACATTATCCTAGGTGCTTTATAGAAAACAAAACCCAAAGATTAATTCATGCAGTGAATCTAAGAGAGGTTAGGAATCGGACATAGATTCCAGAGGATCAGCTAAGGAGTGGAGTATTGGAGTGTCTTGAGGGATGGGTCCTAGAACCGACCACAGAGATCTCATTTAGGAAAAGCCTTTCTTAATTCCACTGCAAACGGCTACCATGTCTCTCGAGTGCAGCACCTTCTCTGATGTTGGAGGGATGCTGTGAAGTAGACTGGTAGATCTGTTCCACAGGAAGACATTGAACATCCCAGTTTCTTTCAGGCTCTCCAAAAGCCTCACATAAGAGTCTACAGGATGGGCTGGAGAGATGGTTAAGAGTACCAACTGCTCCTCCAGAGGTCCTGAGTTCAATTTCCAGCAACCACATGGTGGCTCGCAACTGTCTGCAATGGGGTCTGATGCCCTCTTTTGGTGTATCTGAAGAGAGCAATGGTGAATAAATAAAGTTTTAAAAATTAAAGCTTCCTCCTCCTCCTCCTCCTCCTCCTCCTCCTCTCTCCTCCTCCTCCTCCTCTTCCTCCTTCTCTTCTTCTTCTTCTTCTTCTTCTTCTTCTTCTTCTTCTTCTTCTTCTTCTTCTTCTTCTTCTTCTTCTTCTTCTTCTTCTTCTTCTTAAAAAAGAGTCTACAGGACAGGCCCCCTTCACCTTCAAAATATCAGTGAGATTCCAACAGAGTAGAAAGGACATCTTTTTCCAGAAGTGATTAGACCCCGACCTAAGATCCACTCTCCCCGTGTTCTCTCCCCTCTGCTCTTCTACAGACATTACCCACACTCCAGCACTGAGCTGCTGTCTTTCAAAACCATGACACACATAATCTCTCCAAGGAGCTCATCTCCCCCCAGAGCAGCCTAATGGCTCAGATAAATGCCAGGATCATTTCTTACATTCCAAGCCAGTCCCACCCTTTTCATCAGACTCTGTGGTCTTCTGTGCACCTGCAGCTGATGTTTGGCTCTCCATCTTCTTACGGCCAACCACCTGCTCAGAGGCAGAAGATGAGGAGGCTGAGCCCTGGAGAAGGGTGATAGGTCCAGTGTGATGTTCACGGGGGACATCTGCTTTCGGTGACATGATTTATCCTAGGCCTAAGAAAGCAGGGAATCAGGGATCTAATTATCTCCCTGCAGCCATGAGAGCATTGATTGTCACAGAAGATTCACAATGAGGAATCTCTGGGCTTGTCTATTGCAGTGGACACAGCCATTTCTAAAAGCAAGGCTCATGTCCCACCAGGGACCTCATGTGCTGTTTTCTCTGAGCTGATCCACTCCCTGCCCATCGACTCGTCTTTAACTCAATCCTAGTAGGCCATCTCATGCTACTATCCTCAGCCAAGTGCTTCTTCTTCTTGTCACCCTTTAGAGTACTGGTTCTCAACCTGTAGGTTTTGACCCCTTTGGACGTCAGATGACCCCTTTCGCAGGGTCGCATATCAGGTATCCTGCATAGCAGATATTACATTATGATTCATGACAGTAGCAAAATTACAGTTATGAACTAGCAATGAAATAATTTCCTGGTTGGCGGTCACCACAACCTGAGGGACTGTATTAAAGAGTCACAGCATTAGGAAGGTTGAGAGCCTCGGCTTTAGTAATCCCCCTGTCATCTACAGAAGTTCACACTCAAGAACCGTGCAAACCAAGTTACAAATAATAGCAATGATCACAAAGAAATCCAATGCCTTAAGTAAGTTTGCAATGTTGTGGTGTGTCCCATTCATAGCTATCCTTGGCCACAAGCAGCCTGTGGGCAGAAGGTTGGACCTGTTGAGCTAAAACATTCCATGCTTTCCCTTCGCTGTCTGTAATGATGGCCTGTACTTCCTGAATGCCAGATTCATGCTACTTAACATCACTACTTAAAGTAAGGTCTGTGAAGGCATGGACTCTATGCCAGGGCTCAGAGAACCGCCAGCAGGCAGCAGTAGTCACTCGATTTAAATATTCAAAGAGGGGACAAAGTACAAGGCAGACCCACAGTGAGAAGTCAGGTGCTTTGGCCAGTCTGGGCATGGAAACGGTGTGCACCATTTTTTGTTCCCAAAGCACTTTCTTCATGTGCAAAGCAGTTCTTCATGCATTACAACATTTGATCATCTTAGTAACCCCAAAAGGTAGGTAGTGTTAGTTAGTGCAATTTGCTCTTGTCACAGAAGAGGAAATGGGGGCCCTCAGAGGTTAAATGACAAGCCCAAGGTCACATAGGTCTTCTTCTGTAGTATGCTGATATTTTTCCTGGCCTGGCTGAGGTTGAGTGGGTTAGGGGGACTGATGGCTGCAGAGGGAGCTTCTGGGGCTATGTGGAGGGTTTCTGGTATTGAAGGGAAAGATTCTGTGAAGGAAAGAAGAGCTGCCGGAGCAAGGTTGGCTTGGAACTACATTGAAGGTGAAGGTCCTGGAGTTATTCCAGTAAGCAGGCTGTGGAGAAAGTCTTGTCAGGATATGTGGATATAGGGTAGGCCATCTTGTGTGCAGGAGCTGGAGGGAAAGGATGAATGGGGCTGGAAAGATGAAGAAAGGAAGACCATGCTTACCGAATGCATTGTGTCTGAGATCCAGGCACCTGCTTTCCAGTGAGGGGTACAGTCTACTGTGGTCTTATGGCTCTGGAAACAAAGCCCAGAGAAGTTAAATAGTCAGTGTAAAGACACACAGCAGCAGCTGAGATAGGAAAGTAGGCATGTGCTCTTTTCTCTAGTGACAGAGGCTTGTTTAAAGGTACATTGGAAGCCTCAATCTGAAGTCTATTTGGGAATGGTGTAGGTGTGTATAAGTGGAAGGGTTGGATCCAATACTTTCTGTTTAATAGTACTTGAGAATTCTGGATGCGTGTCCCTTGCCCTGTGTTCTATTGGCTACCAGGTACCTATAGTTACAATGAGCATGGGGGACACTCCCAAAGTCAGGCTTGGGTTGGGCCATCTGTCCAGCCATCAATTTTTCATTTTGTCCCTAAGGATAAATCATTCCAGCTCAACTCAGCTCCTGCTGCCAATGCTCAACATTCCCTGTCGACTCTTCTATCTTGTGACTCATTACAAATGCCCAGGGAAACATTAATGGGCGAGGAGACCGGGGCTGCAGTTTTTCCAGAGGGCATCCTCAGGCTCGTGTTTCCTAACTCAGCAAGCTGTGCAGATGCTTGAGGCGTGTACCATATCTTATTCTCCAACATCATTGTATGGTATTCCTGGGTTCCCACCTGTCCTCAAGTACCTACTGCGTGCTAGGTTCTAGGACACACAAAGAAGGTGTGTGTGTGTGTGTGTGTGTGTGTGTGTGTGTGTGTGAAAGAGGAGTGAGTCAAAATAGGGTCCTGGATATGACGGCCCTGTTTCTGCCTTTGCTAGTTGCATGGCCTTGGCAAGACACTCAACCCCTTTGTCCTCTGGCTCTGTGTCTGCCGGTGGGGAGAATGAATGAGTCTGTCTACCCCCCAGGGGTTTTCTGAGGACCAAATGAATTGAACATGAGGGTTTTTGCATGTAGTAAACACCCATAGATAGTCAATAAATGCTGTCTTATGGAATTCCATCCTTAGAACTGCAGAGTTTCAGAGCTTAAAAGATTGTTCGAGAACATTGAGCCCGATCCCTCCATTTTGCAACATCAGAAACTGATGCTCCAAGAGTTGACTTACAAAGCCTGTGTGTGTCCAGGTCCTGACTCTCCAGAGAGTATTGCATCCTAGCACCATCTTACCTGTTGCTAAAGAGATGAGATATTTACAAAGTGCTCCTCAACTGTGTTAAGAGACAACATTAAATTCTCTCTCAAGTGGCCATGGAGTCTGGGAGAGGGGAACTATGGTGGACTGCCACCACCGTAGACCCTCTATCTGAGCAGCTGCCTGCTGCTTGCTCTCTCTCGCCCAGCCAGGGGAATGAAAGAACAGCAGGGAAGCAAACATCCATTTGTCTTGAGGAGCCTGGAGCGGCAGGAGAAGTAATCAAGATCTTGTTGCCCACAGCTGAGAGAAAACCTGTAATTAATCTGACTGCCCCTCTGATTTTCTCTGTCCTTTTCGCCAGCAAACATTGTCTGCTGGCTGTCAGCCCCCTCTCTGTCCCACCCAGAAAAATCACGATTAATGATGTCGTAGTCCCACGAGGACAGGAGAGGATAGTGCAGGGACGTCTGAATGAGAAGAGTTACCATTCAGTGCAGGAAGGCTGGGGTCCAGACAGCATACACAGCCACAGGGGACTGCTGTGGACTGTCTTTAGGCTATGTTTGTCCACTCCATCAACTGGCCACTAGCGTGAATCAGTAATTGTTTATTGAGCTCCTGCGCAGAACAGGCCCCGATTGCATGTGTGTTGGGTAGATATATGCCTGAAGTATGTTCTCTGCCCTCCATGACAGTGTAAGTGTCAAGGGAAACAACTACTGGTTCATACAATCCTATCTATTTGTGGTTGCCCTTGCGAGCGCTGTCCAAGGTTCTGGAGGTGCTGCTGTGAATGAGAGGGAGAAAGCCCTGCAGGGTAGTTTTATGCTCGAAATAGAGACATAGAATTGGGGGTCAGATGATTCGATCTGAGGCATATTCGAGGAATACCTCTCCTGACGTGGGGAAACGGAATAGCCTACAGGGCTGCCAGGATCGTTGGCGTTGGGAGGTCACATTGGGGACAGGCGCATGGGAAAGCAGAGGCAGAGAGGCAGAGTGTCAGATCCCACCACAGGCTCCCCACAGTGCTTCACAGTCTTGGGAGAGAGAGGCTGTCACAGAGCAGTTCGATGAATGGTCCCTTTGAGCTAGGTCAAAGACAGTAAAGGGCCAAGACAGGGAGCTTGGGTTGGGGCAAAAATATACTTAGACTGTGAACTCTTATCTAGCACGTTAAGTACCAAGCAGTTCATACCATTTCTAAATTCATTCCTTTTTTTTCTTTCATTATTTTAACAGATATCGTGTGAGTACCTACTATGTGCCAGTCTGTGCCAGGCACTGGGGACACAGGTGGAAAAGTCCGAGTTGTTCCCTGCTTTTCTGGTTCTTGTTGTCCCAGAGGTAGGCATTGATCTCCCTGAGTTTTCCATGAATGAAAAAAAAAAGGGGGGCTCTGATGGTTTTGGCTTTAACAGAGTGTATTTCTGAAGGTCAGGGCCAGCTCCAGACTGTTTGAATGAGGTCTGTCCTCTGTTCTTGTGATTGACATGACCACCCAGGCTGTCCAGAACAGTATTCCCAATAATGCTGTATGGGTCTGTATCTGGTCTCTTGGCGTTTCAAGTTCAACTGTATCCCAAGTTCTAGAACAGTGCCAGGCATACTTTACAGCCTTCGTAAATATTGTCGAATGGATAAATGAACTGTCAAAAAAGAAGGAACTGTAAAAAAAAAAAAATCCAGTTATACTGTATTAAAGCAATACTAAATACAGCCATTTACATAAAATGCCTTCCATTTACACCTAACCAGCACTCGTCATGGTAATTATCATGCAGACAGCTAAGTAGGTGTCGGATTAATCCTGTGTATTTTATTTGATGACAGAACTACACTTCAGTTCATGCAGGTGTGCTGTTCCAAAAGTCTGGCTCAAGTCGTAACCTAGAGACCATGTTCCAGAACAGTGATTTCTAAGCTCTGGGGAGCCCTTACCCTTGGGCCCAATGGTATAGAATTACCTGCCAGGCCTAATAAGAATGGATAAGACCACCTGTAGCATGAAGTGGTTTGCAGCCCCCACCAAGTGTTGAGAGAGTCCTCCACCAAACAAGCTCTGTCTACAGATCAGAAGGCTGCATTCAAGAAGACTGAGTGTGAGTTCAAGGTCACCCAGAGCCAGGGCTGCAGGCCTCTCACTCTGTCTCCTTCCAACTGTTTCCTTGGGAGAGCAGAAAGGTGAAACTTTCAAGTCTTCTGTAAAAACTACGAAAGATTGAGGTATTGGCCTCACACTGACTTGCAGAGGATCTAGTCTTAAAAAGCTAGCAGCTGGATTAAAATACTTGAATAACTCAGGGCCAGAGAAGCCAGGATCCTAGTGTTTATAGCACCATACTCAACACCATAATTTCCCAACCCCCAAAACAGGAACCTCCTCTTCTGCTAAAACTACATGAGCTCCTTAAAACAGACCCAAAAGTCTACTTCCGGAGTCCTCGTGCACACATACAACCCTACCTTAGGTATGCTTGCATGCCACGGTGGAGACAGTCAATCACTGAAAGAACCAACACCATCATAATAAGTAAGAGTACCAGGCTTCCCTTGAGACGGCTTTGCTTTAATCTGTCTCTGCACCAACATCCAGTGCTGTGATCTGCATGCCAAATGTTTCCCACTGGTTTATGTGTTTGAGCATTTGGTACCCGGGTGGTGCTGCTGTTTAGGGAGCTTATAGGACCTTTATGAGGTAGAATGTAGCAGGGGGAAGTGGGTCGTTGGGGAGTGAGGCTCATGAGTTTCAACCTGGCCCTGCTTTTAGCCTGCATTCTCTGCGTCCTCTCTTCTGGGGTATGGGGAATTCCAAGTAGCACACTCCAGGAACTCTGAACTCTGGCATGGCTTCCCCTCTCAATGTATGAGCGAAAACAAATTCTTTTAAACTACTTCTGGCAAGTATTTTGTCACAGCAGGGAGAAAAAAACACCGACTACATCAAGAATTAAAGGACAGATTCCGGGGCCTGTTTGTTATCATTGGAGTTTCCTTTACTCCCCTTATTCCCTCCTGGATCCTCCTCTGCCTTCCTGCAGCAGGGGGCCATTTGAGGCCTGATGCTCATTGAACAAATAGGCATCATGCATCCACTGTTTATGTGGAGACTCTGGGGACACCACAGAAAGCTGGGGACAGTCCTTGCTCTTAAGAGGCTCAAAGTGATCCCAGCTGGAGACTTAAGACAGCATCAGCCAGAGAGGAAAGTGCTGCCTCTGAGTCACCACAGGATGCAGTGTTGGCTTACAGAGGAGGGCCTAATTCTAGAGATGTGCAGAGGGGAGGAGACACACACAGGCAGACACACAGACACAGATACAAACATACATTCACACATACATACACATACATACAAACACACATACAGACACAAAAACACAGAGACAGACACATTCAGAGACACACACAGACACAAACACAGAGACAGACAGATATACACAGAGACATACAGAGACATGGACACAGAGACACACACAGACACAGATACCACACACACACACAGACACAGAGATAGATTCACACACAGACACAGAGATAGACTGTGTCACACGCAGATACCCATACATGAACACAGACACACAGACACACAGACACATACACACACACAGAGAGAAACATAGAAACAGATACACACAGAAACACAGACACAGAGACAAAAGCACACACACAGATACAGACATGCACACAGACACACAGATGTCAACACACACAGGTACACATAGACACACATAAATACATTCACATACACACATATACACACACACATATATGTGCACACACATACACACAGAGATACACACAGACAAATGTGTGTACACATACACATATACATATACACACAAACACACAGACACACATATATACACACACATACAGACACACACATACAGAACATGTGCAGGGGAACCTGCAAGGTATGATGGAAAGAGTGAGTGTTCAAATATGGGGTGCCATGAAACACCAATAACTTCTAAAGCATAGCACACCTAAGGAAACGTGCACAATGGATCTGACCTGTGTAACTAGCCTCCAAGTGGGAAACAGATCACCTGCTCTGCAGAAGCCCCCAGGGTCAGTGTCCACCCTGAGCAGAGAGGTTTAGGTGGTTATTTATTTTATAACACAATGGGTTTCATACCTGTACCTAACCTACGTGGAACATATTCCACTCCTGTTATCCTTTCTTTCTCTCTCTCCTTCACCTTAATCCATTTCTCTTCCCTAGTAGTTTTCCATTGACATCTGCATCGTCTTTACTTCTAGATTACACATAAAGCAGAAAGCGGGTATTACTTGTGTCTCTCAGTCTGGTTTACTTCCGTTCCTATCATAATCTTCAGCTCTATCCGTTCTCACAGGTGATATGATGTTTTTCTCTCTACTGATGACTAATACTCTGTTGTGTGTTTGTATGCTTTCCTTTATCTGTTCAACTACTGGCAGGTACCTAGGACAGTTATCTAACTTGGCTATTGTCAATCGTGCACCAATAACCCCAGGTGTGCAGGTATCTCCAGTGTATGTTAGTATGTTGATTTCATTTCCTTCAGGTATGTACACAGAAGTCATAAACGACAGTAGTTTTATTTTTAGTTTCCTTCCCACCTTCCCTCCCTCCTTCCTTCCTGCTTTCTCTCCTTCCTTCCCTTCTTTTTCTTTTTTTCTTTTTTTTTTTCTTTTTTAATTTTCTGAGATAGAATTTCTCTGTGTAGCCCTGGGTTTCCTGGAACTTAACTGGCCTTGAATGCAGAGATCTGTCTGCCTCTACCCCCCAAGTGCTGGGATTAAAGTTGTGTCTCTATAATAATTTCCCCAGCCTGTACTTACTAATTTATTTTTACACCAAAAATTCATATTTCCCTTGAATCTTTGCCATTATTTGTTGCTTTTTTTTTTCCCTTGAAGAAAACTATTCTGACCAGCCTGAGATGGAATCTCAGTATAGTTTTGATTTGTATTTAATGGCTAAAAATGTTGATCCTTTCCCTAAGTACTTATTGGCTATTTAAAAAATGTCTGCTTAGTTCAATTGCCCACTTATTGATTGGATCATGTGTTTTTTTTAGTGTTCATTTTTGGAGTCCTTTGTATATTTTGGATATTAGTTCTCTGTTGGCTGAGTAGGAGGCAAAGATTTTCTCCTATTATATAGGCTGTCTCTTTACTGATTTTCTTTCTATACTGAATCTTTTTAGTTTGATACAATCCTGTTTATCAATTCTTGATATAATTTGTTGAGCCATTGAAATTCTATTTAGAATGTCTGCCTAGTCTTACAGTTTGAAGTGTTTTTCTCTCAGTTCTCTAGTTATTTGGGAGTTTTAGGTCTTTGGTTCATTTTGAGTTGATTTTGGCTCAGAGTGAGAGACAGGGATCAGTTTCTAGTGGCTCTGAAGTTTACCGAGATCCTTTGTTAAGAAGGCCGTCTTTCTTCCAACATCAGCTTTTGTCAATTTGGTCAAAGATCAGGCGGCTGTAGCTGCTTGTGTTTATTTCTGAATCTTCTATTCCATTGTTCCATGTGTCTTACAGATTTCAATAGTGAATTGTCTGGTACTAGGTTTTTTTTGTCTGGATACTTTTTTATTAATCTATCTTATTCCTTATTATTACTGTATTTGGGGTTTTTATATTCTTTTTGTTCAGTTTTGATAGATCTTTTGTATTTGGAAATTATATATATATATTTCTGTATTTCTCATTTTATTGTAGTGTAAATTTTCAAATTAATTCCTAACAAACCCTCCAGATTTCAGTAGTATATTTTGTTATATATCCTTTGTTGTTCCTGAGACTATTAATTTTGTTTTTTCTCCTTCTTTTGTATATTTCTTAACTTCCATATCTTTATAGAGTTTCTTTAGTTTCTCTTGCTAACTGGACTATTGGGTCCAGTTTCATTCCATTATTAAAAGTTATGGTTATTCTTTTTTTTTTTTATTTGTATCAGTCAAGAATATTTTTGCAACCTAAAATAGGATCTACATTGGAGAGATTATATGAGATGCTGACAGGAATTCATATTCTTCAGTTTGAGATACAGCATTCTACTGGTGTCTACTTGAGTTTTTTTGGTCTATAATATAACTTAACTTTGAAGTTTTCTCATTGATTTCATGCCAGTGGGGAGTGATTCAGGATATATCTGTTGATGAATATGGAGGTACTGAAGTCACCCACTATTATTATATTGGGGATTTCCTCTCCAACTGTGTTTGTTTTACAAAACGGGAGGGGTATTGATACCTAGTGCACATATATTTATTGTTATTATATTTTCCTGATACATTTATTCTCTTTACCAAGATATAGTGAATTTTTTTTTGTCTCCTTTAGTTTTGGAGGTAAAAATGTTTTGTTGTGTATAAATACCATTTCTGTTTGCTTCTGGATTCTATTTGTCTGGGATATCATTTTTCATCCTTTTCTTTTCAGTCTACTTATATCTTTGTCAGTGAGGTGTGTTTCTTGCAGGCAGCATACAGTTGAGTCTTTATTTCTGACCCAATTGCCCAGACCATGGCATTTAATGAGAGAACTAAGACCATTGATGTTGGAATTCTAATAGAAGGGTATCAGTTAATTTCTACTATTTTATTGTTTTTTCCTAATGAGTGATTCTAATTCTCATTTGCTTATTTACTGTTCTAGAAATTATTATTGCTTGTGCTTTTGGGGTCATGTTTGTCTTCTACTGTGTGCAAAACTTCTTGAAATATCCTTGGTAGTGCTGGTTTTGTGTCATGGATTTCTTTAGCTTTTATTTACCTTAAAGGATCTTTATATTTTCTTTTATTCTGAAGGTTAACTTTGGTGGATATTGTAATGTAGATTGGTGAGGATTTCTTCTATGGTTGAAATAAATAATCCTATTTTTTCCCTGGCTTTTAGAGTTTCTGTTGAGATATTTGAGCTATTCTAATAGGTTTACCTTTAGAATGAGTTAGTATTTCTCTCTGACAACTTTCAATATTATTTCTTTCTTCTGTACTCTTTTTAAACTGTAATATGGCTAGCTTCTCTTCTGGTCCTGTCTGTTTTAACTTCTAAATGCTTCCTTAGTTTTGTATGTCTGCATCTTTCCTAAGATTTGGGAAATTTCTTGACATCATTTAACTGAAAAGGTTTTATGCTCTCACCTTTCACCTTATCACGTTTCACTTTATCACCTACCTTTACATCAAAATTATATAAATTTGGTTTTTAAATTATGTCCCAAGAGTCTTGCATGTTCTGTTTATAATTTCTTACATTTTAAAAATAGTTATTTTCTGAGTATTCTAACTTGGCCGGTCTTGTCTCCAGCCACTGAAGTCTCATTTTTAATTGCTTTAGTCTTTTGATCAGGCTTTCAACTGAGTTTTTAAATTTAGCTTAATGGGATTTTTATATTCATGATTTCTGTTTAATTCTTTTGAAAAGTCTTTGTCTTTTGAACTTCTGATTCATATTGTTTATTGCCTTCTTTAATTGGTCCAATTATTTTTTTATGTATTTTCTTGGAACTCATTGGTATTTAAAAAGTCATTTTGTAAAATTCTCCATTCTACTATTCCATCTTATTCATTATCTTTGGAGTCAGTTGCTATAAAATTATGAGCTTTGGTGGGAGTTTTGCTATTTTATTTTCATAATATCTTTTATTTTTATGTTGAGACTTGAGTTTATGTTGGATAGATAGTTCTTATAATTTTTGTAAGAGTATTTTTTAAGGAAAATGATCTCATGTTGATGTATCCTTTGGTAGAAGATTATTGTGAAATATTGAACATTTCTTAACTGAATTTTATATTATAGTTTCCTTGTTACTTTTTTTTGTTAGAGATTAGTCTGTTTTGACACAATACTTACGCTGTCAGAGTACATATATGTAGGCTGATCCTTCTCTGTAGGTCTCATAAGAGCGGAGTACATCTATTATATTAGACAAATGTATTAGAGACAGAAATATGTGAGATATGTCTTCAGTCATTAATCCTCTAATCTTGCCATCAATATATCTCTATCTGCAATATCCCTAAAGGGATATGGGGATGATATACACTGTACTTTTTCATAGATATATTACCCATATTTCGTTGTTTAATTTTGCTATTTTAACGAATAGCATCTGTGCCTACTTGGATCCTGGTCTTCAGATGGACATCTTTATATCCCCTTTTTGTTACATTGAAGTATTCACTGCAGTTAGACAAGGGTTGGGTTTGGAATTAAAATAAGGAACCCTGACTCCTTAGCTGGGATGGGTGTGTAGCTCAGCAGCAGAGCATTTACTGTTATGCTTAACCCCCAGCCCTGTGAAGAGGGGAAAGCAAACAGCAACAGTAGGAAAAATTGAAAATAAATACTAACTCACCTGCAACAGCAAGGTGGTGGTGGAAATAATATAAACGGTAAAATTTCATAGCATGATAGGACATTGTAATTAGGAGAAAAGATAAAGGAATGGAAGCAAAAAAAAAAAAAGTGAGAGTATTCAGAACGTGAAAGGAGAAAATGAGCAAAATGTAGAAAGTGATGACCACACTGAGAGAACGTGAGAATGAACGACTGTCAGTTAGAAGGAGAGGCAGAGAAATGGCAATCCATCCCTGCTCCAAAGAACTGAAGATTCAGAGACAAGAAAGAAAAAAGAAAGAAAAAAAGAAAGAAAGAAAGAAAGAAAGAAAGAAAGAAAGAAGAAGGAAGGGAGTTTGTATATGAACAAGTCATACAAAATGAAAACCTCAATAATAATATTGAAGCAGATATGTCTCCCTTTGGGTGTTGATGTGGGCAAGGGTGGGTGGGAACTCACTGCCTCAGCTGGTTTGTTCCTCCTCCTGGGTCTTTTACAGCTCCATGTTCTCTGCAGAGAGCTGAGAGCTGAGATTCGTCTCCCTTCCTTTCCTGGGTGTTTCCTTTCCTGCTGATTATGAGAGTGGTTTTGGAGGAAGCTGGTTGGAATAGTTTTGTTTCCCTGCTTGTTGGTACAAAGTAACATGAAAAAGCAAATTTTCATCAGCTTGAGTTTGCCCTGGATAGCTTAGTTCAAAGTGTTTCCAAGGCCAGATTGATGCTGAGCTCTACTGGGGTCTGGGTCCCAGGCATTCCCCTGCAGCTCCCCAAGGAGGTCAGGGCAATCGGACTGTACTGGATGGAGGAGTACAACAACGCTCCCGCTTTCCAAAGTCTGTGTTCTTTCAAGACCCAGTGTCTACATGAAATTTTGCACATTTCCTCATCTTCTGAACCTCTCTGACTGCCTGCTGGGAGTCCCCAGTCTTAAGGGAAAAGCAACTTCATTTCTTTTTGTGTCTCTGACCTAAATCCTACTGTTTATATATATTTTTTAAGCACTTGTTTCAGTAGCGTTCTACTGGGACCACTCAGAATTGCAAGGCAGAGATTGGCTGGGAAGTGTTGTAATAACTGCTGTGAGTTCCAGAGAAAAGGAAAATGTAGAAACTTGGTTTCTCCAGGCAGGAGCTTGGTTGGTTGCAACCTTCTCAATATGGTTCCCTATTTCTTACATGAGCCTTCTGTGTTGAAACAGGCAGAGCATTGCTGAAGAGCCAGCACACCTGGCAGCTCCCAGAACAGCTAAATCCAGACTGCCTTTCTGCCTTGCCTATGTCCTCATTCCGGTCTCCTTTTAATTTTCTCTGTTGCAAGGCTCTGTGGTTCTCTCTCTCTCTCTCTCTTCTCTCCTCTCTCTCTCTTCTCTCTCTCTCTCTCTCTCTCTCTCTCCCCTCCTCTTCTCCTTTTATGTGTCGTTCATGAATGTGCAAGTGCACATGTGCACATATGAGTAGAGGCAAGGACAAGCTTAGATATCATTTCTTTGGGTGTCCATCCTGCATTTTGAGGCAGAGGCTATCACTGTCTTGGACCTGGCTGAGTAGGCTCGACAGGCTGCCAGGAGCCCCAGGGATCTGCTGTCTTTGCTTCTCTATACTAAGATTACAAACATGTTCCTTTCTTCTTGTGTGGTTTCTGGCTTCCAAGCTCAGGTCCTCATGCTTACACAGCAAGCAGTGTATTGGCTGAGCTATCTCTCCAGTCAGTGTTGTGCTTTTTCTTGCCCTCCGTTTGATAACCAGAGGTTCCGAGTCTCTCCACATCTCTGTCTGTCTGGCATTGGACTCAAAATTCTTCTGCTACTTACTTCACGGAGAAGCTGTTTTCTGACTGTGTCAATTTCAAACCACAGAGAAGCAAGCTTAAAGGTGTTGCTGGCTTCTAATCTGTCATTTTGTTGACAACATTTAGTCACTGACTGAACTTTTGATTGTACAGTGCCTTTGTTTGTGTTTACACTTTAGAGCCACACTGTGTGCAGTGTGGTGTCTTTTTCTCAGTATTGTGTTCATGACACTCTTTGTGCTGTTACACATAGCAGTTGGCTATTCATGTCCATGCCTTTATTACATCGAGTTGTATGATTATACAGTATATTTCTCCATTCTGCTGCTGGACACTTGGGTAGCTTCCAGTCTGGGCAAATACAAAGACTGCTACTAAGTACTAAGGAGCAGACTTGGTGGTTCATGAGAATGTGTGAAAAGCTCAGGTAGACCAGTTCTCCAATGCATGTACATAGCGTATGCTCCCTCATGCTGTGTGAGAGACCTAGTTGCTCCATGTCTCAGCCAACACTTGGTAAAGAATGTGGCTTAAAACTGTGTTTCATTGATGCCAATGGATCTCAGCATCTTTTCAAATGTGTACAGCCCAGTGGTTATACTAGTTAGTGAAGTATTTGTTCAAAGTTTTTGACTGATTTCCTGTTGATAGGTGGGAGGAATACTTTTCTCCTATCCTGGAGCTTCCAGAATTAAATATACAGGTGCTCAGTGCCCCCACTTTCATCCCAGTGATAAGGCAGAATTAGTTTGCTACAGATGCTGAGTCTTAGAGTAATCAAGAGGTTATGGGAGGGTTCGTGGCTCTGCTGCTTTGGGGAGGGACAGCCTATTAACAGCTCCAATTTTGATATCAGGTAGGTGAGGAGGTAAAGAAGGATATGAGAAGGCCTTAGTGCACCTGGGAGCTGAACCAGATGCAGAAACCATAGAGATGTGTCCCTCTGTCAGCTCAATTTTCTGGGAGAAAAGGTCTTCCAACCCAGCCATGGAGGAAGTGACATGCGTGTAGCCCTTCATTTAGGGCAAGCCTCCATAAGGTAGCTTTACCTCTGTGATCCTCAGACCAGCTTCCCACGAGGGAATTAGTAGGATTTACACAAATAAGGAAGCTATGCTGAGACAAAGAGAAGCCTTGTGAGACCACACAGGTGGCAGTTGGGAGAGCAGTACTTGGACCCATGCTCTGTGCTAGTGGAGTACTTCTTCTCACGCCATCTCTTCGGCTTCTCCATGGCTTCTATTCCTTAGGACAAACGAAGTTCTTGATTCCTAACTAGAGATTTAGAAAGAAGAGTGGAGTATGATGTATCCTGTGGACTGTTAGAGCAGCCTGCTCTATGTGCATTGGGGGCTTTGGTGAGTGCAGGAGGACAGTTTAAGGCTTGATTCCAGGGCTTTGCCTGCGGCTCTCTCCTGGGTGCTGCCGGAAGTTTTCCTGGAGGGATTGTCGCCTCTCCCTACTGAAGTTCTTGGATGTTCTCTGGAGCCTCTGTCACTGGGATGGACCAGGTGACTACCTAGCCTGGTTAGGACTCACATGCTTCCTCTCTGTTCCCTCTCAGCGTTATGTCATGCCCAGACCAGCAGAGGGCTCCATGAGGAGTTATAGAAGATGCCCCGTGTCTCCGCTCCTCTGGTGCTGCTTCCTGCTTGGCTCTTGATGGTGGCCTGTAGCCCACACTCCCTGAGGATCGGTAAGTACACTCTGGCTCTGGATCATAGCCTCATTGTTACCCTAAGCGTATACAGAGAAAATGTGTATACTTCATAGGCTCTATGGGATGCTTCCCTGACCTCCCGAGTGTGGCTGTGACAGATGTGGAGGTGGCGGAGGCAGAAGCAGATACAGATGTGGATGTGGAGGTGATGAGGGGGCCCATGCTGATGGCTCTCATCTGTCCTTCCTGCATGGCTCCACCAGTGTCTAGAATAAAATGATGCACATTCCCTGGTGTAATTCATGACAGATTTAGTTTTGAATATGATGGGGCCGTTGTTTGTAATGGAGGAAGGTAAAAATGGCCATAGGGATTCCGAATCCAGGACCGGAGATAAGCAGTTGCCTCTTTCTTCTGATTAGTTGAAGAAGAATCTAGAAATTGGTGTTAACGTTGTAGTTGGCAATTTGGATGAAGTCTGGGGTCTGCTTGGTGATTCCAGTTCAGCCTACTG
Organism: Mastomys natalensis; assembly: GCA_021653895.1. NCBI lineage: Eukaryota > Metazoa > Chordata > Mammalia > Rodentia > Muridae > Mastomys > Mastomys natalensis. The sequence goes on along the minus strand of JAJTUV010000975.1, from coordinate 440,240 downwards.
GGAAGGGTCTTGACTTGCAATCTGCTAGTCGTGGTGTTGTTCCGAGAGGGATGACAGGGCACCAAAGCCTCTTCTCTGTCCTTGTTGCTGAGGACAAGCAGGATCCCCACCTACATCAGTGACAGTCAAGGTGGGGGAGACCAAGTGCCTCCTCCCTGCCATGAGTAAATAATAGACCACTGGAAGCCAAGGCTCCATAGATCTTGGGACCTGGTGGTAGAGGTCAGACATGTGTAGATGTATATGTGGGACATGTGTCAGTGTGGCATGAGAGACATCTAACTGCCTGTGGGCTAACAGGAGCCTCCTGAGAGCAGGGCCTCCAGTGTTAGGTTAGATAATTGTTCTTATGGGCTGTTATGCAGATAACTGTGAGTCCTTCTTCCCAGACTGGGGGTGGGTGGAGCAGAGTCCCTGTGGTCATGACTGGATCTTTTTTTTTTTTCTCCTTTTGAGACAAAGCTTCACTATATAAACCTATCTGGTCTCCAACTCACTATGTAGACTTGGCTGGCCTTGAATTTATATAGATCTCTCTGACTCTGCCTCCTAAATGCCAGGATTAAAGGGGTCTGCTACCATACCCAGCAGAACCGGATCTTCAACGTGAAACTGAAAGGCTGGAGGCCGATGTTGAATCAAATGATTGGATCACAACAAGGACTGGCCTTAAGGGCACCAGAGTACGTCTGGCACTCTAGTGCTGGCCAGGAGGCCAGGCATGGGCAATGGCAGGCTGATAGCTCAGATCACAGCCAGGTCAGGCATCACCTGTCAGAGGCTGGGACAGTATGTCTCAAGCTGCTTCTTCCTATTACCTCAGGGGCATATTTCTCCATGGAATGCAATGGCTGCTGATTGACGTCTGAAATGTAGACAGGTGATTAATTTCTCCCCTCACTTTGCACTCAACTCCTCGTTCTGCCTGCTTTAAAAAAAAAAGGCATTAAAAAACAAGATTTTCCCTCCCTCCCTTCCTCATTCATTTCTATAGAAACTACAGAATCTAATTTAATTCTGCTTGGTGATGATGCAAAGCGGTTCATATCCTTAAGATGCTTAATTTATAAGATGCCTACAGTTATCTAGCATTTGCTTCGAGGTCCCCACCACTACCACCACCAAACGAGCAGATAAAATGGCAACCCATCAATTTCCGTTTGTCACTAATGGGAAGCAGAAAGGGAATTGAGCCAGAATTACAGCCCCCACCCCCGCCTTGCCTTTCTCGAACATTGGTTCTCTGGGGAAAGAAGCACACACTGGAGCCCACGAATCTGTCTTGGTTTCAAGGTTAGCAAGAGGGTTTTGAGGGGTCCCCATAAGCTCCCCCCACCCACACTAAACAAACAATACTTGTCTGACTCTGCCGAATCCCCAGTTTTGGTTTATGTCAGTCCCCTTTAACCTGATTTCTAGCCCTGTCCATCAAGGTCAAACTGAGTTTGATCTTCTAGAAAAGTCAGGAAATACAGTTAAGCTGAGGGGGGGCTATTGGGGGGAAGGGAGAAGGAGGAAGAAGAGGAGGAAGAGGAAGAAGAGGATGCCAGGACTTGTTTTGTCTCCTTGGTTATCCTGCAGTTAGAAGTCTTGTAAAGGTCTCTGATGGTCTCAGGTGGTGAGATGCTAATTACAGGGACCCCAGAGGGGAAGTAGAGTAGGGCAAGACTGGGAAGAGAAGTAGGTCAGGAAAATATGAGTAGCTCTGCTTTACGCCAGGCAGGCTGGCACATGGATGGGCTGGGGCAGTGCTGAGGTACCTAGGTCTTTGACAGATTCACAAGAAGGGGAGAGACCACTGTTCCATTCACCCAGGGGTCACTCTGACCACATATGAGCTTCTCTGGGTCTTTCCCCTGAGCCCTCCCCTCCATCTTCAGAATAGATGTCTGTCAAACAGGACTGTACATAGGGACAGGGAATCTTGGAGATAAATTGTCCCGTCTGCTCCATCCTCAGCCCCACTTGTCGCCGGTGACAATATGAATGTTCAGAAGAGGCAGACAAACCCATTGCCCTGCCTTGTCACGGCTGTTTTTCATTCAAGCAGGATACAGGGCGGGAGATGCAGCCAAATTGTCTATTACGTGTCGGCTGTTTACCCCACGAATGAAGTTTTGGGTCAGAGAAAGGGATTTTATTTATGGCTGTAAGGCTACCGCATAAATTTCCCAAACTCTCACATGTGTGTCAGTCATCTATCTCCTGAAAATGTTTTTGATTTTGCTTCTTTCCCTCTGGGTCCTCCGAGCAGCGACCGGGGAGCCACAAGTAAATAAATGCCCGCCAAACTTCCCCCCTCCCCGCAGCTCTCCCTGACTTAAAAGAGATCACGACTGCTGAATCTTGTTATAACAGACGTTGCGGACCCATTATCCAACCGGCTCACTTTTTGCAGATGAAGGGATGTAGCCAAGGTCACATGGCTATATGTGGTTGGCCTGAGAGCCTGGTGGCTTTGGCTCCTCTTTTTGGTGACTTTTAGCAACTGGGCAGCATAGTCAGTGACAGTACCGTGCGACATTTTCTCTTCTTTTTTCCTGATAGCTTCTATGTTAGTCATTGTCGTTGTCCCTGCTGTATTGAGTTCTTACTAAGTTCTTGTTAACTGATGGATGGTGACTGCTTGCTTGCCTTGGCCATCCTTCTGCACCGCACTGCACTGTGTACACACTGGGCTACCCACTACTGTCCGAGGGTGAGGGAGGCTTACCCACGCTCTCCCTACCTATGCCCTTACTCTGCGGGAACACATTTCTTCCCATCCTCCTGCTGAGTATGCTCCTCCTCCCCCCCCTTCCCTTTGCTCCTCCTCCTGCTCATCCTCTAACACCTTTTCTCTTTTTCTGTTCCTCCTCCCCTCCCTCCTCCTTCTCTTCTCCCTCCTCCTTCTCTTCTCCCTCCTCCTCTTCCTCTTCCTTCTTTTCCTCCTCCTCTTCCTCTTCCTTCTTTTCCTCCTCCTCTTCCTCCTCCTCTCCCTCCTCCTTCTCTTCTTCCTCCTCCTCTCCCTCCTCCTTCTCTTCTTCCTCCTCTCCCTCCTCCTTCTCTTCTTCCTCCTCCTCTTCTTTTTTTCTCTTTCTTTCTTGTCACTTTTGGCTAAAATAGCTCTTCATCTGAAAATCCTTTCCCTGGGGACAGCAGCATCTCCTGTCATCAAGGCCAATGCATTGTCTTATCTCTGGCTTTAAAATATTGAAAGATGGATAATCATGGCTTGTATGGTCTCTTACGTTGCCTTGGCATTTTTTTTTTTTTTTTTTTTTTTTTTACCCCCAGTAAATTACCAAATGATAGCTGACAGAGGAAGAAACCAGCAAGGACCAGCAGGAACTTCAGAGGTTTGGTCCTGATGCTGAAGGGAGTCTCTTAGTGTGGGTGGCACGGGACAGGTTAAGGCAACAACTGAACCTCTTTCTTGTTTAAGGCTTTCCTACTTAGTGAAGCAGCACGAGCTTAGATTTATCTGACACTCAGCCTCACTAGGACTGCCTGAGTATTTCACAACTACGATTTTTACTTAGTTGACTTCTTCTAAGAAGCTCCAAGCCTTTGCAGAGAATGTCCAGCCTAGAGCATTCAAATATTACAAAGATGAAGCTAATAGAGGGATTGGGGTAGACCAGTGGGAAGAATAAAGCCATTGGTTGCCGATCTCATCCACTGTGTATTAAATCTCTTGGACATACTGAGACAAATCTACCGCTGATTTCTTATCCTTGTAGAGGATTCACCATAGGGTTTTTCTGAGTCGTGGGTCCCTCTCCTAATGTTCCAACATGATTTGATTTATGAAAGTTTGATCAGTGTGCAACTTTTCATCTTTATTCCAAATTGAATCAACTAGATCGGCTAGTATTTCACAATAGCAGCAAATAGATATTGATGACCTTTGTGTGACACCTAGAGAAGGGGATACAAGGAAGTTTCTGGAACACAGTCTCTTCTTGTGGTGAACATCTCAGGGAGTCTGTGTCTGTCTTACTCATGCGTTTCCTCTCAGGATCTAGCCTGAGTTGCGGCACCAGGCTTTCCCACCACCTGCTAAATGAATTACTATGGTAAAATTTGAATTTTGAGCCAGCCTTTCAGTTTTCCAGTGCTCCCCCTGCCAGAGTGAGTCAATGCTCAGATATGGCATCCCATTTGACTGCTAGCCCACAAGACATAATCAGGAAAGTGTAGTTTGAATGTGAAATGTTCCCAGAGTGTGTCTGAACACTTGGTTGCCAGCTGGTGATGCTGTTTTAGAAGGTTACAAAACCTTTAGGAGATGGAGCCTCACTGGAGAATGGAAGAGAACCACTGAGCAAGGGCCTGGAGGCTTTGTACCCCAGTCCCACCTCCTATCCATTAGTTTCCTGAGTGTGAACGTGCTGGCCCGTTGCTTCACGCTCTTGTAGATTACATCCTCCTTAACTGTGAGCCACAATAAACTCTTCGTTCCTAAAGTTGCTTCCCATCATTTATTTGGTCACAGTAACAAGAGAAGGAACTAACATAGAAAAGGAGTATTTTGCTCTCAAAGTGAACATGTGTTTCTGTAAACACACATGCATTCAGATGCCAGATGACTGACTCTCTGTATGTTGCTTCTGGACCCGCTTGAACCTACACATTTTGGGGTGGATACCCAGGCTAATCCAGGCTTAGATTTTCATGCACTGGCATGTACTGTCTCCTTTGACTGCAGATAGCACTCCTGTGCTGGCCTCAGGGGGCGCCATGCATGAGTCCAGTGTGCAGCTGTGCTTGGGAATGTCTGCTGTGTGACCTCTTTAGATGAGAGTGTTCTCTTCTGAACTTCTACCCCAGGGTGGCAGGCACTGGCTACAGCTGGTTTTGTTCCTTTCATCCCATGTTTGAGGTGGGCTGGTGTCCATGGTGAACCTCTCCTGGTTTGGGGAACTCCCGCCCCTGGAATCCTCAGAGTGTCTTGTGTATGTGTTCACCTGCTTACCCAGCACGTCAATCAGCCTTAGGACTTACCCACCTATTTTATACAAATGTTTTCAAAAATTGTATTTGAATTCCACCCACACCAGGCACCTAGGAGCATCCCGTGGGGGATGTCCCTGTCTTTTGTCCCCTCAAGTGTCCTTCCCACCAGATGGCAGATCTTCTCTTGACTCCTGCCCCTCTTATCTATCCATGCCTACGACAGTTTTCTCTTTCCCTTTTAGAGTCCCCGTGGAAGAACTGCTTACCCAAGCTCCCTTGCTTCCTTTCCCCTCTTTTCCTATCCACAGTACTCAGAATCAAACTCGACTGTCAGACTTGGTGACAAGCACACTTAGCCACTGAGCCATCTCAGAGACTCCTTCTTCCTGTTTCTCAATCTCTGAATACGGCTGTTCCTCAGACCTTTGACCTTGAGTGTCTCTTGTATCCACCCCACGGCCATGGTGATCTTATGTACTTCTATGTGGATGACCTTCCAGTCTCCTCTTCAACTCTGAACCCATGCTATACCCTTGGCAATCTACCTGCCATCTTCAATCGCTGATAATACAGAATCAGATACGGCAGTCTGCGGTTGAGATGTTGTCACCTCCTGGCCTGCTCTTTCTATCTCTTCTCCAGTCATGAGCAGTAATGAGAGGGATGGCGAGGTGGCTCAGTGGGCAAGCACACTTGCTGTGCAAGCGTGGGGACTTGTTAGTTCATATCCTCAGCATCCACATAAAAGTCTCGCCATGGTTACATATACCCATTACCCCGACATTGTGGAACAGGTGGATTCTGGGAGATTGCCTAGCCAGAAAGCTGAGTTCTTGGTTCAATGAGAGACCTTGTTGATAGTTTTATGCTAACTTGACAGAAGCTAAAGACAATAGAGAGGAGGGAACTCAGTTAAGAAAATGCCTCCATAAGACTGGATTGGAGAGTCTATATGTGCACTTCCGGTCTGGGCCCAGGCACGGAGCAGATTCTGGGCGGCAGCTCTGCACTAAACCTCACAAAACCTGGCAGAAGTGGGGCACCCAGGAGCTCTGACCCAGGCAGTATCTCAGGTAAGGAAACAGCAACACCCACCCCAAACAGGGAGTAACTGGGACCCATTGGGACCCAGGGATTCCACTCCTGGCCAGAGCACCGGTTCCTTCCAGTCTGGACCCTAGCACGCAGCAGATCCCAGGCAGTAACTCTACACCCAATCTCATAGAACCCAGGGGAAGCAGGGCTCCCAGGAGCTCTAACCCAAGCAGCTTCTTAAACAAGGAGGCAGCAACACTTGCCCCAAACAGGGAGTAACCGGGAACCCACTGGGACCCAGGTACTCATTGCTGGCCCGGAGCACTGGTTCCTTCTGGTTTGGGCCGAGTGCTCAGCAATCTTGGGCGGCAACTCTGCACCCAATCTCACAGAACCCAGAGGAAGCATGGCTCCCAGGGGCTCTAACTCGAGCAGTTTCTTAAGCAAGGAGGCAGCAACACATTGCCCCAAACAAGAGTAACCGGGATCCACTGGGAGAGCACTGGTTCCTTCAGGTCCGGACCAAAGCACTGAGCAGATCCTGGGCCCTAGCTCTTAATCTCAGCAGCAACACCCAACCTAAACAGTTCTGACACAACCAAGAGAATAGGAAAGACAGGTTCCAGTCAGAGACAGCACAGGTAGCACCGAGGAGAACCAGATGGCAAAAGACAAGCGCAAGAATACAAGGGCCAGCAACCCAGAGCACATGACATCATCAGAACCTAGTTCTCCCACATTAAGTCCTGAACTCCCCATATCATCAGGAAAGCAAGAGTCAGATCTAAAATCACTTCTAATGATGATGATAGAGGACTTTAAGAAGGACATAAATAACACTCTCAAAGAATTAGAGAAGAACACAGCTAAACAGGTAGAAGGCCTTAAAGAATCACAAGAGAACACAACCAAACAGGTGAAGGATTTGAACAAAACCATCCAGGACATAAAAATGGAAATAGAAACAATAAGAAATCACAAAGGGAGACTACTCTGGAGAGAGACCTTGTCTCAGGCATACAGTAGAACAGTGATACAGGAGTATACCCATGCCTCCTCTGTCCTCTACAAGTGTGTGGATGCACACACCTGAATACTCATGTATACATACACACACATTAAAAAAATACAAACAGACCACGCTCCCTTACTCTGTCATATCTGTTTGAAATTGGGTTCCAAATCTTGGAGCCATCCTTCATCCCATTAACCTCTGACCCCGCCCCCGCCATCAAGTTCTGTTTAACTTTCCTAGTTCAGCCATTATAACTCAACAGCTTCCTGCCAGCTCAGGTATCCCTTCCCTGTTTTGAGCCACACTGACTCTTTCCCACAGTGCCACAGACATTTTTCTCTTGTTTCCTGGCTCGCTGTTACGTCACCTGTTGATCTAAAATATGACAGCAAGAGCAACGCTTTTAAAATAGAAGTTGGGTCACGTCAGATCGCTGCTCTTCCCCTCATCAGAGCAAAGGATGGAGTCCTCTTGGTGACCCTCAGTTCTATCCACGGCTTGTCACTCTTCTGTTTCATTTCTGACAGCCTGCTGCTCATGGCACACCAGCCCAGCCCACAACCATCTTTCTTTCCCCCAAACATACTGAACATGTGTCTACCTTATGATCTTTGTACATGCTCTTCTCTATGTGCAGAGCATTCTGGGTAGCAGCATAGTTCATTTGTGCAGGACAGTCACACCCTGAGGAGCTTCAGAGTGGAAGCCTTTGGGGAGCACAGACTAGAGGCCCCACTTGGTGCAGAAGCATTAACGAGAACTCCCCATCACCTAGAACATTACACCAACACAATAGGCTGACTGGAGGTCTCTGTTCTCCAAGCTCTGATTTCCATCAAACCCAGGCCTTGGAGCTCCTCTGGATCCTGCTCTGAGGAAGCCCAGCCAGCAGGTAAGCGACTTAACATCAGTGTGAGCCTCGGCTGAGAATCTTTGTCCCTCAGATTCAAACAACCCAGCCCCACCTGTGTGGTCCCTGGAGTCCCCACATCTCCATTGTGTCTGAGTTCCAGAGCTTATCTTGGTATTGTGACTGTGCCAAGCTCTTCAGGACTGTGGCTAGGCAGACCTTACTTATCTCAGTCTTCCAAGAACCCACAGGGCCAAACCCAGATCTAAAGTCCCAGCTGGGACTATGTGACAGGCTTCTAGCCTTTTGCTGACACTGCTGCTGTTGGCCAGGTGCCTGCCTGCTGTTGGCCAGGAGCCCACACCAGTCATGGCTGCTTGCTTTGCTTACATTCACAAAAATCTAAATGGTGGCAGGGACCCCAGTACAACCCACTAAGCCTCTGAATAGTGATGACCACTGTTTTTAATTCCTCTCTTTTTGTCTACTATTGGAGTTCTAGGCGGGCCTTGGGGGGCCATGCAGGGCAGGCCTGGTCCTCTTCCTGGTGATGGCACCTCAGAGAGATGAAGGGATATAGTTTCTTCCTCTCAAGTCCATCACTAGTGTCTCTTACATCATTGCTTGGATTCTACCATCATCTTGGCTACCTTCCTCCCGAAGGGATTCCTTTTCTTTTTTGCTTCTAGGTGAGGATTCGATCCCTTAAACCAGAGGTACCCTTCTCATCTGCTTCTAATCTAACAGTGACATGTACTCTAGCTTGGTAGGGCTGGGCTTTTCCTGTGTTTGGTTCATTCCCATTCAGTACTAGCTACATGGTCTTTGTGTTAAGAAAGCCTGGCCCAAGCTCTCCCTGAACTGTGAACCTCAGCCCCGGAAACACTCCTAGCTGACTTTGCCCAGGGTATACAGGTCAGAGGCTGCTCTTTGACAGTGGGTTGCTCCTGGATCTGAAGACACCTTCGGGTGTTTTAAGGTACCAGAGGTTGCAGAGGTGGGGTTCCTCGTAGTTAAGTCAGTGGTTTCCTCCAAGCTATGAATTTCCATGTCTAGGACATGGTCTTTTGAGCACATGGTGACACAGAAAAGGGAGAGAGTGCCACTTTTGCTAGCAATACTCACAAATTCCCCTCAGGAGCAGGGATCTAACAACATGAGACTTTGAGCTTTCAGCTCACAGATGAAATAACAGGGATTTTCCCAGAGATGACAGAACACGGACGCATACAGCCCCGGGGCCTCTGTAAGAAGCTGCCTCTAGGGACTGCTCCCGGGAGATTCCAGTCATCAGCTTGTGCTGTGGTGGGCTTGCAGTGGGTGTGCCCAGATCTCTGGGGCACCACCCCCAAAATCTCAGATCAACAACCCAGAGAAGAGGGAAGCCCAGAGGTAAGGAATTCTCCAATACTGCTTCACTTCTTAGAGCAGTTTGATGTGGAAAGGTCCCATCTTGTGGCAAAGGGCAGGTGAATGATAATTGGAGTGGATCTAGAAACTTAAGAGTCATAAAGGAATTGAGGTTGAGTGGCAGCAGTCAGTGGCACCAGTAGGGATGGAATAACGGGTATTGAGGCGATCTCTGTCTCCACTTCAGAGAACTCCTTTTATTTAATCAGCCTCTTACTTGGCTGTCACAGGGGTGTCTTTTCAGAAAGCAAGGAAGCACCTGAAAGGAGCCAGAGCAGAGGAGGCAGAGATTACCTGCTCCTTGAGACTTACTGCTTACTTTCTGCTGGGTTCTGAATTGGCATCCGTCTTAGCATGAAGCCACAAGGATGGTCTCGTGGGACACATGGCGGTCATATTCAGGCTTCATGTCCCAGACACCAGGGAGCAGTCCTGGTCTTGGATTTTCAACTTTCATGTTCCCAAATCTCATCCATATGTGCATTGAGAGAAATGACTCAATCTTTCTCACACCCAATTTCCCATCCCTAAGCAGAGAATAATAGTGCTTATCACTAATTAATGAATTGGTATTCGCTCAGAGGAACATTATAACGTACCACGAGGAACATATGGCATATCGTAATATTTTGTAAATATTAGTTCTGGTCCTTGTGTTTCGTTCAAGGGTTGGTATTTAACTTGATGATTCTGGCAAGCAAATGCATGGTCCCTATAGGGTGCTGAAATGGTGTGGCCTTCACTGACACAGGGCCCTGGAATTAAATTATAGTTTTGCATGTGACCTTGTGCAAATTGAATTATTTGGCCTCCGTTGACTGCTATAAAAAAAGGGGGATAATAAACTCACCTTGCATGATTATTGCGGTTTACTGAGAGATAACGTATGGAAAACAGCTGGCAGGGTGCTTGACAGTCGGTAGGACGTCAATAAATAATAGCTGTTATCAGAAGTGCTTGCATTATTGCTATTACTATAGTTTTTCTATTGCTGCCATAACAAATTACCGTGAATTTAGCAGCTTAAACAAGACAAATTTATTATCTCAGTCTGTAGTTCAGAAGTCTTACTGAGCTGAAGATAAGATGTTCTTTCCTGGGGGCTCTCGCCAGGCATCTGTTTCCTGCCCATTTGGGTCGCTGGTGGAATTCACATTCCTTGTGGTTAGAGGACCAAGATCCCCGATTTCTCCTTGGCCTCAGCTAAGAGCCCTTTCCAGCTTGTAGTGTGCTGCCTGTTTGTCCATGGCTTTCTCCTCCTACATTCAAAGCCAGCAATGGTGAGCTGAGTCCTTCTTATGTCCACTCCCGCAGGTGCATCTGGGAAATGGTCTTCAGGATTAAGGAGTTCTGAGATTACACTGAGCCAAGGTTATGATCCCAAGTCATCTCTGTCTTAGGCTCAGTCATCAAATTCAACCCCAATGGAATCTGAGGTTTCATTTTCTATGGAAAGTAACACAGTCTCGAAGCCGGGGCATGAACATATTCAGGGCCACTGTTCTGCTTACCACAGTTACTATGGTTAGCCTCTAAAGGTAGAAGACTGGGTCATAGAAAATTCTTGTGAATAGTGTATAATGCAGGTGACTCTTGTGAACTGTTCCCAGCCTAAACTTTAGCCTGAATTCATGAACTTCCAGTGTTAATCCTTATTCATTTTGCTGGAGAACCAGGTGTCCCAGCGTACTGGAGCCAAACTCCCCCATGGTGGAAGTCGTCACATAAATTGGTCACGTTACAGAAACTGAGCCCATGCCAGCAGTACAGAGGCATCCAGGAAGGTGCTGTGTAACAGGAAGTGCTTTATCGCTGTGATTTAATAATCTCAGCGCCTCTCACATGTCAGGGCACCGGCGGAGTAGTCTACAAGCTGAATGCTATCTGAGGCTCTCACGATGGGCTTTGCCAGGCTCGGCATGGAAGTGATGTGTTTATTTCCTGCCACAGGGCCTGGAGAAAATAATATCCCCAGAGTCCTGGCAGACTCTTACTCTGCCTCCTGTCATCCTTCCTGCCGGGACAGGGCCACTTCTGCTTTAAGAAGAAACTGTAAGAGAGAGGCATTGAAGGCCTTGTGTCTGTTCCTGATCTAGCCTGTCCCTCTGTCTCCTGGAACTCTGTGACATGGACTGTGCCTATCATGTTCTAATTGTTAGAAGGGAAGGCTCTCAGACACAGCAAAGAGTCTGAAAAGGTAGTCACTTGCTGGATGTGAAGTGAGTCTAAGGAGAGGGCTGCTGACAGACTAGAGTCTGTGACAGTGGATGCTGCTAGTGTGGTGTCTGGACAGTGGGCATGCTGGCATAGATGGGTGGTCTGGGACAGTGGGCATGCTGGCATAGATTGTGGTGGTCTGGGTACAGTGGGCATGCTGGCATAGATTTGTGGTGGTCTGTGGACAGTGGTGGCATGCTGGCATAGATTGTGGTGGTCTGGGACAGTGGCATGCTGGCATAGATTGTGGTGGTCTGGGGACATGGGCATGCTGGCATAGACTGTGGTGATCTGGGACAATGGCATGCTGGCATTGACTATAGTGTCTGAGGACAGTGGGCATGCTGGCATAGACTGTGGTGGTCTGGGACAATAGGCATACTGACATTGACTGTAGTGGTCTGAGGACAGTGGGCATGCTAACATAGACTGTGGTGGTTCAGGACAGTGGGCATGCTGGTATTGGAAATGTCTTTCCCAGATATTTTCACCACTGCTACTCAGAGTGGACTAAATGGCTGTAGATATGGCTTCCAAAGACTGTATTTGGGAGATGGAACGGCCACCACGACTTACTGAACACCTACTGTGTGCATTACTTTCTGTACATTCCATAAGTCAGGTTTTACAGCCTCTACAGGTGGATTTGATAAGACCCGGTATTTGAGTATAAACACTTTTATGTTGGGGGGTCAAAGACACCCACATAGAGGTAGAACAAGAAAGGATTTGAACCGGGTTTCTTGAGCAACAGCTTTATGTTCTGTTCCCTACATGAAACCTCTCTCTGGTGAGTTCCCACATGGAGCTCCGAGGCCACTGGCTGTGCCTTGTGGACCAGGAGCTGGGGAGAAGGTAGGCATGACCGTAGCTCGTCCCAGACCAGGTGAAGATTGAGGGTAGAAACCCCTCTGCAGCTCCTCTGCTGTCTCTGCAGTTTTCCTTCGAGAGAAGGGTAGGGGGGAGGGAAGGAGGGAGAGAGAAAGAGAGAGTGAATGGGGGGACAGTAAAGGGGAGGGAGGGAGAGGAAAAGGGAGGGAGGAACTAACTCAACATTGAACTGCAGGAGTAGCACAGCCGAAGGCACCTTAGGCTAAAAATAAGAGCGGAGACTGCCGTGCTGTACGGGGCCAAGTCTGCATGCTGGCTTTATTTATAGTTGCTTATTTATTAGATTCCAAATGATGTTTAAGCAGGAATCATATGGCAGTGATCTTTGATTACTTATGTGGCTAATGGCTGAACATATATTACTTTTGCTGTTTATTTAGCGCTGCTAAGTGTCCTGGGTACTCCTCTTCCGTAAAGCCACCAAGGAAAGGATCAGGAGAATGGAGCAAGCAGAAGCTTGGTGGACAGTGCAGGAGGCCAAGCCAAGGAGATGGATTCCGAGCTCCAGACCTTGATGCTCAAGGGAGAAGGGTTGGGATAGAGAGGATGCCTTGAAGAATAAAGAGAGTTTTAAGGTTATAGTTTCAGCTTTGCGAACCAGAACTGACTGGCTCTGGCTGGAAGTTAAGAGCAACATACATGGAATATTTGTTTTGTGTCAGCCATGATGCTAAGTATGTTCAAGATAATTTAATCCTGCCGTGTTCTCCATCATTTTACAGAGGGCAAAGCGGAGGCACAGAGAACTCTAGTAAGGTACTCGAGGATACACAGCAAATAGGAGGCTGTGATAAGCCATTTGGTCCAAGCCTCTGCTTAAGCCTAACTTTTTGAGTCAACAGCTCAGGAGCAGAGTGGCGAGTGTGCCGTTCTGGAACATGGAGTGAGTGTGAAGAATGGATCAGATCGTTGGCTTCCACTGTTTCTTCCTGTTTACAGCTCAGTCAGAGTCAGCTGTCCGTAGTTCTGGGCATGGTCCACTCAGAGCCATCTGATGTAAACCCTGGACGATCCCTGGGGTGGAATCAGGGATGCTAGGTTTAGGTGACAGGAGAGATTCCTGAGACAGCTGGAGCTTGCTCTCCAGACCCATGGAGCAGAAGAGGATTGGGGATAGCTTTGTGTGGCCTGGGCACTGCCAAGTTTAAGACGAGATGCAAAACTTCATGACTCTATCCTTGGGGCCTCTGAGAAGAGCCCTTCTCTCCTCCCAGAGAAAGCCCGCATGCTGCACTTTCAGGCCAGCATCTGACGCTGCCTCTCCTCCATGCCATTCGGGCTCTTCCTGTTCTATCCTTCTACCTCAGGTTCCTCTGGAATGAGGATGTTAGAGATGGGGCAGAGAGGCAGTTCTGTGCTTTATGGCTTGCTTTGGGGAAGGGAACATAGCTGCTATGGCTCACTCTGGGGAGGAGGATTCTTATCTTCTATGGCCTACCTTGGTGGGAAAAGAGGAATGAGATACAGAAAGACAGGAGAAGGTGGAGACTCCTGAATCTAACTTTTAAACCTTAGTGTTCAGCCTGTCTAGGCACCATGCTTGCTGGACCATGTTCTGAATCATGACAGCAGTTACTAAGCATTGGCTAAGTGACCATTCAGGGGAATCATTCTTATGCTGGACTGGTATGGCGTTTGTTCTATTGCATTCACACACCCACTAGCTTTGAAACTGGGGACACTGGGGGAGGAGACAAGGCTGAAATGGGTTGTCACATAGTTAGTAGAAGATCAGCTGAGCATTGGAGTCATTCTGGATCTTAATTGTCTGTGTGTCTGGCACACTTGAAGGAGGAAAGAGAGACCTCCTGGGGGCACAGGGAGGATGCCAGGGCTCCCCTCCTCTCTGCAACCCTGATGTCTACTACCTCGCCTTTCCATTGATTATGTCCAAATGCATGCTGTGAAGCCTTTGACCTTTAGAAGGAGGCTTCTGTGTGCTTGGCCCAACGTCCTGTGAGTCGGGCCACCCTGTGGTGAGGTGAACTGGCCTCAGACCTCTGTATGCTTTCAATGCTGTCCTTCAGAGTCCGTTCCCTTCATCTGAAACCCAGCCAGTGCCACCCCTGGGGTTTCCCTAAATGAAAGGGGACTTGAAAAGAGGATCTTTGGATAGTAGAACAAGTCACAGAAAGGAAGCAGGGGAAGGGGGAGGAAGAGGAGATGGGGGTAGAGAAAGGAGTCGGGTAGGGAACCTGTGTCCCTAGAACTTGGGACACAAACAGAAGTACAGGCAGAAGAAAGCCCCAGATGTGGAGAGCTGGGGAACTTGAAGGGCTCAGCACCCTTGGCAGTTCAGGGTTTTCTAGCCAGATCCCTGATGGTCTGGGCTGTTCCTGCCTTGAGGCTGCGGCAGGTGTATTTTCTGCCTCTCTGTCATCTCTTGTGCTGCCGTGTTCTCTCCTCTCTCTCATTTCCTTTGCCCATCTATGTATTTACCGCCCACCTGGGCCTGAGGTGATCCCCCCACCCCCATGAAGCGCCTTGTAGCTGTTGGCTCACTCTCTCAGTTATATAGACAGGTTCAGAGAGCCCAGAGGCCAAGGCCTGGTTTGGGAGAGCAAGGATAATGAGGACAGAGAGCAGTGGCTGCCCACTTAGATCAGATTTAATAAAGCTTCCAGCTAACCTAAATCATCCTAGTCATAGAGGGCCCATTATCTCTGAGTGTGGGGGTCAGCTCAAGGCTGTCTCCTCAGGCTGGGGTTAGGCAGACCTGAGGAAGGAGGCTGCTGGCTACAGAGGAGAGAAGGCCTCCTTGAGGCAAGGGTTAGGACTGGAGGGGAAGGCTCTCAGAGGGGAAAGCAGAGTGCCTGCTCTTTCGGCAGCTGTTAATTAGTTGCAGATGATGAGATAATTCATAAAAATTAGCAATGATTTCCTTCATTGTGTTAATATCACCGGGCAATAAAACTGCTGTTAAGGATGGCTTTTCTCTGCATCGAGGAGCAGGGTGTCAAGGAAGAAGCAGTCCTCCACAGGGCTAGACAGAGGGAGGGGAAAAGGGAAACAGAACTGGTTGAGGGCAATCTCTTGTGCTCATTCCTAAGCTTTGGCTGAAGCCATCAGGAGGACATCAAACTGAAATGCAAGTCATGGCGTCTCAGAGCCCTGGCTGGGGAGAAGTGGTGTCACCTTGGTAGCCATGGGCTGGGTGGAGGACTGAGGAGTGGAGAAGGTTTTCCTTGTTCTTCAGACACAAGGTGGTGACAACCAGAGGCTGAGGCTTAAGTTCCTCCTGGGGAGAAGGGAGCTGATGGGTTCCACAGGGGAATCCCTGGAGAGCAGGCACACTGGCGTGTTTAGCATGTGACCCCATCTGGCATTGACCTTGTCCATTTGCTGCTACTGATGCTTTATTCTTGTCTACCAGGCTCTGCCCTCACTGGTTAACGTGAGTTTCTCAGTGTTCCAGGAGCCTTTTTCATTTAGCGCCTTATCCATGGCGTACTGTCTATTGATTCTGGACCGTGATTTCCAACCTTCTTTAAAAAAAAAAAAATATCTGGCCAAAGCCAGGTGATGGTGCATGCTTTTAAAGCCACACCTTCAGTCTCTGTGAGTTTAAAGCCAGCCTGGGCTACCTAATGAATTCTAAGCCACCCAGGCCTACACAGAGAAACCCTGTCTCAAACAAACAAACAAACAAAAAAAACAACAAAAATAAATGACGAAATCTGGCCAGTTTATATTTTCTAATCCTTGGGTAAACTGTCATTCCCCGTAGGTCCGTGGTTCTCAACTTTGTCATGCTGTGACCCTTGAATACCTTTTCTCACGCTGTGGTGACGTCCAACCATAAAATTATTTTTGTTGTTACTCCATGGCTGTAATTTCGCTACTGTTATGAATCGTAATGTAAATATTCGTGGTGGTTTCCGTTAGTCTTTGGGGTTTCCACCAACAAGGTGAGAACCGTTACTATAGATAAACATTTCTTGCACCATGCGTGCCTGGTTTGATCCCCATATTGGACACTCAGAGTGAAGAGTAGGTAGTCTCTTTCCTGATAAAACCCAGGCCCACATGCCCCACAGAGATGTACAGAGTGTACTCTCTGCTCTAGTCCCACCTCCTACTCTGTCTGCTTCCAGCTCCCACAACATGCCACACTTTCATATCTCTGTCTTCATACCCAGGAGGGTGTGTCCCAAGTATCTGCCTGGTGGATCCTTGGCCGATTCTCTACCACTGTCTTTAATGCCAAGCTCCCTGTGATGTGTCCCCTGACAAACTCCACTGCTTCTCCTGGTATGCAGCCTTCCTCTTTATCAGCTTTGTGTAATCCTTCCTGGTAGCAGCTTTGCTTTGGTGCTTGTACCCACCGTGTTCGTTTGAGGACAATTGATGAATGCAGAGTAGAAGTTTCCTAAATTGCCGAATAAACAAATGGACTAAAGCTCAAATATAATGTTAGTAATAGGCATGGACTTCCATTTTTTAAAATTAGTTACTGTCATTTGTGTATATGTGTGATCTGGAGAGATTCCACAACAGAGTCGCTTTTCTCCTTCCATAGCAAATAGCTTTACCCACTGAGCCATCTTGCCCACCCCCTACTTCCTATAGTCCGTATTATTAACCCATGATAGAGATAATATTGGCTTAGGGGAGAGATAACGAAGAGGTGAGATCTGGTTGAAGTTAAGCTGTCTGGTCTTGGTAGTATGAAGGATGAAGAAGAACTTAAGAATGACCAGCCAGGTAACCATGGATAATGGATATTGCTTATGGAGATACAGAGAAGGATCTGAGAGCAAGCAGGGAGTCTAATAAATGGGCATAGGATATTATATTGCAGAGAAGCAGTCTCAGATGGAGAAAGGAACAACGGAGCTGTTTGGGGTACAAATGGCATTCAGAACCAGGGGGCTAGACAGCCTCCAAGTGGGAAGATGTGTGGAAAATACAGTGGAGGAGTGAGTACCAGGCGGCCTAGACGATTGCTCAAAACAAAAATAATGAAGAGTTCTAGGGCCATTACTCAAATCAGACATAGTCTAATGAATACATAATGAACTTCAGGGCCAACTCAGACACGATGACTTGTTTTGTTTTGCTTTTCAAGACAGGGTTTCTCCGTGTAACAGTTCTGGTTGTCCTTTGTAGACCAGGCTGGCCTTGAACTCAGAGATCTGCCAGCCTCTCCCTCCCAAGTGTTGGGAGTAAAGGTGTGTACCGTTGCACAGCCTAGACAAGATATCTTGACCAGCAGGGAAAAGCAGAAGTCTGTGAATTTTGTGTCTGGGGGCAGGGAGTATATTGATTAACCATGATCAGATAGCCATGAGAGAGTAGGGATGTTTTGAAGAGATAGATTCTTACTATGTTCTAGATAAAGCAGACATTAGCTCTTGAGTGTTCCTCTGCGAAGCTAGGCAGTTATCTCTTGTGAAGAGTTGGAACGATCCTCAAAGGATAAGACACGAACACGGTCTTGTAAATTAACACAGAACTTTTCCAGTCCATTAACACTTTCTGGCAAGCCTCCTTTTGTTTCTCTCTTGGGAAGAAATCAAAGCCAAGCAAACGCCGCACACATTTGATTTCACGATGGCTGATTGGGTTTCTTGCTCATTTAGACTCGGTACCTCTCTGGCTAAATCTCTGCCAGTCAAGGTTAAGAAAAAAAAAAAAAATTAGAAAGCATAGCATTTGATCAGTGATCTCTAAAAGCTTGAGGAGACATTTTTTAAATGCATATGAAAAGTTGAATGACCGTGAAGACAAATCTAATAATTGTAATAAGGGAAAATAGACTTAAGGGCTCAATGAATGGAGCTGACAGGGTAAGGGACAAGGGCCTAGAAGGAGGATGGCTCTCCCTCTCTGCATCTGAGTGATCAGGGGAAGCTCTTCTATGCCCGTCTGATGTGGTGGTTCATCGAAGAGGGACAGAGTTCCAGTAAAGGAAGAATGGCATCAGGTGGACTGGAGCTGGCTCAGACTTTGCAGGAAGATGACATTTAGATCTGCTGCCACCTGTCGGGCAGTATGGGAAGAAGCCTGAACCGCAGCCATAATGAATCAATGAGACCAAGGAGATACCTGGTTCTCTTATTATTATTTTTTCTCTTCCTCTGCTCCTTCCTCATCTCTCTTTCTGACAAGTCTCAGTGGAGGGCAGAATCCAAGTTCACTTCAGTGGAAAGATCTTGGCTATATCAGTTCACTTTTAACTCTCGTTTTACCTTTATCGTGAGTCACATCGCATCTGCATCTGTAGATTATTCTGGAGACCATGGGAATAGTCTATGTGAAACGCTGGAAGAGCAAATGCATGGTAATATCTTCCAAAAATTCTATTTTCATGATACCCATATCAGAACCAACTCAATTCTTGCTCCCATCCCGCCATTTTAGGTCTATGTCTCTGCTCATCTTCTTCCCTTCTCATGGAACCTGTGATTCTGCTCATTCCAGAGCAGGCGCTATGGCTACCTAAGCCACGAAGGCTCTGATGAACTCAGCTCTTGTACAACTTCCTGCATTGCTTTAACTATGTATCTTGGGATCATGTGTATCATTATTTAAGCGTTTATAACTCTTTCCTACAAGACTGAGAACTTTGTTCCGGCTGGGCTCATGACCTTGTAATTGCTGCGTTCCTGCTGCAGGCTAGGCCACCTCAGCTGAGAAGATCAACACTGCTGTCTTTATATTCGTCAGCTTGCCCATCGCTCTCCATCATGTGTGCTAATAGATGGACGAAGTCACGTGGAGAATCCAACAGCCCCAGCGTTCCTGCTGTCAGCTTTGGGAGGCATCTCCATATTTCTGCTTCGGAGTTACCTTGCCCGTGATATCTTCTTATCAGGCACACATTTGTAGACATTTGTATTTCGTGAGCATGCACCACCTGGGAAATATGGAAGCGGGTGATCCCAAAGTCTGCTGATCACTGGGAACATCTAGTTTGGGGTTTTCTGTTGTCTAGGGATGACACATAAAGCAAACCATCCGTCCCTAAATCACAGGACTGTTTCATTATCG
The DNA here is from genome assembly GCA_021653895.1 of Mastomys natalensis. Taxonomy (NCBI): domain Eukaryota; kingdom Metazoa; phylum Chordata; class Mammalia; order Rodentia; family Muridae; genus Mastomys; species Mastomys natalensis. The sequence continues at coordinate 420,891 of JAJTUV010000975.1, read as the reverse complement.
TTTCCTTTCTTGGCTTTCTATTCTTGAAACCCTCTGTAACAATTCATCAAGGACGCGCGCGCGACTCACCTGTCTATTGACATAACGCACTTCTGGTGATGGATCCGACGTGCTGTGTTTTGAATTGTTGCCAGGCTATTACAGTAATGATACCTTACATTTGTGTAATGATTAGTAATTTGTAAAAAGCCTTTATGTGTGTTATTACTTTTATCTGCACTGCAAAAACTAAACAGCATGTCTCATTGTTCTGTTGGAGAAATGAACAAATCAAAGTTTAGGAGAATGAAATTTCTCCAGGCTCTCCAAGCCACAAAGAGGTCACAACCATGGCTTTTTGCTCCTGGGCTTCAGAAGTTTCCACATTGCCATATACCTTTCATGAGTCTCTCATTCTTATTTTGTCTGGACTGGAAGGATAGCTCAGTTGGTAGTGTTTCCCCTTCCAAGCATGAGAACCCAAATTTTATCTCCAGAAGCTGTGTACAAACTTTACCAAGCATGGTGGTGACCACTTGTGATCTTTGTGCTGGGAAGCAGAGACAAGAAGATCCCTGGGACTCGCTGGTCAACCATACTGGCCTAATGGGTGAGACCCAGGCATATGAGAGGCTCGGTCTCAAAAGAAGTATATTCATTTCTCTGGATGACACCTGAACATGCATGGGTATGGACACACATACTCTTTCTCATATACACACACTAAAAAGAAGGGTGTTTTAAACTTTACTCTAAAATTTCCAGCAGATTATTTTCAACTGGTTGGTGAAGCTTCACCCAATTTACATATTTTCTTAGATTTTTAAGTTTTGAACAGAATGGTCACATTAAATTCTTTCTTCTATCACCTCTGCTCTCTGGATCACCTGTGGGTCTGTTTCGGTTGTTCCCTACTCCATCCTCCCACCGCACCCCCCACCACCCTTGACTTGGTCATGCAGTTCTAGTTTTGAATGTGCCTGGTGTTTTTGAAGACACCTGAGTGCAGAATATTAAACAGGCTGTAATGCTACAGTCTTTCTCGGGAGAGGCATAACTCTGCCAGCTACATAGGAAAAAAAAAAAAAAAGATCTTAAGCCAATTAAAAACTGAACCAAGTCCAAGCCAGGTTTTGTCTTGATAAAGCATTAGTTTGGGTTCTCCTCTTTCTAACCAGTACTAATTGAGAGCCCGGAGAGCTTACTGGAATTCCTTCTATGGAAGGCCTTGAATTCCACTTCCGTTTTTCATACAAGACTGCTTAGATAAACCAAATAACTCACCTTCTCTGCTTTCTATTTTTAAAATATTGTTTAATATATTCTTTTTTTTTTTCAGTATAGATTTTCCACCTGTGATTATTCAGTTTCACCTTCCACAGTATTTAGCTTCCCAGCTCTGTAGCTGATCTGAAGAAGTCAGTAGATGGTAATCAGGGGACCTTCCAAGCCCACACTTCTAACTCTGACCTGTTCAAAGACTAAGAGGACCCCTCATGGCTTCTTTGTCCCCCTGCACCAATCCAACGGACAAAGCCTGACTTCTCAGCTCATTGTGTACCTCAAAGTGACTGAGCCCAGATGACAGGCCACTTAGAACATTCTAGAACATCTTCCCTTCTGCAACCGGGTCTTCCCAGATCATTTCTGTTCCATCAAGTCTCCGATACCTTGAAACATTAGATGTTGTATTTCATCCAGTCTTTCGGTTGTTCTCGGTGGAAGTATTGATCCGGCACAAGTTCTCCCATCCTACCTGATGTCAGGCATTTATTGTTAACACAAGAGAGTCACGGATTACAAGGACAGTTCTTAGCTGGGGGTCTTGGTAGGTGGCCCAGCCAACTAGAGGCAAAGTGCTTAAGGCTTTCCCCAGTCTCTGCCCAACCAGGAAAGAGGCAGGGAAATGGATGGGAGTGGAACAGGAGCCGGGAGGAAGGCATTCATTAGGCTGAGGAATGAGTGCTCCGCAAACTCAGGAGGCCTTGATACTCCATCAGGCTTCTAATGATTTTGTCAGAGTGTTAATCCCCCGGGTGAGCAGCGGCATTTTGATATCAGCAAACAGATTGTGTTTCAGCCTAGATAACCCAATATGGAGTCCTGCATGCGAGTCGAAAATAATTCATCACGTTTTAATGGGATTGAGAGAGGCCAGTCAAGGAAGATTTATGTTGGAAACAGGGTGATAGGGCTCCAAGCAGGAGTGACATGAGGGACAGGCCCCTGTGTGTGCCCAAAAGGAGTGCGTGTATGTACATGAGTATGAAAGGGAGCCACCATGTGCATGGCATTGCAGGGCCATGCTCTTCTGTCACCGACTTGGTCCTGAATGGCCAGTTTAGATCAGGTTCTGAGAACACTGAGATAAAGAGGGTGACAGTCCTACTCTTAAACCTTCCCCTGCCGCTAGTGGCTAATAAGTTGGTTGTGACTTTATCAGAAGAGTGAGACACACTGGCTCCCTGTGCTGCACCAGGAGATGCTTCTGTGTCACCTTAGGGTATTGACAGTAAGAAGGTTGTCACCAGGTGGGACCCCTCAACCTTGGACCAGAACAGTGCACATATAACTCTTGTCTTTACAAATCACCCAGATGGATAGACTGCCTTTTTCCTTATATGTGGAGTTTAGACTTAAGTGTGTGTGTGTGTGTGTGTGTGTGGTGTATGTATGTATATGTGTGTCACATGTTTGAGTGTGTGTGTATGTATGTATGTATATGTATGTCACGTGTTTGAGTGTGTGTATGTGTGTGTACATGTCTTAAAGTAGAAAGGGGACCATGAGAGAAGGAAAATTTTAAGCAGAGGAAGGGAGGAAAAGAGACAAAAGAGTATATATGACAGGAAATCTGGACTATTTGAGGGGAGGGAAGGAAGAGAACTAACAAGAGAGGATTGAGGGAGGGGGAAGGCCATGGGGGGAGGGAAGTGAATAACAATAAAATATAACGAGGCGCACGTATGAAAATGCTGTAATGGAACTCATTACTTTTTTATGCTAACTTAAAAGTTAATAAAAACAAAATAAAATAAATGACCTGGACCGTGGCATTATTATTAGCAACAGAAAACAGACGAAGAAAATGTGGAACCTGGGTTTCCTTCCTGAGATACAGACCCCACTGCTCACAGCCTGGGAACTGCCTAGAGCTTCTATAGCTGGCCAGATGCTTTTAGCCTGCTCAGGATCCATGGCCTGACCACACCTGCTCTCCTTCCTCCCTCACCTTCCTCTGCACCCTCCTCCCCCTGCTACTCCACACCTTGATTTCCTGGCTTTATACAGACACCCTCTGCTTCGGAGGACAGTCAGCATTCCCCTGCCTCATAACTTTGATCCTGATATCCTATCTGGCCTTCTGCGACATCATCACTTGATGCTAGTCTAACCTTTGCTCAAGACTCAGGTCATACGTGACTCCTTTCTAGAAACTTCTGTGATGCCCAAAGACAGGGAGAATCATTTTCCCTCTGAGCTACCTACTAACCCACCACTCGGTATGTGCCAAGTGTCTACGGCAGTTTTCTATGTCTGAAGGAGGCTACTCTCTCTGCACAGCAAAGCAGGCTCCTTAAAGGCACAGAGATGTGTTCATCTTTGAAATCTCCATTGCAGCTCACAGGTATCTTGTACTCAATATATATTTATTGATTGGATAAATAAATGAGTATCGAATGGGCTTTCCAAGGGTTTTGCTGTAGGTGTCTCTTCTTATAATTAAAGTTCTTTTTAAAAAGTCAATTCCAGGCATGAGAACGACATAAGTTTTATGTGAGGGTTGAGAGGGAGTGTAAAAGTGACTTACGAGTGGATAGGTGGGTCTGAAGAGATGGCTCAGCAGCTAAGAGCACTGACTGCTCTTCCAGAAGACCTGAGTTCAAATCCCAGCATCCACTTGGTAGCTCACAAATGTCTGTAATTCCAAGATACCCTCACAGAGACACACATGCAGGCATAATACCAATGTACATAAAATAATAAATTAATTAGAAAAAATGTGTGTAGGATATTTGTGTAGACAGAGAAATGCTGCTCTGTCTGTCACTAAATGTACAGGCACAGCTGCCCTCAGCAGCCCTGATCCTCGGGCAGAATTCTCCTCCCAGCATGTGAGTGATGGATAATATTTAAGGGCAGTCTTGGTATCCCTGAGGGATTGGCTATGGCCCCCCTCAGATACCAAAATTCCCAGATGTTTAAGCAGTATACAGAAAACAACATATTTGCATATAACCTACACGTGTCTTCTTGTATACTTTAAGCCATCTCTAGATTATTTATAACCCTGATACAATGTAAATACTATGTAAATAGATGTCACACCTCATTGTTTAGGAAAGGATGATAAGAAAAATGCCTGTGCGTGTTTGGTTTGAGATGCAGCTATGGTCCATGGTCAGTCTCATCTGTGGAGGGCAGAGTACATGGATACAGGGAGTGGATACTAGATAAGAATGCTCATGCCTGTAGCAGGAGGGATGACAGCGTTAAAAAGCTGAGTTTAGTTCCCAGGACCCGTGCGATTCACAAATGCCTGGAACTCCTGTTCCAAGCGGATCTAATACCTCTGGCCTCATGGGTACCTGTATTTATGAGTACTCACTAATGCTCTCTCTCTCTCTCTCTCTCTCTCTCTCTCTCATGCATGCATGCATGCATGCATACATGCATACATACACACATACACACAAGTTTTAAAAAGTAAAAAAATAAATCTTAACAAAAACACTTGAGAGTTGGTTGAGATATTTAGAGAAGACCTAGGGCCTTCTCTAAGACACACACACACACACACACACAAGGTATTGTCTACCTATCATGTTCTGCATCTCATGTATGAAAGAGGCTTTTTGTTTGCACCTGTTAGCTTTGCCATGGTCCCAGCCGCATATTCTTGTGGCATCCTCCAGCCACGCCTCACAAGGCTCAACCCTACTACCTTGGCCCTCTGGTTTCCGACTCTCATCAGCAGAGCCAACTGGATGTTGCAGGAACCTGTCTGTACCTGTCTCTTTGTATTGCCAGAATGAGGCAGAAGGTGAGCAGCCTGGCAGTCAGAGTAAAGCTCCACAAACCATGGGACTTGAACATTCAGAAACAACAGTTCTGTGTGGAGAATAAGTTCCTGGTCAGAGAAGCCTGTACAGGCCCGGCAGGCCATTGCTCTTATACGGGGACAAAGTGTGGAGACCTGTGGCTTTTGCTTTCCAGTGGCTTTGCAGCATCAGCTATGTATCTTGTCCCCTAAATTCCCCACCGGCCTAGATTTAACTTTCTCTTATTTTAGTTTCAGGCCATTTCTTTTGGTAATGGTGTCCCAAGCTGCCTGAAATAATTCTCGCCCTTCTTTTATGCGGCTCTGTCTCGTGTATTTATGGGAAGTTATCATTTCCTCATGGGCCTCGGTTCTCTGGGTTGTACATGTTATGTCCCTTTAACCTCCCTTTATAGGTCAAGCCTTCTAATTCCTTTAATCATTTTTATTACCTTCTTTTGTGTTCAGCTTCCTTCTTTGCCTTCTTTTAAGATCAATAAGGCCAGCTTCACGATGTGTTTCAAGAATGACCCAGATAGGGGGCATCCAGGATCCGGCTATGGACACTCGTCTTCCTTCTCCCTAATGATGCCCCTATGAGACTCTCTTGCTACCTTGACCTCTGCTGTTCCCTCGTAATCACCCTGAGCTTCTTCTTTGCATGGGGTGGTAGGGGATGCTTTTCTTCTTAGTGGTCCAATCTTCAGGCTTGGAAAAAGGCACAGGAGACACTGAGGGCTCAGAAACAAAGGCTCAGAAGGTTCTAGGTAGAAGGAGGCAGCAAATGCCGAGGATATGCCAGGCTCCATTTGAGACAGAGTTCAGTGAATCATTGTCCCTCCTTTCAGTTAAGGAAGCCACAGCTCGAATAGTTAAATAACTTTCTCCAGAACAGATATCTAATAAATGGCACAGGAGGGATTCGATCCCAGACTGTGAGATGACCCCAAAACATCTCTCCTTTCCACTCTCTGCAGCCTTCTTTGAGGTAGGGAGGAGAGTCTTTTGGCAGGACCTGCTGAGCTCCTCACAGTGGGCAGGTGAAGACGTTCATGCTTCCCTCCTCCCCATAGAGCTCAGATCCAGGGAACCAGTAGATTTCTTCTTACATGGCCTGGCCTGGCCTGAAAAACAATTTCCCATGCTCTGATACAAACACTTCTCCCTTTAACCTGTCTGAACTCAGCTTTTTTCCTGGCTTGTGGGTTGTAGGGCTTGCATGCCTACAAATCCCATCAGTGGCCTGAAGAGGTTTATTTAGGCTTACTGTTTGAAGATGCCGTGCTCCTGAGCAAGAGAGAGCTTCTAGTGTAAGCATGTTCCCACCTGTTACCGTGCCCCAACCCTTTCTTACCCACTCTCTATCAGGGATAAAGTGAGGGCACTTTCCTGTGAAGCACACATGTGTGGTTGGTTTCACGGTAACACAGTTCCCCATCCTCCTCCTTTCTTTCTGTGCGAGCAATGTAGTGGCACGGGGCCAGGATTTGACAGCTGAGCCATTAAATAAAGTAGAATGGCCAGGTTTCAGTGGTAATGGCTTGATTAGCTGGCTGTCTTTGCTGCCTCTCAGGGGAGGGTGGCATCTACCACTGTCCTGTTGTCTTCTGTCCTACCCTGGCATAAATACCAAGGAAATGTACCCCATCAGAAAATGTCAGGGAAGGACTTGGTTTGCCCACAGGAGCTGTGACAGCATCAATGACACTCAGCAGGAGGCCAGAGAGTGGCTGGCTCACCAGCTCTGGGAAAGGATTCCCAAGCTTTGCTTCTCACCATCATCCTCCTTCACACCAGGGTACCAACTGTAGCCGTTGTACTGGTCTTTGCATGGATGCTGGGGGCATAGAACTGAATGAGAGATGGAGCTATGTCCAAAGGGTGGAGTCGAGAGCCTTGGGCAGAAGTGCTGAAGAGAGACATAGCTTTTGAGAGAGATGTAGTTAGTGTTGAGTTTAAGAATTGACCAGATGAACCAGAACGCTGGCCTTCTGGTTCTGGGGAAGGACAAGGAGATGTGTCTGGAGAGGAAGCCAGACCACATCTCGTGTGTGCCACAACAGGGAACCTGAATCTTCTTTCAGAACAGCAGGCAGCTAGCTATTAAAGAGGGGCTTCCAGGAAAGAGGGTGCCTCAGCAATTTTTACATTAGATGAATCAGCCATGGTAAAATGGAGGTCACATTTGAGGGGATAGAACTTTAAACAGAGAACAATTAAGAAGCTTTTTTTGGGGGGTGGGGGGTGGGGGAAGACTGGACAGATGGCTCAGTCATTAAAGGCTAGGCTCCCAACCAAAAATATAAGAAGCTTTTGGGGTAGCCCATCAATCCACCCACCCAGGCATCCACCCACTGATAGCTTCAATGTTCAAATGTTTGTTGAGTGAGCTGTAGCATGTGTTGGGAACTTCCTTGGTCACAGAAATATGTAAGAAAGCCTCTGACCTCCAGTGCTGACAGAGGTAAAGAAGCCGTGGAGCAGGTAGAAGAAGGGAGAGGAGCTGGAGGGTCCTCTGGCTCTCACAGTAGTAGGTCTGGGTTCATTGTGCTGACAGGGAGTTCAATCCCTGTTGGATGATCTGAAGGAATCTCAGGTCTCAGTTTAAACTTAAAGAGTAACTGCCCCAGGGACACATCCCGGGAGGAGCACATTCCAAAGACTTACACACACATTCCAGGGGAAGGGCCCAAGAAAAGAAGTAATCAGGAAGCTGGGCCCTTAATGTAATAAACCTGGGCAAACAGAATCTACTTAGCTAACACTCATTGTTATAGAGATAATGTGCAAATCTGAGTTACCTAGAAACGGGGGAACTGCTGCTTGAGGTCAGCCTTTGTGGTTATTGTTTAAGAGGTGATTGTAAAACTGCCCTCTTGAACTCTGTGAAAATGGTATAAAAACTGCTCTTAGCTTTGGCTCGGGGTTCCTCTTGCCTGCGTGTGGGGGAACCCCAGTGCACTGGTTATCAATAAACCTCTTGTTATTGCATCGAATCCCCTGTCTGTGAGTGCTTCTGCGGGAGCCCGTCGTCCCCTGGTTTGGATCTTAGAGTCCAACAGATCCAGAGTCTGGGTTAAGAGGGGCTTCCTCATTGTCAGATCCCTATGGGATCTGAAAGCCAAGGAGAAGCGGTGTGCTTACGAGGCCAACAAGATGGCCAGGATCTTCCTCGTCTCTGCCTCAGTGCTCCCATGCCCTTCTGTAATCTCTGGAGCTGCCCCTGGCTGCTGGAGAGACTCTCCACTGATGTGGTCACTGAGCAGAGCACCATGGGTAAGTGTAGCTATGACAACTGCCACAGCTTCCCATGGATGGTTCAGTAACACAGTGTCAGACTGCTGATGGAGAGGCCTGGAGCAGGAGGCAGTCTCTGGGCCATAAGAGAGTTGGGCATTATCAGCAAGAAGACTTGAGGACAGCCTGAAGGAATGGGGAACAGTGGCCGCAAGCCAAGCCATCTTGCTACTTCCACTTTTCATGTACTGTGACCTCCTGGGTTCCTTCCCCCTCCTCCAAGCCTCAGGAGCCCTCATCTATAAAATGAAATCAGACCAGATCAGTGGTTCAAACTCATTTCTAGTGGTTAAATGTTTTGTTCAAATAAAAGTCACAGGAGGGACTCTCACCTCTAAAAAGTTGAGCATCTCTCGGGAAGGCAGAGCATCTGGGCTCCACTGTCTACCTTACTGCTCTGCTCCCAGCTGTGGCTAATGGGGCTTCGTGTACCAGAGGTGGAGAGGACGCATGCATCTGTGGATGTGGGAGTAAGTACTACCTCCTACTGTTCCACCCGCCAAAGTCCTTAGCACTTCCATCCTTCTAGAGTCTAATTAAAACCCCGGCCCTTTAATTTGTTTCCCTTTGAAAAAAGAACAGAGAGAAACAGCAGCACGGGCCATAAAACACTGCAGCCTGTGACTTGTCTCCATTAGCTCCTGCAGTTCTGGCTCTTTCCAGGTTTCCATTCTCTGGCTTCATCATGGGAACTGCATTATTGCCTCTTCCCCTTCAGAGCATTTAAGAAGATATTTAAAAAAAAAAAAAATATTCAGAGCCTCAGCTGAAGCCAGGCCTGGTGCTTCCTCAGTCAGGCTGATATATCTGATGGTCACACTTCAAAGGGAAGGACATCAAGGTATTCCACGACTCAGTCTGGGAGCCCCGAGCTCAAGAATGTGAGCCAGGTTCATATTCTTAAGCCAGGCTCGTTCCTAGCTGTATGCACTGCTTCTGACTTCCCCTCCCTGCCCTAGGTGGACCACGGACTGTCAGCAACTTCTAGCAGGTATGTAGACTTTCTGACGTTGTCGTCTACAAGTACGAATTCCAGAGCTGAGTGACAGAGTTAAGATACAAATCTCATCATATGTTAAGCAAGTGTTTGGTTCTGTATAAGACTACGTTTGTAACTATTCTCGGCTGCATGTGGCCATGGACCTTGGGTTGGGCATACCTTTGAAAGCCAAATGCCCCTGATTATGGCTCCTCATAGAGCCATTCTGCCATCTTCATTCCAGCCTTCCGTGGCGCCAATCTGTCTCCCACACAGTTCTGACCCCGCCTCTGGCCTATGTCATCTGGTTCTCTTTTTGGTGGGCTTTCTGTGGTTTGTTAGAAGATGGACATTGGATCCAGGTTCTGGGGAGAGTCTCTGTAATCCCTGAGGAGTCTGGGAGAAGCTTCTTTGCATACCTAGGCATCTGCTCTTCAGAAGCAAGGGCACTTGAGGACATGCTTGTTAGAACTTTCATTTATGCAGAAGAGAGAGACAGGTCAATCTATGGGGTCTGGTCACCCAGCTTGGAAAGCCATCACTGGCAGGAGGTGGGGACAGCTAGACTGTCACTGCCTCGTTAACTTGGCAGAAGCTCCTGAGTTGAACTGAACCAAACTGTAGGAGGCTGACACCTTTGTGACCCGGTGAGCCACAGTGTCATTAGCAGGGTAAACTGGCTGTATGCTGCTCAGTTTTGCAGAGGCCTGGCAGTTTGGCGAATGGGGACAGCACATGACCTCCAGGGGTCAAGCATTTGGAGGTAACAGGATCAACATAGATTCCAAAGACCTCATACCACTCACAGAGATATTTTCTGTGGACCAGAAGAAGCAGAGCTTAGGACTCTCACAAGCCTCTCCTGAGGGGATAGGGGCCTTTTCTCTTACAAGGATCTCCCTACCTAGTGGAGGGATCCGGGTTGTCTGTCTTGGCAAAACGGGGCAGGGGCGCGGGAGTGCCTCAGACTTATCTTAGAAGTGACAATAGAGCTAACTAGCACTAATTGACTGTTGATGCTGCAGGCTAATGAACTCTGGGAGTACAGAGAGAATGGAGGAAGTTCTGCAGGCACCAAGGCTGCTGAGTACATGTGTGCCAAAGCATGTTTGCTCCAGTGGCAGCCAGGACCTCATGCCATGCACCTGCAGTGCTGCAGAATAGTGGGAAACCTAGAGTGTCAGGCTGAAAAGAAGACCCCGACTAAGGAGCTCCAGTCCACTAAGTTTACAGGGTAGGAAACAGAGGCCCAGGAAGGATGGAAATGTACTTCTTCAATATCACAAAGGTAGTTGATGTTGGAGTCGAGATCGGTGGTGCAGTTCAGGAAAGCCAATGTCTGACTGGTGTGTGGTAACCTATGTGAAGGTCCATCTTGGCTTGACATTTTCAGGACCTAGTGACAGGTATCCCAGTGTGTTTGAGTCAACGTGACCAGAAAGGAACTGCTCTCCGGTGCCTGGATTCTCAGGGATAGCTGCTCAGGACAGGTGGGGTCCGGTGACCTTTTGAGCAAGATTGCTGTGGTGAGGAATGTCCTGGGAGAATCAGTGGTGGAGGAAGCAGATTTAAAGCTGATATTGCACGAGGTCCAAGGTCAGGTTGTGGAGGTTGGGGAGGTGACTTGGAGCCTGTGTCTGCCTTGGAGTACAGGCACAGTCTGGGAAACAGTGGGCGCTAATGCACATGGAGGCAGTGGCTTCCAGATGTGTGATTTAGGAAGAGAACAGAGGTATAGCCAGGGCTATACAGAGAAACCCTGTCTCAAAAAAAAAAAAAAAAAAGACCATACGAGGAGGTAGGCTTGTGGTAAGATGGCCCCACATCTAGCACCCTGAGGCCAAATTCTCACACACTGTCATCGCTGCCATACCCCATCAAAATTCCCTTCTCATCCAAACTACTTCCCTTTGCCTGCCCGATGGCCCCACCATCTTGCCTTGTGGTTTAACATAGATCAAGCAGCCAGCCTGCTGTTGAAGAAATGATTGTTAGAGCCCCGAGGGAGCTGTGTTGATTGCTGGAACAGTGATGGACAGCCTGAGGTAGCATCGCGTTCCTGATCATGACACCTGTAGCCAGTGCGTGTGGGCTAGTGAAGTGGACTCTTCCCTTTTTTTTGGGTTTCGGTTTTTCGAGACAGAGTTTCTCTGTGTAGCCCTGGCTGTCCTGGAACTCACTCTGTAGACCAGGCTGGCCTCCAACTCAGAAATCTGCCTGCCTCTGCCTCCCAAGTGTTGGGATTAAAGGCATGTGCCACCACTGCCCGGCTTGGACTCTTCCCTTTTAACATTTGTCCAGCAGAACCACAGAGTACTCTGGGTCCTGCTCATGGGAAGGAGACAGTGGCATAGTCCCTGAACGTTGGTCTCTGCATGCTCTCTGGGTATGGTTTATATTAGTTCTGTGTATGAATTTGAGGTTCTGTCTCTTTTCTGAGAAGGGCTGGACCAAAATGATGTCCGTGGAGGGTCTCAGCTCCTCCCTGTTCCTTCTCACACCTGTCTCCACCCCTTCCCTGATTCCCTCTTATCCAAATCCACAGTCTCTCTCTTTCATGTTCCAGAAACCAGAGGTTGGGTAGGGTGGTTTGGCTCTGCATGGTCCACAGTGAACTATAGTATAAGTCCGTAGTTAAGATGATTCCCCTCCCTGCTATATAAAATGAGAGGCAGTCAGTTCTAGAAAGACTGCTTGCCTGTGGGGCAACTCCAGTCCCCTACTGGTTCTCACACCTTAGATTTCCTGTTGCCATGACACTATCACGAGACCAGCTGCCTCAGTCCATTATAGCTGCATGTGACCCTCTCTGGCCAGGTACATAAAGCAGATCAGGCACCAGATACGGTGAGTGTGGAAAGGAAACATGGAAAAATCCCAGCACACAAATTCATCATCTCCTTTTATCCCTCTAAGTCCTACCTAGGACGTGTTTATAAGCTGAGAAAATGGGGTGTGCAGAGACAGCCCAGCTAGGGGCTTTGATAAATCAGGGTTGGCCAATAGGACTTTCTGTCATGGTAGAAATGTCTGCTTCGGGCAGTACTGGCCCACACACAGCCACGCAGCATTGAATGCAGAGGGTACAACCTAACTGACTTTTTAACTGTATTTTGACTTGCTTTAAAAAGTCAGCTGTGCCTAGTGGCCACCTCCGTGGACTGCACACTGATTTCCTAGTCAAATCTATATTTCAAGCCAAGTCTTCCGAATCAAAGCCTGGCTCTTCCCCTCTGCTCCTCAGGAAGGCTGTGGAATGTTACAAAGGGAGGTAGGTGGGTCGGCTTGAGCTGATGACACTTGAGAGCGTCGAGTCAGAAGTGACGATGTGTAGGGCCCAGTGTCCCATCTCAAAGTCTGGTCTTTATTAGCTAGTTTGCAAGTCCTCCAACGTGTCTGATACCTTCTCCTTCGAGGGTTCCTAGATTGGTGACCACCTATAAATCCTGCCTATTGTCTGTTTCCCTTGGGATGTTTTCTCTACACACTTCAAACCCTCTGAAATATTGTTATTATAAACTTCCTGTAGACTCGGAACCTATCTCTCATTGTTGTCAGTATTTCAGTGATGTCTGTGTCCTGTCTCCTTCCTGCCGGTGAATAATAACATGTCCTATTTCCTACTCCTGGTGGGGATGGGATGAGATGGTATAAAAGATTATGCTTGTAACACCAGAGTCTGGAATGACGTAGGACTTCCATAAAAGGCTGTTTCATAACGCAGCAGCCGAAGTTAGAATCGCACCGTCTCTGTTCAGGTTTCAGAGTTTCTGCCCACACTAGGTCTGTAGCCAAGGGCAAAATGCAAAGCTGTCTGAGACCCAATTTGTTCATCTGTCAAGCATAAGACTGTACTTTTGTGTTCTCACGAGGACTGAGGGAGATAATGGTTGTAGACATCTTTGCACTGTCATGGATACTCATTACATGATAGTGTTTCTTACATCTCTTCTCCTGATGTGCAATTGGCTTATTTGTCTCTGGACTGTGGTCCTCTGAGTGGGGGTGGGGCGCTGTATCACCAATGCACTCCACTGTGCTTACACAGCATCCTGAATATAGTAGATTCCTGGGAATGTATTAGATTTATTGTTTGCTGGATACCTCTGGCCCCATCTCAGGAGATATAGTGGAATGAGATATAACCCAGGGCTACCAGGGAGCATTTGTGGGTGCCCGAGCTTAGCATACTCATGACCTTTAGCTCAGGTAAAAAGCCTGCTGGTAATTTTCAGATAATCTCACTGCTTTTCCCAGGGGTGATTCAAGTTCTTGAGATTGCAGAGCTGTCCTGTTTCATCTTTCAGTTGGAAGAGAAGCCCCCTTTGTCTACATATTCACTATGCTAGGGCAATGCATGGTGTAGGACAGGTGTGAAGTATAGGGCAGATGTGTGGTGTGAGACAGGTGTGCAGTATAGGGCAGGTGTGTGGTATGGGGCAGGTGTGTGGTATGAGACAGGTGTGCAGTATAGGGCAGGTGTGTGGTATGGGGCAGGTGTGTGGTGTGGGGCAGGTGTGAAGTATAGGGCAGGTGTGTGGTGTGGGGCAGGTGTGAAGTATAGGGCAGGTGTGTGGTGTGGGGCAGGTGTGTGGTATGGGGTAGGTGTGAAGTATAGGGCAGGTGTGTGGTGTGGGGCAGGTGTGAAGTATAGGGCAGGTATGTGGTGTGGGGCAGGTGTGTGGTATGGGGCAGGTGTGAAGTATAGGGCAGGTGTGTGGTGTGGGGCAGGTGTGTGGTATGGGGCAGGTGTGAAGTATAGGGCAGGTGTGTGGTATGGGGTAGAATATTTTGAATAGAAGAATGTTCACAGATGAGAATGTGAAGCAAGATTTTAGAACAGGAATCTGCAGCGTTGTTTTGTTAAAGGACCAAAGAGTAGATAGTTTAGATCTATGGCTCCCACTATCTCCGTGGTGCCTGCTCGCCTCAGCCACAGGAAGCATGCAAACTGCCCAGCAGGTCTGTGTTCCAGCAGAGAGTAAGCACACCTTTTAAAGGCATCCTGACACCACTGTTGGAGAGAGCTTCCTTTCCCTGTTGTGTTATGTATCCTGGCATTCTTGTGACGATCATTTGACTATCGACCTTGGACTTCCAATTCTATACTATTGATCTGCTTGTCAGCCTGTTGCCAGCGCCATATGGTTTTGTCACTGTGGTTTTACACTTAGTTTTTAATTTAAAAAAAGTGAGAGTTATTCAACTTTCATCTTTTTCTTTTTTACCTATTCAGGGTCCCTTTCAATTCTATATGAATTAGGAAATGGTATCTATTATTTCTATTTTCTTAAATGGCAGTTTTACGCACGTGTGTGCACATATATGCATGTTTGAGGTGAGAGGCTGATATTCAGTGTCTTCTTCTCCATCATATCTTTTGAGATAATCTCTCATTGAACCCAGAGCCCACTAATTTGTTCAGACTATCGGACACCCTACGGATCTTTCTGTCCGTTCTCTCCCATGTTCAGGCATTATAGGTGCATGGGTCACTGAGTTTTTACTTGGGTGATGGGAATTTGAACTCAGATCTTCAAGCTTTTGTGGCACTCTCTTTATGACTAAGCCATTTTCTCAGCCCTACCATTGGGAGTTCAGTAGGCTCAGAGTTGAACCAGTTTAGAGAGTATTGTCGTTAACAACATCAATTCTTCCGAGCAAAGAACCTGAGATTTCTCTCAGTTCAGTCAGCTTTTGCTTGTTTGTTTGAGACAGAATCCCATTCTGTAGCCCAGAGTGCCCTCTGCCTTATGATAATCCTCTTGCCCTGACTTCCCAAGTGCCAGAATTACAGGCACGAGCCTCTTCTTTACCTTTTAACCAGGTCTTTATTTCCTCTCAGCACTGTTTGCAGGTGTAGAGTGTGTTTTACTTTTTGATTTACTTCCTTCCTGGATATTTATTCTTTTAAATGCTATTATAAGTGGACATGCTTTCCTAATATATTTACTGAATTTGCCTCTTAGCACTCATAGTCTTTTGTTTGATTATTTGGAATTCAGTATATGTATAAGTATATATGTGTGTGTGTGTGTGTGTGTGTGTGTGTGTGTGTGTTGTTGTGTGTGTATATATATATATTTATATATATATATATATATATATATATATATATATAAAATGTTTATTACTGTATTAGTTGATGTGTTCATGGCTTTTCTTCTTGCTGTGACAGACCACCTGATGAAAGCAACTGAAAGGTCTCCTTTGGTTCAGGGTTTGTAGGATTCGTCCTCAAGGAGGGGAAGGTGTGGTAGGCAGAGCCTGAGGCAGGTGGTTCCATTTTTCTCTCCATTCAGGAAGTAATGGCATAGAAGCTGGTGGCTCAGTGGGCTTCACCCTGCCCTTTTTATTCCCTCTGGAACCCCAGCTCACGGCATGATAAGGGTAGGCCTTCCTTCCTCAATTAAATCCATCTAGAAACTCCGTCATAGACTTGCCCAGAAGTGTGTCTCCTACATGGTTCCGAGTCCAGGTAAAGTCACAGTGAAGGTGAAAGGTGACTCTCAGCTTTTCGTTACTGTAACAAATATTTAAACAATCACCTTATGAAGAGGAAAGGTTTGCCTTGGTTCATACTGTGAGGGGTTTCAGCCCGTGTATCTGGCAGACCCATTGTTTTTAAATATATCCCTTTGCAGGTGCATCTTTGGTGGCCTGAAGCCTTCCCAGCATGCACCAGCTCATCAAATCCCTTCTGCCTTCTAATAGCCTCAAACCAAGGAGTATCTGTTTAGCACACAGGTCTTTGGAGTGCATTGCAGATCAAACACACTAGTGAATTCTTACATTTTTTTCTTTTCTTTCTTTTTTTTTTTTTTTTTTTTTGCCTAAAGCAAGGTCACCAAAGCAAAAGTCAAGAGACTTCCCATTAACTTAAAACCTCTGTGTAGCAAAAGCCATTATCCAGGAAGTGTAAAGAAAACCTACAGAATGGAAGGAAATATTTGCAACCATCTATTTAGTAAAGCCTCGAGAATCAGAATATGTAAAGAGCCCGTACAACTCAACTACAGAAAGCTAAACGCTTCAATTATAACGGGATGTGGATTTGAATAGACATTTCTGTAAATAAGATGGCCCAATGGCCAAGGAGCACCTGAGAAAATGTTCAGTTCCATTGATACGTAAGGAAATGCAAATCAAAACTATAACAAGATAACCACTTTATGCTCACCAGGACGACTGCCTAGCAAGTGTAAAGACTAAAATTAAAAATAACCAGCCAAATAGCAGGTGCTAGGAAGGGCGTACAGAAGCAGGGATGCTATTCTTTTGCTGGTGGGAAGGTAAAGTGGTGTAGCCACTGTGAAAAGTGGCTTGCTCACTCCTCCAAAAGCTAAACATGTAATTACCATATGGGCCAGCGACTAGTTCCTTTGTCTGTAGGAGAAGCAAAACCAGCTGTCCATACAGAGACTTATACAGGCATTTAAGGTGGCGTTATCTACAAAAATTAAAATTATCTACAAGAATTTAAAAAAAAAATGTTTCAATCAAAACTAAATCGGGCCAATGAGATGACTCAGCAGGAAAAGGCTGCCCAACCTGGCGACCTGAATTCCATCCTGGGACTCATGCGGCAGTAGAGAAATGACTGCTGTGAATTGTCCTCTGGATTTCACATGTGTGACACGCCACGATGTGACACTCCCCTCCCCTCGGTATGTACAAAGAGAAATCAATCAATAGATCAATCAGTCAATCAGAGGATGCCTATCAGGAAAGTGTTTGCTGTGACAATATGAGGTGCCTGAATCCAGTACACGAATAAAAGAGCTGGGTGTCGTGATGTTCACCTGTAATCCTAGCACTGAGAACGTGGTGGAGACAGGCTGATCTCTGGAGCTCACTGGCTAGTCAGTCTAGCTGAATCTGTGACCTCCGAGGTCAATGAGGGACTCAGTTTCAAAAGATAAAATAGGGAGGAGGGAGAGATTGAGGAAAATACCTGATATCAACCTTTGACCTCCACATGCATGCACACATACACACACATACACATGTATGCACACATGCACACGCATGCATACATACACATGCCACATATACAGCACCTCTGCACATTAGTGTGCCCCCTCCACAACAATCAAACAGATGGTGTGATTTGGCCTGTGTCCTGTAGTTTGTTTGTTTGTTTTTTTTTCCTTCCACAACAGTGCTTTTCAACCCTCAAGCCAAGACCTGTTAGTGTTTAAAGACCTCAGTTAGTTTAGGGTCACAACCAGCAATTTTAGAAAAGTAGGGGAACATATAATAGAGCACCTGAGTGCAGTCTTAGGCAGTACGGTGTTTGTGGGGATTTTACATATAGCTACAGGAATGGACACCCTGGTTAACAATGTGACACATACCGCTGTGTATGGGTCACGGCCCTCGCAAACTTGAAAGGCACTTTATACATCATCCTGTGACCTGGTTTTGGCCGAGGTTAAACTCAGTGCCAAAGCCTAAAGGCAAGCTACATTGCTCACTTAGTTTCCACTGGAGGTCTCCAGTTTTATATTTGCCTTCCATCGTTGCCACCGTGAGGCCTGCAGGACATCCTCACAGTCCCAGAGGTCTCCTTCCCAGTGTCCAGCCTTCCTTAAGTTTCACCTAGTCCCATGGACACTCATTAGCCACCATGACAAATTTACTCGGTATCTGTTCAGTGGAGACACAGATCCTCTTCCACTGTCTGTCTGCAGGAGTCTTCTTGCCTGTCCTGTAATTCAGAAAGCTCCAAGAACTCTAGGCCAAGGAGTCTAATACATGGCCCATGAGTCACATGCGGACCATGATTAGAATAAATGGAGTCCAACACAAAATCATGAACTCACTGAAAACACTGAGATTTTTCTTTGTGTCTGTATTATTTGTAACTTGATTGTGTGGTTGGTTCTAGAATAGGAACTTTTTAAATGACAGTGTCATGTAGCAGTGTCATGCAAAATAGATGTATGTATGCTTGCATGCATGAAGCATGTATATATATATATATATATATATATATATATATATATATATATGCATGCATGTATGAATGTATGCTCTTACAACCTGCAGGACACTCCTGTTGACTGACCTTGGGTTCTGCAGAGACTTCTTGATAATATTTCTACTGTCAGTTATACCTCTCTGGCTGCGCCGTGTAGAGGCAATGTCCTCTCTGGCCAACATTTGGTCCCGGTTCATTTCTCCTGGCTCAGTGGGCCTCACATTGTACCCAGCACTCTTAATCCTGGCTCCCACACTTCTTTCATCACAATTGGTTAGTTGGCTTGCATCGATTTGAGTGGGAATACATACCTGTGGGTGTAGATGCAGGAGCTGGGGGTGTGGCTCTTCTCAGGCTTGCCTGCCCTTGGTCCATCCCTTTCTGCAGGCCTGGAGACCTCACATAGAGCTTGTAGAGAAGCCACGGAGGGGAACGTGCTGGACAGCTATACTGTTGATGTGTGGTGTGCTCTTGAGACTTTAAACTGTGGAACAACCCCAAAAGACGTGTGGTTGATTCCCATCCCACAGACTACTTAACCTGCTGAGGCCCTTGTCACATAGGACATATAGACTACCTGTTCCATGCAGCACCAGAGAGCCTGGGAAGTTGTGTCTGGGGGTGACTGTAGCTCCTATTTCCTGGGTCCGCACCAGCCCTGCCAGTCTCCTGATTTCAGGTCTCTTCTGTAGGCACATTCTCCTGGGTGGCCTTGTCTCCTCTCCACTGTTCTTTGTTGATATCACCATGTTGTACCGGGCGTTGACATCTGCATCACAGAGCTGTCATCTGACAGGGATGGGTCTCATGAAAGAAATCTGCATCTACTGATCTGCTCTGACTCTGGCAGAGATCCTAGAGCACCCGTGTGCTCCTGGGACAGCCTTGCAGAGCCTTTTGTCTTTGTCAGCACTGAGCCACCGGGCTGTGATGAGCTGTCAGGAGAAGGCTTTCAGAGGGGTCCTGCAGAGTGAGGTCCATTTGCAGAAATCTGGAGACAGGAAGGGAAGGAGGTAGGGATGAGGGGAGACCTTAGGAAATGATGGAAGGACCCTTGGTACATGAGCTAGACTCCATGCCCTGGGAGCCGGAACAGCAAGGAAGGTCTGAACCTGCCATCTTTTGCCTGAGATCCACTGCCCTCACCAGCAGTCTGCAAGCACAGACATTCTACTGGAGAGGAAGCTAGAGGAACTACCTGACATCATGGCTGATTCCACTGGGATCTTCGAACCCCAGGAGGATTCAATCCATACCTTTGTCTTTCTCAGTGCAACCTTGTGGCTCTCTCACTGAGAGTCTCCTTCTGGTAGCAGGCTGGCAAGTGTTAATGAGGGTGGCCCAGAGGCTTGCCTTCCGGTGCATAGCCAATTCAGTTATCTTTGACAGAGTAAAAATCCATCCCAAAATGTCATGACCTAACACAACAGTTGCCTGCCCTTTAGTTCACCAGTTTGCCAAGTCTTTAGTGTGTTAAAGTTCGGTGAGGAAGGCTGGAGGGTCATCTAGGCTGCATCCCTGGAGCACCAGTTGGGAATGGTTGGAAGAACTCCTTCAAGATAGCCCACTTGTATAGCTGGCAGAAAGGCTGGCTATGGGCCTGCGACATTCTCCATGTGGCTTGGTGGCAGGTTCCAGGCTGAGCTGGAGAAACTCAAATGACCCATCAGAATTGGGCCTTGCCTCTTAGGACTGAGCTAGCAAAAGTCATGTGGGAGCATCTATATCAGGAATGTCCGGCCTTATTTCGTTTATGTATAACTAACTGATTTTATTATTATATCCATGTGTGTGTGTGTGTGTGTGTGTGTGTGTGTATGTTGGTATATGTGCAGGTACACATGCATCACATGTCTGTGGAAACCAGAGGACAAACTCAGATGTAATCCTTAGGGACACCCTCCATCTCCTTTGAAGCAGGGTCTCTCACTGGTCCAGAGTTCACCAACTAGGTTAGGCTGACTGGCTAGTGAGCCCCAGATCTGTGTCCACCTCCCTACTGTTGAGGTTATAAGCAAATGCCACAGGTCTAACATTTTTATATGGCTCTGGGAATCTGAATTCAGGACCTCATGTTTGTGAGACAAGCCCTTTAGTGATTGAATTCTCTCCCCCGTCCAATATGTCTGGCCTTTTGACATCGCAACACCACATTGTCATCTACAAAGCTCATACCTGAGCATTTCAGGTTACAAGATACATCACAGGATGCTTTATGTTAGTTAGTTCAAGATTTTGTATTTGGGCAAAATCCTTTTAGATCCATTATAGATTTAAAAGGAGCCACAGACCCGACTTATTAGTGACCAGTGCAGATCATAAGTCACACCGTAAGATCACAGGACTGGGTGACAGTATTGTGTTTATTTGGAGAAAATACAACCAATGCAGAAGAATAGCTATATTTGGATGTCACCATGCACCCCTAAGGGATTTTTCTTTTCTTTTCTTTTCTTTTTTTTTTTGAGCGGACATAGATACAGTGATGAGACGCTGAGGAATGGATTTTCCTGCAGGCACAGGGAAGGGTCCTAACCTAGGCAACTTGATTTGTTTCTGTTCTGTGTGTGGGGAGGCAGCCAGGCTTTTGATTTACTACCTTGACATATGAAAGGGAGCCTTTGTGGGGAAAGCCCTTAGGTGGAGTTGCGTTTGCTAAGTCTCCTCTTCCCATCCTTCCGCTCAGCTCAAGCAAACACCACCATGATGGCGAATACCCATAGGGAAGGATGGCTGGGAGAAATATCTGTCTCCTGAGCAGCCTGCCAGAGACAGGATACACACAGAGCTTTGAGGTGTTGGCCTGGCAGCCGGTAGGCTGGCTGGTGTGGATTGTTTGCAGTTTGAATCTCCAGGGCCACATCAGGAAGATGCCCTCAGCTTGGTGCTCCTGAAGGGATCACAAGCAGGCTCTGGAGGCAGCTGCTTCTTGTGGTAATGAAGCTGCCCCGATAAAGGTTAATTGTCTTCAGCTGTGTGGGGCTGCAAGCAGTTGCGGGAGCTCTGCTGTCGGATTTTGCAACAGCTTTTCCTTTGCTGGTACCCGCTGCTGGGCGTGGGGTGGGGGTGCAGAGACTGCTGTTCGCAGATGTTCCTCTCCCACCCACTGCCCTATTGTGCACCTGTGGGACTTCCGTAAGCCAGCTGACTCCTTGCTAATGGCTGAGAGCCTGAGAAATCTCCAGGTTGTCACCTTTACTGTTCTGGACCTTGGACGTTTATAACCGAGAGCTTGGGGAACGACTCTGGGCAGGAGGTATATAAATAGTCCTCTGGAGAGAGAGCCCACCGGCTCTGGGAATTCAATCCTTCCTAAGCCACTGTTTTCAAAGGAAGACCCAAGGACCATCTATTCAGCATCTTACCTAGAGGACGTATTAAACATGCAGACTTCAGGCCAACTGAGTCGCCAATGTCTGAGCGGGTTCTCTGCATTTTAACAAGCACCCTGGAGTTTGAAGCTTAGTTCTCATCTCTTGGAGCACGATTCCCTTTGTCTCTCTGGAGCATTTCCTTCATGGCATCGGTTGTATTTGATGCTGGAGATGTAAGGATAAATAAGACAAGGTATCAGCCAGGGATGAGATAATTGTTTCCAGCAATTCTTGCACTAAACTTTACTTCCTGGAGAAAAAGAAAAGTACGTGTGTGTGTGCGTGTGCGTGTGCGTGTGCGTATGTGTGTATAGGGGTGGTGGTGGTAGTTGGATTCACTTTTCACTTTTGGATTCATTTTTCCCAACTCTTCTCGCCTTCTTCCAGGATTTGGGGCTTTCTTTCTAAGGGATTCTTGGCAAATGCTGAGTAGCTTACAGAAAGCAAAAGGTCACTCAGACAGGAGCCCTGGGAATGGGATACCATCTGGTTTGACAGTATGGGATTCTGATAACAACCACACTTTCGTTTTACATGACCCCTCTGACCATCCCTGCAAATAGACCAATCGAGAAGTATTTGTTGCATACACAGAATGCTTTGGACAGCTGTTCACCCATCTCCCAAAGCCTGTTTCCTTCGCGGGGTTTTCTGATTATGCAAAGCAAGCCTCAGTTTTTCTTTACAAAGAATATAGGCTGGGGAGATGGCTCTGTTGGTAAAGGGCTTGCTGTGTAAGCAGGAAGAGCCAAGCTCTGCCCCCCCAGAGCTTGTGTGCAAAAGCTGAGCAGGGCCAAGGCACACTCATGATCCTAGATGGGGAAGTGGAGATAGAAGGATCCCTGGGGATTGCTGGTTAACAAAACTTGATTGGTGAGCTCCAAGCCAATGAGAGAGCCTGTTTCAAAAAAAAAGAAGGTAGACTGCCGGAGGAACTGGAAATGTAGAATAAAGCAACCCACATCAGAATCACATCTCAGCTATCTGTGGGACTTCATGTGTTCCCTTCTGAGACTGTATCCCCATCTGTCACATTCATGTCCCGCTGTGTGCCTCATGAAATCTAATACCTAAGGCAGATGAGGGTCTTTGGGAAAGAAGAAGCAGACCCAGGCATGCAAAGCACCATGGTTAATAACAAGAACTGGATAACTTGGCTTCTGAAGTGCTTCTGTGTCTCCGCTGAAAAGAGACACAGCCAAATGGGAGAAGCCAAATGGAATGACCGACCCCTTGTCTCCTCTTCAATTCGGAATCTACAAATACAGATTTCCTGTATTCCAATTAATCCTTATAAAGAGTTGGAGGAATAGGTAAGACAGATGTTATCAGTACAATGAGGAGATTGGACTAGATAGTTTCTGGGGCCTCTTCCAGCTCTCAAATTGAATGATTCTGTCGTTTGCCAGATGAGAAAACTGAATTGGACTGAACCGAAGCACTGGGAGGTAGGAAGAGGTGGCTGAGACAGTGTCAGTCACTAGTGTCAAGGGCTGAGTATCTGTGGGTCCCCTGGCCTCTCTTCCTCATCCTCACCTGTTGTGTTTGTCATTAATGCCATCACCTCCCTCTGGGCCTTCAGTAGCTGAGTCTAACCTTCTGTATGGACAGATTAGTACCTATCTCCTGAGCTCTGTCACTGACAGTATAGTCTTTCTGCATGGAAATAATAATAATAATAATAATAATAATAATAATACAGGACAATTACCCTTCGCAAACGTCATACAGCTTGAGCCCTTTCTCCAAGGACATACGGTCACCTCCAGATTGTCCTTGGTGACACAGAGTCTTAACCGTGACCCGGCTCCCTCTTCAGCTTGCTTTGTCACCAGGGAAGGCAGAGTGGGTGGTTTTGCTTTGCTACTTTACGCATTAACGGTTGATATTATTTAAAGTTGGTTTGTGTGCCTCGAGGCCTCTTCCAGACGCACAGAGTGAGGAAGTGGGTAAATACACAAACTGGGACTCAACAGCACACCCCAGGACTGGTGTGCCCCGGAGTGCTGTGCGGAACTCAAGCGCTCAGCATCTCTGCTCTGCCTAGCTGCCGCTTTGAGGCGGGAGGGCGCAGGAAGGGCCCTACTCTCCATTCTGGGCCACGCAGAACTGCAGGAGGGCATCAAGCACCGAGGCAGACTCTGATTAATGCTGCACCAGGACTTGGTGTGTCGGGAAAGCATGCCTTCCTCGAGAGACATTAAATATTAATAGCAGCGATAGAGGCAGAGGGTAAACAGAGCGAGTTGTCAAATGTTCATTTTAAGGGCAACTGTGTTCCCAATAAGGCAGGGAGTAGAATGAGTCTTTCAAGAGTGGATCAGAGGCTACGAGCTCCTTGGGCCCTATCTCCCTGGGCTCAACAAGTCCGGCTAGACTCTCTGCTGTCCCAGAAGGAGAAGCAACCAGGCCAGCACCTGACTGCATGACTGTGGGTCTCTTTGGCGGCATTGCTGGGTTCTATCCCAGGTGTCCTTTCCACCTGGCAAAATTGTATCAGATAAGTAGATCCTCTCACTTTTCCAGAAAGAACTTTGTCTCTTGTCTGTTGCCGGACCGGACCAGCCACTGCTAAAGCATGGCTGATGTACCTAGAAGTTGTAGAAGGTTGTCATGGGGGAGAGGCTAGCTCCCCAGGATTCTGAGTACTGGACAGAAAAACTTTTAACACTAGTCTGCAGCCCAGAGGTTAGAGGATTGCATGTTCTATAAGGGATGATATGCTTGGTCGTTCCCCAGTGCTGTTGTCTGAGTCGCACATCTAGAAGCCAGCTCATCCGTAGCTGAGTGCTACGTGTCTCCTTTCCATGTCACGTGATGCACCGTGCTGTGCACTTTGCGAATTCCTTAGGATGCCACCATGAGCAAAGCAGACACAGCCTGCTGCCTCCACGCAGGTTAGGATCAGTGGGGAAATTGAACAGATTGGTCATGAGCTGTGACTGGAAGGTGGTGGGGTAAGCACTCCAGATCCGAAAAGGTAAGGTACGGAGGGGGTCTGTTTGGTAGGAGGCTTCTCAGAAGAAACAGCAGTGATGGCAGAGTGCCAGCGTCTAGCCGTGTGAGATGCTTAGGAGAGGTCGGGCATCGAGGGGGCAAAGAGTCAGGAAATGAGAGCAGAGGCAGAATTTAAGAGAGACAAGGGACCAGGCCTGCTGGCCTCATGAAGTAGAGTTTCTGAGCCAGGCAGCCTGAGTGTGAGCCAACTGCAGACTGTCAGGAGAATCTCCAGCAAATGCAGTGCTCTGGGCCTTGTAGGGGCAGTATGATGGAGGCCCCAGATCCCTCCCACACCCCCGTGCCGGCTTCACCCCTACCTCCAACTTTGCCAGAGTCAGGAGGTTCATGGCAGCCCCTGCTGGCCTGTCTTGGTCTTCCTGAGTCTGCAAAGTGCACTCTTTGCCCTTCAGACACCCCTGCTATGCACCGAAAGCCAGCAGCCACGGGAAGTCATGCATTCTCTTTCATTTCTTCCCTCACTTCTCATGTGGCTTGATTTCTGTGTCACCAGCCCCAATTCCTTGTTTTTCTAGCTTGTTACCGTCCTTTTGTATCTGGTCATAGCGGTCTATGTTGGTCCTTGGTCCGACTGGGGTTGAGATTAGAAAACAGTGTCCTCCTTTGTCAATGCTCTGCTGCTGTTAACACAGCCTAGGGTTTCACTCCCCACCCCCATCTTTGCGTATGGTGTGTGTGTGTGTGTGTGGCGCGGCGCATGCGCATCATGGTTAGAGGTCACATATATAGAGGTAAGAAGCAACTTCTTCTTCTGTGTTTGTTATCCATGGCCTAGCTGACCCTCAAGCTTCAGCGAAGGCTTCTGTCTCCATCTCTCATCGCACTGTCAGGCCCCTGGCATTACAGACACACTCCCCTGCGTCCAGCTTTATATGGGCTCTGGGGATCAGAACTCTGCTCCTCACACTTGTGTTACAAGTGCTTTCCTCACTGAGCTTTCCTCAGCCCATCACTTAAAAAAAAAAGTCAGTTTGCCACTTGGTTCAAATTAAGGTTATGGTTTTAAACTCACAGGAACAAACACAGCCCGTCCATACAGTTAGTTTCTTTCTCTGTTAATAACCACGTACCCTCTGTTTGTAGGTCTGCTATTGATCTCTTCAATCCAAATTGCAAGTCTTTGCATTTTCCATCAATACTTCACTTGGATGCTCTGTCTGGAGAAAGGAATGGTCCCATGTCTGTGTCTCTTGCACCCTGGAGTAATGATGGGGGGCTCTAAAAAAGAAGGGACTGTATCTGTTTGCTGCGCTATCGAGTTATTTGGATGACTAAATTTGCTAAGTGCGGTCTTGCTTCCAGTGTCATGGCCCCTGCAGATATGTTCAGCATGCTCTAGATGGTGGCACTGCTGATCCTGTCCCCAGACCCTGGCTGGTGAAACTCCACACGAAGCAAGAAGACAGAGAACCCCTGGGTGCATCAACCACAGGGCCATTCAATCTTTGTCAGGTTGTGATTGGCAGATTCGAAAGCACAGGCGTGGTTTCCTGTTTCCTGCTTAGAACTTGTTACCAGTCTGGGCTTAATTGCAACAGGATTTATGAACCACTGCCTGTAGGAGGGAAAGATAGAGCTGTGTCCTTTCATTCTCTCTGGCCATAGAGGGTTGAAGGGAGGGGGAGAGTCAAGTGGGACAGGGTCTGGAAACTGCAAGGTGGAGAAGTGGCTGGATGAGCTACCACCAGCCCCACCACTGAGGTCGCCTTGAGAGTTCACAACATGAATATTCATAGCTTCTATTGCTTAGGTAACTGGCTTCTGAACCTTATCTCTTTGCAGCAGCCTAGGAAGATAGAGAATAGAGGTTCCATTCTCCATTTTACAGAGAGGGAAATTGAGTTGATGGTGGGTACGCTGGCAGTCAGTGTCTCAGGGAAAGTCACGAACAGAATTGGGGCCAGAGGCTCTGCCGTCCCTGCAGACCACCGCTGCTGGGCATTAGCCCAGTGGGCCTGTCTCCGCTCGTCCCATTCTCTCTTACATAACTGTTGATGAGACAGCATAGTGTACCCTGGAGCCTGGAAGTGCTCTCCACGGTTCCTGCTGTGATGACCGAGGAATTGCTGCATGAGAGATGCCATTCGAGGTGCCAATGCACCTAGCTTTTCAACAGGAACAGCGGTGACAGTGTGAAGAGTCACACAGCCTGGAGGTTCATCTTGATTACACTCCTAGACGCAAGAAAATGTCAGTACACGGCTCTGTTGTATTGTGGAGCCAAGAGAGGGACTCTCAGGAAAGAGCTCTGTTAGTTACTCTCCGTATCTCCGTGATAAAATGCTTTATGGAAACCAGCTCTCAAGGGAGAGGACTTTCAACCTATGTGGTAGGAAGGCATGGTGGTGAGGGAAACCCCAAGGATGGTGGCGGGTGTGAGAGACTAGGACTGTCCACATGGTCACACAGAGCAGGAAGCAGGGGTCACTTCCAGAAACATACCTCAAAATAACATCACAAGCTGAGGCGGAGTGATTCAAAACATGGGTCATGTCAAAGTCAAACCATAGTAAGGACTAACTCCAACCTCTTACCTTCTCTTTATTTGTTTCTAAGTTGTGTATTTGTTCTCACTGTGTTGCCTTGGCTAGCCTGTAACTCTCTATGTAGATCAGGCTGCCTCTGCCTCCCAAATGCTGGGATAAAGATGCACAGCGCAATGTCGAGCTTTCCTTCCTTCACTCTCTAGCGCCCTCTAGTCTTCTCTGTTTTTCTCCCCTTGAATCAGTTAAGTGATCCATGTCTTTCTTGTTGTGCATGTGAGAGGCTATGAGTTTGGAGGTCAGAGGTCACCTTTAGGTGTCATTCCTCATGCGCCATCTCCTTTGCTTTTTGGCACAGCCCGGAGCTCCCCGAGTAGGCTAGGCTGGCTGGCCGCAGGGAGTACAAGTGTGCACCACCATGCGTTGCTTGAGTTCTGGGGGAGGAGGAAGTCTTCCTGCGTGCATTCTACCCACTGAGTCATCTTTCTAGCCTTTCAACTGAATAATTTCTGTCAGTTATTTTCTGCACACCTACTGTGTGCCTGCTCATAGTCATGAACACAAAGACTTAGTCTCTGGCCTCTTGGAACACGAGGCCAGGCCTCTCTTGTGGTAGGGGCAGGGACCTGCAAGATAAAACACAGATTAAAAAGGGTGATGGCTTGGCCTTGACACGCCTTTAGTCCCTGTACTTGGGAAGCAGAGGCAGGTAGATCTTTGTGGGTTTGAGGCCAGCCTGGTCTATAGAGTTATAGGGCAGCCAGGGCTACATGGAGAAACCTTGTCTTGAACCCCGCTCCCCACCAAAAAAAGAGTGATGTTTGTATTAATAGGGCAGATATGGAGGGTGGCAGGGTCACTTAGCAAGGGTCAGTGACTCAGCCTGGGAGGAAAGGCTTCCTAGAGGAGATTTGACTCAAATAAGAGAGCCGGAGTTTATATAAAATGTATCAACATGGATGAAGGGGGTATGTTCAGGTACTGTCGTGAGAGAGGGTAAGGGAGATGACCTCGATGTTGGGAAGTGATGAGTTTATCAAGGTAGGAAAGTGATAAGACCATGAATGACCTTAAGAGTCCTATTAGGAAGGGCTAGCAATTCACCCTATTCCAGTTAGAAGCAGGGAGGACCCTGACCCTTAATTTGTTCTGACGAGGGTCCTCTGAGTGGGTGCAGAGTGTGGGGAGGGGATGGAGTGGGAAAGTATGTGAGAGGGTTAGCATTGCAGCTACTCCTACAGATTCCTAGGTGTTCTGGCTTTACCAGAGCGGTCCATGCGAGAGGGTTGCTCTAATGAGTGAATCTGGAACTCAGAAGACAGGGGCAGACTAGAAATCTGAATTCTTCCTCTCTCACTAACCCTGGGCCACTACTGCTGACCAGCGCCAGGAGCCAAGAGGCAGAGATGGAGCAGAGATTGAAGCCAGGATCATACTGTGACCATGGGATGGGAAAAGGTCTGGGGAGAACCTCAGGAAGCACCAAGCTGGGAGCCCAGCCAAGAAAACAGAACCCAAAACTGGTCCAAGAGAAGGAAGCCCTTTGGGTAGGTCACAGACTACATGAGAGCATTGTGAGCCTCTCAGAAGAAG
This sequence comes from Mastomys natalensis, assembly GCA_021653895.1. NCBI lineage: Eukaryota > Metazoa > Chordata > Mammalia > Rodentia > Muridae > Mastomys > Mastomys natalensis. Next base: position 392,144 of record JAJTUV010000975.1, on the reverse strand, counting down.
CTGGGAGTCCCTCCCAGACTGATTGGTGAGCTCGGATGAAGACATATTGGTTTGGGCTGAGTCCTGCCCCCTCCCACTTCCTCTCCCCCGATCCCCCCACTCCCAGTTCCAGCTCTCCCTCTTTGCTCCTTGCTGGGCGTCTCTTTCCTAGACATCATTTTCCCCACCAGTGCCTTCCTGGTCACATAGGGAGAATGACATTTGCAAAGGGCTCAGGGATTTTCAAGTCCCAGTGGCCCAGGGAGGGAAAGGTCACATGCCGATGGCTTTATTGCTAGGTGCACAGGCAACTCCCCATCTGCCCCGTGCAGCCCGTGAACTCCGGGCCAGAGGTCCTGTCTGTTGAGACAGAACTTGCTGGAGAGAACAGAAGAAAGGGTAGAGAGTCTTCTGGGTTCCAGCTTGAACTTAATTTGTAGATGGCAACATTGTTTCCCTAGATCTTCTCTGCACAACACATTCAGCGCCAGGGTTTCAGGATGATCTGTCCCCCAGCACAGATACAAAAGAATGCGTGTCCTAGGCAGAGAAGGCGCTTGCGTGTCATTAAGAATTGGGTGTATAGAAAGCTGCAGGATGGTAGGACGGTGCATGGCAGGAAGCTGGAGTCTGGGTAGGTGGCTCAAAATGCCGAGAGCGGAAGGAAGGAATCCACACTGTTCCGTATAAGGTTTTTGACTTAAAAAAAAAAAAAAAAAAAAAAACAACAACAACTTTGTTTTGCCTTGTTTTGTTGATGAGACAAGGTTTCTCTATGTAGCCAGGGATGGCCTTGAACTCTTGACCCTCTTGCCTCAACCTCCTGAGTGCTGAGATTACAGGTGTCTGCCAACCCCACCTGACTGGCTGAGGTGTCTGAAATGGAAGTGACCACATCTAAGTGGCACGGAGGACGTGGAGGCTGATTTGCAGATGCCCAAATTTGGATTTTACATGATGAAGTTTATTCCGTTCACTCACTGTGAACGGAGTAGTGACTGCTAGTGCGGTATCCACTCTTCAACAGCAGAGATGCAAGGGTAACTATGATGTGGTCCCCATTTCAGAGAGCAGACAGCCTGGCTGAGGAAACGTCATGTAATAAGCTCAGACCCTCAGCACCCCTAGCTGCCATTCATCTGTTCTGCACAGAACCCTTTCAGAGAAAGGAGAAGAACTTCGAGAAGTTTCCAGACCAGTAGCCAACCTGATACAGCACTCCAACCAGAGCTGGCTAGAAAAAGATGCTCTGAGCTGGATCTTTCTCTGAACTTCATTTGGAGGATCTGGATCATGTTGGAAAGCCTGTCTGCTAAGCCCTGGCATGAGATTTTAGCTTAGAGCATTGGAGAGGGCGTCGGCTGGGATTTAGGAGGCAAATCCTCTAAATATTTCCTGCAGGAATCTCTTCCCTCCCGAGAGGGACAAGACCTGCCGAGGCAGGGACTTCTCACTGACAGGCAGCTGGAGGTCTGCTGGAAGAGTTCTCTCACTGACAGAATGGTCTCGAAATGGGATCCAGCTACCCTATGCTCATCACAGGTCTGCTTCCTTTAGCTAGAGATCACCCAGCAGGTGTAGACTGAGAGGCCGGAAGGAAGAAGCGTCCACCAACAGCTGGGTGGTAATGCTGCTCACAGGAACAGGTGGACCACGGTGCCACTGTGAAGTTGGCACTTTCGTGCTGCCGGCAGCTCTCCACCCTTGCTGCTGCCTCTGAGGTCTGGCTTGCCCTTTGGCTCCTGAACAGAGGACTGAGGCTGACACAGAAAGGGAGGCCTGCCTCCTTCCTACTCTGCCTGCCTGGTACTTCCTAATTGTTTAGAAAAAAGAATATAGACTCAGAAAATCTGAACCCCAAAGCTTAAAAAACCGATCCCCGGCTTGAGGTTGGTTTATGATATTGGCGTTGCAGGCCATTTGGATCTTCATTTCTTTACACACACACACACATGTAATATAAAACATCATATAACATAATACACAATTATTATATATAAAATAAATCTTCCTGCTTTCTACCTACCTTTACTCTCTGTTTTTCTGTCTCTCTGTCTCTCTCTGTGTCTCTGTCCCTGTCTCTCTGTCTCTCTCTCTGTGTCTCTGTCTCTCTCTGTGTATCTCTCTGTGTCTCTCTTGTCTTCTGTCGGTGTCTCTGTCCCTGTCTCTCTGTTCCTGTCTCTGTCTCTCTCTGTGTCTCTGTCTCTCTGTCTTTTGTCTCTGTGTCTCGTCTCTTTGTCTCTGACATGCTGTTTGTCTCTGTCTCTATCTTTGTCTCTGTCTCTCTCTCTCTCTAGGGGTGCTAATCAGGAGAGCCCAGACACTGTGACCTGCTGTGCTAGCACTTGGCTTAGTGACTTGCTGTTCCCATGGCCAGGCTGCTGGGGTGGTATAGGCTCTGCACTGCCTGGCAGAGACTTGCAGGGGGCGCCTCCCAGCATCCCTCCCCAGCATGCCCCCCAGCTCGCAGGGACCACAGGAAAGGGTCTAGGAAATGTTCAACAGAGTCAATCAGTGAGGCGTCTTTTCCCCATGTCTGTCTACACACAACACCTGACTCCAGGCAGGAAGACCATAAGTCATCTTTTTACTGCCCTGGATGCTAGGAAGGCAATCACTTAAGGCTTCCTTCCCTCCCTCCCTCCCCTCCTCCCTTCCTCACACAAAGGCACAGCTCAGCCCTGGAGCATCATGATTGCAGGTAGTGTGACTGTCACTGGATTCCTTGGGAAGTCAGTTCAGTCCAGATGTGCATTTGTTCCCTTAGCCCCACACATCTGTAAGTAATGTCCTAGCCACTTCTGCCTCCCCCATTTTTACCCAGCCAGTGTGCAAGAAGCAGAAACCCCCCTTCATTTCTGGTAGACTGGGGAGTGCTGTGGTCAGCTGTCTAATGGCTGGAGCATCAATAGTCAGTGGAAGATGCCAGCCAGTCTCCATTTTCTCTAAGAACAGAGAAGAAATAGACTCAGGCAGTAGCCAGATAGAGTCCAGCTGGAGTCGAAGAAGAGCTCTGAGACTCTAGGTGGAGTGATTTATTTTGACTTTGTCTCCTTGCCTTTTGTGCCGTCTACCCTGGGTTAGTCTACCCCTGGTTGTGAGTATCCCTCACCAAGTGTGATATGATGTGTCTCCAGGATCGCTGTGAACAGGGAGGACCTTACACACATTGAGTGCTGTCTGCATTCTTAATCTAGGAAGACCGTAGAATCTAGTGCCCATCCTATCTCGTGCGGACAGAAGGTTGCCCCGGACTAGGGTGAACCTGGTCACTGTCCACTCTGCACCATCTCAGGGGCTGCAGAGTAGCAGCCCAGCTCCTGTTTTCACATCCTTCTTAGGTCCTTCCCTAAGGCTGCTTAGCTTTCTCTCTCTCTCCTTCTTTCTGCCTGGTGTCTAACATAGCCATTTGAACCATTTCACTCTTGGCCAAGCTCGGGTTAGGACAGCCCCAGCTGCAGATCACAAAATTAATTTAGTAAGAAAGATGGCTCTTCCAGACCTTGGAGAAGTGAAACAAAAGGATTGAGAGGTTGTTTTGTTTTTTGGATACATACTGACTCTTTACATTGATAAGTTGCATGAAAGAGTTCATTTTAAAGGGGGGATAAAAGGAATACTGAAAAACTTAAATACATACGTTTTTTTTTTTTTTTTTTAAAAAAAAACACAAGAGCTCTGATTCTATAGACCCCTTTGATAATTGAATAGCATTTGACGCATGATTGGATGAGTCTTTAAGAGTAGGCTTTTAAAATAATAGAGCAGCTAGGACATGCCAACAGGCACACAGGAGGCCGTATTCCCTGTCATCTGTCTGTTCTAGGTAGAAGGTGAATGTGTGAATAGCAGGTTGACCAGATGGCTTTTTTCCATAGGCTCTGATAGATGCTGAAGGTTTAAATGTGACAGATCTGAGTTGAAATCCCTGCTTGGACATTCTCTGTCTGTGTGACTTTGGGCTGCCTGCCCTCCCTCTTGGGTCTTGAATGCTGTTGTTTTGAGTAAATTCAGATGGGTGATTCTCCTTTCCTCCTGGTTGCTATGAAACCATGCTGCAATGCCCTAGCGAGACCCATCTTCTGGAGGTGCCACTACGCCCTCCTTCCCTTCCCTGTTCCCCTCAGGCTGCAGGAACCAGGGCTGCTTGTACACATTCCTTCCCATACCGAAAAAGTGTCTTTCTTTTTTCCCTTAAAAGGTATTTAATCTGAAACAAAAGAATCAGATCAGCTTTCCTCCCACCTAATATTTAAAACCAAAATTTACAAAATAGGAAATTAGGCAACAGCTAGGCTAATACAGACGAATGAATCGTCACATGTATGAGTACAGCCACACTTGTGTGCATGTTGCAGAGGTCAGAGGTCATTCTGTCTACATGGTGTTTGTGTGTGTGTGTGTGTGTGTGTGTGTGTGTGTCTCAGGCTAATCTCTCATTAGCCTGGAATTCCCACAGTGGACTAGGTCTGCTGGTTTGCCAGGGAGCCCCAAGCATCCTGTCTTCACCTCCTCTTGCTACCACACCCAGCTTATTTTATGTGTATTCTAGAACTGAACTCAGGGCCTCACGCTTGCAAGCAGATACCTTACTAACTGACTGAGCTATTTCCTCAGCCTTGGGGAAATTATTCTTTTTGCCTAAAGATATTTATTTACTAGGCACTTTCTGACATTCAGGTACTGGGATGGGTACAGGATAGAGCAGGGTGACATGAACACTCACCTATCTTTATCACAGAATAGTATTGCAATTGTCCTATCGGCTATTGTTCATCTTATCCTGTGCCTAGTTTACACATGAAACTTTATTATATGTCTTTCTGTGCAAAATAACACAGCATGAGTAGACTTTGGTTCCAGCTGCAGTTTTAAGAATCCATTGGGGGTCATAGGTAGATCCCCTTCATATGAACAAGCAGAGGTGAGAGAGACAGAGAGAGGGAGGGGGTGAGAGCGAGGAGCCAAGGCTCATTGACATGAGCAGTGTAACTATTTCTGGTCACAGTCACAGCACATTAAGGTCTTCTGAGGCAGAATTGGTCATGAAATCGATCAACATTGCATTTTGTGTTTGACGCTAGTTTACTGTAGATGGTTTTCTCCAGACATCCTGAGACGTGCCTTTGACCATGAACTGGCTGCTGCAGATTCTCCTGCACATTGCAGGTCTAAGGTTGACTCCCCCACAGTCTGGCATCTTGAGACCAGGGAGGAGTGTGCTCTGGAGTGACCCAGTCCTTCCCAGTTCTGGGCAATGCAGAGGCAGTAGCTGAGGATGGGGGGAATATGTCCTACCCTCTCAAATGGCTTTTAAGTTGGGGAGATGCTGGGTTCTGGCCATGATCTTTGGAAGAAGAGACAGAGTGAAGAGGAGAGGTGCTGAGACCAGGATTTTATCCTAAGAACGGTTGGGTGGAGAGGGCAAGAAGAGAGGTGCCTGAGGGATCTAGCTGTCTTTGAGGGAGTCTGGGTGCAGTGTAGGTTGGAGGAGAGGTTGGCTTAAAGAAATATTCAGAGGCTGTTGTTGGGCTATGGCAGAGGCACTAGCATGTGGACTGGAGTTCAGACGTTTAACACTACATAACAAATTGGGAGTCTTGCCATACACCACAATCCCAGCCCTGGTGAGGCAGAGGCAGGGGGATCCTGGGGACCCAGCAGGCCAGCTTGTATTGCTGAATTAGTGACCTCCAAGTCCATGGAGAGCCAAAGAGATTGCTCAGTTGCTAAGAGCACATACTGCTTTTGCAGTGGCCCCGAGTTTGCTTCCTAGAACCCGCATAGAGAGGCTCACAAGCATCACGGGAATCTGATGCCCTCTTCTGGCTTCCTCAGTAACCTACAGTCACAGGCACACACCCTTACACAGACATCCATATACTTGTATATATTCTTAGAAGAAAGAAAAGTACATTTGTAAGGAGTGATTGAGGAGGATACCAAGTATTAACCTCTTGCTTTTATATGCATGTAAACACTCCCTCCCTCCCCATATGTGCATTCACAACACACACATACACACACACACACAACACACACACACGACACAAGACATACACATACCAGGTTATTGCTTTGTGTGATCATGTCACAGTAAGATTAGAGGGATGAGCAGTGCTGGAGGAAGGGACCATAAAGAGAAAAAGGACAGAGGAGGGGTCTGAGCAGTCCAAGATGAATCCAGGATAGAAATACTGGGCGAGTTTATTCACTCATGTGGTTCATTCTTTCAGCTAATAGTTACCCGCAGCTGGGGCAGGGGCACGGGTCTACACTCTGGGGAAAGGCATGCTTCTGGGCAGAGTCTCCAAGGGAGGTTTAGGCCATTAGGGCCAGCAGAGGTGGAAAGCAGGCCCTGGCCAGGGCCGTGTGGAACATGTCCTTTGGGGATCAGGTGACCATTCAGCAAAGTCAAATAGTGTATGTAGTAAGGCCAAGAAAGCAAATATCTGTGAATGAGGCCATCTGGTTGGCAGCTAGGATGGCACCAGTGCCCTTCGCTAGGGCACTTTCAGGAGGACCAAACTAGGGCAAGGCATCCATTTAAAACAGTACATTCAGAGCAAATGCAGGTGTGGCAAAGCCAAGAGAGCAGGGTCGGCCGCCATTGCCAAGAACTGGGCGCTCACAGTCTGTATGAGCAGGGGGCGTGCCATGCCATAGGGCCGCTTAGCAGACCCCAGGGGTGGGGGCGGGAGCAGAGTGAAGTGTGGAGGAGCCTTTGTGGTGGATGTCGTGGGGAAGTGCAGACTCAGCCTGGCTACTTAAATGACTTAAATAGTGGACTCTGCCTAGCTGTCTTGACTGTGGTGTTGGGGTGAGTGAGTGATGGCTAGTGGGCCCCAAGAATAAGCACTCCATAAAAGAAGTAGTGCTGGATGGACTCTGGATGGTTTGTTTGTATTTGAAAAGCATCCCTGAAAGTCAGTTGCTTGCTGCTTTTAGGGAAGGGCAAAGCGGGGGAGGGTTGGTCCCTCCAACGTCGGTGGGGGCTCCAAGACACCAAAGCATCAGAATATAGAGGAGGAAACATAGCAGATAGAGCAGCCATGGGAAGGGACATGGAGAACTATATGTCGAGTGCTCTTAATAATTTATGTATTCCAAGTGGCTTATTAGTCACGGTATCTTAGGAGCTCAAGAGCTACTTTGCCAGTTAAGCAACTGAAGTTCAGAGAGGCTAAGCAACTACAGGTAGATCACACAGCAAAACCCAAACCAAAGAAATGACTCCCAGACTAGCAGTTGCATTATTCCAGCCCTTCAGTGTTGAGCACGCAAAGCAGAGAGTGTAGGTTGCTCGCCCCTGCCAAGCATTTTAGCTCAAGTTGAAGATTCCTTATATTTCCAGCATGGAAGGGGAATGACCCGTCTGCTCTGGGGTCCACGGAGCATGCGCGAACCCAAATGAGATTTCCTCAGCAATTATTTTTTCCATAACTTGGTTTAAAGGAAGCAGTAACTAACATGGTTTTCCTCAGACACTAGCCATCCTTCATCAGTAAACAGGGCTTTATAGGAGAGGAACACTGGATGCTGAAGGGCACCATTAGTCAAGGCTGCAGTGACCTGCGGGAGAAGGGAGACGTGGGTGCTGAGATTTGGGGACCAGTGACGAAGGTTTCAGGCATGACACCAGCTTCAGGGGCCTTTGACTTTTCTTAGAGGTACTAGCGGCACTTCCTGAGTGTGAGTTCATTTCTGGCCTCGGCAGGTCTGTAGGCCAAACAGATACTCTGCCCCTAGAGCGTGACTAGACTGTCTGCTCTGCTGACCTCTTTTCTAACGTATCTTAGAAGCAGAATCACACAGTATGCAGAGTTTTGTGTCTGGCTCCTTTGCTCATCATCGTGCATTGAGAATGTCACTGTCACCTTTATGAGGGTTGCTCGTTTTCACTCCTGGGTAATATTCCACGGTGTTAAATGGACTTCTGCGTATATGACCACTCCCCAAGGGAGGGGCTGTCGGGCTGTTTGCAGTTGTTGGTTGTGGTTATTAAGTGTGATATCTCATAATAATACATATGGAGAGGGCATTTCGTAAGTTCATTAGATCAGTTTTTGTTTTTTCAGTTCTTATAAGAGCGTGCTTTTGCATTTGAAGGGGCAGGCCTAGGTCCTTGTACTATTCAAGGATCAGGCTATTTCAATACGGTGAAGACATTTTCTGCTTCCTTCAAGACTTGAAGTGTCTGCCAGACATTCTCACAGGACAATTCTGTTTATTGGCATGTAAGCCTAGAAAGAACTATATCTTTAATACATAGCATAGTACTTTTTAAAAGAAGATTTATTGTTATGTACAGTGTTCTGCCTGCATGTATGCCTACACACCAGAAGAGGGGCCAGATCTCATATAGACGGTTGCGAGACACATGTGATTGCTAGGAATTGAACTCAGGACCTCTGGAAGAGCAGTGGTGCTCTTAACCTCTGATCCATCTTTCCAGCCCACATAGTACTTTAAAAAAATGTTTTTCATTAAAAAAATTTTATTTGTACGAATGCTTTGCCTACACGACGTCTGTGTACCACATGCATGCAGTACCTGCAGAGACCAGAAGAGGGCGTCAGATTCTGAGGGATGGTTGTGAGCGCCATGTGGGTGCTGGGTGGATCAGGTCCTCTGGAGAGAGGCTAGTACTCTTAACCACTGGGCATCTCTCCAGCCCCCAGAGTTCTTTTTTTTTTTTTTTTTCAAGCCCTTGCATGTATTGAATTCTCCATTAATGCGACTCCTAACCGTGATTTTGTTCTACTCCAAGTTTTATCTACTGTTGCCTACCACTTGGGGAGAGCTCACATCAGTATTCATCTTCCTTGCTGACTTTTTTGTGGTGTTGAAGTTACAACATCAGCCACTTTAGCCCGAGTCCTCTTTTGCTGTGCTCACGGGGAATCCCACGGGTTGGTGCAAGCATCTGCCTGCTCCATTGTCTTCCAGTTTGGCCCTACAAAAGCATTTGCATAATGAAATGCTTATTATTTTGTTATATATTTCTGCCTTTTTTATTACTCCTTTTTATTATAGTTAGGGAATTATGTTAGGGTTTTCAGAAATGATTAGGTATGCAGTTACATATAAATTGCATCCTCAAATAAAAAGGAAACATCATAGACTATGTACCTTGGTAAAGGAGAGCGGAGGCCACTGCTCTCTGCTCATGAGTTAGGTGGCGGACGCACTGAGTGACTTGGACTGGGTTCACATCCTTCCTGAGTGAAATGCTGAGATTGACAGATGGGGCTTTCGGGAAAATGTCCTTGCTTCTGAGCTTACCATGGTGCAGGGCTTGGCTTTCTTGGTCATATCCAGAGACTCCTGGAGGTGTTAGCTGGGGAATCTCTGTCCAACATCTTTTATGTGCCAGCTGCTTCCTCTAGTCCTCTGCAAGGAGAAATCCAGTGTGGACGCTGATGCTGGCACGGTTGTGTAAGAGTGAGTTATAACTGCAGATAAATCTACAAGCTATTATCTCAGTTCGGTTGAGTTTTAGATAAAGATGAACTGGGTAACAAGGATCTTGGGATACCCTGGCAGCCATCTCTAAATCTGACTTAATGGCGAAAAAGAGGTAGAGTGGCAAGGGTCTAAGAGAAAAAAACATTCCCACCACATTTACAAATACCCAGAGATGGGAACTTCGGGTCATCTGTAAGGACAAAAAGAGAAGATTTGATGTTGATGACATACTGAAGGCGGGAGGATAGAGGGAGACTGAGTCAGAGGGGAGACTGTGGTATAGAACCTACAGGGGCTTTAGGCTGTGGTGAGAGCCTTTGGGACATGAAGAACTCGGGGATGCTACAGAGGACATCAGTCTGGATGAGCTGTTCTGGAGCAGAGTGTGAGAGACCAATAGACAGTTCATCCCAGTCATCGGAGAACGAGCATGAGGGGTATGTCAGCCCTGTGGAGGGTGTGCACTGAGTTTGGGAGGATGTGGGAGAGGCTTACTTCGAAATCTCTGCCCCGAGCGACGAGCGACTGGGAACATGTGTTGAGGAGATTAATGGAGAGATGGTGCAAGTGGGATTTTTGTTTTCCAGGTTCAGGTTGAGATTCCGACTAGATACCCATGAGAGGATAGCAGTTTGTAGGTGGGTCTCCACGGGCAGGCGAGAGATGCAGCCGCAGACGGGGGCTTGCAAGTGTCAGCAGGGCAGAGTTCATGAGATAGTGGTCATGGCGACAGTGGGATTTTTATATCTTCCGAAAGTCTACCTAAAGCGGAACAAAAAGATAACGGGAACCAATACACAGTGCCTAACGTGGGCAAAGATGGAGATTCGATGCCTGGAACCATAAAATAAAAGCAAAATGGAAGAGTCTCCCTGACCCTTAATTCGAAGGCAACATTTAACCCAAAACTAAGCTGCAGCGTCTTCTCCTGTGCTCCAAAATACATCGAGGGAGGGAGGAAGGAAAAGAGGGAGGGAGGGACTGTTGTCACATCTGAGACCTGTCTGGTTTTGGTGTCCGTGCATAGAAAAGCAGAGGGAAAGTGGACCCAGGACTGAGGGGCCTCAGCAGTTCTTGGCTGACAAATGTAAGCAGGGCAGTTGGCAGGGAAGGTGTGTGTTTGCAGCAGGCACCAGTGTGTACAGAGCCCACCAAATGGCCTGTAGGCTCAAGAGAGCCCAGACCCTGCAATCTGGTGAAGAGTGGTCCTTAGTGTTTTCTCCCAGGGCCTGTTGAGGAGATGCTGCAAGGAACAGAATAAGATTAAACAGTGGTTGGATAAGAAAGACAGAGTCTTACCGGTAAGTGGTGGTGCACCCCTTAATCCCAGCACTGGGGAGGCAGGCAGATCTCTGAGTTCGAGGCCGGCCTGGTCTACATATAGAGTGAGTTCCAGGACAGCCAGGGCTACATAGAAAAACCTTGTCTCAGAAAGAAGGAAAGAGAGAGACAGAGAGACAGAGAGTTGGAATAGAGCCAATGGAAGGAATAGAAGCTAGGAAGCCTTAAAAGCAAGTGACCTGTTTTTTTTGTTGTTGTTGTTTTGTCCCCTCTACCTGTCCATGAAACAATAGCAATATCATTCTGTGGAGTAAAAAGACTTTCTGAGCAAAGCCTATGTTTTACAGTGTAGGAAATATACTTTAAACTGGGTATGGTGATATCATACCCACCACCTAGGAGGTAGAGGCAGAAAGCCGGCTGGAAATGCATAGGGCTTTGTCTCACGCCAAACCAAAATGGAAAGACCAACTTATTTCACGTAAAATGAAATGACTGGATACAAATTCTATATAAAAAATATTATTATATATATATATATATATATATATATATATATATATATATATATATAAAAAGAAAGAGAACAGAGAAGACTATCCATCGAGACAATAAAAGCACACCAGGATACCTCCCACACCCACACTCAGGGGAGCAGGGAATGTGGTGGTGTCGGGGACAAAGGACTGTCTGTTGCTATGACAAAATGCCTGAGACATTTGTCTCCAATGGAGGGAAGGTTTATTTTGGCTCACGGTTCCATAGGTCTCATCTCATTGCTGAGCGATTTCATTGTTTTGGTTTTGTGGTGAGACAGTGTCCCAGCTGGCTGTCTCCATAGGGTAGAGGTACTTCTGTCATTGTGGCCAGGACCAAAGAAGAGAGAGAAGAGATCCAGGTCCCAGTACCCACTTCAGAGGCCCACTCCAGGGGTCCAACACCCTTCCACTCTGACTCCATGTAAAAGCTATAGTACCTTCTAATAGTTCTGGGGAAGCTATAGTTCCCCAGCCTCCCAGCCTTTGGGGAAACTTAAGATCCAAACTATGGACTGGAAGAAGGCCCAGTGAGGACTTGAGCATCACAAGTCGGGAGTGGCCACACAAATGTCTGTCACCGCACAGCTGTGGAGGGTATGGGCTGGCTGAGGCTTTCAGCGGGGCTATCTGAGACTTTGAGAGTATCAGGGGAATAAGGTTAATAGTGGTAGAACAGGACCCCTGACGTCATACCCTGGGCCCTGTACATGACGTAGACTTGAATATCTTCACACGTCTGTGTGCATATGCCACATAGGCATGCATCATACACAAGAAAGACAAGAAAAACAAAATATCCAAACTGTAACAGCTCCCCAGATCAGAGCTTCTTAAATGGGCTGTGACCAATATGGGCTGTCTGACTGAATATAGGAGTCATGAAAATTTGGCCACAGTAAAATTATTTTATGGGAGGTGGGACATCTCTGTGGTGTGTGTGTGCGTGCCTATGGGTGTGGTTGTGTCTGTGTGCGCATGCCTGTGGGTGTACTTGCGTGTGCACACATTTGGATGCATACTTAAGTGGTTGCCTAAGGTTGACATTGTGTATCTTCCTCCATGTCTCTCGACCTTCTCCAATGAGACAGAGTCTCTCATTTGAATCCAGAGCTCAGTGTTTCAGTCATGCAGTTTGCTGCACGGACCCCTGCCTTGCCTCCCACATGCTGGGATTGCAGGGTGGGCCCTATATTCACCTGGCATTTATTGGGGAACTGGGAGCTCAGCTCCAGTTCTCACACTTACTTGGCATTTTACCCACAAAAATAAGGTTTCACAATGCTTAGTGACATACACTAAAATGGTTTTTTTTGTTTGTTTTGTTTTTCAAGACAGGGTTTCTCTGTGTAGCCCTGGCTGTCCTGGAACTCACTCTGTAGACCAGGCTGGCCTTAAACTCAGAAATCTGCCTGCCTCTGCCTCCCAAGTGCTGGGATTAAAGGCGTGTGCCACCACTGCCCGGCATGAAAATTTGTTTTTTTTTTTTTTTTTTTTTTTAAAGTTTCTACTCTTGCAGAGTCACAGTGGTGTAATTATAGAACTAACTCTTCTGATATTTACCTACGATCATTCCGTGGGATATACATATCTTTGGATTGGATTATGTTAAAATGTCGGGTTTTATTTTTTATCTTCCTTTTATTTTATTTAACATTTTCCTTATAGATCCCCCCTCATATAATACATCCTGATTATAGTTTTCCTCCCTCCCCTCTACTCCTCCTGGTCCTCCCCACCTCCCCCCTTCTCCATCTACCCCCTTCCTGTCACTCATTAGAAACGAAACAGGCTAAATGTTTGATTTTTAAAAATGATGTTTGAGTTGCTAGTTAGGTTTTCTGAGATATCATTAAATAAATTTTGGCTTGAGATAGAGACACACTTTCCAACCATTTCTGAAACGGCCCCAAATGTACCTCGGCCACTTTGTACTAAGTATTTGTACAAAATGCTGTTCTCAGCATTGATGATTATAAAATCAAAATATTGATCATCTCTGGAAAAGGCCTACATCTGCAGTATCGAATATTCAGCCAAGACTTAATGCTTTCCGTAAAAATAAACAACCACAGCCATCTTACTGGTATGCAGATTTTCTTTGTCTTTAGTAAGTGATAAATTATATGTACAAGGAATAATTATTTTAAGATAAATTTCGTTATGATTTATTATCAATAATGTTTGATTTGCGCACCCGTTTTACATATCTGAGGTCATGCAACTTTTTTTTTCTTCCCTTGGAAATACATCACTGAAACATGCTCAGAACTATTTAAAGAGGACACAAGAAAGTAGCCACTGTAAATATTTCTGAGAATTTTAGAATCAAAGGGAATCCAGGAGGAGAAAAATGTGGAGGGAGAAAATGACAGCAGGTCCCCGTTGAGGGGGCAATTGTAACACCCCTGCAATGGTTCAGAAGACCTCATGAGATCACAAATGTATGGGCTGGGCATGTGGCTCATTTGGTGGTGTTTACCTAGCACACACGAAACCCTGGGTTCCCTTCAGAGCACTGCAGTAAACTCGGTGTGTAAACCTGTAACCCAGCACTGGGGAGGTGAGAGAAGGAGGGTCAATTCAAGGCTAGCCTTGGCTATACAGGAAGTTCCAAGTCAGCCTGGGATACATGAGATCAAAAAAAAAACCCAACAACAACAAAAACTGTTGAAAATACAAATTGCGTGCTTGAGAGTATTGATCTAGAAGGACCAAATCCTACCCTATTAAAATCATCGGGTCTCAAGAAACAGGAAGAGAAGCCTACTGGGCAGCTAAGCAAAAAGAACAGGCAACTTACGTGAGAAAGCAAACATTCATGAGAGTCTTCTGCAGCCATGTGTTATGACAGAAGAGAATGGAATAACATATTGGAGATATTAAATATATATATATATATATACATACATACACACACACACACACACATACACACACACACACACACACACACACACACACACACATATATATATATATATATATATATATATATTGAATGAACACGAGCCAAGGGTTTTTGTGTTCAGCAAGATTGACCTTCAAGCATAAAGAGCACAAACTATTATTAATGTTTGTGCCTGAGAATTAATGCCTGAGAGAGTAGACACGCCATTGCTCCCACTAGCTTTTCTCTAGGAAACTGCAGAAGAACATGTTTCAGATAAGCAAGTAAGATGTCCAAGGCACAGGCACTGGTGGTCAGCACCAAACACCTGGTGACATGGGACAAATGTCAGGCAGGACAGGTTGGGAGGGCTGCGTCCTTTTCTGTCGTAGGCAGGATAATCTGGGGATGGAGATGAGGGGTAGTCCTGGAGTGCTGGGCTGGAGTGCTGTGTGGAAAGCATTTTAAATGTTTTTGTAATCATAATTTGCTTGTAGAGATGTTAGCATCGTTTTGTTATTCCGAGACTGCTGTGTGTGTAACGTGAGATGATGCGAGGAAATGCCATTGTGGCGCTGTCATTTTTGTGTCCTTGAGAACCTGTGTTCTGAGTTCACAAGAGAGAGAGCAGAGTAAGACCGAAATGGTGATGATGTGGGGCTGCATTTTAAACACACTACACATCGACACACACACACATACACACATGCACACATATACACACACACACACACACACACACACATACATATATATATATATATATATGTATACACACTCAGAACATACACACATATATACACACACACTCACATATACATACATATACATATACCTGCATATATGTACACACACATACATACACATACATACACGTATACACACACATAGGCATGTACACATACTCAATACATATTTATGCACACATGCATACACTCACACACATGCATACACATACATACACCCTCACACATATACATGCACATATATACACACATACCTGTACACACATCCATGCTTGCGTATACACATACATACACATAATACATACTCACACATATACATACACTCGCACACATGCACTCACATATATACATACACACAAACACAACTCATATATGCATACACATACAAACATTCACACATATACATGCATACACATGCACACACACTCACACACATACCCATACCTCCCCACATGCATACATGTGCATACATATACATGCACACACATACACATACATATACAC
Source organism: Mastomys natalensis (assembly GCA_021653895.1). NCBI lineage: Eukaryota > Metazoa > Chordata > Mammalia > Rodentia > Muridae > Mastomys > Mastomys natalensis. The sequence continues at coordinate 376,740 of JAJTUV010000975.1, read as the reverse complement.
ATATGTACACAATACATATATACTTGTACAAATATATAGACATATACATGTACATATACATATATGCACATATGCATACATGGATACACATATATATACACACTCATACACACATACTACACATGCATCATACATACATACATACATACATACACACACTCACACAAGCACATACACACATATGTACTTCCAGCTAGGTCTACTGACCAAGGCCTGGAATCTATACAGTAAGTGCAGTGAGCACCTCTTATGCTTGACTATAGTTATGACATCATTTCTCATGGAAGAAAACAGAGTTTCTGTGAGAACTGATCAACCCCAAGCTTGGTGATGGATGTACAAGATGGTGACCCCAGGACAGGTCATGTCAAAAGGATATAGGAATCAACTTAACAAGAGTCCCCATCAACCTAAGGTGACAATTTGACTCTAATAAGAGTAGAAATGCCATTAGTTGAAACCCATGTTTAAATGTGAGTTTTATATACTTTCACATTAATTAGTTTATATACTTGCACATTAATAATGGCATATTAAAAATTTACTAATTGGTCATCTTCTAAGGATGACAAAGAACCAATTTATCTTGAAAGCTGGGTAGATATAAAGAAATAAGCATTTATCCTGTCATTCCTATCTGAACTGTAGCCCTGGGTAAGCAAATGATAGCCAGAGGGCATCCTCTGTCTGGTGGACCTCAGCTGATTTGTGAAAACCGAAATGAGTTGTGAATTTGTGTTGATATTTTAGACAAGGAAGCTCCAATAGCTGATACTATTCTCTCTCCCTCTCTCCCTCTCCCTCTCCCTCTCCCTCTCCCTCCCTCTCCTCTCCCTCTCCCTCTCCCTCTCCCTCTCCCTCTCCCTCTCCCTCTCCCTCTCCCTCTCCCTCTCCCTCTCCCTCTCCCTCCCTCTCCCTCTCCCTCTCCCTCTTCTCCTCCTCTCCTCTCCCTCTCTCTTCCTCCCTCCTTCTCTCTTTCCCTTCCTCCCCCTCTCTTTCCCTCCCTCCATCCCTCCTTCTCTCTCTTTCCCTCCCTCCATCCCTCCTCTCTCTCTCTCTCTCTCTCTCTCTCTCTTCTCTCTCTCTCTCTCTCACAAAGAAAAAGGCAGCTATCATGTGCTTCCTGATGGAAGGGCACCACTATAATCTTGGCTGTTGAACTTGAACCTAATGTCTCAGAATCCAGAGGCAGGGGAGTGGCTGAGACACATGACAGATGTCAGATGGAGGTGGGTTACACAGGGCAGATGACACAGGAAAGAGATGAGAGAGGACTGTGTATGAATGCAGAAAAATATAAGAGACACTCTCAAGAGCTAGGCCAGGCTAACCACTGTGTTACCACGGGTGAAAAAAACCATAAAAGAAACATGCACAGGGAAGCGACTACATAAAAGGAAGGTGCTTACTTTGTAGGGGAGGAAGGAGCTGTGGGCAATGGGACAAGGAAGGCCTCTGGCTGGCTAGAATAGTTGCATATCGTAGCCGTGGGGTTTAACCCTTCTTAGGGTACTTTACTAAGTCACTTATTTGTGTAGAACTTTATATTCGTGTTTTAGGCAACAGTGAGCTGATTATAATGAAAAAAAAAATACAAGTATGATTTTAAAGCTGTAAGGAATTGAATGAGTTTATTTGGGAGTAGGGAAGGGGTAGGTGGGGAAGACAGACCAGGACTGAGCCTTGGGGGCACCCCAACATTTCAGAGCCTAGAAAGAAAGAAAGACTGAGGAGGACTGTCGCTGAAGTGTGCGTTTTCTAAGACTATAATAAAACGCACAAGGCAGACTAATCACGTAAAGAAAAGGGGTTTTCACATACGTTGTATGAGACTGAAATCCTAAGTTTCGGTAGTCCTGCAAGTTTGAGCAGATGGTTTCAGAGTGACAAGAGCATATAGGAGCAAGAGATCACACCTTCAGCTAGGAAGGGAGATGGCTGGGTGGGGCCAGCTGGCTCTTTTTAGGACAACTGGTGATGATGATGATGGTGGTGGTGATGGTGATGGTTTTATTTTTATTTTTTAATCTTTTTTGAAAACTCAAGATCCCATGAGAGGTACTTTAATTCTTTCTGAGAGCAAAAAGGCCTAGTGACTCAAGGATCACCCTCCCTTTCCCCCACCCCTGCACTAGACCCCTCCCTCTTAAAGGCCCCACCAACTCTCCCATTGTCATACTAAAGACTGGCCCTTGGCTATGTGACAAAAAAAAAAAAAAATGTTCCAAGTCTCGGCAAGGCAGGACCTCTGAGCTACCGCTGTGGATCAGTAGATGATCAGGCTGGCAGGGAAATCTAGAGTAGTAGCAAGCAGTTTAACTGAGGCAAAGAGATTCACTCAAGTAGGCATAGAAGATGGGCCTCAAGCATCCAGTGACATAGAAAACATTGCCTCCAGTGAGAGTAAGCTGTGACATGGGGATGGGGGGGGCATGAAGGGAGAGTTGCAGAATCTATTCTGTGGAAGTCCATCGGCTTCATCCTACCCATGGCTTCAGCCAGCGTAGGTTGCCAGAGCCGGGCCTGCAGCAAGGCAGCCTGCCCACATTGGGGCCTGAAGTGTGGAAGGCTTCATGCTTGTGGACAGCGGCTACTAGCTGTGGAGGGAGGGTGCCCGTCCCACCTGAGTCATCTGCTGGGGTTCTCTTTGCAACCTGCCTTCTCGTCTCCTGTAAGGGCCAGCCAGGATCAGGCACTTGTCATCCCAGTGATACAAGAGCCCCAATACTGGAGATGGAGGCAGGCCAGGGCTATTGGAAACCCAGCCAGTGGGATCTGATGGCAGCCACTCAGTACCGAGGAACACCGAGAAGCAGGGGCTGAGACACACCATTTGAGAGCAGTCTGGCAATTTCAATAAGCATTTACAGCCCTAGATCTAACATCTGGAGTTATCTCCCGTGTAGGTGTGTTTACTCAGGCTCAGGACCGCCATCTCCAGCTATCCATCTTGCCCAGGGGCAGAGGCCGTGGAACAAGATAGCCTGGTGATAACGAGTAGGGCTTGGGTTGGCTCGCCTCTGGTGCCTAGCTCCTACAGTTTCTATGAGAAATGACGGATTTTGCTTCAAAGCTCAGAACAGCAGTAGCCACATTGGGGTGATCTTAGTTGGCCTGGTGATCAGCACCTTAAAGACTCTGCCTGCCTCGCTGCCCTCTTCCAGGAAAATTATGGTAGTCATCATTTTCTACCAGGCATGTTTCATATATGCAGCTCCCATGGAGGTGTAAAGGCCTCCAGAGACAATTTTCTAGGTGAGAAAATTGAGGTCTGCAGGACAAAATCTTTCCTATCACTAGAATTTTCTCTCTTATTCTGTATGTCATTGCTTCAAATTGTTATAGATATCACTGTGTACATATTAAAGTCTGCAATGTAAGAAGATTGGAGGCCTCAGTGGATTTCTCTCTCTCTCTCTCTCTCTCTCTCTCTCTCTCTCTCTCTCCTCTCTCTCTCTCTCTCTCTCTGTTTGTGTGTGTGTGTGTGTGTCTGTCTGTCAGCAGTCTTGCTAGTCACAGGAGGTGATACTCGCCATCAGTTTATGTATGCAATTGTTTTCCAACATGTACGATGAACTTTCAGTGAACTGGCCGGATCCCAGGCATCTGGTGACATCTGGGGTGGGGTTGGGAATGTAGAAATTGTGTGTTATCAACAGATTCAGTCTAACAAGGTCACAGACAAACTAAACCCGTTACGCTGTTGTGGGACTGTGTTCCTGCCAACTGACCTTAAATGAGTTCTAACCTTGTCCGCCAGGGCAGCCCATCTGGTTAGCCAAAGCTTGCATCTGGGAAATGCAGGTGGCTGGTCTGCAGGATACAGAACAGCCTGGGAACTGAATGACACGGGCAGTTGGCTGAACTTCTGTAGAACCAGGAAGATGGTTAACATCAAGGAGCAGATAGTCTTATCTCTTCTTCTGAGCTCACGGCTTGCCTCCGAGGGCTGAGAGAGGGTTAATTAGATGCTTGAGACTTGCTGGGCTCTACAGCCCATAACTGTTAGGCATGAAGCATTGAGTTGTAACTGAGCAGTTGGGAAAATCGATGCTTTCCAGGAATTGGCTTTTGGATGGCAGAACAAAGGGACCCGGGACCATCATAGCCAGCCTCTCACAGTAGCAGTAGATCTTAGACCTTACCTCCCATTCCCAACATGAGGGGCAGAGTTTATAGTCAGAGCAAGGATAAAGATGGAGGAGGAATCCCTGTGGAAAGATACTGTTTGTGTCACTCATAGCATCCCTAACCTCTGTCTCTGCTTAGGATCTGAGGAACATGTCCCCAAATGCCCTTCACCCATTTGGAGACCAATCAGTGAAAAGGCAGGTGGCCTTCCAGCTTCCTGTTGCCCTGGGCCGGGGATTTGAACACAGTAAAGTCTCTAACCTCAGCTGTGTCAACTAGCTGGCAACTTCATTGTTTAGACATGTTACTTTGGGGTCCTAATTAGTACCAAATAAGCAGGACTAAAGTGCTGGAGGGCTTGTTCTCTCCCTGACAGAGGGAGAGGCGGCTGCAGACAATACAACAGCACAAATAAGCCCAACCATGGTCTTCTCTGAGCAGGGCACAGGCTTTGATGGTCCCACTAGGGAACCGAGAGTCCATGTTTCTAGGAAGAGGAGGTGGAGAGGATGCAGGAAGGGAGAAGGGCAGATGGAGCAGGCCAGCAGGGTGGGAGCAATGGCATTTGTATAAAAAAAGACTCCTGAAGAGATTTATGTGGAAGTTAGCACTAGAGAAAGCCACACACTCTAAGTGGAATATTAATGGCCTCCATTTTCCTGCCGTCTCCTGCAGGAGCGCTTTGGAAGTGCAAAGGGAAAAAATGGCCTTGCAGTAATCACTGTTATTTATATAAGAGAAGAGCATTGGATCTATCAAAATGTGAGGTTTCAAGGTAATAACTGGACCCCCGGAATCATCATTATCTATTTAAAAGGCAATTTCCAGACTTGGACGTTGATAGAGAAAAAACGGCTCCATGGTGGTAAATAAATTTGCCTTTTTAGTTTTGTGATTTGATTTTGTTCTGACGCCGACGAGAAGTGATGGGTGAGGGGAGCCTCAGAGGGTATGACTGGGGGATGACCTTTCTAGCATGTCTGCACCCATGTTGAACTGTGACTGTTGGGCACACCACACTTCTTGCTTCTCTCCTGGTCACAGCTGGAGGGAAAAGAGTAAGCACAGAGTCTGTGAAGTATCCTCTCAGAGACTTGCTCCCGGACTCTGCATTCTGCCTCTCTCTCACCTGCTGAGTTAAGCAAAACCAGTGATCACATTCCTGGCGGTTTTTTTCTATTTGTGTTACAGCTATACATTTTCTTTTTGCTTTTAGAAAAAGTTGAAACCGTTCTGTGCACACCCTATTGTGCTGGACCTTTCTACTACCTTCTGTATATCTGTTCATATAAATCTCTACCTCTTGGATCTTAAATAGCCCCCAAAGAGCTGTGTGCTATTAAGAAATGATCAAACATCCATGAGCACATACATGTGTGTACTGCTGGGATTCGAACCTAGGGTTTTGCTTATGTTAGATAAGTAATTTACCACTGAACTACACTCCCAGATTGAGGAGTATGGAACCTTTAAGCGGTGGAGCCCAGGGTCATTGGGTCATTGCTCTTGAAGTGGGTGGTTGAAATCTACTTCTTCCTCTCTCCTTTCCCTGTGAGAATGCCCTTCTATCATCATGCATTGCCTTCCTGAAGGCCTAAAGACACCAGAGCCAACCAGTCATGGACTGAAGCCAAAACTGTAAGCCAGTGTAAACTCTCCTCTCAATAAATTGATCAACTCAAGTATTTGTTCCAGTGAAGGATAGCTGACTGGGGCTGGCTAGGTGGCTCAGTGGGTAGAAATACTCGCTTGTAGGTTTGATGGTCTGAGCTCTTTTCCTGGAAACTGTGATGGAAGGGAGGAAGGAACTGACTCCCCAAAGTTGTCCTCTGACCTTCATATGCAGGCATGACATGTGTGTGCCCTCAAATACATCACACACGCATTGCACACATGCACACGTACATCTCACACCTAGACATATACACACACCACATACACATTTTACACATCACACACACATTATACACACATGTACACACATTACACATACATACACACCACACACATTACACACACATATGTACCACATACATTACAAACACATCACACACACATTACAAACACACAGACACACACATTACACACAGATATACACACATTTCACAAATATACAAACATCATACACATATACGCATACATATATACACATTACACACACATTCACACATCAGATATGCATTATATACACACACATATATATATAGATGTTACACACATTACACATACATACACACCACACACATTACACACATACACACATGACATATACATACACACAACACACATTACAAACACACCTCACACACATTACAAACACACACATCACACACATTACACATACACATATGCACACACCACACACATATACACAAACATTACGCACACATACACACACACCATGCATATCACATGCACATTATACACATATACACACATACACACATACACACACATCACACACATATACACACACATATACGCATATCACATACATATTACACACATGATGAGATAGATATGTTTTAAAAAGAAAGCAGACCAACATGCCTACTTTCTTTTAAAAGCCACACCCTCTCCTGTGCATGGCTGTTCCGGCAGGTAGCGCTTCTTTTCTCTGTGTGCCGGTTCTCTCCATCCCTGTACCTGACTCTGTGATTCTGCAGTGTTATTCCTAGAAATGAGAGAAGTGGGTGAAAGGGTACGAACATTTTCCATTAAAATCAATTGAGCATTTTTGAACTTAAAACATGAAATCTGACCCCCTCTGTCCCATGGGTCAGTTAGAGTCTCATAATGTCTCATGTTTCCTGTACGAAGGAGGGGCCGTCACACATACCTCACCAAGCAACTGTCTGTAAGAGCTAAATGAAATAACCTTGCAGTCCTGCTGTGTGAAGTACAGACCGCTACTTAAATGCCGGTTAAAAATTAATAACAGATATGAGGTTTATTTAGAGAACTGCGTGCCCCTTGCTGCATCACTACATGGCTTAGAGCCCCATGACCTGAAGGACAAATGTTTTGTACTGTCCTCTTTGCCCTTTGACCTTTGGGGGAGATATGTAATGGTCACAAGTCAAAGAGTTTCTGCTTGAGAGAGGGGCAAGCATATGGGAGAGCAGCAGCCTCTTTAGCCAGAGAAACCCACGGAGCCTGGCACACCTGAGCATTGTCACCTGAAGGTTGAATGTGGGGCAGGTGGGTAGACAGGTGGGGCAGAAGGAACAATATGTAGAAAGGTCCTGAGAGCAAGACACAAAGAACGCACTACCCCTTCTCTAAACACTTCTCCTGTCCCAGCCTGGTCAGAGTACCCTGAGTCCATGGATCTCAATGCTGACGAGGAAGGAACCCAAGGATTGTCCCGGAGAGCAGAGGGAGAGGAGCTTAGCTTATCCAACAGTGACATAAGGCTACATTTTCATTCTATTCTGAAGCGGAATCGAGACATATTCATGAGTCGAGTCTATGGGATGGCAGGGCTCTCTGTCACTGTCAGGAGCTCCAGGTCCTGCTACAGAGACGTGGGCAGAGCACACTTCTTGCCTCCTCTTAGTGTGTTACCCCTGGAATTTCAAACAGTCAAATACTGCATCAATGGCATTGTTCCTTTTAGGAGTGGAAGATGGTGGTAGATCCAATGTAGTTTAGGAGATAGGGCTGGGACTCAATGATAGAGCAATTACCCAGCATGCACAAGGCTTTGAGTACACACACACACACACACATGCACACACACGCACGCACGCATGCACGCATTGGGGGTCAGGACAAGATGAGAAGAAAACTTAAGGCTGTGGAGTTGGAACCCTGACTCCACCACCAATGGCAAGCTGTGTGATATCGTAAGTCACTTAACCTCTCTGAACCAGTGGTTCTTTATTATGAAAACAGGGACACTAGTTCAATAGGACTTTTCTGGGAACACGCCTATGAACATGGAGAGACAAGGACCTAGCGGGCAGAAAGTACCCAGTCAAGTCCATGAAGTAACAGCTGTATGCTATTACTGAACTCTAACAAGTAATTAAAGGTCTAAGGCACTTGGGTTGATGTACTAACAACCCCTAATGAGTACCATGATCACCAGTTAAGTGCGAGCATTAAGGGTGTGTAGAAGGCTCTTTCCCAGCGCAACCCATTCATCTGCCGGTCATTAGTTCATGATAGTTTGTAAGTTGATTAGCTGCACGTCTCAAGCTACTATGCGAACCTGCATGTACCCCAGCCCATCCCAACTTGCTGCAGTCTTCCCACTCCTGGGGTTGTGACAAGCCGAGTCCATGTTGAGATCAGTGAAGATGACAGGATAAGAGCCAGCGAGTGGTGTAGGAAGTCCAAAACCCCTGAATTGCCCTAGATGGAAAGCCACAAGCGTTGAGGTGGTTTGAGACCATTGGAAATGTAGACGAACGAGGCTAGGCTCTGGGACTCTCATTGGAAGCCTTCAGAACAGTCTGGAAGGTGAGGGTCAGAGGAGAGGCTTATGGGCTGCTAGGGTTGCTGGTTTGGTCCAGCCTTCCATTTGTAGTGGCTTCCTGTTTATTTTGGACACAGGGCCTTCTTATCATTAATATTTTTAGTATTGCACTTAATAGTATGGATTTCAATTTTAACTTTTCCCTATCTCCCTCTCTTCTTCTGTCATTTCTTTTTATGGCAGAGGTTAATGTTACCTAGACTGGCCTTCAGTTCACTAGACTAACCACTTCAGGTCTCTTCGCTTCCATTTCCTGAGGGCTGGGATCACAGGCATGCTACTATGTCCAGTTTATGGGGTGCTAGGGTTTAAACCAGGGCTTTGTGCAAGACAGGAAAACACTCTATCAACATCTCAGCCCAATCTGATCAGCACCGTTATTAGAGAAGTCTATCAGCATGCTATCAAGGCATCTGGAAGTGGGCTCTGGGCCTGGCACAAAACCTGAGAGTGTAGGTGTGAGCACACACATCTACATGCACACCCTCTTCCTCGGTTCTTAACCCTCACTGTCTCTAGATTTTCTTTCTAAGCAAGACTCGGGGTACAAGCCACAAGAGAAGGAATCCTTAAATGGATGAACAGACTTGACCATGTGTAGCCCGAGCCCATGATCCAGTAACTAA